>CM074719.1:291842361-292496460 GCA_037306005.1 Rhinophrynus dorsalis
TGGTATGGAATACCTGAACAATTACATACTTTTCACTCTGTTTTGAGTGACGGATGCTGGAGATTTCTGGAAGCTGTGGGTAATCTATTGCATATATGGTGGACTTGTCAATTATTCATTACATTTTGGAACAAAGTCTTGAATGATATTAATAAAATTACTGGCATAAGACTACCCAGGAAACCTCAATTAACTTGACTTACTCTCCATCACCCATGCCTGTCTAGGTTTTCTTCTGTTCTCTATTCACAATTGATAAATGCTGCAAAATTGCTGTTACCTCTTTTTGGAATCAGACTAAAGCCCCTTCTCTACTGGAATGGAAAAGTAAAACAAGATATATCATGGCCATGGAACATTTAAAGGGATAGTAATATTTCATAATAAAAGCAGCTCTAATTAATCATCATAGTATTTGGACTTTGGAGATTGTTATTTCAATTCTGTCAGAGTTGTAGTTCAAGAATAATTGAATGATAAAGTATCCCCCTCCCGCCCCTTTTACTGATGTAACACTGCTCAGCCAGATCAGAAGGGAGGTGCCCAGGTAGACTGCAGAGAGGGACAATCTTCAATTTAGATAAGGGAAAAACCTGAAAACATGTCAAGGGGGGCAGGGCTTTCATTGTTCTCATAGGAATAAGATTGTCCCCTGCTGTTATCTGTCTGGTCTATGGACTGCATTCCACATCTGAGAAGAGGTGGCTTACACTAGGTAAAAGGGGCGGGAGGGGAAAGTTTGCTTTTGAATATCTTTCAAACCATAAAGGTTTGAGAGATAAGACTTATATCGTTCTTTATGTTTTTTTAATGCCTACAAAATAAAATAAAGATAAAACAAAGTATTACTATCCCTTTAACTATATCAACCACATCCCAGTGTGGACCCTTTGGCTAACATACATTCATTAGCATTGCCTGTAGATGTAGCCTTCTTTCCTACAGAAGTATTTATACAATTATAATCGATTTTACAGTGATACCTTTATATCTTGGGTGGCTTTCAACTCGTTCCTGGCATCAAGCATTATTTATTTCAGTTTTTTTTTTTTCTTCCTCTCTCTCTTTCCATCTCTATGTCTGTACACAATTACTCATTCTATATTCCAGGATACTCTATCTGCTAAATATGAACACTGTTTTGAGTAATGGACAGAAAGGATGAAATGCTAAATCTAAATTCTGTAATAAAAAATGCTTAATCTTTATTAAGTTTTCTCTTCTTGCATCTGGGATATCTGACTTTTTCTGTATTTTCGAGTTATGGGAAACAATAAAAATATGTAAAAAACAAAGTGTGTGCTTGTATGCGTGTGATGGTTTCTTTAAAGGGATAGTAATGTTTTACAATAAAAGCAGCTCCAATTTATCATCATTGTATTTGGGCCATGGATAGTGTTTTCTCTGTCATCCAATATCGGTTACTGGTAACTTTGGGTAGGCGATCCACCCCTTTAAGTAGGCAGGAACAATTCTAGAAGTGAATGCTGGGTGGAGCCTACCTTCTCTCCTTGGCTGCAGCTAGCCAATCACCTCCAGTAAGATTTGTTCCTTGAATGAAGATACAGGCAAGAGAACAGTTCTGCTATAGTTTTAGCTATATTTTATTTTTTTTGTTAGGTCTGGAATACCACCATTAGGCGTATTACCATCACTGACAATTCTCTTAAATGTGGATAGTTCAGTTTCCAGGTGCTTTGTTGGCCCTGGGGGGGGGGAATCTTGGTTCCAAGTTCTTTCCTCACGAGTTGCCCACTGAGGCTTCTTCTTGATACATGGTAATCTGAGGACAGGTGATCTGCTGAAAAGGTGAGCAACCCTTTGAGTGCCGAGGTCCACATGTCCCATGCTTCCCCTCCACACAGGGGTCTCCTTTGGAGTTCTTATTGCATACTCCAGCACTCATTGGGTTTATCTGTATGTCTGTTGGGTGTTTCGGCTCAAGTGGTAACTTAACCCTTTGGTTGCTGGCTTAGCATATTTTGGGGGGTTGTTGGCACTTTCCCTACTGGGTTCAGTGTTTATTGGGTCTGATGACATGTTCTAGTGATGTAATTTTAATTCATAGTTACAACTTTGCAAAATTTGTGAGTGCTTTTACCGCATAGACGCCATTGCTCCATTCACTTCTATGGGACTTTACAGTTTGGGACATATCTCTGCAACCGCTCAACGTAGAGACTTCAGAGATGGCTCATTTTGTTTGTCTGCCCTTGCTCTACTATCTGGTCAATATTTGGTGTGTGTTGGGGGGCTCAAGGGGCTTCGGGCACTGTGGAGGTACTTTTTCTGGGAAAACTACATCCCAATTACAGGTGGTCTTCCACTCCTGGCAAACCCCTACTTCTGTCAGGTCTTCCCTACCAAAACTCCAGGGATTACCTGATGTGTCAGATTCCTCTGAAGAGGAACTGTTAGTGGATTCTGATGATGAGAAATGTTCTATGGTGGTCTCCTCACAGTTTTTTGGGGACCCCTTTGAGGCTGATCCTGATCCCTCTGCTGAGGGCCTGATCAGAGCCGTGTTAAACACCCTCAACATTCCCTTGGTTCAACAGGTATCTTCGGACCCCTCTGATGTGTTTCAGGAGCCTAAGAGACCCCATACTTGTTTTCCACCTAACCCCACTCTTGACCATGTAGTGTCTGATGAGTGGAAAGCTATGGACAGCAAACCTTCTATCTCCAAGAAATTTGTTAAGCTTTACCCCTGCTCTGATGCGGCGCTAGCTCAGTGGGTTCATCCTCCAAAGGTGGATGCCCCTGTTTCTAGACTATCTAAGTCCACTGCCTTGCCGGTAGCTGACGCTTCTGCTCTCAAAGACTGGACTGACAAAAAGCTTGAGACCTCCCTCAAATCTATTTTTGCCAGCTCTGGTACTTCCCTACGCCCAGCGTTCGCTGCGACCTGGGTAAATAGAGCCATCGTGGTTTGGACTGAACAGCTTACACTCACTGTTCGTCAGGGAGCTCCTACTCCTGAAATGTTGTGGCTCCTTGCCAACATTTCTGAAGCCCAGCACTATGTATCTGCTGCCTTGTTTGATGCCATCTGTTTGGTGGCCAGGATTTCCACCATGTCTGTGGTGGCCAGACGGGCCCTTTGGCTCAAGATCTGGTCTGCTGACACTGCTTCTAAGAAAGCATTGCTCTCTTTGCCTTTACAGGGCACTTCTCTGTTTGGGCCAGACCTTAAGAATCTGATTAGTGAGGCCACAGGGGGCAAGAGTACCCTCCTGCCTATGGTTCCAGGAAGAATATGTCTACCAAGCTTAATCGGCTTTTTTGTTCCTTTCAAACTGAGATACACCTGGCCAGGTAGTTCCCCAGGCTCCGTGTTCCTCCTCCAAGCCCAAACAACAATGGAAGCCTAAGACCTCCACCAAGCCCAAGGCTTCTAAATCCTCTTCGGTATGACTCGCTGAACCCAGGTCCCCACACCGTTGGGGGTGGCCGTCTGCACCACTACCGCAGCGTCTGGGAGGACTCCGTAGTGGACCCATGGTTTTTGCAGGTGGTGGTGGAGGGGTACAGGATCCCTTTCACCTCACTTCTTCCATTCCGGTTTTTCCCTTCTCACACTCCTCAGGGTACAGCGAAACGCCGTCTTTTCAATGGCGCCATCCAGGCCCTTCTGGACAAGGAAGTTCTGGAACCAGTTCCCGTTCAGGACAGGGATTTGAGTTTTTACTCAAACCTGTTTGTGGTTTCCAAAAAGGACGGTGGCTGTCGTCCGATTTTAGACCTGAAGGACCTCAAATCCTTTGTGGTCAAGACTCATTATCATCAGGAGTCCTTAAGGATGGTGATTGCTGCCACATTCCCTGG
Organism: Rhinophrynus dorsalis; assembly: GCA_037306005.1. Lineage (NCBI taxonomy): Eukaryota > Metazoa > Chordata > Amphibia > Anura > Rhinophrynidae > Rhinophrynus > Rhinophrynus dorsalis. Next base: position 291,846,190 of record CM074719.1, read on the forward strand.
GGAATTCCTTGCTTCTCTGGATCTTCAGGACTTGTATCTGCACATCGCCATTCATCCAGAGAGCAGGCAGTATCTCAGATTTGCCTGTGACCAAGGGCATTTTCAGTTTTCTGCTCTTCCCTTTGGTCTGACTACAGCTCCTCAAGTCTTCAATCGTGTCCTGGGAGCCTTAGTGTCATCCGGACCTTCTGGACCTTCTGAAGATGTCAGTGTCCCTCTGTAACGGTTTTGTTTGACTCACAGACACAGAGTTAAGATAAAAACACAATTTTATTTAATAAAATAATTCATAAAGAACCCTCATAGGTCCTGTAATATAACAATATAGTACAGACACACGACAGGTTAGTTATGCCCACACAGGTCCAGCATATATATAGGAGACAAACAGTTTATGCTGACACGGGTCAGGCGAATGGTAAGGCTTCCAGGTTCCAGCAATGCAGGAGTTAATGTTCAGAGGAAAGGGGAACAGTCCCATATGTTCTGGCAACCAGCTGCATCAGAAGACGCCACAGAAGAGTCCACAGTATATTAAGCCACTGAGGAAATCAGGAGAGCTACCGGTGCTGACACGGAGACAACAATAGCAACCGGTTACGATAGAGTGGAGCGGAACCAATGGCAGGGTACCGGTGCTAAACGGAGGCAACACTTGCAACCGGTTTTGATAAAGTGGAGCGCAACCAATGGTAGTGTACCGGTGCTATCACGGAGGTAACACTTGCAACCGGTATTGACAGAGTGGAGCAAACCAATGGTAATGTACCGGTGCGATAACGGAGGCAACACTTGCAACCGGTATTGAGTGGAGCGAACCAATGGTAATCACGGAGGCAGCACTTGGAACTGATTTTAACAGAGTGGAGCGAACCAGTGCAATATACCGGTGCAATCACGGAGGCAACATTTGCAACCGGTTTTGATAGAGTGGAGCGAACCAGTGCAATATACCGGTGCAATCACTGAGGCAACACTTGCAACTGGTTTTGATAGAGTGGAGTGAACCAATGCAGTTTACCGGTGCAATCACGGAGGCAACACTTGCAACCGGGTATACAGAGCGTAGCCAATGGCAATGTACCGATGCTATAACGGAGGCAACACTTGCAACCGGTATTGACAGAGTGGAGCAAACCAATGGTAATGTACCGATGCGATAACGGAGGCAACACTTACAACCGGTATTGAGTGGAGCGAACCAATGGTAATCACGGAGGCAGCACTTGCACTGATTTTAACAGAGTGGAGCGAACCAGTGCAATATACTGGTGCAATCACGGAGGCAACATTTGCAACCGGTTTTGATAGAGTGGAGCGAACCAGTGCAATATACCGGTGCAATCACTGAGGCAACACTTGCAACCGGTTTTGATAGAGTGGAGCAAACCAGTGCAATATACCGGTGCAATCACTGAGGCAACACTTGCAACTGGTTTGATAGAGTGGAGTGAACCAATGCAGTATACCGGTGCAATCACGGAGGCAACACTTGCAACCGGGTAGACAGAGCGTAGCCAATGGCAATGTACCGGTGCTATAACGGAGGCAACACTTGCAACCAGTTTAGACAGAGTGGAGCAAACCAATGGTGGTATACCAGTGCAATTAAGGAGGCAACACAGCAACGGGTTTTGACAGAAAGGAGCAACCAATGGCAGAATATCGGTGCACTCACGGAGGCCACACTGGCAACCGGTATGGAATGGAGGACTAGGCCAGAGGCGCTCTGAGCAAATGGAAGACAGGCAAGCCTGCAAGGCAGAGGTGCCAAACAGTAAGGCACCGGAAGTCAGAATGTCGCCAAGGCGACTAGTACCACAACGGGGGACTGCCAAGTCGGGATCCAGGAGCAGGAACATCAGCCAGGCCGGGTCAGGACACAGGAGCAGGAACGTCAGCCAATCCGGGTCGGTACACAGGAGCAAGAACATCAGCCAGGCCGGGTCGGTACACAGGAACAATCACAGGAGAGTAGTCAGGCAGTCCGGGTCGGTACACAGACGCAGGAACAGGAGAGTAGTCAGGCAAGCCAAGTCGGTACACTGGAAACCCCAATACAAATGTAGAACTGGCACAGGAACACCACGAAAGGGCAGTGATAAGGTGCAGGAGCCCAGTATATAAAGGCAATACTGGGCAGGCTAAACACAGGGCAACCAATGAGGACCTCATACCGGATAACTGATACCCTCCCTCTTCATGTGGAACTGTCTGTCGTGGTGGCTCGACCTTTCCAGTCTGCTGAAGGGCAAGTCCTTCCTGGTGTCCTTCTGGACCACGGTGACGATGGATGCCAGCCTGTCCTGCTGGGGAGCATTTCTGGGTCACCTGAATGCTCAGGGACGGTGGTCTCCAGAGGAATCTCTCCTGTGTTGGAGGTTCGGGCGATATTTCATGCCGTTTGCCACTGGACCCGCCAGCTGGAGAACTGTCCGGTCAGGGTCCAGTCTGACAACGGCAGTTGCTTACATCAACAAGCAAGGCGGAACAATAAATCTTGCAGCTTGGTTGGAGGTCAAGGTTCTTTTGTCCTGGGCAGAGGAACATGTTCCTGACATATCCGCAGTTCATATTCCCGGCATAGACAACATCCTGGCAGACTTCCTCAGTCGGCACACAGTGGACAGCGGAGAGTGGGAACTGCATCAAGAGGTCTTCAACCTCATTGTTCAGAGGTGGTGTCTTCCATGCACTGACCTGATGGCGACAAGACGCAACCGGAAAGGTTCCGACTCTCACTTGTTAGATGTGGTACTCTGTCTCACGTTCTATGTGCACCACACTGAGTCTATTCTCCAGTCTTAAGCTCTTTTTGTCATTCCTAAGGGTCTCAGGGCAGGGAGGCCTGTGTCCAAAGTGACCATTACGTCTTGGGTTAAGTCCACTATTCGTAAGGCTTACGAAGTAAGGAAGAAGCTTGTTCCCTTTCGGGTCACGGCTAGTGATGATCGAGCACCCCGATGCTCGGGTGTTCGGGTGCTCTGGCCGAGCGCCCCCGGAGGCTCGAGTGCTCGGCCGAGCACCTGAGCCCCATTGAAGTCAATGGGAGGACTCGAGCATTACACCAGGCACCCCCTGCTCTGATGAGGGGAGGGTGCCTGGTTCATAGGAAAAGGTCAGAAAATGATGGAAACACCACAGAAATGGTTCAGGGACAGCATAGGGAGGATGTCTGGATGCATCTTGGACTCCAACGTCGCTGCTGGGAACGATGTTTCGCCCGTAGTACGCCATTTTTACAGACTGACCGTAAAACACACAAAAAGGAAGATAAAAACGATTTTAGGCGAAAAATTGTTACCAAACAGTATTTGCTGTATATTTACTTGTATATCATCTGCAAATTCTGCAAAAAATTTCATAGATTTTTCGGAACTGGGGCCATGATTAAGAGGGAAATGTGCGCAGCGTAAAGCAGGTGTTCAACGTGGTTATGGCCCGGGTAAGGTACAGCATTCAGGAACGGAGGCCGCAGCTACCACAGGTTTTACAACATGTCCGTTTGCCCTTGTTAAGTCCAAAATTTATAGTCGGAACAGTGGGGTCTGATCCATTGAGTAAAAGTGACGAAGTGACTTAGTGGATGAAGCCAAGAACTACCTTCTGCTCTGTCGAACACCCCAGCCCTATTTAATTCAATGAGAGGACCTGAGGCACTCCGATACAACCTGTATATCACAAAATGGAGGGCCTCATTCACATTGTGGTACAATAGTTCAGGTAGTGGTCCAACACTCATAAAGCCTATGCACTAAGTGAAAGGGCTGCCAAAAATTAGACTGAAATGTCACTCCAATACACCCTTTATTACACATAAAGGAGGGCATCATACACACCCTTGAAAAATTAGGATTAATGGCCTGCTGGTGACCCTCTAAAACATTAGGGGCGAGGGCATGCCGCTAAGCTGACCATCTAAAACATTAGGAATGAGGGTCTGCTGCTGAGCCGACCATCTAAAACATTATGGGTGAGGGTCTGCTGCGGAGCTGACCATCCTAAACATTATATGCGAAGGCCCGCTAGTGAGCTGACGCTATAAAACATTATATGAGAGGGCCCGCTAGAGAGCTGACCCAATAAAACATTATATGAGAAGGCCCGCTGGTGAGCTGACCTATACAAAAATTGTCAAACAGGGCCCGCTGGTGAGCTGGCCCTATATAAAAATTATATCACTGGGCCCGCTGGTGAGCTGGCCCTATATAAAAATTATATCACAGGGCATATGGAAGAGGAGGAGGAGGATGAGAAGATTAAGAGTCAACCATATACCCGTTTTTTGGGTGGAAGGGGTGAATGGGAATACAGAGTATTCCCATCATTGTAAATAACATATCTAAAGTGACTTTATGTTCACCCGGGGCTTTCCTCCAGTGGAGTGGAGAAGTCAGGGGAAATCCAGGCCTTGTTCATTTTTATAAGTGTCAACCTATCAGCATTTTCGTGGAAAGGCGGATACGCTTATCTGTTATGATGCCACCAGCAGCACTAAATACCCGCTCAGACAGAACGCTGGCGGCAGGGCAGGCCAGCACCTCCAAGGCGTAGAGTGCCAGTTCATACCACGTGTCCAGCTTGGACACCCAGTAGTTGTAAGGCACAGAGGGATCAGAGAGGACGCTGACACGGTCTGCTACATACTCCTTCACCATCTTCCAAAACTTTTCCCTCCTTGTGACACTAGGCCGCGCATCAGGGTGAGGGTGCTGGCGGGGTGTCATGAAGGTGTCCCACGCCTTGGAGAGTGTTGCCCTGCCTTTGTCGGAACTGCTGTGTGCTCCCCTTTTCTCCCCTTCTCGGTTGGCCAAGGTAGCACGTACTCTGCCGCCAGCGTTGTCAGATGGAAAATTTTGGAGCAATTTTTCGACAAGAACCTTCTGGTATTGCACCATTTTGCTTGTCCTCTCCACCGGAGGAATGAGAGATGAGAAATTCTCTTTGTAGCGGGGGTCCAGAAGGGTGAACACCCAGTAATCCGTGTTGTCTAAAATGCGTATAACGCGTGGGTCACGGGAAAGGCAGCCTAACATAAAGTCAGCCATGTGTGCCAGAGTACCAACAGGCAAGATTTCGCTGTCCTCACCAGGAGGATGACTCTCAATCTCCTCATCCTCTTCCTCCTCTTCTGCCCACCCACGCTGAAGAGATGGAAATAAAGTTCCATGGCTACCCTCTGTAGCGGAGGCAACCGTGTCTTCCTCCTCCTCCTCCTCCTCCGCCTCCTCCAATTGTCACTGAGAAGACGAAGTGAGGATGCTCTGGCTATCACCTTGTGTAAGCTCTTCCTCCCCCATTTCCACCTCTTCCACATGCAAAGCGTCGGTTTTAATTGTGAGCAGCGAGCGTTTCAGTAGACACAGAAGTGGGATGGTTACACTGATAATAGCGTTATCGCCGCTCACCATCTGTGTCGATTCCTCAAAATTGCGTAAAACCTCACAGAGGTCTGACATCCATTCCCACTCCTCACTTCTGATTAGAGGAAGTTGAACGGAGAGGCGACGACCGTGTAACAGCTGGTACTCCACTACTGCCCTCTGCTGCTCACAAAGCCGGGCCAACATGTGGAAGGTGGAGTTCCAGCGCGTGCTCACGTCACACAGCAGCCGGTGAGCTGGCAATTGTAAGCGCTGCTGCAGCGTCAACAGGCCGGCTGAAGCTGTAGATGACTTACGGAAATGTGCACACACACGGCGCACCTTCGTCAAGAGATCATGCAAATTGGGGTAGGTTTTTAGAAATCGCTGAACCACTAAATTAAATACATGCGCTAGGCATGGTACGTGTGTGAGCTTGCCGAGCTCCAAAGCCGCCACCAAGTTACGCCCATTATCACACACAACCATGCCTGGTTGCAGGTTGAGTGGCGAGAGCCACTGCTCGGTCTGGTGACTAATCCCCTGCAACAGCTCTGAGGCCGTGTGCTGTTTGTCCCCAAGGCAGATCAGCTTCAGCACGGCCTGTTGACGCTTCCCCACTGCAGTGCTACACTGCTTCCAGCTACCGGCTGATGGGTGAGTGGCGCTGCGCGCAGAGAATTCGGAGGTGGAAACGGAGGAGGAGGAGGAGGAGCCAATAACGTAGGTGCTGGCGGAAACCCTGATGGAGGTAGGGCCCGCGATCCTCGGCGTGGGTAGCACCTGTGCCATCCCAGGGTCCGAGTCGCTCCCAGCCTCCACGACAGTCACCCAGTGTGCCGTCAGGGAAATGTAGCGTCCCTGGCCACAAGCACTTGTCCATGTGTCAGTCGTTAAGTGGACCTTCCCAGTAACTGCGTTGGTCAGGGCACGGGTGATGTTAAGGGACACATGGTGGTGTAAGGCGGGGACGGCACACCGGGAAAAGTAGTGGCGGCTGGGGACTGCGTACCGAGGGACAGCTGCTGCCATCAGGCTGCGGAAGGACTCAGTGTCCACAAGCCTAAATGGCAGCATTTCGATGGCCAGTAATTTGGAAAGGTGTGAGGTTAGTGCTATGGCCTGTGGGTGGGTGGCTGGGTATTTTCGCTTGCGCTCAAATGCCTGGGGTAACGACATTTGGACGCTGCGCTGGGACAGGGAAGTGGATGTGGTCGCTGATGGTGCTTCAGATGGTACAGGTGCAGGGCGGGAGGTATGCGGGCCTGCGCCTTCGACAGGCGATTGGCCAGCACCGAAAACAGGGGAAGAGGAGGCAGTGGTGTGGCCTGCAGACACAGATTGGCGATCCGGGCGTTCCTCCCACTTATTACGGTGCTTGGATGCCATGTGTCGGATCATGCTGGTGGTGGTGAGGTTGCTAGTGTTCATGCCTCGGCTCATTCTGGTGTGGCACAGGTTGCAAACTACAATTCTTTTGTCGTCCGCACTTTCCTTAAAAAAACGCCATACCGCGGAACACCTAGCCCTTGGCAAGGGAGATTTACGCAAGGGGGTGCTCCGTGGAACATTTGCGGGCCGGTTTGGTGCGGTCCGCCTTCTTTCTTTAGCCACACCACTGCCTCTTCCAGCCTGTTGCGGTGCTGCAGATGGCTCACCCTCAGGACTGCTGTCATCGCTCGGCTTTCCACCTTCCCAGGTGGGGTCAGTGACCTCATCGTCCACCAAGTCCTCCTCCACTTCCTCACTCTGATCATCCTCCTCATTTCTTGATCCCACCACATCCTCAGTCATTGACAAATGTTAAGGCGGTGCCTGTAGTTGTGGGAGGAGCTGGAGGTCTATTTAATCCCCCAGCTCCCCCCGCGACTCCTCTATCCTTGTGGATCATTCGTTCATGATCGTGAACCATCGCGTTACCTCTATCATTGCGGGCATTCGTTATAATCGTGAGCTATTACGTTACCAACTTCTTCACGTGAGTAACCGGTCCGTACACAGCAAACGTAAGTACATGGATCATTACACTTAATCGCTCATCATGGATTCGCTTTCTCTTCACTTTCATGCTGTCTTGTTGCCCTCCAGATCGCAGCAACCGTTCACAGGAAGTGACGTCACTTCCTCGCGACGTTTTCATACCTCCTTGCAATAGCGTTACCTGCTCATCGCTATCCAAGTGAGCAGGTACGCTATATCTAGCATTCTGTTTCTTTCAGTCTGGTGCATATGTGGAATAATCATACTTGCTACGCTTTGAGTTTCACTCAATTTCAGTCAATCAAACGTGTCACAAATTCTGCTGATGGCATGATATGTTGTAAACAGGTTCATTTTGTATGCTTCATCATTAAGATACCGGCATAATTGTTTTAACCCTATTGTCTCTATTACACATATTCTACTGGAAGATTCTCACATCAGTAATGATTATGCTTTAAAGATGTATGCAATTGGTTATAAATTATGAATCAGTCATTCAGATTCTGAGCTTATCTGTATGGTGTATTGTTGCTCTCAAAAAAAAAAACAAAAAAAAAAAAACACACTGCTTCCCCTTAAACTCTCTTTTCACAGTTCCAATTAATTCTGCGAACACTCCTGCCTTTAAGGTAATACGCTAATTTTCGGTCTAAGCACACAGTTCCTGTCATAACTATTATTATATACAATCCTATTAAGTCAATCGCTCATCCCTCATCACAGAGGCCAAGGATAATCGTCTTTCCAATCCTTACGCAATTATAATTACAGTCACTCTCCCTCATCACAGAGGCCGGGGGTTGCAATGGTCTTACCTCTTCTGGAGGCCGAAGGTCTGGGCCACCTTACCTCTTGCAGGCCGAAGGTGTTGCTGCCTTACCTCACTGGAGGCCGAGGATCAATGTAACCTTACCTCTTAGGAGGCCGAAGGTCAATACTACCTTACCTCGTGGGAGGCCGAAGGTCATTACCACCTTACCTCTTTTAGAGGCCGAAGGTTGGGGCGGCCTTACCTCTCGTAGAGGCCGAGGGTGGATTTCACCTTACCTCTTAAACACCCTGTCAATCACGCTTACTTACCTCTTTTACGTAGTTCAAAGTTCATTCACTATACCTCAACGGAGGTCATAAGTCAACCACACATCACCTTGGTCCTTGTTTGAGGGGGAGTATCTGTACATTCCCCAGACATGAGACCAGGGGTCATATTACCAGGGCCCTCGTTCGGTTGCCTGGTTTTAGGCCTTGTATCAATTACATTATTCAAGTTCAAGGGTAAGGGAGTCTTCCACTCCTGATGTAACCTTATAATATCCAGCAAGGTCAAAACGTTACTTCATATTTTAACATTTCACAGGAATGTCAACGGCCTCTCGTGCTTCTGGGGCACGAATACTGCTTACCAGTACCGGGTCAGCGTTGCTCGCACTAACCTAATTAGTCACTACTTTCATATTTCACCTCCTTCTCTCTCACGCTTAACTCTTACCTCACCGTGTTACTGTTGGCTTATACATTCAGTTATGCCATACGTCAGGCGGTTCAATGTTACCTCAACAAGCGGGGACTGTTAACCCATTCAGGGTATAAATCGGCTCTCGGCATGCAGGTTACACTTTGGCAATGGTCATGGCATAGTAATCCTCAGGCTAAGTATATCTTCATCCAGGAAGGTTGATGTATTAAGGTTTCGGTACTCAGAGGAAATTGCTGATCCAAGGGAGCTAAAGGATCTTTTCCCGATGCCGTATACAATGGTACAGGCACCTAAATGACCTGGAAGAACCTACTGTCCTGTTAGTATCATATCCTCTAACACGACGAAGTAATCCCTGTTCACCATCCGCTCTACGTTAGAAATTAGCAAATATTTACAAATACATTCTCCAAGGCCCTTTTTCTGTGATCAATCAAAAAAAAAAAAAAAAAAAAAAATTTTTCCATACACCTAACGTACGAATTATGTTTTATAGAATTTCTGGCCATGGAAGAATCCAATACTCCAGGGACTTCGAGTTCTGAAACCCCAAGAACCATACCAAATACCCCGCTCAAACGTTCATCCACTATTACTGGTTCATCCTACAGGTCATGGACTATTGCTAAATTATCGGCAGAACTCAATCGAAGAGGAATCCACTACTCAACATCAGCGAGAAAAAATGAACTTTATAAATTATTATGTGACAACTCAATCTCCACACCCATTCCACCTTCTCCTTCTCTCAATACGAACCGGTCACCTACATTATCTCTGACACATTCACCTATCATTCCTACAGCACATACAGACCAATCTCAAAAAATTATTCAAATGCTCACAGAACTAACCTCCACAGTATCAAACATTCAGACAAGATTATCTAACCTGGAATCAAATACTCCTCATTCTGCGTCACCTTCCACATCCTCTAATACATTGGATCCATCAGGTAATTCAAATGTACCACCACGCATTACTCCTGCCCACATGATCCCTCAAAATTTGCGGAAAGATATTTTGGAAGGGAAAGAAGTTAACCTTGCAGCCATTCTTTTAGCATCCCAGGATATCACAGAGAATAAAACCGTTAACTGCGGCGAAGTTTCTGTCACCCTTAAAGCAAAAGATCCTAGACTCGCCCACAAATTAACTATTCCTGAGTTTGTTTTAGCTTTCAGTGTCTATAGAGACATTATATGTACCATCTCTCCTCATAGAAGACAGGAATTAGACACTTACATGTATATGTTGGTTGATCTGGGACATAGATACGGCGGCTTCGCTTATTACGACTACCACAAGTCGTTTGCAGCCAAAGCGGCCGCCGCTTTGTCACAATTCAATTATCATACAGATTGGAGCTCACTAGATAATGAGCTGTTTTGCAGACATTTCGCAGGTCTCAAACTACCCACGTGCCAAATCTGTCAAGCTAATACCCACTCCACACAGCTATGTCCTTCCTCTGTAAATGCCAATCTACTAGTACTCCCGTCTACTAATAGACCTCAGGATCCTACTACATCTTCTGAAATAACTTCCCGGCCCACTAAAGATAAACTAGGTAGAACCATTCATTATATAGGTAATTCTCCTATATGTAACAACTTCAACAGTAAAGGTTGTTTTTACAACGCTTGTAGAATGTTACATCAATGTTCCCTCTGCTATAATTCTCACTCCAAGGTGATTTGCCCAAAAAATCTATCTGTCAATAAAGGACCAAGGTCTATTAACCTGTCAAAGTTGCAGTCTCTGCTTCTTCTACATCCGAACACCACTCTCGCCAACTATCTCATTTCAGGTTTTAAGAATGGATTTCATACAGGCATTAATCGTTGTCCCGTAACTTCTATTGAATGTCCCAATCTTCTTTCGGCTATTTCAGACCCTAACACGGTTCACAAACTCATCCAAACCGAATTAGAGAGAGGTTTCCTCATTGGCCCCTTTCCGTCCCCTCCATTCCCTATCTGGAGGATTAACCCCTTGGGGATCGTTTCCAAGAAATTTCAATCAGATAAGAAAAGATTAATTATAGACCTCTCCGCTCCTCATGGTTCTACACAACCGAGCATTAATTCCCTGATTCCTTCTGAGGACATGTCCAAGGAATATGTCAAATTAGATGACGCCATTACTCACATTTTACAATGTGGCCAAGGGTGTTGGTTGTCAAAAACTGATATCTCAGACGCATTCAAATTGTTACCTATTGACCATTCCTTATGGCACCTCCATGGTATTCGTTGGGATCAAAAATGTTATTTTGCTACCAGATTGGTGTTCGGTTCAAAAAGCAGCCCTAAGCTTTTTGAATATTTGGCTGATACTCTGGCATGGTTAATTCTCAATATATGTAAATGTCCTATGGTAATCCACTACCTTGATGATTTTCTAATGATTGAACCACCAGCGACCAAACCTATAAGTCTGACGAAAGTTCTGGAATTATTTCATGATCTCAATATTCCCACCGCTACTCATAAAACTTTAGGTCCCTCTCATGTCATTGAATTTTTAGGGATTACGCTAGATTCTATCCTCATGGAAGCTAGACTCCCCGCAGACAAATTAAATAGAATAAGGTTAATATTACATGAATTTGTCAGCAAAGGTTCATGTCATGTTAAAGAATTACAATCCCTGTTAGGTCATTTAAACTATGCCACCAAAATCATGCCCCAAGGCAGATCGTTTATCTCTCACCTTATTAAGTTACTTGCTAGCCCTTCTAGGCATGTAACGTTAGATGACGATGCCAGATCAGACATTGCAATGTGGGATGTATTCCTTAAAGACTGGAACGGGCGTTCTATGTTTGTACCCCTCGTATTCCATCAATCAACTCACATTTACTCGGATGCCTCGGCTGGGAAGGGTTATGCGGCCGTGTCAGATTTTCATTGGTTTGCTGAATCCTGGCCGGTCGAGGTTTTCCACATTCCAAAATTTTTCACCACCTCCACATTATTCGAGATTTACCCTATAGTGGCAGCGGCAGCTACGTGGGGGCATAAATGGTCAGGTCAACAAATCATGTTTCACACTGACAACCAAGCCTTGGCCAATACCATTAAGAAAGGCAGATCAACCAACAGTCACATAATGCAGTTTCTCAGGAAGCTAGTATTCCTTTCTCTTACATACAATTTCCACATTGAATGTAACTTTATACCAGGTCTGTCTAACAAAGCAGCTGACCTTCTCTCACGTTTTAAATTCCAACAGTTCTTCAGCCTACATCAACATACAACTCAACAGAGAGTCTCACCTCCACCTTTCAAGAATCTCGTCATGATTTAAGATACTATGTTAAAAAATCAGAAGGAATTATCGGTCGAGCTCTGGCCACTAACACGCAGAGGAATTACAATCGAGCATGGGAAACATTCAAGAACTTCATTGCTAAATTCAATCCACCAGAACCATTTAACATTACTAATATCCTAGCTTTTGCCGCTCACTGTTCCTCTGAATTAAATCTCTCAGCTATTACGATAAAGTTATATCTGGCCGGGATTCAGCATTATATAAACATTAATTCCCCAAACCAGATATCGATTTTGTCCTCCTACAAAACTAAACTGTTTCTCAAAGGTTTGTCAAAAACGCAGCCTAATACACTGCCACACCGCTTACCAATAGACGGAAAAATCTTTAGACAAATGGTTGACCTTTTGCAGTCTCATCCTTTTGATTTCATTACGAACCATGTAATATTAGCCGCCATTCACCTAGCCTTCTTTGGCTTCCTTAGACCTAGCGAGTTTACGGTCTCAAATTCCCACTCAATATTCCTTAAACTGGGCCACCTTTCATGGTCAAAAGATTCCTTCACTATATTTCTCCCACGATCCAAAACAGATCAATTAGCATTAGGTACCCACATTACTTATCATGCTACCCACGATGCATGGTGTCCCGTATCAGCTCTTAAATCACTAACCTCATTACTGCACGACAAACCCACTAGTTTTCCCCTTTTGCCTGTGCACGGGGCCCCACTCACCACATCAGTGTTTATTCAACATGTCCGCCTTCTCCTGTCTTTATTAGGTTTAGATGCTTCCCGGTATTCAGGTCATTCATTTCGCATAGGCGCAGCCACTACCGCTTCTCAACAACAGGTCCCTCCCCATATTATTCAAAGGTTGGGTCGATGGAAGTCAAATTGTTTTTCCCGATATGTTCATAATCCAGTGCTAGAAATTAAAAGAGCTCAGCAAACTATGTTAAAATAATATACATGTACTCCTTTTCAGTCAGTGTCCAATTAAAGACTTCTTTGGATATTTTGCCTCAATTCAGGTTTACTTCTTTCATGACCTCCTGAGCGTTCAGGCCAGGGGCGTAAGGCACACCTCATTGCCCCTATCTTCACCAGCAGGAACACAGTATAGCTCCGACCACAAATGTTAAGGCGGTGCCTGTAGTTGTGGGAGGAGCTGGAGGTCTATTTAATCCCCCAGCTCCCCCCGCGACTCCTCTATCCTTGTGGATCATTCCCCACCCAGAGCCCTCCTCTACAGTCATATTTAATAATAAGTGGACCCTCAATTCAGGTTTACTTCTTTCATGACCTCCTGAGCGTTCAGGCCAGGGGCGTAAGGCACACCTCATTGCCCCTATCTTCACCAGCAGGAACACAGTATAGCTCCGACCACAACTGTGTATCATCTTCCTCATCAAGGTCTTGAGACAGTAATTGTGGTTGATTTGATGGCAACTGTGTCTCATCATCATCATCCACTTCCTTTGACCTTAAATGCCGTTCCCCTCTGTCATCTTCTTGTGATTGGGTACCCTCTAGAGGTTGTGAATCAGGGCACAAGATCTCATGTTCCTCTGCAAGCGTGCTTGGAGAGAGGTTCAAATCAAGGACTGGTGATGAGAAGAGCTCCTCACTATATCCCAGTGTGGGATCATTTCTTTGGCCAGACCCTCTATGGTGGGAGGAAGGATGATCAGGGTGAGGATTATGTTGACCAGACTCTTGGCTAGTGAGAGTGGACTTGGTGGAAGACAGGGTGGTGCTTAACCGACTGGAAGCAGTATCAGCTGAAATCCAACCGACCACCTGTTCGCAGTGGTCTGACCTCGAGAGTGATGTCCTGCGACGCCCTGTAAACTGAGACATGAAGCTTGGTATGGTGGATGTCTTTCTTTCTTGTGCTCTGGCACCAGGCACAGTTTCTACGCGTCCTGACCCGCGCCCTGAACTATCAGGATCACGTCCACTTCCCCGTCCCTTTTTACCCGCCTTCTTCATATTAAACGGAATATATGCCGGTAATCTGCGGCTAGGCACACGAAACAGAATGTGACGCTAATGTGCGGCTAGGCACACTAAACAATATGTGACGCTAATCTGCGGCTAGGCACACTAAACAATATGTGACGTTAATCTGCGGCTAGGCACACTAAACAATATGTGACGCTAATCTGCGGCTAGGCACACGAAACAGAATGTGACGCTAATCTGCGGCTAGGCACACGAAACAGAATGTGACGCTAATCTGCGGCTAGGCACAGTGAACGGAATATGTGATGTTAATTTGTGAATTTGCACACTAAACAGAATGTGACAATAATCTATGGCTAGGCACACGTTTAAAATGGCCCTTTTTGTCGCTGCGTTGTAAAATCATTGGCCCTGTGCACCTAACAGAATATGTCAGCTTGTCACTGCACTGTGAAATATTTGTCCCTGTGCACCTAGTACAATGTCACCTTAGAACATGTCCCCCCCCAGAAAAAAATGAAATTCTGCCACCCCCAAAAAAAATTAAATGCTGCCCCCACACACAACAGTCCTAAAAAGGACTTTTGGGTCTTGAAAGAGTTTCAACAATTTTATTCTCCCTACACTGACTTCCTGTGCATCTAGTATTATATGTCACCTTACAAATATCCCCCCCACAAAAAAAAGGAAATTGTGCCCCCCCAAACAAAATATAAATGCTGCCCCCACACACAACAGTCCTAAAAAGGACTTTTGGGTCTTGAAAGAGTTTCAACAATTTTATTCTCCCTACACTGACTTTCCCTGCCTAAGCGCATCTATCCCTGGCTAAGAATGAGCCGAACTCGCGCATCGGGTGCTATACAGCACCCGATCACGGGTTCTGGCCAGCCAATCAGTGTAATGCCAGCAGCCAACATGGCTGCTGGCATTACACTGATGTCAGAGCCTCCCCGCACGTTTATTGGCTGCGCAGCAGCTGCGAAACGTGCGGGGAGGAGACCCGAACATGGCGGGCGAGCACATGCGGTACTCGTACGAGTACCGCCATGTGCCGAGCAGAGCGATGATCGAGCCGAACCGAGCTTCGGCCGAGCATGCTCGCTCATCACTAGTCACGGCTCATTCTACAAGATCCATTCGGGCATCTTGGGCTTACAAGAGAAGCCTCGGCTGATCAGTTGTGCAAGGCTGCCACTTGGTCGTCTGTGCAAACCTTTTCAAATGTGCTGGCATCGGCCGATACCAGTTTTGGGAGGAAGGTCCTGGAGGCAGTCTTGCCTGTCTAAGATCTCCTTCTTCTTTTTGGTGCTTCCTTCACGTTTGAGCCCAGCTGGCTCTAGTTCAGTGTGCTATGTAACAGTTTCTGGGGTGTTTTTACTCTGTTTAGTGTCCGTTGACACTTCGTTTGTTATTGTTGGGCTATCTCAGATCTGATGGTTCATATATGCTCTGGTGACTTTGGGGGCGTGCGCCTGGACCTTTCCTTACTTCCTGCCTCTGGGAAACTCAATGGTTGGACATCCCAAAGTTACCAGTAACCTATATTGGAAGACAGAGAAAAGAGGATTTTAGTCTTAGCTGTTAAATCCTTTTCTCTTAGTCCATATAGGTTACTGGTCTTCCACCCTGTCAAGGGACCATGCTTGGCTCTCCTGTTGCAGCACATGGGGGTCCTTTCGGATAATGCTCACAGGAGTCTTCTTTCCCTTTTTACTACCTAGTCAATAGTTAGTGTCTCAAATCTTACTGGAGGTGATTAGCTAGCGTAGCCAAGGAAGGAAGGTAGGCATTTACGTCTAGAATTGTTCCTGCATACTTAAAGGGACGCATCACCTACCCAAAGTTACCAGTAACCTATATGGACTGAGAGAAAAGGATTTAACAGGTAATACTAAGAGCTGTAGTTCAAGAGTAATTGAATGACAAAGTATCCCCCTCCCGCCCCTTTTTCCTAGTGTAAGCCACCTCCCCTCAGATGTGTAATCTGGTCTCTTGACAAGACAGGTCACAGCAAGGGACAATCTTCTTACTGTGAGCATAAGGAAACCCTGCCCCTTGACAGGTTTTGCAGGTATTTCCCTTACGCTAACTGAAGATTGTCCCTCTCAGCAATCCATCCGGACAGTCTTGCTGCTCTGAGGTGAGCAGTGTTACATCAGTAAAAGGGAAGGGAGAGGTGTACTTTATAATTCAATTACTCTTGAACTACAACTCTGAGAGTACTGAAATAACACTCTCTGTGGCCCAGATACTATGAAGATTTATTAGAGCTGCTTTTATTATGAAACATTACTATGCCTTTAATTGTCACTTTGAGATCATAAGAACCTTGATAGACAACCAGATTGCAAAAGCTTCTGGCATCCAACAGTTGTTTACACTACACATCCGACAGAAAACAAGCTGCAATAAAAGACTTAGTAAACAATGAGTCTTTTGTATGAACACAAAGTAGAATAATTGAAATTTGTTTTTGTCAATTGTATTTGTTCCTTATGGTACAGTTGATTTGCTCCAGAATTGCTCCAACTTGTTTTTATACATAAGGCTGGGGAATTTAACATCCTCTAACAATTCCCACAAATATGTATGAGACCAGGTCGGATGTGGTCTATATTATAAGAAGGGAATTGCAGAGACAGGTTTTAATTGATGCATCTAGTAACCAGTACTACCAACCACTTATGAAACATGCATACTGCAGGGCTGTATAGGAACCATTACAGCCCTAGAGCCGGACTGGTAACCTTTGGCTCACTAGATGTTGGTATGTTTTCAACTCCCACCTACCTTTGCTTATTGTATGGCTGGCTAAGAGTGATGGGAAGTGTAGTGAAACAACATCTGCTGATTGTTGTACTACAGTTTCCATCAATCTCTGCCACCATCCAGCCAGAAAAACAATATGTTGGAGTCCTCTTTAGCATTTAAGCCTTTGACTGGGGTTAAGAGTGAAAACCCCATTCAAATCAACAGGACTTTTCATTTTTACCTTTGCTGCAGTTGGTTTGTTCCAAAATCGTACCACTTTTCTTCCTGAATATGTCCATTACTGCCTTATTCATAAGACAAAAAGAGCAAATCTGGAGCAAACCAAATGCACCATAGGGGACAAAAAGAATCCAACTGTATTAAATGGGGCTTTCAACCTCTGGAATCCTGGAGAGGCATTCACCTCCCAATGTATTGAAGTCTTCACCAGGATTTAAAGGGATAGTAGTGTTTCATAATAAAAGCAGCTCTAATTAATCACCATAGTATTTGGACTTTGGAGAGTGTTATTTCAATTCTGTTAGAGTTGTAGATTAAGAGTAATTCAATGACAAAGTGTCCTTCTCCCGCCCCTTTTACTGATGTAACACTTTTCAGCCAGAGTAGAAGGGAGGTGCCCAGGTAGACTGCAGAGAGGGACAATCTTCAATTAAGATAAGGGAAAAACCTGAAAAGCTTGTCAAGGGGGGCAGGGCTTTCATTGTTTTCATTATAAGAAGATTGTCCCCTGCTGTTATCTGTCTGGTCTTACAACCAGATCCCCATCTGAGAAGAGATGGCTTACACTAGGTAAAAGGGGCGGGAGGGGGGAAATTTGCTTGTGAATATCTCTTAAACCATAAAGGTTTGAGAGATAAGATTTATATCATTTTTCATATTTTTTTTAATGCCTACAAAATAAAATAAAGTTAAAACGAAGTATTACTATCCCTTTAAGGAGTTAAAATCCCCATTTAAATCAATGGAATTTTGGAGAAATTATATTTCATCCCTATGGTCCTGTTGCTTTATTCCAGGTTTGCTTCTAATTTTTTGTGCAGATGGTCACAAAATACACATGTGAGAAATGGGCTCCATAGTAAAACCTGGGAATTGGAGACCAGTGCATGTAGTTTAGATTCCCAGCTATAGACATCTAAAGAAATCTAAAACCTTGCTAAAGAAATCCCAGTCGAGAGAACAGTTTTTTTTAATTCCCTAATTTATTATGCATACAGTGCTGAACCATTCCAAGTCTCAAAACAGTTATATTATTTAACCTGACAAAGTGGGTCACTGGGGAAACTGCATGGGTAGACAATAGTAGTAGAAATCTGCAGACACAAATGTGTCATTGTACTTTACCAAGATTCTAGTACCACCTGTGGATCCTTGTCTTGTTTCATTAATTCAGAGCGTTTGGTGTGCATTGTTGTGACCTCTCTATTCAGTAAGAAAAAAAAAGTCTATATTCATAATATAGCGCTTCTGTATAAAGGCAAAGGAGAACAATTCTGTGGCAAATAAACTACTCTGTAGGGGAGACAAAACAATTACCAAATTCCCATTGATTTAAAGGGGTCTTTTAACCCTTTGAAAGCCAGAGAAGTGTCCAACGCATTACTTTGAATACTACCTATAAAACATTATCTCCTGGTCCATAGTGCGCAGGAGAGACAGAGGTTGACATGCTAAGAAAAGTGGTGTAACTCTGGTACGAAGCAAGTGCACCAAAGCAAATAATTTAAATGCGCAGTAAACTTTTTGTAATGAAAAAATATATATTTTAGGGCTTTTCCTGTTGAGTAAAATAAGGGTATTCCCACTGCTGATATATTTCCAGTGCTATTACACTTTTTTTACATTAGTAATGACCTCTAGTGGTCAAATTCTAATTAGTTATTCTTTTAGATTCTAACTAGTTGAAGAGCTCGTTACACGGGCCACAGTGCCACTGCCAGCCGGTCACGGGGCAGTCATGAGCAGTAGAGACTGCCCTCGCTACGGCTGATACAGTGCCAGCCGGTCGCGGGGCAGTCATGTGCAGTAGAGACTGCCTGTGCCTCGGCTGATACAGAGCTTGACACTCCTTTGGTTATCTCTCAAACCATAAAGGTTTGAGAGATGAACCTGGGGGCTAGTAAATTATTTTACAAATATCTACAATATGGGGGATAATAATAATAAAGTATTAGTATCCCTTTAAGGACCGGAGCAATTTTGACTTTTTGACTATGTTTTTGTTCAATTATATTTTCTCTTTAATTCCTTTTGTACACCCACAAAAATTATATACTGTTTTTTTAAGCACAAGTAGGGCTTTCTTTTGATACCACAATTATATGAATACCTCATCATTTAATTTGATTAAAATAGAACAAAAGAGCAAAAAAATTAAAAAAAAAACCCCAACATTTTGCTTACATTTTCCTGTCAGGATTTGCATTCTATTAGTTCATGACAAAAAATACCCCTAAATATATTCATTTGTTTCTCCTGAATATAAGAATACCCCATATGCCTAGTATTTCAATCCCTTCGTCACATTTACAAGGTAAATATTACAAGATGGATGCCATTATTTCCAACTTTTCAAAATTTTTCAACAATTGTCATGTGAGCATCATAGCTTAGTTGACGATGACAGAACCAAAAATGTCCCACAAAGCTATATGTTTCTGAAAACTAGACAACATAAGGTAAATAATCAGGAGAATTTTGGAGTTTTTTATGCAGCTATTTTCCCAGAAATATTTTTCAAAATAGTTGTAATATTTTCTGTTTTTGCAGTTTTCAAACTTACATTTCAATATTACTGTTGATATCAAGCACAGGATAGTTGAAAATTTAAAAATATCCATTGTTTAGTGTTCAGCTCCTTCTTCTGAGTACGGCAATACCCCATATGCATAGGTTTCTCAAGGTTTGGGGGATCTACGGGGCCCAAATTGGAACATTGGCGTTTCCAGTTTTCACAGCTTGCATCACTGGTGCCATATCTCAATTGGGGCTGTGTCACAGTGCTCCACTCTAAGATTTTCCCCCAAAAGTGTATATTTTTGGAAAGTAGACACCCCAGGTTTCATATTATGTATGTTTTCAAATTTATTACACAGCCATTTTACCACCAATCCCTCGTAAATTTTCACATAAGTTAAAAAAACAGCGTTTTTCATACTTTGACTTCAATGTTGCTGTGAATTTCAAGCACAGGATAGGTGTAGATTTTAAAAACTGCATTGATTAATGTTTAGCTCCTTGTTTATTATTCAGTTTCTTCTTCCGAGTAAGGCAATATCCCATATACATAGGTTTCTCGTGGTTTGGGGGAGCTATGGGTCCCAAATTTGAACAAATATTTAATTTTCACATCTTGCTTATCTGGTGCCATTTCTCATTTGGGGCTATGTTCCAGTGCTCCACTTTAATATTTCCCCCCAAAAGTGTATATTTTGGAAAATAGACACCCTCAGCTTTCATTTTAGGTGTGTTTTAAAATTTTTTACACAGCCATTTTACCACCACTCTCTTGTAAACTTGAAGTAAGTAAAAAAATCAGTGTTTTTCACACTTTGACTTCAATGTTGACGTGAATTTCAAGCACAGGATAGGTGTAGATTTTAAAAACTGCATTGATTAATGTTTAGCTCCTTCTTCTGAGTAAGACAATACCCCATATACATAGGTTTCTCGTGGTTTGCGGGAGCTACGGGGCCCAATTTTGAACAAATATTGAATTTTCACATCTTGCTTAACTGGTGCCATTTCTCATTTGAGTCTATGTTCCAGTGCTCCACTTTAAGATTTCCCCCAAAAGTGTATATTTTTGAAAAGTAGATACCCCAGCTTTCATTTTAGGTGTGTTTTCAAATTTTTACGCAGCCATTTTACCACCAATCCCTCGTAAATCTTGACGTAAGTTAAAAAAACAGTGTTTTTCATACTTTGACTTCAATGTTGATGTGAATTTTAAGCACATGATAGGTGAAGATTATTAAAAATGCGTTGTTTAGTGTTCAGTTTCTTCTACCGAGTAAGGCAACATCCCATATACATAGGTTTCTCGGGGGGGGAGCTACGGGGCCCAATATTGAATTTTCACATCTTGCTTATCTGGTGCCATTTCTCATTTGGGGCTATGTTCCAGTGCTCCACTTTAAGATTTCCCCCCTAAAGTGTATATTTTTGGAAAGTAGACACCCCAGCTTTCATTTTAGGTTTGTTTTCAAATATTTTACACAGTCATTTTACCACCACTCACTCGTACAACTTGACATAAGTAAAAATTCAGCGGTTTTCACACTTAGATTTCAATGTTGATGTGGTTTTCAAGCACAGGGTAGGTGATGATTTTTTAAACTGCATTTATTAGTGTTCGGCTCCTTCTTCTGAGTACGGCAATACCCCATATGCTTAGCTTTCTCATGGTTTGGGGGAGCTACAGGGCCCAAATTGGAACAGGCGTGTTTCCGGGTTCACACTTTGAATTTTCACAGCTTGCGTCACTGGTGCCATTTCTCATTTGGCCTGTGTAACAGTGTTCCACTTTAAGATTTCCCCCCAAAACTGTATATTTTTGTAAAGTAGACACCCCATTTTACCACCAATCCTGTGAAAACTTGACGTAAGTAAAATAAAAAAACAGTGTTTTTCACATTTAGACTTCGATGTTCATGTGAATTTCAAGCACAGAATAGGTGAAGATTTTATAAACTGCTTTGATTAGTGTTCGGCTTGTTCTTATGAGTACAGCAATGCCCCATATGCATAGGTTTGTCAGGGTTTCCGAGAGCTACTGGGCCCAGTTGGAACATGTTAGTTTCCTTTTACAGACATGCCATTTTTACAGCTGGTGCCTTGTCTCATTTCAGACTGTTTGGCAATGCTGCAATTAATATATGTTGTAGAAGAGTAGACAACCCTGGCTTTCATTCTATTTGCATTTTATCAATTTTTTCGCTGCCACTCTATCACCAGTCCCTCCCAAAATCAGCTGTAAGGCAGAGAAACACCATTTTTTCACACTTATATTTTAGTGTTGCTTAGGATTTCAATCCAAATATTGATATTGGCAGATTTTTTAAGTGCTTTACATTAGTGGAGAGTTACATCGTCTGAGTACGGCAATGCCCCATATGCATAGGTTTGTCAGGGTTTGGGGGAGCTACTGGGCCCAGTAGGGAACATGTGTGTTTCCATTTTCAGAGACGGAAAAAAATGCTTTGCTCCCCATTATATTTTGATAGTGTTAGATCTAAGGAGGGATGTGTTTTGAAAAATAAAAAAAGAGGATTTTAGTCTTACCTGTTAAATCCGTTAAATGCTCATAGGAAAGAAGACTCCTGTGAGCATGACCCCAAAGGACCCCCACGGTCTGCCACAGGAGAGCCAAGCATGGTCCCTTGACAAGGAGGAAGACCAGTAACCTGTATGGACTAAGAGAAAAGGATTTAACAGGTAAGACTAAAATCCTCTTTTCTCTGTTTTCCAAACAAATGAAGTGTCAAGGGACACTGAACAGGAGTAACAACCCCCCAAGAACTGTTGCACAGCACGCTGAACTAGAGCCTACAGGACTCAAAAGTGAAGGAAGCACCAAAGATGCGAAGAAGATCCTAGACAGGTAAGACTGCCTCCAGGATCTTCCCCCCAAAACTGGTGTCAGCCAAGGCCAGCACATCAACACAGTAGTGCTTCCAAAAGGTGTGAACAGACGACCAAGTGGCAGCCTTGCACAACGGATCTGTGGAGGCCTGATTCTTGTAAGCCCAAGAAGACCCAATAGATCTAGTAGAATGAGCTGTGACCTGAAACGGAACAGGCTTCTTCCTTAGCTCGTAAGCCTTACAATTAGTGGACTTGATCCAAGATGCAATCGTTACTTTGGATGCAGGTCCTCAGGAATGATGAACAGCACGTCAGACTGTCTAATGGACTCAGTGCGATGTACATAACACTTGAGACAACACACCACATCTAACAAGTGGAGATCCCTCTCCTTGTCAGAGGTAGAGTCAGGACAGAAAGAAGGCACCACAATCTCCTGATAAATGTGGAACTCAGAGACCACCTTTGGGAGAAACTCCTGCGAAGTGCGAAGCACAATCTAGTCTTTGTGAAACACCAAAAAGATGGTCTACAAGACAGAGCCCGTAACTCTGCAACATGCTGAACAGACACAATTGGCAGGAGAAAGGCCATTTTCCACGTCAGCAGGCTTAGAGGAATAGTAGCCAAGGACTCAAAGGGAGGGCGCTGAAGGACACCCAGAACCAAGTTAAGATCCTACGGAGAAGCGGGAGTCTTAAAACAGGAAGAGTATGAGCAACACCCTGGAAGAAAACCTTGACATCAGGAAGAACAGCAATGCGTCTTTGAAAGAAAACAGAGAGAGCAGAAGTCTGAACCTTAAGGGAACTCAAACGTAGGCCCTTATCCACACCATCCTGCAAGAAAGCCAGGACAGTAGGCAGATCAAAATCCTGAGAAAGGTCCCTATCAGCACACCAAGATAGAAAGGTTGACCAGACACGATAGTAGGCCTTAGAAGAAACAGGTTTGTGGGCACTGAGCATAGTAGCCACCACACCAGAAGAAAAACCTTTCGACTTCAATATTGAGAATTCAATTTCCAAGCCATCAAAGCTAGACATCCTCCTTCCACAGGTAACCCTGTAGAAGAAGATCTGGACGGCAAGGGAGCCGGAATGGCTCCACCACTGACAGATCCAGAAGCTCCAGAAACCAAGCCTGTCGAGGCCAGTATGGAGCAATCAGAATGACTGGACAGCACTCTAGTCTCAATTTCCGCAACACCCTGTGCAACATGGGAAAGGGACGAAAGATGTAAGCCACAGGAGATAACCAAGGAATGGATATGGCATCCACCACTAGGGCTAGAGGATCCCTCCAGTGAGAGAAGAACCTTGGAACCTTCCGTTTGTGTCTTGTCGCCATCAGGTCTATGGAAGGAAGACCCCACTTCTGAACAATGCGGGTGAACACCTCTGGGTGCAGTTCCCACTCTCCACTGTCGACTGAGGAAGTCTGCCATGACATTGTCTACACCAGGAATTTGCACTGCAGATATGGCAGGAACATGTTCTTCTGCTCAGGACAAACTAGCCTTGACCTCTAACCTAGAGGCGAGCCTTCTTGTTCCACCCTGCTTGTTGATGTAAGATACGACTGTGGCGTCGTCGGACTGGACCCTGACTGTGCATTCTTCCAGCTGGGGTGTCCAATGATGACGGGCATGAAATATCGCCCAAAGCTCCAACACGTTGAATAGAAGGAGAGATTCCTCCGAAGACCACTGACCCTGAGCACTCAGGGACCCAGGACAACTGCCCAGCTGGAGAGGCTGGAATCCGTCGTCACCGTGGTCCAGAAGGATACAAGGAAGGACTTGCCCTTCAGCAGATTGGAGAGGTCGAGCCACCACAACAAACTCCTTTCCACATGAAGAGGGAGGGATACTGACATCTACAGAAGGTCCGGCTGACCCCTGCACACCTAGATCACAAACCTCTGGAGTTCCCTGGTGTGAGCCATGGCAAATGGGACTGCTTGTATGGTGAAGATGAATTTCTCCACTAGAGAGGACAGCTTCTTGGCTGGAACTGGATTATGAGCCGGAACAGCAGAAACCCTGTGGGCGATCTGGTGAGCCACCTTGTCCGTGAGAAACATCATGCTCTGCTGAGTGTCGAAAGAGAAGGTCCAGGAAGACCAGACGCTGGGATGGGACAAGATCTGACTTGTCCATGTTGATGAACCACCCGTGATGGGTGAGAGCATGAATGCAGTCCTGAACCTGCTGAGGATGGATACCAAAGCTCCCAGGACACGGTTGAAGACTTGAGGAGCTGTAGACAGACCAAAGGGAAGAGCTGAAAACTGAAAGCGCCCTTGGTCACAGGCAAATCTGAGATACTGCTGACTCTCTGGATCAATGGTGATGTGTAGATACGCCTCCTGAAGATCCAGAGAGGCAAGGAATTCCCCCGGGGACATAGCAGCAGTCACTGCCCTTAGGGACTCTGGTGATAATGATTCTTGATCACAAAGGATTTGAGATCCTTCAGATCCAAAATGGGATGACAGCAGCTGTCCTTCTTGGAGACCACAAAAACGTTTGAGTAAAAACCCATACCTCTGTCTCGAATTGGAACAGGTTCCAGGACATCCTTGTCCAGAAGGCCTGGATAGCGCCATTGAACAGATGGCATTTCTCTATGCTCTGAGGCATATGAGAGGGGAAAAAACGAAAGGGAGGAAGAGCGGCGAAAGGGATCCTGTACCCTTCCGCCACTACCTTGTAGGAGACCTTGGGCTTCCATTGCTGTTTGGGCTTGGAGGAGGAACGCGGAGCCTGGGGAACCACCTGGTTCGCTGGGTGTGTCTCAGTCTGAAAGGAACAAAAAAGCCGATTACGCTTGGTAGGCATATTCTTCCTGGGGACCATAGGCAGAAGGGTACTCTTGCCCCCTGTGGCCTCACTAATCAGATCCTTAAGATCTGGCCCAAACAAAGAGGTGCCTTGAAAAGGCAATGAGAGCAAAGCTTTCTTGGAAGCAGTGTCAGCAGACCAGATCTTGAGCCAAAGAGCTCGTCTGGCCACCACAGACATGGTGGAAACCCTTGCCACCAAAAGGATGGCATCAAATAAGGCAGCGGAAACATAGTGCTGGGCCTCAGAAATGTTGGCAAGAAGCCGCAACATATCAGAAGTAGGAGCACCCTGACGAACAGCCAGGGTGAGCTGTTCAGTCCAAACCGCAATGGCCCGGTTCACCCATGACACAGCGAATGCTGGACGCATGGCAGTACCAACAGTGGCAAAAATGGACTTGAGGGAGACCTCAAGTTTCTTGTCAGTCCAGTCTTTCAGAGCGGAAGCATCAGCAACTGGCAGGGCAGTAGACTTATTTAGCCTTGAGACAGGATCATCCACTTTGGGGGGATGAACCCACTAAGCAAGTGCCACCTCAGAGAAGGGGTAAAGCTTTGCAAATTTCTTGGAAACAGAAGGACTTCTGTCCAGAGACTTCCACTCATCAAACACAAGGCGGTCAAGAGTGGAGTTAGGTGGAAAAACAAGTATAGGACCATTTAGGCTCCTGAAATACATCAGAGGGATCCAAAGAAACCTCAGGAACTAAGGGAATGTTTAGGGTAGTTAAGACGGCTCTGATCAAGTCCTCAGCTGAGGGATCAGGATCAGCCTCAAAGGAGTCCCCAAAACACTGAGCGAAGCCCACAGCAGAACATTCCTAAACATCCGAATCCACCAACAATTCCTCCTCAGAGGAATCTGATACATCAGGTACTCCCTGCGGTTTTGGCAGGGAAGATCTGATGGAAGAAGGGGTCTGCCAGGAGTGGAAGACCCCCTGTAACTGGGATGGTCTGGTCTGCAATGTAGACCAGAGGTCTCTAGTAGCAGCCTTAAACTCTTGCACCCAAACTTGCTCTAATGATTGGCTGGAGGTCCCTGGGAGAGACTCAGGGGCATCAGAACATGCTGGGCATAAATGACCTGAGAATTCTCTAGGTAACCCTGATTGACATGAGGAGCAATGAGCAATAGGGGACACAGAGACCCCAGCGTCCTTAGTCTTAGCCCTGGCCCCAAGCTCTAACGGATTAGACATTCTCACAGTGTCAAAACATTTAAAGTATAAGGAATCACTCAAATACGGTGTGTAAGATTAAAATTTCACCCCAGAAATCGCTAAAATGCAATTATCTGGCAGGCGAAGGGTTAATCTGCAGAGGAGAGAAGGAGAGTCCAAGCCCTGAGTAGGATACTCGTTCAGGAAAAGGCACAAAATGGCGGGAGCCAATCAGAAACGAGCACGCGAAGCAAGCGCTCATGTGAAATGTAGTTTTCCCAGAAAAACAGTGCCCGAAGCCCCCTGAGCCCCTCAACACACATAAAACATTAACAGGATGACAGAGCAAGTGCAGACAATTAAAATGAGCCATCTCTGAAGTCGCTAGGCTGAGCGGTTGCAGAGATATGTCCCAAACTGTACAGTCCTATAGAAGTAATGGAGCAATGGTGTCTATGCTGTAAAGTGACACAAATTTTGCAAAGTTGAAACTGTTAATTAAAATTACATTAAACATCACTAGAACATGTTAGCAGACCCAAAAAACACTGAACCCAACCTCAGTATAATGCCAATTGTAGCTTGCTGTAACGGTAGGAGCCGTTCACACCACACCAAAGTGAAGCGTGAACACGCTCACTGGGGCAGCTGGTAGGGAGGTAGGAGGAGGCTGTAATAGCGCTGGGAAGTCCTGAGAGCTGTGCCGAAGATGCATTGTGCCGCTGAATGCGGAAGTGCCAGTCTTGGACATCAAATATCTTTAATAGTAGGTAAAAATTAAATGTAAGCATAATGTTTCCTGATTCTGCTTATGTGTTTGAACATATGGGAAAAAAAAATTATCAGGTGAAAGTTCCCCTTTAAACAAACGTTACTGCTTATTGCTGTGGAGCAATGTGATACACTTGTATATACCACTCACAATCTGATCTCCTAAAAAGAGGGACATTGGGGTAGTAAAGAGGGGCAGAGGGATTTAGGTCTCAATGAGGGACTGTCCCTCCTAAATAGGGACACTTGGGAGGTATGCCCCTGTGCGGAGGGGCACTGTGGGACATGTGGACCTGCAGCACTCAAAGGGTTGCTCACCTTTCCTGCAGATCTTCTGCCTTCAGACTACCATGTATTAAGAAGAAGCCTCAGTGAGCAACTCCTGAGGAAAGAACTTGAACCCAAGATTTTCCCCCCAGGGCTTAAGGTCCACAAAAAGCACCTGGATACTGAGCTAGGCACTAGTGTTGAGCGAGCACCCCGATGCTCGGGTGCTCGGGTGCTCTGACCGAGCACCCCCTGAGGCTCGAGTGCTCGGCCGAGCACCCGAGCCCCATTGAAATGAATGGGGCGACACGAGCATTACACCAGGCACCCCCTGCTCTGATGAGGGGAGGGTGCCTGGTCAATGCCCCCCTTCATCTCCGCTATGCCCCCTTCATCTCCGAATGCCCCCTTCATCTCCGCAATGTCCCCCTTCATCTCCGCTATGCCCCCTTCATCTCTGCTATGCCCCTCTTCCACAATGTCCCCCTTCATCTCCGCTATGCCCCTCTTCCACAATGTCCCCCTTCATCTCCTCTATGCCATAGAGGAGATGAAGGGGGACATTGTGGAAGAGGGGCATAGCGGAGATGAAGGGGGACATTGTGGAAGAGGGGCATAGAGGAGATGAAAGGGGACATTGTGGAAGAGGGGCATAGCGGAGATGAAGGGGGACATTGTGGAAGAGGGGCATAGAGTCTATGCCCCTCTTCCACAATGTCCCCCTTCATCTCCGCAATGCCCCCTTCATCTCCGCAATGCCCCCGTACCTCCAGTCCCTGGTGGTCCAGCGGAGCGTCTTCAGATCTGTGCCTCTTCCGGCACAGATCCCCGCCACCCGAACATGGCGGGCGAGCACATGGCGGTACTCGACGAGTACCGCCATGTGCCGAGCAGAGCGATGCTCGAGCCGATCCGAGCATCGGCCGAGCACGCTCGCTCAACACTACTAGGCACATCTGACGGCATTGTCAGTTATGGTAATCCACCTAATGGTGGTAATCCATATCTAACAGAAAAATTAAAAATTAGCTAAAACTATAGCAAAACTGTTCTCTTGCCTGTGTCTTCACCAAGGAAAAATCTTAATGGAGCTGATTGGCTAGCTGCAGCCAAGGAGGGAAGGTAGGCTCCACCCCCCCCCCCCACATTCACTTCTAGAATAGTTCCTGCCTACTTAAAGGGGAGGATCACCTACCCAAAGTTACCAGTAAACTGTATTGGATGACAGAGAAAACAGGATATTTCAGGGGGGGGAAAGTGGCCAAAAAATAAAAGAAGCTTTACAGCACTACTGCATTGTGCCTGAATGGTATTCCTTGAAGCAGTCACCAATGCAGAGGCCATGTTGGAAGGGCAATCAGGACAGTAAGTGGTGGCGTCTGTCCATATTCCCTTGCTGTAGCAAACCCTGCAGCGCTTCTGTGGTTTGTTCTTTTGGGGAGTTGGGGGGATTTTATAAATAAATTGTGCTTCCCCGGGTCTTGATGGAATGATTTCTGGCGCACCGTGAAACAAAAATAGGGAAATGAGTTGTAGCTGATATTGTTAAAAGCTACATTTTGGATTGGGGTTTGCCAGTTTTAAAATAAAAAATGAATTATGTACTGCAGTCTGCATCATATAGATGGCAACTTTTTTGTACCATGCTCTACACTTTCTCATTGCGAGGTATGGCTGCATTAGTTCATCACACAGATCAACTCCCCCCATGTTTTTATTATAGTCCCTGATGCAGACTGGCTTTCTCAGTACCCCTCTCCTGCCACGAACAGCAACTGCCACAGTTCTGTCCTCATGCATGGTGAAGAGTGCGAGGTGGGTCAGCGTAGGAAAAAAGAAAAAACAGAAAATGATACTAAGTGTAGTATTTAAATGGGAGAGTAGAAACAAAGTGAGCAAATGGCAAGAGGATTGATACAATCTTGTATATAGTATCAATAGAACCATAGAAAATAAAAATAAGTATAATTATAAATACAAATCAAAAAGAAATATTTATTTATATGAACAAAATAAATGGCCAATATAGATGTCAAGAAATGACCATATAAAAGCGTAGGTATGTACAAAAAATAAAAAATGAATAATATCAAGTCCAATATAATAATGTGAAGGAAATAAACAACCAGTGGTACAGATGTACCCTTACTTGGTTTTAATCTTGAACCGCACCCTCAATAGACTGGATACACGGGTTACCGCTGCTCTCCGAGCTCTCTCCTTGTTCCAATGTCTGTAGGAGTAGTAAAATAGCTCTCCGATATCAGCAATATGTCTGTATTCCAAAGATGAATTTTGAAGTGCTGAAGCGTTCAAATATCCATAGTGTGGATAACAAAATTCTGCTTGACAATTCCTGTCTTAGCCTGGGATACCAGTATATGGAGCGCTATATGCACAGTATTCTCACGTAGTGCTGTGCAATGCGATGGAGATCTTTTGATCTTTATCCTGTATCGGTCGTCAAAGAGATACAAGGATAACAGGTATATGGAGTCTGGAGGTGTCCAAATATGCTGGTCCCGAAAAAAGTAAATAATAAATAAGATGATTAGCGGATCCAAAAGTCCTCTGTATCGAGCTCATAGGATCCACAGTTCACAATCCGTTCACAATCCAACGCGTTTCGGTGCTGCAAACACGCGCCTTTCTCAAGGATATGTAGCAAGGTGCCTCTACCTGAGGTGGAATTTAAATCTGAGACAACCAATAGAATGAAAGAGGTGTGTGTATTGAAGAAAATACTCATTGGTCCATTTAAACTACAGGTGATAGCTATGAGATATATATGTGTAGACTGATTGCTCTATATCTGTATAGCTGATCGCTATCAACAATGTAAATTAATGTAAATTAATGATGAATGTAGATTAAAATAGCCTATAGTGGAATGGGAAACTTAGATAATTACAAGAATATAGATTTAAAGTAAAACTGAAAAATAATAATAGTAATGACCTTTGAAAAAGTGTCAATCAAAGGAGATAATTGAAAGATATTGGAAATGGGCAATAGGTAAATGAGGGTGTCACGTTACATACACCAAAGGTCCAATTCCTCATTAAGACCATGAGGGACCATGGTGTTCAATTTATAGATCCAAAAGCTTTCTTTTTGGGCTAATTTGACATATCGATCTTCCCCTCTAGCTTGCGGTTTAATTTGATCAATTATAGTGATCCGAAGGAGTTTTTCATTCCCTTCATGTTTTTCTAGAAAGTGGCATGCTACACTATGTTTGCCATTCTTCCTCATTATATTGCCTCTATGTTCCAAAAAACGCTCTTTGATTTTTCTAATAGTGCGTCCAACGTATTGCTTCTTACAGGGGCATTCTAGTAAATATATTACTTAGGTGGAATTGCAATTATAGAGGCCTTGAATGGTATATGATTCCTGAGTGTTGAAGGAAAGAAAAGTCGTTTTTCGATTTTCAATATGGTTGCAGGTAATGCAGCCTGTGTATCCGCATTTGTAATTTCCTTTTAGTGGTAAACCGTCCATACCAATCTGTATTCCTTTGGGTTTTTCTTTCTTTTTAGATGGTAGCATGCTTGGTGCTAAATGTTGTTTTAAATTTCTGGATTTTTTAAAAATGATTTCTGGATGTTTTGGCAGTTCTGTTTTTAAGAATCTATCTCCCTGTAGGATAGACCAATGTTTCTTGATTATATGTTTGATTTTACTACTTGCACAATTGAATCTTGCAATGAATGAAGTGTTGGATAGGTTTTCCTTTTGTTTTATGTTTTTTGTCTGGGTTAGTAAAGTCGATCTTGGGATTTGTCTGGGTTTTCTAAGAGCAGAATGAATGATATCTGGTCTGTATCCTTTCTCATTAAATTTTCTAGAAAGTGTTGAAGCTTGTTGTTCAAAAGTGTGATCTTCTGTACAGTTTCTCTTTAATCTTTGGAACTGACCCAGAGGGATGTTGTTAAGCCAACTGGGATGATGTGCACTTTGTGCTTGTATATAACTGTTTGCATCAACTTCCTTATAATGTGTTTTGCTGATGATTTGGTTATTTTCATTGGTATATAGATCCAGATCTAGAAATACAATAGATCTTTGGTTGTAGTTGACTGTAAAACGCAAACCCATATTGTTATCATTTAGTTTAGTTTCCAAATTGATAAGAGAATCTTCACTACCCTCCCAAATCATTAAGAGATCGTCTATGTAGCGTAAGTATAGAACGCGGTTTGCCCCACAGATTTGATTGAGATGATGTTCTTCCCA
Organism: Rhinophrynus dorsalis; assembly: GCA_037306005.1. Classification (NCBI taxonomy): domain Eukaryota; kingdom Metazoa; phylum Chordata; class Amphibia; order Anura; family Rhinophrynidae; genus Rhinophrynus; species Rhinophrynus dorsalis. The sequence goes on from CM074719.1 coordinate 291,877,912, forward strand.
AAAGCCCATAAATAAATTGGTGTAGCTAGGGGCAAAACGCGTTCCCATAGCGGTCCCACACTTTTGGATGTAATGTGTATCGTCATAAAGAAAATTATTGTGCTCCAGTATGAATTGCATAGCTTTGATGATAAATTGTTTTTGTTTATCTGGCATTGTTGTTTGAGCATTAAGGTAATACGAAGTGGCAGACAGTCCGTTCTGATGTTCAATAACTGTATATAGTGAGGTGACATCACAAGTCACCCACCAATAGTTAGGTCTCCAAATGATGTTTTGTAGTCGGTTTAGAACTTGAGTGGAGTCACGGGTGTATGATGGGAGTTGTTGAACCAATGGTTGCAAAAAATAGTCTATGAATTGTGAGAGATTACTCGTTAGGGAATCAATCCCTGATATAATAGGACGGCCAGGCGGATTAGTAGGATTTTTATGTAGTTTGGGAATGTGGTAGTAAATAGGTATTTTTGGATGTTTGATATTTAAGAAATGGAATTCATCTTTATTCAATATATTGTCCTTCAAAGCTTCTTTGATCAACATGAGATATTCTTCTTGAAATTTTTGCATAGGGTTGTTTTTCAATTGTTGATAAAATCTGGTGTCTCCTAATATCCTTTCTGTTTCTTTCATATAATCTGTTCTGGTTTGTATTACTATGCCCCCTCCTTTATCTGCTTCTTTTATAACTAATTCTCGGTTCTCCATAAGATTTTTTAGGCTGAGTTGTTCTTGTTTACTAAGATTCCTTTTGCAATGTTGTTTAGTTTTAAACATAAGATTAATATCTTTCATGACCATCTCGTTATATGCTTCAATGAAGGGGCCTTTTGACTGAAGTGGGTAGAATGTGGATTTGGGTTTAAAGTGACTATGCATTATGTGTCCATCAAGTTCTTCATTTTCAAGGTCTGTATAATCTTCTCTTAAATCCTCTAGAATCTGGATGATTTCCATATCTTGTATATTGTGGTTGTTTTCAATATGGGATGTATTGTTCAAATTTGTAATTTTGAAATGTCTCTGCAGTGTCAGTTTTCTGATAAATTTCTGAACATCCATAAATATTTCAAACTGGTTAGGTTGGCTAGTTGGGGCAAATTTGAGTCCCTTATTAAGTAGTGTGAGTTCACTAATTGAAAGTGGGTATTGTGATAGATTAAATATGCCATGTGTTAGACTGTCTGGTTCTCCTGATGTCTTTTTTTGTTTTGTCTTAATACCAGCTCTTCGTCCTCTGGCTTTTCTCCTTTTCTTTTTCTTCTTTGTTGAAACCGATATTGGTTGGAGTGATTGTTCCATTCTTCCCTCACCCAACGGTGTAGAGGGGCATGATGACCTGTCCCCAAAAAAGAAGAGTACAGTGGGTATTTGGCTGTATGTGACTGACCTGATTTTGGATTGGGAATTTTTGGTCTTGCTCCCAGATTCTTGTTATCTTCCTTTTTCTGTATAGAATGTGTATGTGGATAGTTAATGTGCACAGTAGGATGATCAGATTGTATTTGTGTTTTGTTGTTATTGCCAGTATGTGTTATCATATCCAAAGGTTGATTGGAATCACAAATGGATGGATGAGGAATGTTTTCATTAGCCGGTTGTCCTTGGGTAATAGCAATTGTAGTATTATTTAATGAATGTATAGTTGAAGTGGTTAAATCTTCAGATGTTGATGAAGGATTAATAGGAGTATTCTCTGAAAGTATGTCAAATCTATTGGTCAAAGTAATGTCTGATGCTATACTGTAGGAATTTTGATTTTTATTAGAATTGGTAGTTGCTGCTTGCTTGTATTCGGTCGATCTATATTGCTTAGACCTATGATGATAATGAATATTGAAATTGGATTTATTTCTATATTGTTGTTGTGGCTAGTCTTCCGTACAAGGTTTTTTATTCTTTATCCATGTTCTCACTTGATTAGAGCTATAATCTGATTCATCTCTTTCAAGTTTGCGTTTTTTTCTGTTGACAATTTCTTTCTCAAATTTTTCTACATTGTTATTAACCGTATTGTCTCAAAGATGAAACTCTGGATGATCCTTGCATTACTCCAATAATATATTGAATCTTGCAATGTCATTTTGAATTGTATCTAGGTTCTTTGTTCGAAAAGCAATAATATGTTGCATAAGTTGAAAGGAGCATTGGTCTAATATGCTTAACCAAGTTTTATAGAACTCTGGGTTATCTAAGCCAAAGGCTGGTTCTTTAAAGATACATAAACCTCTAGGGATTTGTTGGTTTTCAATATATTTTTGCAACGTGACACTCTCCCACGAATAGCTCATCTCCTTTTTTAATAACTTTTCTAAAGATAGGAAGGTTTTCTTAACGTCATTATTATGCGGTGTATTGGTTTCAATATTTAAGAAAAAATTATGTTTTAAGTTGTTTCTACGTTCTTCCCTATTTAAGCATGTTAGAGTGCCTATATTTTGCATACTAGATGTAATGTGAGTAATAGTTAGAAAAGGATTAGAGTCAGCAGCTAGTAGAAGGATCTATAATAATAAACTGGGCACACTGTAAACCAAGAGTATTATTATACTAGAAGTGCAAATGCAGACAAAAACCAGCGCTTGAGTCAAGTGCTGGTTTTTGTCTACTCATGCATGGTGGCCAGCATGTAGACATCTTTTCTGTCCTTGAACTTAACTGCCAGCAGCTCCTGTTGACACAAAGATAAGGACATCCCAGTTTTTAGTTTGGTGTCTACAAGTTTTTTGGGCAACTCCCTGCAATTGCGCCTAACAGTGCCACAGGCCACGGTGTCAAAACAAAAAAGAGACTTAAATAAAAGGGGGCTGGTGTAAAAGTTATCAACGAATAACTGATAACCTTTATTTAATAAGGGGTACATTAGATCCCAAATGATTTTCCCATTTGTTCCCATAAATTTGGGGCAACGAGGAGGATCATGTTGGCTGTCTTTGCCCTCATAAATTCTAAAAGCCTGGGTGTAGCCTGTGGCACTTTCACACAATTTATAAAATTTAACATTAAACTTGGAACGCTTGTAGGGGATGTATTGCTTGAACCCTAACCTGCCTTTATATTTCATTAGTGATTCATCCACACTAATTGTTTTTGGGGCATATATACTTGGGCAAACTTTTTCTGTAAATGATTTATTAGGGGATGAATTTTGTACAGTCTATCATACTGGGGTGTTCTTTTGGGAGGCACAGGGTATTATCACTAAAATGCATAAAATGCAAAATTACTTCAAATCTGGACCCGGTTATTGTCTTGGGGAATATAGGGGTATCACATATGGGGTTTTTGCTCCAGTAGGAACGGATACTTGGCTTTTTTATTATCCCCATTGCCATTATTAAGGCCCAGAATTGCATAATTTCTGTGATGTCTGTGAGTTTCCATACTTCTTGCTTAACAATGAAAGCTGTAGGGTTGGCGGCAATATACTGGGCTGCATACAAATTGGTTTGGGACACATTTTTCCCCTAATGTCTTCCCCCAAAAACAAATCAAAAAATTATTATGGGTAAATCCTTCCACATCAATCTGAATCCCTGGGTTGCCTGTGAATTCTGGGATTTGTGGGCATAAATTGGTTGATGATACCCATTCATTAGGATCAGGAGTTGCAGGTGTTGGGGCATTTCTTTGGGTAGCACTTGGGGCATTTCTTTGGGTAGGCCTTTGGACAGGTCTTTTGGCAGGTGCTGGGGCAGTTGCCAGGGCAGCTCTTGGGGCAGTACATCTTTTCTTTACAGAAGGCCCAGTGTCATCACGACTAGAGCTGCTCTCACTCTCTGAAAACTGCGTTATATCAAAGTCTGACGCAGTGTCTGTGGCTTCTGAGTCAGACGCCAAAAAGGAATATGCCTCTTCTACACTGTACCTCCGCTGCATTTTGTACACTTACTCTAAAAACTTTTTTTTATTACGCTACCCCTAAACCTAAATCTAACCCTAAACCTTACCCTAACCTACGTATACCCTGAACCTACCTAACCCAAGTGAACTACCTATTTAAACTATACTTATTATATTTTTTTGTTTTTTTTCCCTACTCTTCTCCTAAACCTAAATCTAACCCTAAACTTTTCCCTAACACATGTCTACACAAAATCTAGCCAACTACCTACCTAAACTACCTAAACTATAGAGAATAATAACATTTTATTAAAAAAAAATAAAAAAAAGTTAAAAAAAAAGTAAAAATACAAGGGGGATGGGGGTGTACCACAGATCAACAAACGTTGATCTGCAGCAAACTGATCACTATTAGAGTGATCAGATGGGGGGAACTGTATTGATCACTGCAGAACAGTGACCAAAGGGTTAATTTTGTCTTTTTTCTTAACTTTTTTTGACAGGAACGCTGGAACATGATCTGGGACGCTGGAACATGATGTCTCTCTGTCTCTCTCCGCCTCAGCAGTGTGCAAGATGGAGGGAGGCAGAGAGATGTGACAGGGACAGTATTTACAAATACTGTCCCTGTCATTCGGCTTTTGCAACATGTGATTTGCTCATCAAGCGAATCACATGTTGCAACAATGTTTCTACTAGCTGTTACTAAGTACCCCGGTACCAGGGCACTTAGTAACAACAAGTCCGCGCTCTCCCATCTCTCCGTGCGCCAGCGATGGGAGAGTTTAACCCATGACGTACCAGGACCGTCATGGGTCCTTGGAGCAAATCTACCCATGACGGTCCTGGTACGTCATGGGTCGTTAAGGGGTTAAAAAAAACATTCTTACTGTTATGTTTTAGAATTGTCATTAAAATTCCCATGTGGCAAAAGTGACGGGCTACACAAGAACATTCGCTAATAAGAATCCCCCCCTACCAACCCACACACACAAAAATTGTTTTTACACTCCATAGGGCTAAATGTTGAACCAAATTGGAGGAGTTCTGGGGTAAACTATTTGCACTATAGGGGAGATCTAAAACATTCCATTGATTTAAAGGCAAAGCAATGTGTTGGAGACCTGTCTAGCATTCAAAGGATTTAAATCCCCATTTAAATCAATGGCAATTTTTTTAAAGGGATAGTATTGCTTGAAAATAATTTTATTTTATATTGTAGCCCTTAAAATACATAAAAAATGATGTAAGTCTTATCTCCCAAACCTTTATGGTTTGGGAGATATTAAAAAGTAAATTTTCCCCTGGAGTGATGTCACTGCTCAAGCCTTCAGATTTGAAATGCCACGGCTCTTCAGCAGTGCCGAGATCATGAACTTTAAAAATAATTTCTTCATTGGAATGGTCTACAAAGTGTGCTTGCAAGCCAGGCACACTTTGTAGACAGTTTCAATGAAGTATTTCTTTTTAAAGATCGTGATCTCGGCACTGCTAAAGAGCTGCCTGCTGATCTGTGGATTCCAAAGCTGTCCACTAGATGGCAGATTTGGCTAAAAAGGGAACTTTACTTAACTTTACTTGCTAATTTCTCCCAAACCATAAAGGTGCAAAAATTGCCATTGGACCCCCCGACCACATTGCCCTCATTGGGTATCTCCACGTTGCCCCCAATGTCCACCTCTCCACATTGCCCCCAACTCTCCACATTGCCCCCAATGTCCACCTCTCCACATTGCCTACAACTCTCCACCTCTCCACATTGCCCTCAACCCTCCACATTGCCCCCAATGTCCACCTCTCCACATTGCCTCCAATGTCCACCTCTCCACATTGCCCCCCAACTCTCCACATTGCCCCCATTGACCATCTCCTACCTCTCTGGTGGCCCATCGGCATGGCAGGAGACCTCTATTAAGAGCTGGAGCTCCTGCGCGGTCCTCCCCTCAGTAATGCAGAGCACTGAGAGATATCATCTCCCAGCATTCTGCATTACTAGAGTGCCGACAAGGGAGAGATCTTCTGCTAGAGGTCCGTGGCACCAGAAGGGGGGGTTGCAGGGGGCGGCTGGGCCCCTGGAGTGACGGGCCTGGGTGCAGGTGTGCCAGTGTTTAAGTCCCTAAAATAAAATAGGTCAAGGGAGTAAGTACATGGGGTACAGAGGGTAATTTTGCTCCAGGGCCCAGAAACCAAGAGGATCCCATCTGCCCAAGAGTCCAATAGACTTATTTTATGCCTCTGTGAAAATATTTTTTGATAGTTGGCAACTGTTTTCTCTGGGGCCCTCCAATGTATTCTTATTATTCCTTGTCCACTTGTAAATACGTTTCGCTTAAGTACATAGGGAAATGTCAATTTTACATACACTTTCTTTATTACACCAGTTTTATACATCCCACCTTTATTTCCTAAATATCAAGCAATGAATGCTTCTATGCTATTGAATGTTCCTAAACAAAGCTACAGAAGTTGGTTTCCTAGGTGATGTCATAATAATCTTGGGTAATCCACCCTCTCTCCTCTCATCTGGGCCTTGTTGTCAGGGAACTGCTCCCCGCTCACACAGACAGAACAAAGACTTTCTCTCACAAAAGTTCCCTTTGAATGGTAGCAAAACTTCTTATCTCATCATGCATGGACTTAACAAAGGCTGCTTTCTCATAAAGAAATCCATGAACAGACGATATAAAACTCATGGGCCAGTAATGATTTAATGTGTACAATTGTAAATACAGTAGTTATTGTGACTGATGTAAAAATGTGACTGATGTAACATCTCCTTATAATAAACCCCTAAGTACCAGTCTATGGCTAGAAAATCCTAATAGCCCTATGATTTTTTTGCATTGTGCATTTGTTCAAGAGATAACATTTTCCTTCTGTGCTGGGGGTCAATTGCTAACAGGATTACAGGGCCTGAAACTCTGTTCACTGCATGTGATAATTTTAACCCTTTAACAACCACAGATGAGTGCATTGCATTACTTTACAATGTGTTACATGCCCATTTAGAAATCAAAAAGTTAAGCAGGCTCATACTTCAGTTTAAAAAAACTGCCGCCAACTGTCATGTGTGCCTCCATGGACATCACAAGCTTGATTGAAGATGTTATATTTTGAGCCATAACACAAGAGCAAAATTCATAAAAGCCAATGGATTTTCTGACCACAGTAAGGTAAGTAGCGGATTAATATTAGAGTTGTGAGTTCTCCTTTAAGATGTAAAAGGTTGCGTACGCTTATGGCTCGATATAAATAAACATTAATTAATTCATTCATTCATTCAAATGACAATGAAACTCTTTTCATGTAAAAATATATATTACAGGTCATTTCCTGCTGAGTTAACAAGGGTACTTCTAATGGAGATAAAGTTCTCACACAAAAGTTAGTACTGCTCAAATGAATTATAAAACTGTTAAAGTGGAACTAACACTTTAAAGAGATATGTATGATTTTGAAAGGGCTTTCAAAATCCTTTCTATTTATGTTAGCCATTGTTTATTAACCCTTTAACGACCGGGGAATCGGCACACGGATGTGACTGAATGACAACGGAGCATTTTTTTTTTATTGCTCCGTTGCATTCCGGACTCCCCGATGGGTGTGCAGCCGCGGGGGGAGACTGGAATTCGATGACGATCATAGTACGTCATCGGTCGCTCAGTCAAATCGACCCTTGACGTACTATGACCGTCAAGGGTCGTTAAGGGGTTAAAAAAATACAGTTTATTAACTATTTAGCTTTATTTATATGCCAGACTATACAAATTAGCTAGTGCTTCCTATTAGGAAGTGACAGTTGGAAGGGAAAGAGGAATGTTAGTATATTACACACCAGACAACACTTCCTATTTTGCCTAAAATGGCAAATTAAGTTAAACATCTCATAGTTATTAATTAAAAAAGTCACTCATAAGTATAGGGGATTTTGAAAGCACTTGCAGAATCACCTGTCATTATAATATGAGGTCCACTTTAACAGCACCATCTGGGAGAAGATTCGCAAAGTGGTGAAAAAGCGGTGATAAAGTGGAGATAACTTCTCCAGTTTATCACTTCTCCAATTCCTGTTATAAGTTATCTTCACTTTATAACCTCTTTATTACCGCTTTATCACCACTTAGTGAATCTCCCCCAGGTATCCAATACGCAATTTTCTTTTTTCTTTTTTTGTTTGTTTGTAATGCACTCCAGTGCAGCCCTGCAGCCCTGCATAAATATCGTCTTTACTCTCAGTTCTGGATTGCTCACCTTAAAGCAGTGGTTCCCAAATCTGTCCTCAGTCATGGCCAGAATTCCTTGCTTGATCACAGGTGAGTAATTTACTGTAAAACCTTGGGTATAATACACACTTTTTACCCCTCTCTCACGTTATGTGAAATGGGGAGTGCATATTATAAGTTTAAAAAAAAAAAAAAAAAAAAAAAAAAAAAGATAAAACGAAGTATTACTATCCCTTTAAATGGGACTTGCTAAAAGTCCCATTTTAATCAGTGGAAATGTTTATTTGTTTTCCATGGTACCTCTGGTTTGCCCCAGAATTGCTCCAGTTCTTCATCCTATATAATAATTTGCTAAGATGTTTGTCACGATGCAGTCATGCGCAGTAGAGACTGCCCGCATTCGGGCACTCTCTGCTGCGCATGATTGCATCGTGTGAGTGAGGCGACGCAAGACTGCATTGCGTGGAACAGTGTGGTAGCAGCCGCTTAACCCTTTGAGTGCCAGAGGGATACGCAAAGTAATGCATTACGTATCCCTCTGGCACTCAAAGGGTTAACATTACTCGGACCTTGGCCCGTGTACATGGGCCTTTACCCTAGTACTATATAATATTCTGTTGGGAGATAAACACCTATCTACAAAATAGGCTGCAACAGAGACAAAATAGTAAGACCCAAAAATACTGCTGCTGCTTAACATATATTTATAAAACACATTTTAAATGAGCAGTTTGGGCAGGCTCTACTGCCACCGTTAATTTATAAGTACTAAAGAAATATGATTAGCACCAGTAAATTATTTTACTTGGGTAATAACTCTATAGTCAGGTGCACTTTGAGACTTATAAATGCATATATCCACAAAAGGGAAAGAAGGACCCCAGAAGAAGACAAATAGCCTATATAATAATTCCCTAGAAAGTTTGTAACGACGCAGTCATGCACAGTAGAGACTGCTGCGGTCATGCGCAGTAGAGACTGCCCGTGACGAGGCTGATACAGAGTGGGTCGCTCCGAAGGAGCATCCAGCTCTGTATCAGCCGCAGCGTGAGCAGTCTCTACTGAGCATGACTGCACCGCGACTGGCTGGCAGTGTATCAGCCGCGGCGTGGGCAGTCTCTACTGTCCATGACTGCCCCACGACTGGCTGGCAGTGGCACTGTGGCCCATGTAACAGGTTCTTCAATTAGTAGTGATAGAAATGGTAGCATACAAAGTGCAAGTGCTAGGAAGAACTGCCCAAAAAATAGTGCAAACCACTAGCAGAAATACTTATCAAATGTGCAATTATGACGAGGATGAATACAGTGGAAGATGGCACAATAAGAGTCACTTCCCCATGAAAACCATCCAAACCAACCAGTATCACCAAAGGTGGCTTCTTTAGGGGTTTGTTTGCGCCATTTTTTTACACATATTGTATTATGGCCTTGTTTTGGGCCATTTCTTGCTAGCACTTGCACTTTATTGTATGGTACCATTTAAATCACTATATTTGTCTGTATTTGTCATGATCTTTATCAGTAGGAGAATAGATCATTACGGGGTACCAATCACTACTATATGGCAACCTGGTTTCTGGCCCAGTGTATTTTGAAGAGAGAAATTTATTTCCCAACAGAATATTTTGGATTATGCAGGTCTGGCAAAAGAATTTGAATTTCATGACAGTAGCATACAGTGAGCTCCCTTGCATTTCTTATTATGTCAGCCTCAATGAGCAATTAAAATGTATTCAATAGTAGTCAATAAAATGTACAATTAGTTATTCATTTTTAAGTGATTTAATTAACATATTACATAGCTTGTTCACTCCTCTCCAGGTCAAAGTCTGTTGGACACTGTATGCATATATTTGTAAGCACTCCCACTCCACTTTGTAATCTGCCTGAACAGGCTTAATGCAGGGGTGGACAACCTGATGCCCTCTATCTGTTCAGAACTACAATTTCCACCAACTCTAACCAGTCATTGGCTAGCTGGTGATGATGGGAATGTTAATGCTGAACAGTTGGAGGTCCTCAGGTTACCCATCCCTGGCTTAATAAAGCAATAACACATACTTGGTCACACAGTCTGATATCAGTGCATTCCCCTCAGTGAGTCCCTCATCCTGCTCCTCCATGATGCCCTAGCCCACAATCACAGTGGATAAACATTTTGCTGGTGTGCATTTAATATTGACTTAGACGGGAGAGGAGAATGATGCACACATCTTAGTTCTAATGTGGAAATTATTTACAGAGAAAGAGCAATATAAATGCCAGGGCTTCTATAAGGACTGGTTCCTGATTAGTATGCACACTCTGAATGGAGGGATGAGAAGGTGACACCTGGAAATATCAACTGTTCCCAAAAGTACAGACACTAGCTAAGCACCCTCTGTTTGCACTGATAAACATTGGCTATATGCACTAACTGCATCATAGAGGACAAATAAAAATCCCTATTGATTTAACCCTTTGTGAGCAAGATTAGTGGCCAAGGTATTGTAGTAATGCTCTGGACGCATCTTTGACCCTCAGAGAGTGAAATAATGCTTTTAACTACTTGAATTCAAGAGATGTCTCCAACACATTTAAGAGGTAAACTCACCATTTAAATAAATGGCTATGTATATTTGTCTTTTATGGAGCAGTTGGTTTGCACCAGAAATTTTTTTGTGCTTATTGCCCCCTGTTCTTCCCTTTTTTCTAATACTACATTGTGCTCTCCTCTTTCATGTCCTACTGTTCTTCCATTTTTCTGCTAACGCATACTATACTGTCCATATTCCAGTGATGGCTTGAGTTTGCCTGGGGCCCTGGGTGGTAGCCACACAATTGGTCACATTCACTTCTTGTTGCCTCTGTCACCATAATATGTTTGGGTGTAGAGGATGGCAGCCCTGAGCCCCACAATAGCACAGGATAACCAACCACTGCCTTATTCCTTTCCTATCACTGCATCAGGTAGTACTGAAACATGATATTTATTCTTTAGGAGGATGATACCTAGCACTAGCTCTTGGGTAGGCACCAGCATCCTGAAGAATCTGTTCCTTACATACTTTAAAGCTCTGTACCAGTCATGTGCATAATTCTGGGAAAGAGATCAACACATTTCTTTGCTTCTCGGACTTCAGCTCAGGCATCAACACATGTCTTAAGAGTGTTGTCAGAGGTCACATGGAGACTGGACACCCTCTCCTTCCTTTAAACAGATCTCAGCAGTCTTTATGACTTCCCTCTCTGATGAGGGTTCTAAACTAAGTCAGGTTGGAGAGAGTCCAAGACCTAGTCCTAGTATGTCTAGTGTGTCCATCCAAACCTTGTATGACAGTGGACTGCTTCCTGGGCATAAAAGAACTGTTGTAGCAACAGCCTCAGTTAATGAGGATTGCATCTCAATTAGCCTGCTGATTGATTCTCTTTTGTCACAGACAATGGACCTCATTAATGCATCAATCCGGCCAAGAACTAGCGTAAATTAAAGGAAAATTATACAGGAATTCCAAACCTGGATTAAGTTTTAGTACTCCAATAATGGCAATAGTCTTCCAGTTAATGGAGGTCTAGAGTCTTGTCAATGAAGTTCCATGCAGTTATAGCCTCTAATATCCTTAAATCATTTGGATCTACACTGAATTAAAATTAATGAGCTTACCTTTAATAATGGATACCTTATGCTGGTTCAAGGGGCTTCAATACTTATACCTTTTACTCCCAAACATAGTTCCACTTGGATGTTGTACTATTTTTTTACTTGTCCTAAGCAATCTGCAAGACTTCTTCTTTTAAACAGAGAAACTATGAAGCTTTCTTCACTATTAACCTTAGCTCTTGTGGGTAGAAGTGCAGAACTAGCACTATTTCACACATCTAACCTTTAGCTTACTCATACCCCAGATGGGTTTCACAGAACTTTGAAGTCAGAACTAAAATTTCTCAGTTTAATCAGTCCCTTGTGGGGTTTGATATAGTGAGGCATTTAGAGCACACCGCACGTTGCCTGGTAAATGCCTTATTTTCTTACCTCAGTCTATTTTCTGATGCCAAGGGCAACATTTTGCAATTATTCATCACCTCCAGAAAACCTTTCTGTTCTGCTAAGATTAATACTATCAGAGGATGTACAAGTAGTACTTTAACCCCAATCAGTTAGAGGAACCTCTGGTTCTAGAGCAGAATTGTTTTCTATCAACAAAGTGCTTTGATGGATATCAGATAATACATCCATTAAGCAACACTGGAGGCGTTCCAGACCACAGAAGTTACAATTTATCAGAGTCACCACCGTGTGTGTGTGTGTTATCCTCCTGAAGTACAAAACAGAGTTATGAGGAATCTATGATCTGCTTTCTTCCTTTGCACTAGGGTAATAGGATAGCCACCTAGCAACAGCATCCAGCTTACCCCACCTCCATAAATGCTATATGAGCCCGGCACTTGTTGATATATGTGTATAAACTGACTTTAAGCCCTAGTGCATCTTCTGTTTGCTTCCACAAGCTCCAAAAAGTCAAATAAGCATGAATGTTCCATAAGACAGCAACAAGTAGGAGAACTGGATGATAAACTGTGTCTCTTTGATCCACAAGTCTTTCCAAGCCCAACTTTTTCCCCCCTTTCACAATTCTATCCATTCTTCCATGGACATTGTTCAACTTCTATTGACTTGGGCAAGCTTCTTCTTCTATAATCATTATCTTCCAGTTGAACATCTCCAGTCTTCAGAAAAACCCGAAAAAGATCTGTGAGACCTTGCACAATTCTGCACAAAATCCTGAACACGTGATCATCATAGATCTCAAAGCATGACAGGGACAGATTTTTTAGGTGGCTGCCACCATCCCAAGAGCTCCTACTATGTGGCTATCCTATTACCCTAGAACAAAGGAAATTTGTAGATCATAGGTTCCTGCAAACCCTATGTGTTTTTTTACTAAAAAGACACCCTCCTAGCATTGTATACAGCACTTGTCTATACGGATGTTGTCAGGGTCCCATTAGATAGAGCAGGTAACAGCTAGTGTACAAAAAATTTGAGGGTCACCTCAGATGTACTGGTCACTCCCACATTTTGAGTTGTGGGAGTACCCAACCATTCCCATTGCCTCTATGCAACAGACAACTGTTACTGATTTATGATATCTGGAATATGTACCGGTTTGTATACCTTTTTACTTGCAAGGCTGTTGTTTGCCACTGCTGGGCTCCAGGCAAAGTATAGAGAGGTCACCAGCACAATACTTAGCAAAGAATTGGAGACCTCTTTTGATTTCAAGGGGTTAAATAGTAACTACACTTATTTTCACTCTTAAAAAAATACTCAAGCTTACAATTATGAGCTTAAATTAAGTTAAATTAACTTCATAAACTGTGGTGTGGTTTCACTTATTTGTAGATTCACACAATTGTGAATCCTTACACCTATAGTAGATTGGCAAAATACTGAATTTTCTGTCATGGCTTCACACATTGAGCACACTGCATTGTGTGCCCAAGATCATTAGGGAGAGGGAGATCCAGAGTGTTCCAAACTGTGTTGCTTGACTTTCTACTTGAATGTATGAAAGCTACCCACTTTGCCTTGTTGTTAACTTTGCCAAATGCTAGAAAGATCACCACCTCAACACTGTTCTAAGTGATTCACTGGAGACCTCTGAAGCAAGCAAGTTGTTAGGAGCTTTTAGTGCTTGTATGTTATAGTCCAAGGGCTTTTTTCTGTGCCAATTAACACTGGATGGTTATAAAGACTGGTCAAGTGAGAAATGCATGGCAGTGGCCATGGGTGGGGCTAAGGTCACCTGAGATTTAACCTCATACCGGCTCATACTGTTCTTTCTTTCTAAGACAGCAATGCATCCTGATCTCTATCAGATTACAGGGAAGGTTATAGTCACTATACATATATATATATTTATATATATATATATACACACACTCTTCTTTTCCTTGATCATCTCTTAACAAGGTGTCCCTAGTGGCAGCTCTGGTTCCTTTGTGCTGTATAGAGGAGTGAGTGGCTGCTCTTCAGGGTTTTTGCCCTCTGTCCCAGCAACATGGCAAGAGTCTGGACTATTTGCATCTTCGCAACAGCAGCAGCAGCAATCAAGGAATGCCTGTCCCAGAGGTTTGGAGAGACAAAGGAGCAAGACTGGGGTCACTGCACCCTTCAGAAACAGGAAGAACTGAGTGATAAGTGACAAGAGATCCAGGGGAACATCCAAACTTGTATAGGTGACCAGGATGTTGGTGACATTTTCTGGTAGAGTGCAGACCCCATACACAGTTGCCAAACCTGCCACCATCCAGCTGAGCTGGCGCTGATACTGTACATACTTGATGTCTTTTGTTGTTCCAGCAATACGCAATGTCACCAGCAGGGAGGTTATGGTGAAGAGCAGTGGCAGACAGAAATAGCAGCCCAAGAACCACCACATGCGGGCATGCTGGTAGGTGAGGACCAGGGAGTGTAAAACAGGTGGCAAATCAGGGGCTGGACGCATTGTACAGGAATCAATTACTAACCCGGACACTGGGGAACGCTCCTGGGTGAACTGCCATAGCAGGATCTCTGGAAGTGCAAGTGTCATGGAGCCTAGCCAAATTACAGCCAACTTGCCCAGGATAGACTGGCATCTTTCCACTGGTCGTGGTGACAGCTGAGGAGAGGTGATGGATTGGAAGCGATCAATGCCCAGAGCACAGAGGGAGAATGTGGAAACACCAAGAGAAGAAACCTGCAAACAAGAATAGGATGGTAAGATACACAGTAAAGGGCCTCAGCACAAACAAACATAGGATCATATGCACAAATCAGAAGAGACACAATCATGAGGCAAACCAACTGCATAAATAAAAGTCCCTATTGCGTTAAATGTGGCTTTTAATCCCTTGAATGATAGAGAGATCTCCAAAGCATTGATTTGCAATGTTTTAGAGACGTTTCTATCATTCAAGGAGATAAAATCAATGGAATGCAGATAGATTTGTCCCCCTTGGTGCAGTTGGCATGCCCCATAATTGCTCTGTGTCTTTGTGTTTATGACCAACAGCACCAGTGAACATATGAACTGCCAATATCATATAGGGTCATTTTTAACAATGTTACAATGCCATAACAAGGGTTTATTTTTTTACCACTTCAGCCACCATCAGCTCTGCAATTCAGGAGTAAATAGCTGGGCCAGTAGTCCTGATCAGTAAATGTATCATTTTGTACCTGAAAAACTGATCGCAAAATTATTTAACATTGAGATATGAGTCTCATTTCAGTGACAGGCAGGGGCACATTTTATGAAATCTCAGAGGTGACAGTCAGAATTACCTGGCTATGAGTAGGGACTGGGAAATTTAGTAATTATGACCAGTTCAAGGATGGAATTCTCAATACACAGAATTATCAAATGAATAGAGGGTTGTGGATATAGACAACAATCTCAGTCTACTTTCCTCGGATTTATCTCACTAGATGTTAGAGTAGTCTCCAACACATTGCTTCATTAGCAAACAAGGCCTAGATTTCATTGCATTTTATGTGTTTTCAGTAGGGTAGATCCTAGGGTGATGCTGGGCCATGGCAGACTCGACTTTTCCATGCCCCCTCCAGTACATACCTCCATACCTTCTGATATTGAAGTCTACCACAGAGGGATGCTTGACTTAGTCTGCAACCATGCGTGCACACACACAGTTGGCAAAACCATTACAGTTGATTTTAAACCAGATTAGGTGTGACACTCAGCCCAATTACACCAATACTTTTGTGTAAATTAAAATGAATTAAAAAATAAATCAGTCCTTTTTATGTACAAAGAGAGCTTACATTTTTGAAGGTATGAATATACCCTCTGACACATCAGCCTTGTTCCACTGTCCACTGGTAGTGATAGAACCACACATACACTGTCTGCCACACACTCTAGACTTGTTCTACTATTAATTATGGAGCCTCACATCCACCACCTGACACCATAGCCTTATTCCACTGTCCACTTACAATCACAGACCCATATATACAAAGTCTGACAATCCAGCCTTGTTCCACTGTTCACTTGTAGTCACAGACACACACATAAGCAGTCAGCCACCCCAGCCTCGTACCCCTGTTATTCATAGAACAAAACACATATACTATCTGACACTCCAGCCTTGTTCCACTGTCCACTTTTAGTCACAGACCCATATACACAGTCAGCCACCCCTGCCTTGTTCCAATAGTAGCAGAGCTTCACATATACTGTCTGGCACCACCACCATACATGCCAGACGCACTGGTGGATCTCCAAGTTGGCCTCACTGGTATAAGCATTATAACATGCTATCTGGTTCTGTGTGCCTGTCATGCGGGTTGCTGTGTAAATATTCTTACCAGAGACCCATGCGGCTGGCACACAGGAACAGTCAATGTGAGATAATGCTGAAAACATGGATTTTCAGAGCTATCTTGTGGCAGATTTGATTATGAGCTGGTTGAGTTATTTCCCCTGTATTCTGCAGGATATGGTGCCCCATGAAATACTGTGTCTGGTTATCAACTTGTTTTATCTAACAGATTCACATCACAATCTATGGAGAAATGTGTAGCTAAACCCTTAATAAATGTAGCATCTTCAAAGGAATCAACACCAAGCAGTTTAAAACTTTTTTTTTGTTTGTGTGTTAAAGACTTAAAGCATTGTCTGCAGTATTCAACAGTGGGAGGGGCTGGGGGTGTTATATGAGGAATGGGGTGTATGTGCGTGAGGGCTGGATGCCTCGGCTAATGTTGTCTGAGGTGTAAATTAGGCCAAGATCCATTTGTCAGCTTCAAAAAACACATACATGGACTCAGCCTATCGTTTCACACGTACAGTGCCTGCCTTCAACAATGATCACATGCTGTGCCAGCTTCAGACATACACAGCTCCAACGGAAACTCATGCCTAAGCACAATGAGACTGATGTGCTACGAAGCTGGAGCAGGTTTAAGATAAATCGAGAACACTATAAGGGACAATTAAAAATCCCAAAATCCACATTTATTTAAATGTGTCTTTTAACCCCTGGAATGGCAGTGAGGCCTCCAAAGCATGGTGAAGCAATGGGAGTTTTTAATTTTCCCCATGGTACAGTTAGTTTACTCCAGAATTACTCCAAACAGGTTATTGTATAAAGAGAAACTGGAGAAATTATGGGACAAACCAACTGCACTATAGGGGATAAATAAACATTCTCATTAACTTAGAATTTGTTGAATGTTGTGTTGGTGATCACCCTAGTATTCAAGGGGCTAAAAGCTCTGATTTAGCTCAAATGGAATTTGAAGAATTTTTGTTCCTTACAGTGCAGTTGGTTTGCCCCAGAATTATTTAATTTCTTAGAACAACAGCCTCAATGCCAGTTAACAAACAACATGTACACTGCTACACAAAGCAAAGTTGCTAGATCATCACTATAAAAATGGACACATATGAAAAATGCCTGTTTCAGGGCTGTCATGATTATTACAGGGCTGCAATAGTTTCTATGTATCCATACAGAAGGCATTTTCATAGGTGTCTGGTTTTAACCCATTCAGTGCCAGGGGCTTGGGCCATTTCTTAGACCCTGGTGGTCGTACATATTTTCAGCAACTTTGCTATTCGCCTATTTAGGTATGATTCTTGTAAGTAACTTTCTAATTATATGAGGAAAATTATATATTATTTTTATCCAAAACAAACTGAGCAGTTGCATGGTGTCTCATGTGAATTAGGAGAGACAGACAGTGTATATGTGTGTGTGTGTGTGTGTGTGTGGCGGGGGGGGGGCAGGGATCCAGACTGTGTGCATGTCACGGGGGTGTCCTGTGCATTGCAAAGCAAAGTGTTGGAGACCCCTGCAGCACACAGTGGGTTAATTATTTTTTATTTATTTTCAATCCAGACTTCATTGGAAGAGCTTCAGGACCCCTCGTGATGCCCTCTGGTACTGATCGCTTACATAGCTGTATAAGTGATCAGTATGGTAACTGGAAGGCACTCGCTGCTTTCCTCCCCATGATCCTCCTCAATTTCACACTCCTTGAAATTCCAGGTCAAACTGGAGGAACAGGGAACTCCTAGCATCATCAATGATATCAGCAATGATGTGAATGGGCCTCCCCACTATTACCACACAACTGAGAATTTCAGGGAACTCCTGACTGAGTATTCACATGCTAGGGAAGGCAGTGGGTGCATTCAGGTCAGAATAACGATTCCTTACAAGTGATTAGTACCAGGGGGAAATCAGGAGGAATTCTGATTTCAGGGGCGTCGTTAGGGGGGGGGCTGGAGCCCCGAGTGTTTCACGGTCAGCCTTGAATCAAGACTGTGGCATACGACAAGGCTGGGGATGTGTGGTTCTATGGCTATTAGTGCAGTGGGAAAAGACTGGAGGGCAGTATGTGTGGTTCTATGGCTAACAATGCAATGGGACAAAGCTGGGGGTCAGTATGATTGTGACATAAAAACAGAAGAAAACTTGCACTTTTTGTGGACATTCCCATTGAAAGTGAAAAGTTACATTTTTAAATTTTTCTCTTTTGATACAAAAATCTGTTCCCATCCCTACTTTTGACAACCTTGATCAAAAGTTGCATGCTTGAACCTCTCAAGCATGCAAGGGATTAAAAGTCCCACTTATATCAATATGCATTAGGGATTTTTATTTATCCTCTGTGTTGCAGTTGGTTTGCTCCAGAATTGCTCTGGGTCTGACTAGTACATCAGCCTTTCAGATTTCCAACTAGGAGCACATAAACAGGTTAGGTGTTCAGGATAACCTTGCTAAAGCATACAGTTGGACCAATCAGAATCACAGATTTAAATGTGTTTTTTAACCCCTTGAATGCTAGGGAAGTCTCAGATTCATTCGGAGCTGGATTTACATCCCAGATGCCCCTAAAGCAAGGCACACTGGGCGCTCCCTCCATGACCACACCCCCACTCCTCACATAGCCCAACCCCCAGACCAATTAACTATTTCCTGGCACAGATAATACCCTTGGCCTATAAGATGCAAGGGCAAAAAAGGCTTTAACACCTTGATTGCTAGAGAGATCTCTTAACGCATTACAAAGCAATGAGTAGGAGTTCTTTCTAGCATCCAAGGGGTTAAATAATAGCTTGTAAACAGGTATAAAACTGGCGCAGTGACACTGAGATTGCACTGTCCACACCCACAATCCAGAATGTGGGTGTGGCCAGCACAGCTCAACATTTGGAACTCTAGGCAGTTGCCTAATCATGCAGATAAATAATTTGGAGATCTATCTAGTATTCAGGGGTTTAAAAGCCCCATTTAAATCAACGCAGGAATGTTGAAAATGTTTATTTGTTCCATATGGTGAAGCTGGTTTGTGCGGAATTACCCTACTTTTCCCTAATACATCAGTGTCCAGCCAAAATCCAAACCACTAATCACTGACCCAACATTATATGAGCGTTTATGCACAAAAGAGCAGTTGAGCAATTCTGGAGTAAATCATATGAACGTTAGAGGAAAAATCAGAGGCGTAACTAGAAGCCACAGGGCCCTGGTGCAAGAATTGCCATGCCCCCCCCGACCACATTAGCCCCCATATCTACACATTTCCTTTTCCACATTGCTTCCCCCATATCTCCACATTGCCGCCCCCATATCTACACATTGCTCCTCAATCTTCACATTGCCCCCATCTCCACAATGCCCCTCAATCTGCACAGTGTCCCTTCCACATTGCCCCCATATCTCTACATTGCCCCCATATCTCCACAATATCCCTTCCACAATGCCCCTCAATCTGCACAGTGTCCCTTCCACATTGCCCCCATATCTCTACATTGCCCCCATATCTCCACAATATCCCTTCCACAATGCCCCTCAATCTGCACAATGTCCCTTCCACATTGCCCCCATATCTTCACAATGTCCCTTCCACAATGCCCCTCAAACTCCACATCGCTCCCATATCTCTACATTGCCCCCATATCTCCACAATATCCCTTCCACAATGCCCCTCAATCTCCACATTGCCCGTATATCCACATTGCCCCTCAATATCTTCATTGCCCCCATATATTCACAATGTCCCTTCCACAATGCCCCTCAGTCTCCACATTGCCCCCATCTCCACATTACCCCCGTATCTTCACAATGTCCCTTCCACAATGCCCCTCAGTCTCCACATTGCCCCCTCAATCTCCACATTGCCCCTGTCTCCACAATATCCCTTCCACATTGCCCCCGTATCTTTACAATGTCCCTTCCACATTGCCCCTCAGTCTCCACATTGCCCCCATACATATCTGCACAATGCCCCTACCTCGAGTCCCTGGTGGTCTAACGGAGTGGCATCATGAGCGTGATCTGTGCCTCCTTTGGCACAGAGCTGAAGCTCCCGCGCGGTTCTCAGTAATGCAGAGTGCTGGGAGATGATGTAATCTCCCAGCGTTCTGTATTACTAGAGCTCTGGTTGCCGGAGCTGGTACACAGTTGCTGCGGGTGCGTGGCGAGGGGGTTGCAGGGGGCGACCGGGCCCCTGGAGTGACGGGCCCAGTCGCAGGTGCGACCCCTGCGACCCCTATTGTTACGCCACTGGGAAAAATAAACATTCCCCAAATTTCCATTAATTTAAATGTGATCTCTAATACATTGTTTTATACTGCATTGGAGATTTCTCTAGCATTTAAAGGGTTAAAATCCCCAGTTAAATCAATCTAGAATTTTGTCTCCTACAGTGTAGTTGGATTAAAGGATTAGTAATGTCTAACATTAACTAACACTAATATTGAAGGTATTAAAAAGATAATATTAATGTGCCAAGTCGTATCTTTCAAACCTTAATGGTTTGAGAGATATAAACACTGAAAATTCCCCCTCCTGCTGATGAGCTGTAAAGCTGTCAGCAGTGGATCTGTATCGGCCGAATTGGCGGCTCTTCAGCAGAGCTGAATGAGCAATATCGAAAAACAGATACTTCACTGGAACGGTCTACAAAGTGTGCTTGGTTAGCAAGAACACTTTGCAGACCATTCCACTGAAGTATTTGTTCTTCGAAATCGCTCATTCAGCTCCGATGAAGAGCCACCGGCTGGTGTGGGACTGGGATCTCCTGATGTCATCTACATGCTGACGTCTGGAAAAGGGGAGGGAGGGGGAGACTTTCAGCACGTATATCTCTCAAACCATAAAGGTTTGAAAGATACAACTTGGCACATTAATATTATCTTTTTAATACCTTCAATTTTAGAGTTAGTAAATGTTAGACATTACTAACCCTTTAAAGGGACAGTAATGTCCCATAAAAAATTTCTTCTTGTTTTGTAGTGGTTAAAAAAATAAACTATGTGGCACAAATTCTTTATGGTTTGAGAGATATTCACATCTAAAGTTTCCCTTTTCCTGATGTCAGCTGTAAAGTTGACAACAGGAGATTCGAGTCGGCCAACTCAAGGAGGCTCTTCTGCAGAGCCGAAGTCGAGCTATTTAAAAATAACTACTTAATTGAAACGGTCTACAAAGTGTGCTTGCAAACCAGGCACACATTGTAGACCCTTCCAACTAAGAAATTATTTTTAAATAACGAGATTTTGGCTCTGCTGCAGAGCCGCCGGCTGGTTCCCAGACCAGAATCTCCTGCTGTCAGTACAGCGCTGATGTCAGGAGAAGGGGAGGGAGGGGGAACTTTACATATGAATATCTCGCAAACCATAAAGGTTTGAGAGATAGGATTTCCGCCACATAATTTATTTTTTTAACCTCTACAAAACAAGAGGAATTTTTTTTATGGGACATTAGTGTCCCTTTAATCCAGAAATGCTCCACTTTTGTACATAAGGCCATATTTTACTACACAAATCTATAACGTTACATACAGTCCTGGGCCATATGCACAAAGTGTGTGGAGTAATTACGGAACAAATCAATTGCACTGTAGGGGAAAGAAAAAAAAACCTCATGTATTTTTAACCCCTTCAGTGCTAGAGAGGTCTCTCCAGTGCATCGTTTTGCATTAATGGGGTTAAATCCCCCCCTTTAAAGGGGAACTACCACCCCGCAATAACTTAAGCTTCACTGATTGCTCATCTGGCGACTAGCTGCTTAGTAGCGCTAGTCGCCAGAAATATTACCCGGTTCTGCAGATATCGGCGTTTTACCGATGGTGACAGGAGCAGGAAGCACGGACTTCTCTTCACAGTGACGTCCGTGCACCTGCGCTGTCAGTCCCTTTTGAACCGCGCGGTTCAAAAGGGACTGACAGCGCAGGTGCACGGACGTCACTGTGAAGAGACGTCTGTGCTTCCTGCTCCTGTCACCATCGGTAAAACGCCGATATCTGCAGAACCGGGTAATATTTCTGGCGACTAGCGCTACTAAGCAGCTAGTCGCCAGATGAGCAATCAGTGAAGCTTAAGTTATTGTGGGGTGCTAGTTCCCCTTTACGTTATTGGAAACTTGATGGGTATGTATGCCTCTCTGGTATACAAGGGGTTAAAAGCCCCATTAAACTCAAACAGCATTTTAGGAAGATGGATTTATCTCCTATTGTTTGCAGTTGTTTGCTCCAGAATTGCTCCTATTTTAGATACTACATCAGACTCACTGTAATGCAATGAATACCCCTGTTGCACTCATTGGGTAAACATCATTGCTACTACTCACAGCATCTGGAATAACACAGCACCTGTATTTTTCCTCACTTAAAAATGAATCACCATGTAAAAGGAAATGATGATATAACTAAAAGCCTACACTTGTAAAAACACACTGGGGGAGGGGTTATGCTCTAAAATGTGATAAAGGGGTGATAATGTGTAGATGACTTCTTCAGTGATATAACTTCTCCATTTCCTATGTTCTATGGTGCCAATGCCTCAAATGTTGGAGAAATCTTAGTGCATTGGTTCTATAGAACAACATAGGACTAGAGTTTAGAACAAAGTTATCTCCACTTTATCACCTGTTTATCACCTTTTTAGCATGCCTTAGTGCATCTCCCCTGGTGAATTTATACTAAGCTGCATGGTTGCAGCACCTACAGGACATATATATATGTATGTATAGTATTTTATCATCAGATTTTGTGCTGAACCATGCTGTTATTTTATACTGGGTAAGCATGATGTCTCTAATTTGGGACAGTTCTCCCTAAAACTCCATATAAAGTGCTTCATAAGCAAAGCAAAAGCAGATCATACCTGTCACAGGAACCACTGGGACCCTGGCTCCTGAAGGGGCCTGAGGGCCAGCCTCCTGCCCACAGACTATGGGCCTAGCCCTGGAACAGAGTATGGCCTCTCCCTGAGACTATTCTCTGCCCTGTTTTCCCCTTGCCATGGAGGATCCTGTACTGGATCATAGTCCGTTACTGGAGCTCTTGTCTGGGCCTGGAACTGTTATCCCAAGAACCCCAGAGACTGTGGACATTTCTGGGCCCAAAGAGACTGACAACCATGGACTGCTGGCTTGCTTCCAAGGAAATGGGCAGTAAGGGCTAATTATTTGAGTTTAGCCAAAGTTACTTCCATTGTGTATTGTAGCCACTCAAGCCAGTGTATTGTGAACTGTATTAAGACCCCTTGTCATGTGTTAATTCATTCAAGCCCTCAAGTCTGTGTCCATTGTCCTGAGTTCAGCAACCCTTTTGTGTTTGAAATGTAATCATGCCTGAGTCATTGTATTTGCTAGACCATTTGCTGCTGGTTCCTTGTCTTATGTTTGGATTGTATTATCCCTGCCCCTCACCCTATTGTATCTGGTTGGCCCATGTATTTCAGTATAGGTTTTGTGTATAAATATGTGTGGTTTGTTCCAATAAAGGCAGTTGCTGTTCCAATAAAGGCAGTTATTTTTCTGATGCTTGGGGTAAAGCTTTCTGTATGCAGAGTGTGTGCTGGTTACCCTGACACTAGTTTTGCCTGGTGATTGGGGTATATAGCGATATGCTATTGGATGTCCATCTGGCTCATAGTGGAAGAAGTGACCATTGACGGGGGCACCAAGGTTGGGTGTCCGCTGGTACCGTCACAATAGCATAGACTCATCTTCCCCAACCAGAAACTGGCTGGTTAGAGATGTTGATATATATGTCATCACCAGCAGCTGGAGGTCCACCAATTGACTACACCTGGCATATATGTTAACACTGACATAAATATGGTGTTTAAAGCTGAAAAAGGTCTCCAAAGTGGACATTTTTATTTATTCACCATAGTGCTGCTGGTTTACCCCAGAATGTTTCCTTTTTAAAGTGGATCTATCACATATAGAAAAGTAATGCTCATTAGTTAGAGCATTTAGCGAAAAAGTTAAACGTTAGTCATTTTTTTAAAAAAAACCTTTATCGGCACAAAAATTCAAGTTTAAAAAGTGCCCAGCAGCCTACTTCCACTTGCCACTGCGGCAAGCTGCGTGCCGCAAAGAGGCTGCTCCCGTCCCACTACCGAGCATCCTCCGTCATCTGTATATAAGCTGGAGCGATATCATTGGCTAGATATCGATCTCTGCCAATGAGATCGCTCCAGCTTAGAGAAAGAAAGCCTCCATCATCGGAGGATACTGGGAAGTGGGCTGGGAGCAGCCTCTGTGCAGCATGCAGAGGCAGTGCCGCAAGCAGGAAGTAGGCTGCTGGGCACCTTTTAAACTTGAATTTTTGTGCAGATAACGTTTTTTTTTTTTTTTAAATGACTAACATGTTTAACTTTTTTGCTAAATGCTCTAACTAATGAGCATTACTTTTTCTATATGTGATATATCCACTTTAACTTTGTAGATATGGCTGTTGGATGCTAAAGACATTTCTAACAACCAAACGATTAATACAACGATTTTCAACTAGACTGCTGAGGAACTTAAATGCGCTATTGCATTAGCTTTGAGTGCTATTTTATACAAAAAAGTGAAAAATGGAAAAATTAGTTTCAAATGTTTATTTATGAAAATTATTATGTACAATGTGTTGGTGCATGTACTACAATCATTCCATGCTAAATCAGGTGCTGGGAATGATTTTTAACTAGGGTTGCACCGATACTGGTATCGGTATCGGTGCCGATACCAGCATTTGCGCGAGTACTTGTACTCGCGCAAATGCGGCCGATGCCAGCACCGATACCCTGTGTCAGGGTTGGTGCTGCAGTGAGGGAGCCCGGGGAGCTGCTCACAATGCTCCCCGGTTGCCTCTCTCCTTCATGTAGTGTCTGAGCATTGCCGCGGGTTACCATGGCAACGCTCTGACGCTGACTTCTGCCGGGGCTCGCGAGAGAACAGCGAGCACCCGGCAGAGGAGAGTAAGGGAGGCTAGATGGGACATTTGAGCGGGTGGTGAAAGGCAAAGAGGGGTGCCAAGAGGGAGAAAAAGGGACTAAGAAAAAGGGGAAAAAAAAAAAAAGGCAAAAGGAGTAAAGATCAGGAGACAAAAGGAGGGGAACTAAGAAAAGGCAAAAAGGAGGGGGGATCAGGAGAGAGCAAGAGAGGCAAAAGGGTGAGATCAAGAGTCAAGGAGGGGGACAAAGGGGGATCAAAAGGGAGAGAAAAAGCCAAGGCAAAAGGAGGGAGCTCAAGAGGGGGAGAATGAAGTAAAAGGTGGGAATCAAGAGAGGGAGAAAGAGGCAAAAGGGGACAGTCAAGAGGTGGTGTGTGTGTATATTATATATATATATATATATATATATATATATATATATATATATATATATATATAATATTATATTTCAAGTACTCACCAATACTTTTTTTGAGGTCATTTGCCAGTTTTCCAAGTACCTAAAGCATATATATTATATATATAATATATGCGCTTTAAGTACCTGGAAAACTGGCAAATGACCACAAAAAAAAGTATCGGTAATTGGTATCGGCGAGTACTTGAAAAAAGTATCGGTACTTGTACTCGGTCTTAAAAAAGTGGTATCGGTGCATCTCTATTTTTAACCTTAAAGCGGAACTTTCATAACATGAACATAGAGGCTTAAATCATAATTACATTAGTAATATGCCTAAGCATAGTTGTCTTTTCAAGAATAATCACTGCATTAAAGAAAAATAGAACCTTTTCTGCAGCCAGGCAGTGGGGAACAGCGCACACATGTTGCAGAGCCGGCATCTCTGTGTCTGTGCTGTCCATCCCCTTCAACTCCACGATTGGTGAGTTGGATGCCTTTGTACCAAAAGGCACCAGAAGTGACCGACAGCACAGGTGCAGAGAGCGTCTACTGCAGGATCCCACCCGGTGCCTGCCTGCATAAAAGGTTAGATTTTTCTTTAAAGGGATAGTATTGCCTGAAAATAAGTTTATTTTATATTGTAGCCCTTAAAAAACATTACAAATTATTTAAGTCTTATCTCCCAAACCTTTATGGTTTGGGAGATATTAGCAAGTAAAGTTTCCCCTGGAGTGAAGTCACTGCTCTAGCTGTCAGATTTGAAATCTGGTCCGCGGCTCTTCAGAAGTGCCGAGATCACTATCTTTAAAAATAATTTCTTCATTGGAATGGTCTACAAAGTGTGCTTGCAAGCCAGGCACACTTTGTAGACAGTTCCAATGTAGTAGTTCTTTTTAAAGATCGTGATCTGGGCACTGCTAAAGAGCTTCCTGCTGATCTGTGGACCGGATTCCAAATCTGTCCACTAGATGGCAGACTTGGCTAAAACAGCCAGGAAAAGGGAACTTTCCTTTATAACATCTCCCAAACCATAAAGGTTTGGGAGATAAGACTTATACCATTTTTAATGTTTTTTAAGGGCTACAATATAAAATAAAATAATTTTCAGGCAATACTATCCCTTTAATGCAGCGATTATACTTGAAAAGACAATTATGCCTAGGCATATTGCTAATGTAATTATGATTTAAGCCTCTATGTTCATCTTTTGAAAGTTCCACTTTAACACTTGACTCATTTCAATTTACTAAGATAGTTAACCAAAATTCCTCCGCTTGCACCATGGGGAGGACAATTGTATATCTAGTTTTAGGGTGTTTCCTCTATGTCTGGTTTAACTCAAAGCATTAACTGTTTGAATGCTAGAAGGGTGTAGAGAAAATTGCATTATTTCATTTCCCTGAATATGTTACGGAGTAGGTATATGGCGACTGCTGGCATTTAGTTTATAAAGATGGTGGAAATTTTCCACAGTATGCACTACAGTGTTGTAGTTCATACTCTGAAGTGCAGCCACTTGTAGTAAAGGCTAACAGCAATACAGCAGTGTTCCCCTAAGGTGTATGTAGGTGAGCAACCCAGCCCTGAAACATATAAACAGGGCTGTTTTAGAGGACTGCAGGGTGTACCATGCAGCCTTGACTAGTTTTAACCCTTTGAGTGTCACAAAAAAGGGTTAATTGAACTTCTAACTCTTCCAGTGCTGGGTCACTCACTCCTAGTCACGTTAGAGGGGACACAGCAGTATGTTTGTGAGACATAAAAATGCATATATTTATATGTTTGAATGCTTCGCTGTGTCTGAAATATTCTAGACTGCATGTTAGTGGTGTCTAGAGTAAAAAGACATTTGTAATCATTTATGTGAAAACTAGTTTTAAAGCCCTTGTACACATGCCAACACTGGCAGCACTGCAGTCATGCGCAGTACTGACTGCCCGAATGTGCAACGACTGATACGGAGCAAGATGCACCGAATTCAGACCGTAGGACTCTCTGCACACCGCTTGGTCCCAGGAAGGTGCGCAGAGAGGACTCTGGTCTGAATTCGGAGTACCTCGCTCTGTATCAGCTGCGGCACGGGCAGTCTGTACTGCGCAAGACTGCAGCGCGCGCAGCCATCTCTACTGCGCATGACTGCGTTGTGACAAACTTTTTAGTGAATTATTATATAGGATTGATTCCCGTTTAAAGGGAACGTATACAAAAATAAGTTATACAGGGTGCCATGGGCGCCTCTCACCTCCATATATGGTACAATGCGGCAGGACAAGACCCCGAGTAGCCTACGATGGGTGATCTCATGGAAGACAACCACTGGCAAACAGAAGAAGAGTAGCATGAAATCCCAAAGTGCCAAGCCAGCCAGAATAGAGTCCCAAGCACTCTTCAGATATAAACTGTGCCACACAATGCACATGACTGATAGGTTGCCAATAATGCCCACAGCAAATACTACCAGGGAGAGCAGTAGCACGCCATAGGCGGCGAGAGAACTTTCGCCCAGAGGATACAAAGGGTTCTGTAACTGTGGACGCCAGGTGGAGGAAAGAGAAGTGTCATTATTAATCAGATTCAGCTCAGGTGTCTTGCTAGGAGGTGGGTGAATGAGTCTGGGGTATTTCACTGCCACAGGATCTTTTTTGGCATCTTTGTCTTGTGCCCCTCTTATCACTCTTAATTTCACTTGCTCGCCATACTCCTTTCCAGCTTCTTCTTGTGCCACATCACTTTGAAGCAGTCTCATCTGAATGTGCTCTTTGCCAGAATAACTGGCCTGTATGAGGCTTGTCAGCAGAATGCTCAGAAGCAACAACATAGAGCCACATACATCCCTTGAAAGTCTCATCTTTCTATATAAGAAGTTTTCCTGTATCTGCAAAGAGAAGGAGTGTGTGGGATGGAGAAAGATAAGAAAACAAAAAGAAAGGGAGAGAGGGGGAGACAAGGATTCTCAGCTGCACAGAGACACAATGAAGCTCTGATCCCTCTCTGAATGCTTTGCAGTGTATCCCACTGGTTTAAACACTGTGCCAGGTCCCCCTCCCCACTAGCATACTGTGGGTACCAGGCTCTACTTTCTGCTCTCTTGCTCCTCTCAGTGGAGACATTATTGAATCACTTCCAAAAAATATTTTAGAAGAGGGGTTTATATGACAACAAATTCATGAGAAATTATACCAGTGATTTGTTTAACAGAAGGTCTTACCTAGGTATGAGTCCTTCAAACAGCAGTCAGGAATATCACAAAATGCATCACTGATGCAATGTACTGTATCATTCAAATCAGACTGCAGAGACAATGAACTGATACATTTTCTGACCAGCAGTAGTATTTCTCAATCTGTTTTTATTCAAGGTACCCTTAACATACATTTTGGGATTTTTGGGTCATCCTTAACATATAGGTCATTTTCTTAGGGGTGCAGTAAAGGGGACAAATACATAAATATATATTTTATTCTTATCTCTGAAAATCAGAATAACAAAAAAACCAAAGTCCATGAATACACATTCAAACTCAACTTTAAAGTGGATCTATCACCTTTATTAAAGTTTGCATATGTGAAAACTGCATTAAAGCGGAACTACCACCGCTAAGCAACTTTGTTTCTAATAATTCCCTGTCTGGCGACTAGCTGCTTAGTAGCGATGGTCGCCAGAATTATTACCTGGTTATGGAGAAATATGCATCATAGCGAAAAACACACAATGGCACTACTGGAAAAAGGATTCAAGTAATAACAAAGTTTCAAATGGTTTGTTGCTCACCGCTAATTGGTTTCTTGATCGCGGTGCAGGTTCTCAGGGTTCCCAACCCTCTTATATGACTCAAAAACGTGCAAAAGAGAGCTGTGGCTCTCTTTTGCACGTTATGTAGAAATATGCATTTATCCTCGGCTGACAGGCAGGACGGCGCGCAAACATCTTGCCCTAGTGATATCCGCACACCTGCCCTGTCAGTCCCAGAAGGCTGTAGGAGGCGTTGCTAGGAGCCATTCGGCTCCAGAAGGGACTGACAGTGCAGGCGCACGGATGTCACTAGGGCAAGATGTCCGCGCTCCGTCCTGCCTGTCAGCCGAGGATGAATGCATATTTCTCCATAACCAAGTAATAATTCTGGCGACTAGCGCTACTAAGCAGCTAGTCACCAGACAGGGAATTATTAGACACAAAGTTGCTTAGCGGTGTTAGTTCCGCTTTAAAAACTGTCTATATGTCATGTTAACCAAAAAGCCAGTAAACATACAGGTCAGGAGATATTCACATTTCTTTCATATGCAAATGTATGCTAATTGTGGAACAGTGCAGTATGAGTGATGTTTTCACATGCTAGTTAAGCAAATCACTTATGTTGCATATGCTAATGGAGCCTTTTCAGTGATCTGTCATATTCTAATAGAGGTTTCAATGATGTTTAATATGCATACCTGGGAACTTCTAGGTCTGGGTTCCCCGGAGGGGATAATGCAGATAAGGTGAGAGAAATGACGCGATTTGCATCATAAAAGGGGAGTGGCTTAATCGTGAGTGGGGGGGTGGGATTTAAAAAAAAAAAAAAAAAAGTAGCTAGACTAGCATGGGGAAAGAGGAGAAGAGGCTGGGGAGTGGGAGGAACTCAATGGGAGGAGCAGATGTAGGCAGAGTTTCATCAGAAACTCCCCACGTCCGGAGAATCGGACTTTACCCCGTAGACCCGGTAATTCAGAGTCAAAGGCAGCGTCTCCTGGGTAAAACCAGAGAGTTCCCAGCTATGTTAATATGCTAATAAAGCTCTGTGCAGTACCAGGAAGTGTTTCGTTTCACTTTGTCCTGAAATAAAAGTGTGAATATCTCCTAAACTATACATCTGCTGGACTTTTGGTTAACATGATATCTAGGCAGTTTTTAATGCAGTTTTCAAATATGCAAACTTGAATTAAGGTGATAGATCCACTTTAACATTTTTGTCTTAGTCTTTATAGAACATGAGAGGCTCTGTAAGTCATACTCCAATGTGCTTCAGAACCTTGATTGAGACCCAGTGAAGTAGAGTATGATTAGAAACATAGGGGGAGATTTATAAAAATGGTGGTATGAAAAATGTGGAGTAAAAATGGCATTAAAGGGATAGCAAAACTTAAAATGTAAAACAAAATATGTTGTAGGGTTTATCCCCCTGAGTAAAACAAGAGTACTCCCACTGCTGACATGTGTTTCATTCAAAAGTTATTAATTTTCAAAGTTGAATTTTTTAGGTGCAATATCACAGTGGCCTGAAATTGTACAGTGGCGCTGTTGCTACACGATCCTATGGACAGCTCTGGTCCTGGGACTATAAATCTCCATAGGATGGTGTAGCAACAGTGCCACTGTACAATTTCAGGCCACTGTGATATTGCACCTAAAAAATTCAACTTTGATAATTAATAACTTATGAACACCTTTCAGCAGTGGGATTACTCCTGTTTTACTCAGGGGGATAAACCCTACAACATTTTTTTTTTTTACATTTTAAGTATTACTATCCCTTTAAAATGAAGGCTGGCTTTTAAAAATAAGCTTATTCCTGTTTTGGAAACCTTAACACAACGTAGTCGTGTTTCGGAAAATGTGACGGTAGAGCTGGTGAAAATTCTGACACTGTATATTTATGAAGAAACTAGTTGAACAGCCCGTTACACGGGCCACAGTGTCACAGCCACCCGGTCGCGGGGCAGTCACGCGCAGTAGAGACTGCCCGCGCCACAGCTGATAAAGAGCTGGACGCTCCTTCGGAGCGCCGAGCTCTGTATCAGCCGCGGCGTAGGCAGTCTGTACTGCACATGACTGCAGCACGAGCAGCAGTGTCTACTGCGCATGTCGCGGCGTTACACATGATTTAGCGAATTATTATATAGGATATTGCTAACTGTGGCAATTTTTCAACAGAATTCTCTGCAGAATCTTAATGCCAGGTATAATCTGTTCTTAACGGGATAGTAATACATCAATATAATTCCATTTAATAATCTACCTAGTACAAAAATGAATTAATTGTGCCGTGTCCCATCTCTCAAACCTTCATGGTTTGAGAGATATCAGCTTACAAAGTTCCCCCTTTCCTCCCCTTGCACTGACATCAGCTTTCTATCTTACAGATGGAGATCCCGGTCCGCAGACCATCCTGATTTTTCAGGTTATTCCCTAATTGAAGATTATCCCTCTCTGCAATCCACTTGAACACCACCCTGCTACTCTGCACTGATAAGTGTTACATCAGTAAAAGGGACGGGAGAGGGATATTTTATCATTCAATTACTCTTGAACTGCAACTTTGACAGTATTAAAATAACACTCTCCATGGCTCAGATACTATGAAGATTAATTGGAGCTACATTTATTGTGAAACATTTCTATCCCTTTAAACCTTGTAGAGCAAATACAGTGGGATATTAGTTATGTTTGGATATCATAATCATAATGTGTATCAGCTCTGTAGAGTAATATATCACATAATATTGGGTTGGAAGTTTTATATTTTTTTCTGGCTCATCATCTATTTATGACAGCTAGACAAGCAGAATTTTTGATCAAATGTATCAGGTTTATTTTAGCACATAATATCTTCTCCTTTGCTAGCAAATATTACAGACAAGTCAAGGGAGCAGAGATGGGCACCAAACTTGACCCTAGTAATGCAAATTTATTTATGGATTCTTTTGGAAACATCTGTATATGGCATAACAATACCGTTAGGAGCTGTCTAGTGTTCTATCGATGCTTCATTCATGACCTGATAGTAATATGGAGAGTAGATATCCAATCAGCAGCGAGATTTGTGAATAATTTAAATCAAATACTTGAGGACTGAAATTTACAGCACTGTTACATGGGTTAATATATTGTTTTCTTGGATGTAGAATTGAGTGTTAGGGATAATGGTAAATAGTGAGTTTTACTCATTGAGGTCAATTTCAACAGCTATTTAAATTTTTATGGCTGTCATCATGGGAAATGGACATATGAAAACAATTTTCACCGCACTCAATAAGATCGGATTAAAATCACCTTATTTATTAGAACATCTAACACTATACACCGGAGATCACAGTCTCACGCGTTTCGCACAAACGTACTTACTCATAGACTCATGGGAAATGGACTGAAAATATCCTCTTCACCCAATCCTTAAGAATCAAACAGAATAGAGGCCTCTTCCTCGACATATCGTTGAGGAAGGGCATGACTGCGGGGCGCGGACCATGTTTTGGCAATATTTTGCCTTTAGGTGATCCTTAGTGTCTGGCGGGGTTTTTTGGGCTGGGTTGGGGGTTATGTTTATAAATATTGCCCGTGCGGCTGTCTGCTCACTCTAGTTCATCATGTGAGACAGCCGCACAGGGGATTTCTTTGTTTCCTCATCCCTCCCCCTTTTTTGTTTGTGTCACAGCGATTGTTCGGGGTGGGTCCTCGCCAGGGAATAACTTTGAGCTGTCAAGTACCCCCAGCGGGTTTTTGGGGAGTTAGTCCCCCTCTCTCTGGCTAACTGCGCGAGTGGGGGCAGAGACTCTTGTTGTTTGGGTGTGTTTATTGTGCCACTTGGCAGTTGCTGAGATGCAGGCATAATGTTAACTGTTTTATGGTTTTTAAATAAAACTGTGGCCTTTTCCTTCCCAGTTGTCGGTGTCATTTACTTCGTATTGCATTGAATGTTTATCAATGTTATGTGGGGATTTCCAGCATGTTGCACTAGACATGGGTATGAGGGTTTAGAACTTCATATTTCTATGGATGTGATGTGTGGAGTTTTTCATATATCACATCATGCACGATAAATAGGAGTTAGAGCTTTCCCTTGAATGGAGGTTGTGATAAGGAGACACCTGGTAGAAGGGTATCTCACCAATCAACAACATATCTAAAAGGCTCCTATGACCCCTAGACATACCATTGAAAATGGTGAAGAAATGCTAACTGACCAGAATGCAAACCATCACAAGGACACCCATCTGAACACTTCTACCCCACAAATTTTAGCCCCCCCCATCTGCTTGTCATCACAGTGGTGGGTTCAAAATATAAGTAAATCTATAATCCAATGAGTGTTTTTTGGTAGACCACCAATATTATTGTGCCATGAAGTTCTCAATTTTTCTGTCTGATTTGGCTTTGTGACAATCTATAATTCTGTATAATATAAGAGAGTTGTACTGGTTAGTAAGACACTTCTTAAATATTGTAAATGTTATGTTATGTAAGAGATTAGTAGCTATGAAAGAGGTTAATATAACTCAGCTATATTCAGTTTGAAGGAAGGGATATTTATCTCACACTTTAGTCACACAATATTGATAGTTGGGAAGGCAAAGGAATATATATATATTTATATTTATACTGTAACATGAAGCTAAATACAGCAGTATAATAACCACTTTTACTTTATGCAATTATTTGGTACTAGTATTAAAGCCCTATACACGGACTAAAGTGCACCCAGCGGCTCGGCTGCTGCCCCGGAGCCGGGAGCAGAGACAGGACGTGAGCCGTCCGGAGCGGGGCAGTGCGTTCTGCGAGTCTCTACTGCGCATGACTGCAGTCATGTGCAGTAGAGACTCATGGAACGCACTGATACTTAGCGGGGAGCTCCAGATGGCTCACAGCGAAGCTCCCTGTGTGCGAAACCACACGTGCACAGTAGAGACTCTCTACTGCGCATGTGCGGTTACACTCACAGTGAGCGACGCATTCTACCACTTTATGTTATAAGGATAAGGTACATGGAACTGATTGATTCATTGCTCTTATATAGATTCTTTTGCATGAAATTATAGCAGTACCTCTTCTATTACTTTAAGTGTGCACATTTGGGATAGATAAAATAAAGTATATAGAATGTTTAACTGTAAATAATCTCTCAGTTTTGTTGGTGATAAATTATTTTGTGCATTAACTTATGAATTGGTCTTTGTCATGAAGTAGATCCAATATATTATTATTATTATTGATAGATGCCCGGTATGGAACTGAAAGCAGTATAGTGGAGGAGGTGAGTAATAGCAAACTATATCCCATTAAGTTAACGCCTTCAGCATTTGTACATCTGTGGAGATTCTAAGATTTGTTAAATATGTCTCTCTGAATTAAGTAAATAGATTCAGTTGGTCTTTAAGCTAAAATAGGTGGCTGTAGTCTGCCAAACTGACAGTGAAAATGGTGGCTATTTTAGTACGTTCATAATTTAGTAATGTGTATAATATATGTGGATACAGAGGAGATTGTTGTTATTTACTGACATCACAATGAGGGCGTGAACAAACTGAATTGATGTAATTGAATTGATGTCATTGGATTGGGTGAATTATGTTTTTGCAGGTGACTTTTGTATAGAAAAATTCCTCCAGGTGAAATAGCTGGACCCAGGATAAGACAATAAGGAATTCATTGTTGTGATTATTTTATCTTTGTAAATTTTATTTTTTTTTTATTAAATTGTATTTTTGATAAAGCCTGTTTTTTTTGTTTTGTTTTTACTAAAAGAGAAATTCAGATATTGTGCAGAGGTGTAACTAGAAGCCTCCGGGCCCTGGTGTAAGAAGCGCCATGGGCTCCTCCTCAACTACATTGGCCCTCTCCAAAATGCCCCCATCTCCTACCTCACTGGAGTGGCAGGAGCCCAGAGAGGTGTATTCATCTCCAGCACGGTCCTCTTCAGTAATGCAGAACGCTGGGAGATGATGTCATCTCCCAGCGCTCTGCATTATTGCAGTGTCAGACGGAGATCGCGGGCGCCAGGCAGAGGGGTTGCAGGGGGTGGCCGGGCCCCCTGGAGCGACAGGCCCGGTCGCGGGCGCGACCCCTGCGACCCCTATAGTTACGCCACTGATATTGTGACTATATCCTAAAGGGAAAGGCTTTCAAATGGGTTCCCACATACTTATACTGGTGCTTACTGAACAAAAGTGCATTGGTGACGTGAATCGAGTGAACACAAGAGTACATATAAGTGCTATATACACTGATTCCCAACAGTTAGGTGCATCTGATTTTGTGTGATTGTGTGTTACAGCAATCATACACTATAGAGCAGGGCTAGCCAACCCTGGTCCTCAAGAACTACCAACAATGCATTTTTTGTAGGATATGCCAGTTTACTATTGAAATGTCACCTTGAAAAATAGCAACAGTCAAAACAGCAACATCAAAATGCTGCTTGTGTAAAAATAGCGACCTTATAATGTTGCCAAGTAAAACGTCACGGAGGGGCCTGGGAGCTTCTGATTCAGTGCCAATATTTTTCTTTTAAAGGGATAGTAATGTTTCATAATAAAAACAGCTCTAATTAATCATCATAGTATTTGGACTTTGGAGAGTGTTATTTCAATTCTGTCAGAGTTGTAGTTCAAGAGTAATTCAATGACAAAGTATCCCCCTCCCGCCCCTTTTACTGATGTAACACTGCACAGCCAGATCAGAAGGGAGTGGCCCAGGTAGATTGCAAGCGATACAATCTTCAATTAAGATAAGGGAAAAAGCTGAAAAACTTGTCAAGGGGGCAGGGCTTTCATTGTTCTCATAAGAAGAAGATTGTCCCCTGCTGTTATCTGTCTGGTCTATGGACTGCATTCCACATCTGAGAAGAGATGGCTTACTTTAGGTAAAAGGGGCGGGAGGGGAAACTTTGCTTGTGAATATCTCTCAAGCCATAAAGGTTTGAGAGATAAAACTTATATCGTTCTTCATGTTTTTTTAGTGCCTACAAAATAAAATAAAGATAAAACGAAGTATTACTATCCCTTTAAGCTTTACAGAGCTAC
The DNA here is from genome assembly GCA_037306005.1 of Rhinophrynus dorsalis. Lineage (NCBI taxonomy): Eukaryota > Metazoa > Chordata > Amphibia > Anura > Rhinophrynidae > Rhinophrynus > Rhinophrynus dorsalis. Next base: position 291,914,385 of record CM074719.1, read on the forward strand.
TAACCCCTTGGATACCGGAGAGGTCTCCAACGCAACACTCCTGCATTCAAGGAGCTACGCTATCAGCGTTCTCAATCTCACCTTATGCCTATCAGTGCTAAGAAGCATGAGCCCTCCGGTCTTCAAATTTTTTCACAGACAGGATTGTAAATAATAATTAAAGCCTCTGAGTGGAAGAGGGGTGTCCATGCATTGCTCCACAATGCATTGGACATCTTTCTTATACTGAAAGGGTTGACATCTTTCTTATACTGAAAGGGTTAACATCTGTATAGCAATACAGGCAATGCACCACACCCTAGGCTTTTTTGCTCCCAATCTGCACTCAGTTCAGTAAATTTGTCCCAGCACTTACTTATATTTATCTTCTGCTCCAACCTGCATCACACAGAGCTGAGATCACCGGTTTCCTGCTATTTTGTGAGGTGACACAAGCTCCATTTATTAATCCCCCACTCACTGTTTTGATAGGGGGTGACATGGGCAACATTTGTAAGGTGCCCATTTGACACAGGCAACATTTTGGTGTCGTTCTTTTGAAGGTCGGCGTGTAGCTGACAGCATTTCAGTAGGATACCCATTTGGAGAACTGGTGGACTAGATCAGTGATTCTCAGCTCCAGTTCTTGGGGCACACCAACAGGTCCCTAATTAATCACAGGTGAATCAATCACAATGACTGAGACACAAAGTACTCACCTGTGATTAAGCAGGAACAACATGTAAGCCTCCACTGTTGGTGTGCCCGAGGACTAACGTTGAGAAACATTGGACTAGATAGTGGCTCAGTCACTTTAATTGTTTCACCTGTGTTCATTCAGGAAAATCCTGAAAATGTGCACCGGTGGAGCTCTTGAGGACCAGAGTTGGCTACCCCTGCTCTACTGCATACCCTGAATTGCAGCCACTGCTGTTGGAGGCTAATGACAGTGGTACTGCAGTGGCAAATGTATACATTTTCTCTACTTATTCCAAGATTTATTGCTTTAACACTGTGTCATGTGTATCAATGTGTCATTTCCAGTTTTGGAATAATATTTCATTAATAGTGACTGAGATACTCATATTTATCATTCTCATAAAGCTATCTTAATAACTAGTTGCAATTTGGAAATAACACCCCACCTTAGATTGTGAAACGTACACAGTCATCTACACGTACATATAAGTGTGTTGCTAAAAAGTCACTATACCAGACCTTCAACTGTAAATAAACACACTAGTACTTTTTAACCCCTTAGTGACAAGTGATGTGCCAGGACAGTCACAGGAATCCATTCTTTAAAGACGGGAGACAGTCCTGGCACATCAAGACTCCATGATCACAGTCATTCCAGGGGAGCCACATGGCAAAGGCAATGTAAGCACACATTGCCTTTGTCACTGTTCTCTGTCTTTCTCCTCCTCAGTGTGAGCGAGAAGCAGAAAACAAACAACCCCACAGGGGAAAATAGCCAAAGAAGGGGGCACTTATAATTTAATTGTAGGTGCTGGGCACAGGATTAGAAGTGGAGTAGGTTTGGCCACATGTTCATAGCTGGGAATTCTCTGGATTTGCCACGGAGACTCCAGTTCTCACTCTGCATTACCGGGTCTCCGGGGCAGAGGCTGATTCTCCGGGGTGTGGGCAGTTTCTATTGAAACTCTGCCCATTGGTTCTCCTTCCTACCTAATTCCTCCCATTTCCCTCCCATTTCTCTTTCTCCTCCAAATCATTTATTCAGTAACACAAAGAGGTGGTTGAAGGTCATCATGTGCATACCTGGGAACTTTTTATTCTTGATTCCCTGGGGGGAAGTCCTGTGGTGTGGTTGGGTAGGATAAATTATGCAATTCGCGTCAAAAGTGGGCAGAGCCTAATAACGAGCGGGTGTGGCTTCAAAATCTAGTGAAATCTAGTGAAATCTAGATTTTGAAGCCACACCCGCTCGTGATTAGGCTCTGCCCACTTTTGACGCGAATTGCATAATTTATCCTACCCAACCACACCACAGGACTTCCCCCCAGGGAATCAAGAATAAAAAGTTCCCAGGTATGCACATGATGACCTTCAACCACCTCTTTGTGTTACTGAATAATTGATTTGGAGGAAGATCAAAGGATTTTATTTACACATACTACTGTAAGAACATATGAAGTTTAAACAAAGATTAATGTGTTTTATTACTGTAGAGCAATGTGTCACACTTATATACACACCACATAGCCTGATCAGCTCAAAGAGGGACACCAGGGAGGGAAACTAGGACATAGGGATTTTGACATCAGAGGGGCAGTACCCCCCTAAAAAAGGGATACTTGGGAGGTATGAACGAACATTCATACCTTTTATCCAGTCCCTATACAAATGAACCAATTGAGCACAAATTATCACAGGAAAACTTATAAAATGTGTTTTTTTTTAATTTTTTCTCATTATTTTATCATCAAATTAAATGGTGGATTATACATATTAATGTGGCATCAAAAGAAAGTCCTGAATTAGAAGTAAAATATGGTTGAACAACAGCATTCTAAGAATGCCAAAACTTTTCTTGTCCTCTTGTGTAAACAAGCCCTTTCCACTAAGGGGTTAAATGAAATAAATATTCTCAGGGGATCTCCCTTTTTTACACAATTATGTTGGATGCATACATTTTGGTGTAACTTCACTTTAAACTGAAGTAAAAAAGAGAAGAAATAGCCATGCAACGTCCCACTAAATCAGTGGTGGGCAACATGAGGTCATCCAGCTTCTACAGGACTACAATTCCCAGCAATTGGCTGGTGGGGAATGATGGGAGTTATAGTTTGGCAGCAGCTGGATGGCCTTAATTGCCCATCCTTACTCTAAGACAGTGTTTCTCAAACAGGGTGCTGTGGCACTTTGGGGTACCCTGGAAACCAGCTTAGGCCACTGTTTTTTCTGAAGACTTTGACAAATTTGTCAAATGTATATATATATATATATATATATATATATATATATATATCTCCTATATAATAATTCGCTAAATCGTGTGTAAAGCCCGACATGCGCAGTAGACACTGCTGCGTGTGCTGCAGTCATGCGCAGTAGAGACTGCCCGCACCGCGGCTGATTCTGTATCAGCCATGGCGCGGGTAGTATCTACTGCGCGTTGACTGCCCCGGGACCGGGTGGCAGTGGCACTGTGGCCCGTGTAACGGGCTGTTCAACTAGTATATATATATAGAAATTGCCATCCACAGCATACTAGTTTTTAAATTTTTTTTGTGTGTGTGTGAATGGATTCAGGAGTCCCCAAACAGAGTTCAGCTGCACAGGGACACCTGAATTCCATGACGTGCAGGACCATCATGGGTCCTTAATGCAAGTTTTCCCATGATGGTCCTGGCTCATCATGGGTCCTTAAGGGGGTTAAAGTGATAGTAATGCGTGTTGTTAATAAAGTTTAATATTGTAGATATTAAAAATAAAAATTCATTGATATACGTGTTGTCTCTCAAGCTTATAAGCTATTAAAGATCCCCCCTCCCGCCCCTTTCACAGATGTCAGCGCTCTAGCTGACAGCATGAGATCCTGCTCATGTAACTGGATGTTGGTTCTTCAGCAGAGCTGAAATAGTGCTATCTAAAAAGAAATACTTCATTGGAATGGTCTACAAAGTGTGCCTGCAAACCAGACACACTTTGTAGACCGTTCCAATGAAGTATTTCTTTTTAGAAGAGCCGCCAGCCGGTCCCGGGACCATGATCTCATGCTGTCAGCTAGAGCGCTGATGTCTGTGAAAGGGGTGGGAGGGGGGAACTTTAAAATCTTATATCTCTCAAACTATACATGTTTGAGAGACAACATGTTCATCACTGAATTTATATTTTTATTATATTTTTATTACGCATTACTATCCCTTTAACAAATGTATAAGATGTTAGGAGTGCTCTGAAAATTCCAGATTATGTGTAAGGTATGCCTTGAGAAAAAAAGATTGAGAATCACTGCTCTAAACGCAGATGTAACCAGAGGAAAGCTGAAAAGGAATTTGCAATGAAAGTAATCCAGGTAATGTTCTACACCAAAGAGCAGACTGGTCTTTGCCTCTATAGAAGGTGAGCACTAAAAGCTTGAAGAGTTGGTTACATCTGCACATAGAGTTCCACTGGGTGATTCATTCCTCTATTTCTTTCTTTAGTCGACAAATACAAATTCCCCCAAATACCATTAAAGAGATAGTAAAGTTTCATTATAAAGTAAGGTTTGACCATTCCTTGTACTTTGTACTAATGCTTTGCATTACTGCCAATGTTCATATTGGCTTAGTTTTGTGTAATCTATATTTAGAAAAGAAGACTTTGTGTCTGGCAAAACACACTCAGGGGCGGCAGTAAGGAGGAGTTACTGCTACCATAGGGTGCCACTGCTACTCCTATGAAAATCATGCAGGGAGCTGGCCCACTCCCATTATCCAGCCCGCCCACCACTATCCAACTAAGCAAAAAAATGAAATGGCTGCCACTTGCTCCTATACCACAGACACACACACATGCCCCACACACACAGCACCAAACACACACACACAGCACCAAACACATGTACATACAGCACCAAACACACACTCACACACAAAGCACCAAACACACACACAGCACCAAACACACACACACAAACAGCACCAAACACACACATAGCACCAAGTACACACACACACAAACACACACAGCACCAAACACACACACACACACACACACACACACACACAGCACCAAATACACACACACAGCACCAAACACACATACAGCACCAAACACACACAAGACTTCCTTTCCTGTGGGACCCTGTCCAGGTAGCGGTTGGCTCAGTTGTTATCCTGCTGCCTTTGATCTCCACGCCCAGTTGCGACATGTGATAAATCACCAAACACACAGCACCAAACACACACACACACAAAGCACCAAACACACAGCACCAAAAACACACACACACGGCACCAAACACACACACACAGGACCAAAATCACACACAGCACCAAACACACGGCACCAAACACACACAGCACCAAATACACACACAGCACCAAACACACACACAGCACCAAACACACATACAGCACCAAACACACACAAGACATCCTTGCCTGTGGGACCCTGTCCAGGTAGCGGTTGGCTCAGTTGTTATCCTGCTGCCTTTGATCTCTACGCCCAGTTGCGACATGTGATAAATCACCAAACACACAGCAGCAAACACACACACACAAAGCACCAAACACACAGCACCAAAAACACACACACACGGCACCAAACACACACACACACACACACAGGACCAAAATCACACACAGCACCAAACACACACAGCACCAAACACACACACACAGCTCAAACACACACACAGCACCAAACACACACACAAGACTTCCTTGCCTGTGGGACCCTGTCCAGGTAGCGGTTGGCTCCATTGTTATCCTGCTGCCTTTGATCTCCACGCCCAGTTGCGCCATGTGATAAATCTTTTATTGCTTGACCATCTTGAAAAGCACATAACTCCAGACTTCAGATCCCAGGTATTCAAAGGGTTAATGTATTGCTGTCCCTGCCCTCCTCCTTTCCTTCCTTCCATTGCAGCCTGTTCTGTATAATCCCTCTCACCTTTCCCATTGTGCCCCCTCTTCCCTTTCCTCCCTCCCATCTTTCTACACTTCCCCTATGACACTCCTCCTCCCTAGCCATGATGCAATCAGAGAGGTAGGTAAGTGTAACCCCTCTGCTGCCACTGATTATCCTGCAGTTCCTATGGAGTGGCCAGCAGATGGCGAGCTCCTATGCACATGGATGGATATTCAGGACTCCATTTTAGTTTGGAGTTGGTTTTAGAGCTGGGTTGAAGTGAGTGAAGGAGCCTCTTCTAAGCAGGGAATGCTGACCTGGCTGATCCAGTGCTGGAGGATCCTGGAAGAATCATTCCAGCAAACAGCTGTAACCAGACCAACTGGCATAACTGATCTTGGCAGGGAATCCTGTGAAGAGTGCAGGAATTCCAGCAACCGTTAAAGGAGCAGGCGCTCCCCTTCCTGAACTGACCTGATTGCAGACTGTGGAGTGGTAAGCTTGAAACCTCTCCCGCTGAGAGACCTTGCTCTATAGATTCTCTGATCATTGGAAGATTACAGCATAACACAAACCATAATGTGGATTACAATTACTCTGGGCCCCAACTATGTGCACCAACTAATGGTACCCAACTGCCACTAGGGTGAAGCCTAGGGTGGGCCGTAGTATTTGTTGTGGGTGGGTTAATACCATACTGACCATTGCATTCTTGAACTGTTTTGCTGTATTGTATTCATGTATCTGTTATATTCCTGCATAGGGTTTTCTTTCTGTGCAATACAAAGTTCTATTTAAGATAGTTCTGTGTCAGTTTTATTGCTCACTTAAATATGTTCCTAACTGGGCCCCACATCCATACCCTGGATGCCCAGCTGGGTGGAGGCACTCCCAGGTAGAGGAGACTCAGGATCGGCCTGCAGAGCACAAGGAGGTTTCTGGGGTAAAGGACCACAGGAGTGTCTGTGGGCCTACGCAAAACCCCGTTACATAAGTACATAGAGAGAGACCATGTCTGGGTGTCATTTTAACTTGTGACAAGTTTTAGTTTGGGTGGTTGCCTAGCAACCACGCCACATAATCCTCACTACTTCCTGTCCACTACTTCCTTTATGCTTATATGTCTCTTTTTTGCCAGTAAAATATAATTCACCCTTTCAATGCCAAACACGTACTGAATGCATTGGATACCTCAGTGCCACTGATAGGGTTAACCCTTTCACTGGCACACACCTACCCAATGCATTCCACACCCCTTTGCCACTGACAGACCAGTCAGAGGGTTATTCTGTAGCTTAGATCCGGAGGTATGGATCCCTAATATCTCCCACAGAGGGGCACTTCTTTGTGTATCTTAGGTTTTTAAGAATTTCCCTGCAACAGAACTATCCAAAGCATTCAACACCTCTTTGGTGGTGAAAGTGTTAATACTGTGACAAAGAAGTATTCAATGCACTGGATCGCTCAATGCCACTAAAAAGGTTTACAATTTCATTGCCCTTTCACTGCCACAGACCTATACAATGTATTTGATACCTCTTTGACACTCAAAGAACAGTCAAGAGTTTAACTCCTTCACTACTACACACCTATTGCATGCACTAGATACTACTTTAGCATTTACTAGCAAAAGGGCCACGGTATTGCCTTTGGGGATTATGTCAGTTCAGTGTTTCAGGGTTATTGAACGCATTCACTATGGTTTATGTAAGTTTGTGGCACGGAAAGGGTTAACTGTTTGCCACACAAAAAACATATCCATGCAGTGGAATGTGTTGCATACCTCTTTCACACTGAAGAAAACACAGTGCACATTTTTTTGTCTCTTTAAACACCTTTGCTGCCAAACAGGTATCCAACAAATTCCACTGCATGGATACCCCTTTGGCTGTCAAATACTGAAACCTTTCACTGCCACAAAGTTACCCAAACCATACATAATGAACACGTTCAGTAGACCTCAAGCAGTCAAAGGACTTAGGGCTCGATGCAAATGTTGGAGTTAAAACCAACGTGAAGAAAAAAACTGCCTTCGCGAGTTAACCAAGACTGGGTAACGTGAGATTCAAATCTTCCTTACCTGGAAAGGTTAATGTGCAATGGCCTACAAAACACACGAAAACTACAAAACTGGAGTCGCCTAAAATCTGACCTCATCGTTGACGCAAAACACACGATAAAAGAGAGAAACATGTCAATTAGAAAAAAACAAGCAAAACGTCCGACGTTACCTAGTGCCCCAGCCAATCACAGCACCCCAAAGTATCAAGTTCAGTCGAATAAACTATAAATAGACCCAAAATAACCTACGCACCTTTGTCTGTTATTGAGTTCCAAGAGCTAGATCTCAGGACCCAGGAGTGGAGGGTAGTTAAAGAGAGAAAGGGAGTTTAGGCGCACACACAGGTAGAAGGAGTTGGAGAGATTGACAGCACACATAGCGACACATAATACACTTTTGTACATACCAAATACACACATTCAAACACATACATAACCCATATTTTTTTTGTTAGTAAAACACATACACTTTATATTTTTTTTTGACAGTGCGAGTCTGTGACTGCAAGTGAGTGACAGTGAGTGAGTGTGTGAGGGCCTGAGTGAGTGCCTGGGTGTGAGTGGGTGAGAGGAATGGCAAGGAGAGGAGGTCAGGAGAGAGGGGTGGGGAGTGTAGGAGAAGATGAGGAAGAGGATCAGGGTAGGGGAGGGAGATCTCTGGGGCGGAGGGGCAGCCACGCCAGAGAAGGCACATCCAGTGCAGGGGCAGTGGAGAGAGTGGGATGAGAGGTAGTCCAGGGGGTGCAACACGCACAGCCAAGGCCAGTGCAGGCAGGGCTGGAGAGCCACAGTCAGGGCTCTCATAGAACCTCTGGGGGTGAGGAGGAGGAGAGGACGAGAGATCCCAGATTCAGCGAGGAGGAGAACTTTGCCCTGGTGGAGGCAGTCATCTCTAGGGATCGGCTCCTGTTCCCCAAGGGGAAAGTCACCGGCATGGGGGCCAAGTGCAAAGCTGCATGGGGGAGAGGTCCTGAATGCAGTCAACGCAGTGTCCAGCTACTGCCGCTCACAGGAAGCGTTCAAGAAGAGGTGGGCCGACTGCAAGGCCAGGGTGAAGAACAAGATGGGTCAGGAGGCCATGCATGCTGCTGGCACAGGGGGTGGTCCTCCCCTGTGCATCCACTACACAGAGTGGGAGGAGGCAGTGAGGAGAACCCTGTCCAGGACAGCAGTGCAGGGAATGCCAGGGTGGAGTGACACCGGAGACGAAAGGAGCCTCCAGTCCACTGGTAAGTGCCTCAAGGCCTACACACACATCACACAAATCTTGACACCTACCAGACTGAGGCCAACACAGTGACACCTGAACACAAGGACAGCATTCTACACCAAAATTGAGCAACACAGCTTGGAGGGACGTCAAACAAGGACGACCAGAAAGACCAGAGAATAGCAAGGAGGGGAATTGGTGTGTTTCCTATTGTATTGTTACTTCATGTCAGGGCTAGGCGTTGTACATGTAGGTAGTTAGTCCAAGTGGAATAGCCAAGGTTCAGCTTTCTGCATCATATGTCGCTTACAGAGTGCAGATGGCCAGGGGACATTCCCCTCCATCACCACTCTGCAGGACATATGTGATTCACAAGGCTCAATCATGACGGGGGAGACATCCACTAGGGTGTCAGAAAGAGGTGACAATGTGTACATGACAACTGCAGTGTCATCACACCTGCAATCCCTGTGTTATTCTGTGTAGCCAATGCACTGAGATCTAAACAACACGTGCAGTGCTTAGTCTCCATAGCATAACATAGGAAAACGTAGAAGTAACCTCCGTTAGTACAGTATAACCATGCATATGTTTGGTGTGTGTTAGGATTTTAGCTATCCTGGGGTGTGTTCGTATGTCCTCCAGCTGATTGTGTTGCTGGGTTCCACAGATCATGTTGGTTGGTGTGCTTGTTGTGTCTGTTACTGTTGCTGACTCTATAGTCATTGGTCATCACTGGTGCATTGCTGTGTTTAGAGGTCCTAGTGTGTTTGCTGTTGAGGCCTAAGTATATGACATGCAATGGGTTTGTGTCACTCAAGGTGTGATGGTTCAGTTCTGCTCACCACATGTATCCTGACGAATGGGGATAGCAAGGAGGTATATGCCTTGCCATTCCCACTGCTCAGGATACACATGATGACCAAATTTACACCACTGTAGGTTAGTAGAATCAATGTATGTGATCATGTCAAGCCTAGCAATGTGTGTCAGGATGTTAACCAATGCATTGCATGTATCCACAAACAATTCAAAGTGGCCGATTAGCAATGTGCAATATTATCATACATATAAAGTGCAAAGTGATAAAAATAAACAAAGTATAAATACACATCATATACTTATCTCTATGACTTCAGGAGTCACACAGTTTGATCTTTCCCTTGTGCTCTTACTTATATTCATAGAGATAAGTATATGTGTTTTCATACTTTTTTGATTATTATTATCATGTTGCACTTTATCCGTATGATAATATTGCACATTGCTAATGGTCCACTTTGAATTGTTTGTGGATACATGGTATTGCACGTTTGCTTTACAAATACTTGCTCTCAGTCTATAGAGGCATTATTCAATGTTGGAATTTTCTCATGACTCCATATTCCTGTGCTGGATGGTTTTTAATTGATTTGTTGTATTCACTTGATTAATTTTGTATTGTCTGATAAAGCTTTTGTTTGGTTTGGTATACTCCTGGAGTGTGCGTCAGTTATTAGTTCTTTTTTGGGGGGGTGGGGGGGCACCTCCTGGTGGTTCTCCTCTGATTGGTTGACCCCTTCCGTTCTTCCCTTTTTTCTGTATCATGTGGTCATAATGGACTAATGGTGAGGTGTGTGTTATCCAGGTAATTGTTTTCTGGTGTGTGTGTGGTTAGTGGTGTGGTTATGTGTAATTGGTATGTACCTGTCAGGTGTGTGTTTTGTCTCCATGGACTGCTAAGGTTACATAGGTGAGCTTGATTTGTTGTTGGAGTGATAGGTGTGCATGTCGTGTTGTGTGTTAACCCCTGTTGTTCAAAGGTGTGTTGGGATGTCATATGTTGTGCTGCTTTGTGTCCCCCCTGTCCCCGTGTGGTTGCTGGATTCTTGTTTGTCTGTGCCTTGTTTGTCTGGTGTAGGCCAGGGATTCACAACCAGGGTGTCATGTCATGTTGGTGCGCCATGTGCACCAGCTCAGGGTGCGTCACTTTTCCCATGTTGCTATGTTCTGCATTAGTGATTGGTAATATTAATTTTACACATTTTTTTGGGGAGATGTGTGTTTGGGACATTTGATGTTCTCCTCATTTCTATTGACAAAGTGGGACCTGATGTTGGGCATATGTTATTTTTATTTGGGAATTCCCTTGTGCCCTCAAGGGGTGCCCTGGAACATAATTATTTCATATTAGGGGTGTCTTAGGTGGAGGGGTTGTGAACCACTGTTGTAGGCCTTGTTGTTGTATTTGCTAGGCATTGCAGGGGTTAATATCTGACCTCTGTATGCTTGGCTTATGTCCTTGGATGACCTGCTTCTCTGTTTTATTTTCCTAGACGGTGGTTTTCTACTCTGAGCTGTGTGATGTTCGCCAGAAAAAATGGGTGTTAGATTTCTATAGGAATAAGTTGCAATTTAACTTGCGTTAGCCCTAACTCCAACATTTGAATGGCTCTTGGCTTCTCTTCTACATTATCCTCTGTGGGCGAGATTTTGATGTTTTGGAGACGGACAATATGTGTTTCAGAACTGCCATTATTTCTTACTAAAGGGAACATTTGCATTGCTTACTTGACGTACAAAACCACCGTCGCCAGTTTTTTTCTGCCGACGCCAACATTTGCATCAAGCCAGTAATCCCTACGGGCAATGCCGTGCGTCTTTTGCTAGTCATATTATAAAGTTTTCCCCTAGCCCCCTTTTATTTATGTCAATTTTCAATTCTCTCTCTTCAGATCAGAAAACCAGTCCAGATGGATCGCAATGAAGGACAATTTTGTATCAGCATAAGGAAAAACCTGCCCTCCTTCGTCAAGGGGGCAGGGTTTTCCTTATATCGATAGACAGAAGATCGCTGCGATCTGTCTGGTCAAACGACCGAATGTCAGATCTGTGGAATGAAGACTGACTTATGTAAAAGGGGCGAGGGGAAAACTTTATAATTGCACAAAACTAGACCAATATGAGCATTGACAACGGTGCAGAGCATTAGTACAAGGTATAAGGAATGATCAAAAGTTACTTAATAATCAAACATTGCTATCTATTTAACCCTTTGAGTGCCAGAGGGGTACGCAACACATTGCTCTGCCACTCAAATGGTTAAGTTAAGTAGGGATTTTGACACTTTGAATGCTAGAGAGGCCTACAGTGCATTATGAAGCAATGTGTTGGAAACCTCTCTAACATTCAAGGGGTTAAAAGCCCCAGTTTTATTTGTCACCAATGATTTAGCTGGTTTGCCCCAGGGATTGTGCTTCTTTTTGTTTTTGTATATAATTCATATAAATTGTGAAGAATGGGGCTTCATTGTCATTTTTTTGTCTCTAATGACCTTGTATGAAGATGTATGTGGGCATGAAAAGAAGAAGTCATAAAGGAACTGTAAACTTTTTTTTTAGTAAAAATGTATGTTGTGGGGCTTTTCCTGCTGGAAAATGCCTTTAAACCCTTAAAGTCCAATGTCGTGCCAGGACCGTCACAGTTGTCCAGCACTTAAGGACCAGTGACGGTCCTGGCACGTCATGGAATTCAAGGCTCCCCGCGTGGCGGCATGTCGCTCGGGGAGCCCTAAATCGGATCCATAAAAAAAAAAAAAGCCTTGTGGACCTTAAGTGCCGGTCGTGTGTGCATGCGCCGGTCCTTAAGGGGTTACTGACCTGTAATCCTGATGTCCAGCGGGGTCCTCAGCACCTTGTTCAGCGACTGTCCATCTTCTTTTTGAATCTTCTGTTTTCCGTCTTCTGTAATTTTTCTTCTCTTCTTTTAAATCTGTTTAGTATGAGCTCAAAACACAGCCACCCTCCCCCCACTTCCCAAACACTAACCCTACACTACCCCTAACATTGCACTTAATCAATACTACCCATAACACTCAGAGAAGTGTAACACTTACCTGTCACCACCTTTGTCAGTCTTCTTCTTGAATCTTCTGTCTTCAGTCTTCTGTAATCTTTCTTCTTTCAAATCTGTTTAGTTAAAAAGAATAAAAAGAAAATGTATTCTCATAAAAAGTCCCCAAGATATGACAGATTTAACCCTTTGAGTGGCAGAAGAGTACCCCTCTGGAGTTCAAAGGGTTAATGCAAGGTGGCATGTCTCAGAAAATGAATATTCTGCCATTCTGTTTGAAGAAAAAAAAAAGAATAATTAATTCCTGTGCTGCAGAAATAAAAGGTCAGCTGCCACCACCTCCTCTGGCAGTAGCATATTGCCACAGATATCCCCTGGGGAGGGATGACAAAACCCTCCAGAAGCTGATTTGCTTGGAGGTGCGTAAGCACACATCCCAGCCAGTTGGAGGCTGGCATCCATTTTGAACAGAAACTGGCATATAAAAAGCCAGTCTCTGTTCAAAATCCGGTCATTCGGATTTGGGCAATGGCCCGTAAGGTATGGAGGGGGGATCTGTGGCAATATACATGCCTGCCGTCGCCAGTGGAGGTGGCGGCAGTGGACATATATTTAAACATTGGAAGACCTTTTATTTCTGCAACCGAGGAATTAATTATTTTATTACTTTTTTTTTTCAAATGGAATGGCAGAATATTAGTTTTTAGAGATATTCCACACACTCCAGGGCTCAAATGGTTAACTCTGGCATATCTTAACAGGTAAATGTTACAGTTCTCTGGGTGTTATGGGTATTATTTATTAAGTGTCATGTTAGGGCTAGTGTAGGGTTAGTGTGGGTTGTGGGAACAAAAATCTACAATGAGCATTTGATGACAACGTGGATTTTGGTCAACAACGCTTTTTGGTCCATGTCCCGTCCAGCTATAGAATAGCTGTGGTACACAAGTGAGTTTCTCGATCAGTGTTTTTTTCCCTCCTTACCAGATGTTTTACCGGAGAGAATAGAATCGAGACAGTAATTCCACTGCACACCATGGGAGAACTAAGTCACTGACTACAGTTTGCCATAGAATGGGATAGTAACAGCTCCATCACCTCATGACTAGGGTTGCACCGATACCGATACTAGTATCGGTATCGGTGCCGATACCAGCATTTGCGCGAGTACTTGTACTCGCGCAAATGCGGCCGATGCCAGCACCGATACCCTGTGTCAGGGTCGGTGCTGCAGAGAGTGAGCCCGGGGAGCTGCTCACAATGCTCCCCGGTCACCTCTCTCACTCCTGCAGCGTTGGAGCATTGCCGCGGGTTACCATGGCAATGCTCCGACGCTGACCTCTGTTGGGGGTCGTGAGAGAACAGCGAGCACCCGGCAGAGGAGGGTAAAGGAGGCAAGATGGGGCAGCGGGTGTTGAAAGAGGCAGAGAGTGGGGTGAAGAGGGAGAAAGAGGCAAAAGGATCAGGAGACAAAAGGAGGGGGGCAAGAAGAGGCAAAAGGAGGGGGGATCAACAGAGAGAGAGGCAAAAGGGTAGGATCAAGAGTCAAGGAGGGGGAGATCGGGGGATCAAAACAGAGAGAAAAAGCCAAGAAAAAGAAGGGGGCTCAAGAGGGGGAGAATGAAGCAAAAGGTGGGAATCAAGTGGGGGAGAGAGTCAAAAGGGGAGAATCAAGAGGTAGTGTGTGTGTGTGTGTGTGTATATATATATATATATATATATATATATATATATATATATATATATATATATAAAATATATAATATATTTCAAGTACTCACAGATACCAATTACCTATACTTTTTTTTTGCGGTCATTTGCCAGTTTTCCAAGTACCTAAAGCATATAGGTACTTGGAAAACTGGCAAATGACCGCAAAAAAAGTATCGGTAATTGGTATCGGTGAGTACTTGAAAAACGTATCGGTACTCGTACTCGGTCTTCAAAAATCGGTATCGGTGCATCTCTACTCATGACAGTTTACTAGTTATAACTTTTGATTAAAGTAACTGACAACAATAGTACCCTTCTTTGACTAAGAAGGAAAAACCCTACAATCCATGTATTTTCTTATAAAGATTAGTTTCTCCTTTAACCCCTTTAACGAGTGGTCGTCACTTGAGGACCACAGGGCATTTTTTTTTTAGTTCCGGTTCAGAGCTCCCTGAGTTAAGTATTATATGATTTTGTTAAGTTCTCTGTAATCTATACAGGGAAAAAGACACATGTTATAGTTTTTGCCCACAAAGATGTTAATGGATGCTACAGGAAACTTGAATTGGATTCTGTGAATATCTATGTAGAGCCTAGTTTTCCTGATGGTTATTTTGATGTAAACATTGCCATAGATTAAGCAAGATAAAGGTTATTTACATTAAAATAACCATCAGGATAACAAAAATAATTGTCTTCGTATTGAAAAATGCTGGAAAGTTTTCAGGCTATGTAACTGCTTGTTGTGAGAACAGTGACACACAGGTCAGTGATTCATTTCTATTTAAGGAGATGATGAGTCAATACACATAAATTCCTGTAGGTGTCACTTGCTGAGCAAAAATGACAGCACAGTTTGGTATTCTATTAACTGTGCTGTCAACAAAAAAAAAAATGTCCAACAGGCCCCAAAATTTGCACCCAGTGGACACCACCTAAGACTGGTTGAATCTGGTATACTATTACAATGGATGGGTTCAAGGCATGATAAGGAATGCACTTTTTATTGCTAAAAACTGCAACATGAGAAGGAGGTGCAGAATGCTTAACATGTGGTGTGTTAGAAAAGTGATTTTACAACACACCCTTGTGGTTAAAAGCAAAAGAAGATTAACCCTATGAGTGCCAGTGGGGTATGCATTGTACAGTGCTGCATACCACACTGGCACTCACAGGATTAATCTCCCTAAAGTTAACACATCCCCTGAAAAATAAAACTGACCTGTAATCCTGATGTCCACTGAGGTCCTCAGCACCTTGGTCAGTAACTGTCTGTCTTCTTCTTCTTCAATCTTCTGTCTTTCGTCTTCTGTAATTTTTCTTTTCTTCTCTTCTTTCTTCTTTTAAATCTATTTAGTATGAGCTCAGAACACAGTTATCCTCCCCCCACCTCCCAAACACTAACCCTACACTATCCCTAACATGACACTTAATCAATACTACCCACAACACCCAGAGAAGTGTAACACCTGTCACCACCTCTTTCGGTCGTCTCCTTGAATCTTCTGTCTTTGGTCCTCTGTAATCTTTCTTCTTTCAAATCTGTTTAGTTAAAAAAAAAAAAAAAAAAAAAAGTGTATTCTCAAAAAAAAGTGCCCAAGATATGACAAATTTAACCCTTTGAGTACCAGAAGAGTACCCCTCTGGAGTTCAAAAGGTTAATGCAGGGTGGCATATCTCTGAAAATTAATATTCTGCCATTCTGTTTGAAAAAAAAAATAATAATTAATTCCTGTTCTGCAGAAATAAAAGTTCTTCAAAAGTTTAAATATATTTCAGCTGCAGCCTCCTCCTCTGGTGGTGACAGGCATGCATATTGCCACAGATATCCCCTGGGGTGAGATGATGAAACTCTCTAGAAGCTGATTGGCTGGGAGGTACATAAGCACATACATCCCAGCCAACTGGAGGCTGGCATCCATTTTGAACAGAGACTGGCATATAAAATCCCAATCTTTGCTCAAAATTCACTCATTTGGATTCGGGCAATGACCCGGAAGGTATGGAGGTGGGTCTGTGGCAGTATGCATGCCTGCCGCTGCCAGTGGAGCTAGTGGAGGCAGCGGCAGTGGGCATATATTTAAACATTGGAAGACCTTTTATTGCTACATCACAGGAATTAATTATTCTTCTTTTTTTAAACGGAATGGCAGAATATTACTTTTCAGAGATATGCCACACTACAGTTTTTTGAGTATACACCTTTCATTTGACTTTTATAACTAAACAGATTTGAAAGAAGAAAGAAAAGAAGAAAGATTACAGAAGACCTATCAGGGGCCAATGGGGCCTGACTGATAGGAGATCAGCTATGTCTAGACGTTTTGGGAAGATGTTTCCCTTCTCTGAAGAAGACACTGCTGCTTGGACTTCTTCCCCCATGATTGATGAGGCAATCGCTCAAATTTCAAGAAGGACCACCATTCTTTTGGAAGATGGGGCTACATTAAGAGACACCATGGATAAAAGAGCTGACAGTGCTTTAAAGAAGCAGTTTTCAACCATTGGTAATAATTTGAAATCAGCTACTGCTTTAGCTTGCGTATTCCGTACTCTTCGAATTTGGTTAACTGAATTGGAAGAAAAAATTGATTCATCTGTATCTCGCTCCAGACTCCTAAAGGAAGTTGCTTCTATCAAGGACGCGGTTAACTATTCGTGCGATGCATCCCTCGATGTCATCAAATTACTTGCCAGATCATCAGCTTTGCCCTGTGGATTAGAGCATGGATGGCAGATGCTTCTTCAAAAAACCGTCTGGTATCCTTGCCTTTTACAAGTGAAATGTTGTTTGGGGATCACCTTCAGGACATCATTAAAAGATCTTCAGGAGGAAAGAGTACCTTCCTTCCCCAGGACAGGAGAACCAGATCTTCCCCTTCTAGGTCTTCTAGCTTCCGTAGGCAGTCCTTTTGGGAAGCAAGTAAATACAGGCTGGGCCGGAACTATGACCAGAAGAAAAGAGGTCCTGTTCCAAACCCCAGAGGGGGATCCAGAAGGGAATTCCCTAGAAAGGGTCAATTCCCAAAAACCTCACAATGAAGGGTCCAGGGCCCCATCTCTATTCCCAGTTGGGGGCATACTGGGACAGTTCCTAGATTCTTAGCAAGCAATCCAGCCAGACCAATGAGTTCCGAGGATAATAGAGATGGGCTACCCCTTGGAATTTCACACTGTCCCAAAAGTATCAAGATTCATGACGTTGCATGTATCGAACAGGAGTCTCAGGTCCAAAGTTTCCCAAATGATCAAGGATCTTCTGACTGCTCAAGTTATAGAGGATGTCCCTCTGGACCAGAAAGGTTCTGGAGTTTATTCAATTCTTTTTCCAGTGAAGAAATGTTCGGGTGGTTTAAGGATGATCCTAGATCTCAAATGGATCAATTCCTTTATCAAGACAAAGCGGTTCAAGATGGAGACTCCAGCATCTGAGATCCGGATAATTCCTCCTCAAGCTTTTCTCACAAAAATAGATTTGATGGATGCTTACCATCATATCCCGATTCTATCATCCCACAGAAAGTTTTTGAGGTTTGCGATTTTTGGAAAACTCTACCAATACAAGACCCTTCCTTTCGGGCTTGCCTCAGCTCTCAGAGTTTTTACGAAGGTTCTAGCTCCAGTCATGGCAGCCTTAAGAAGACAAGGTATGAAGATAATACCTTATCTCGACAACATTCTTCTAATAGAAGAAAACAGAGAGAAAGCTTTTCAAAGTACAGAACGCTGTCTTCAGTTTCTGTCACATCTAGGCTGGGTCATCAACCATCAGAAAAGCCAGCTGATTCCGTCCCATGACCTGGTGTTCCTAAGCATTCAATTCGACACTCAGCGAAGTCTGGCTTGTCTATCCGAGGAAAGACAGGTCAGAATTAGATCCAGAATGCTATCCTTCCTTCGGAAGAAACATCATACAGCAAGGGACTTCTCCAAACTTTTTGGCAACCTATCATCGGCAGTTCACATTGTCCCTTGGGCAAAATTTCACATCCGGAGAACTCAGGACAACCTTCTGCAAAACTGGAGGAAACAGGATTTTTCACAGAGGATCCACTTGCAACGTGCCACGAAAATAGAGTTAACTTGGTGGCTCAGGTACCAGAACCTAAGGAAAGGAAAAACTATGCTGGATCCCATATGGCACATAGTCACTTCAGATGCCAGCAGCACAGGATGGGGAGGCATCTACAATCAAAGAACAGTTCAGGGCCTCTGGACACAGAAGGAACGCAAGCTTCACATCAACATTTTGGAGCTGGAAGCTGTATGGAGGACTCTCAAGCACTTCAGTCTGGACTTAAAGGGACAAGCAGTCTGGGTCAGATCAGACAATTCAACCACAGTAAGTTACATCTTGCATCAAGGGGGCACAAGAAGCCGCACCCTGAATGCTCTAGCTGCAAAAATTCTAAATTGGGCTTAGCTCAATTTGATGCACCTGTCCGCATCTCACCTATCAGGGGCTTTAAACATCCAAGCAGACTTCCTCAGTCGTCAAGCTCTGGATCCAGGAGAATGGTCTCTGAAGGACAATGTCTTTCAGACCATACTATCCCTCATGAGTCATCCAGTGGTGGATTTGATGGCTTCAGACAACAATGCCAAATGTCATCTGTTTTACTCCAGATGGAGGAACCACAAAGCTCTGGGACAGGATGCTCTCAAGTTTCCCTGGATATTCCAGTTGGCCTACATATTCCCTCCAATTCCTCTCCTCCCAGAAGTAGTAAGGAAGATCAGGAGGGACAGGGCTCTAATCAACCTAATCGTGCCAGACTGGCCCAGGAAAATCTGGTACGCGGATCTTGTAAGCATGTCCATTCTGCCTCCTTACCCTTTTCCTCAAGTTCCAGACTTACTGTCTCAGGGTCCCATTCTTCACCCCAATCCATCATTCTTGAAGCTGACGGCCTGGAGGCTGAGCGGAGATCGCTCAGTCTAAAGAACATCTCACCTCAGGTCTCTAATACTATTATTTCAGGAAGATGATCCTCATCATCTAGGATCTATTATAGGATTTGGTCCATTTTTCACAAATGGTGCCTTGCGAAGCAATTCTCGAGGAAGGATATCTCTTCCAGTGTAATTCTGGATTTTCTTCAAGAGGGATTTCAGAAAGGGTTGAAGCCTGCTTCGCTAAAAGTCCAACTCTCTGCCCTGTCAGCAGTATTAGCCACTCCCTTTACGGATGAATATATTGTCAAAAGATTCATGACTGCTATTTCCAAGATCAAGCCTACCATTAGAGAAATCATTCCAGCCTGGGATTTGAATCTGGTTCTTACTCAGCTTGCATCCCATGAATCATTTTAGCCTCTTCAGTCAATACCTTTAAAGAATTTGACCCTTTAGACGGCATTCCTGACCGTTATCACCTCAGCCAGAAGAGTCAGTGAGTTACAGGCCCTTTCCTATTCTCCCCCTTACACAGTTTTCCATCTGGACAAAGTGGTACTTAGAACAAGACCATCTTTCAGATGCAAAGTATCATCTGAATTTCATCTCAGTCAGGAAATTGTTTTACCTTCATTTTTTCCGGACCCTAAACATCCCAAGGAAAAGACTTTCCACAACCTGGATTTAGTCAGGTGTCTATCCATTTATCTCGAAAGGACTAAATCCTTTCGTAAATCAGAAGCCTTGTTTGTTCACTTTTTTGGAAGGTTTAAGGGCTCTGCTGCATCTAAGCCTTCCATTTCAAGATGGATCAGAGACTGCATCAAACTGGCATATGTTTTTGCTGGTCAGGATCCTTCAGTTAGGGATAAAAGCCCATTCCACTAGGGCAGTTTCCACTTCTTGGGCCCAAAAGGCGGTTGTCTCGCCAGAAGAAATATGCAAGGCAGCAAACTGGTCTTCTCTGTCAACCTTCATCAATCATTACAGGCTTCACGTCCAGGCTTCAGCTGATGCCAAGTTCGGCAGAAAGGTTTTACAGGCTGTTGTGCCTGTCTAAGGTTTGGTATCCCTCCCTTGTTCTACTGCTTTGGGAAATCCCCATTGATTTCCTGCTGTGGTAAGGACACAGAGGAAAAGGTGAAATTTACTCACCGATATTTGGTTTTCCTCTGTGTCCGTCCACGGCACATCCTCCCATATTTATATCTACTATTATGTGTAATATACATGTGCATGTGTGTGTATTATATGTATATGTGTATGTATGTGTATATGTATGTATATATATATATATATATATATATATATATATATATATATATATATGTATATGCATGCGTATAGATTTGGAGGTCCTGGGAGGGAGGGCTTGATCTATTTTTATAATAATTTATCTCTCTTTTACAGCTTGGACAAATGTTTAACTGAACCCTTTATCCCAGGAGCCTCTTTTATGAGTTTGTTGATTGGTCCTACCAGCTGGAAGGCGGAGCTAACCCCATTGATTTCCTGCCGTGGATAGACACAGAGGAAAACCAAATATCAGTGAATAAATTTCGCCTTTTTCCTTCTATGAATCCATTTCCCCTGTCATAGCTTTATGCCAATTCTGTGACTGGGGTGAGTTTGTAGCATCTTTAAAGGTTTGTGGTACATCAAATATGTTATAGTAGTAATCCATGTTTGTTAGTATTTGGTCATCACATTCCAATTCTGAAACATAGTCCTCCAAGTACTGATGAGTTTTTCTGTCCCTTTTAGGGTGTACTGTGGTCTTTCCCTGTCTTACCATTGTTCTCACTCCTTAAAGTTTCTATTTCAGAAATTTGAACCGTCTGTGGACACTCAATTTCAGTCTGGTCTTTGGTATAGGGGGTGCATAATTCTCCCTATGGTAATCCTCATAATTATGCATCATATCAGTTTGAGTCTGTCTTTCAAAAACTCTCTTTGTGATCAACTTCACAAGCCTGTGTTTAAGGACCTTTCCAGTGTCTGGGTAAAATACTAGGTAAGAGGTGCTGTTTTTGTAATATCCAATAAAATTCCTCTTTCAGATTTTGAGTCTAGTTTCTTTCTGTCATCATTGTATGCAAAACATTGTGACCCAAAAACTCTTATCTAATAAACATTAGGTTTTCTGCCTGTTAAAAGGTAATATGGAGTTTGTTTTAAACGGTTGTTAAAGCACCTGTTTCAGATATGAGCGGCAGTCATTACTGAATATGTCCATAATTCTTTTGGTAATTTACTCTCAATTAACATACATCTTGCCATTTCAAATGGTGTTCTCCATTTTCTCTCAGTAGTCCTATTTTGGTGGGGTGAGTAAGGTGCTGAGGTTTCATGTCTTATGCCTTGCTTATTTAACAGTGACAGTGTTTGCTGTGAACTCAGTACCATTATCATATCTTATACATTTTATTACTCCATATAGGGCTGTGTCAGCAATAAACCTTTCAGTGATTAGCACTGCATCACACTTGTTTTTTAGAAAATATACAAATATTGCTCCAGAGTAATCATCAGTGAATACTATTGTATATCCAAAACCTTCTTTAGCTTGTGGTTCTATAGGAGCTGCTAAACTTCATAGTTTAGGTTAGACTTATCAATCTTATCCTTACTTTTCATTCCTTCTATCACATTTTGTAGTTTTGCAATATCATCATAATTACAGTGACCTAGGATTTCATGCCAGGTTTGTATATCATAAAATCCATGACAACTTTCATAATTTTCAACAAAAGTGTTAAGATAGTAAAGTCTATTGTACTTCTGGATTGTGAATTTGGTACCATTCCTATGCATGAGTTCATTCCTGCCTTGCTGGAAGCTGACTGATGCTCCACTGTTTGTTGCTGTATCTACAGAGAAGATGTCTTGAGGGTCTGAAGGGATGTACAATGCATTCTTCAGTGTTATCATCATTTGTTTCCCCTCACTGTTTCCCCTCCCTGTCAAGCAGACAAACCTCTGCATCTCCTCTTCTCAGCACCACCTCTTCTCAGCACCACACCAGTTGTCTTTTTTCCACCAGCGAGTTCCTTTGAATGTTTCACTGGTTTAAAAGTGTTATCAAAGCTTTTAAACTTTCTAATGTCAGTAATTATATGGGATGTTGCTCATCTATCAACCATTAGACATTTTGGTTTTAATCTAGTTGGTCATCTCTAATTTTAAAAGCAAACAAGTGTCTGTCATCGGTGTCTTCTGTTGCTTGTCTGACATTGTCTTTCTTTTTGTGTCTACAATTTGCATCTTCGTGTGCTGAGCTTTTGCAATAGCTATGCCACAGTGACATTTATTTTGATACTCTGGCCCTGTGTCCTTTTTGGCCGTAACTGTAACAAACAATGTTAGGATCGTCTCTTTCTTTAAATCTTGTAGTTGTTACTCACTTTTAATACATTATCTTTATTTTCACTAGTGTGGTATTTTTCAGTATCCTCAAAACTTCTCAACTGTGTTTTAAACTCTGCAAAATGTATTTTCCATCACCCTGTGTAATATGGATGGCAAACAGTTTAAATAATTCAGGCAAACCTTTTAAAATCATTGCAATCAACAGTCCATCACTAAATGTTTCTCCAGTATTTCCCAGTGCTGTAATGGCTGTCTCTGCACGTATAGTATAGTCAGTCACACTCTCATTTACAGCCTTCTCATGGAATGTTAGTTCAGTGTATAAACTGATTATGCGGGGCTTTCCTTTACCTGCATAATAGTCTCTCAATATTTGAAGTGCTTTTCTTCCATCATCAGCTGCTTCTCTCATAACAAGAGACAAGCTTGAATTAATTCAGCATATGCTTCCTCATTGTTACTGTTATCTACATACTCATCTTCAGTGTCTGCAGGCACATTCAGGATGGTTGTTTTGAGATTCATCAACCTCAGATGTCCCAAGAATTTACTCTCCCAAAGTTCATATTACTTTTCATCTGCATTAAAACAAAGTCTGTTCCTTCCTGGGCCCATAACCTGTTGCCATTTGTATTATAAGGATAGAATAACTGGGTATATAAATAATTTTTATTATTTATTATTTTAAGAAAAAAAAATCACTGCTTCTCTTCCTGTTGCAGTAGGAAGGGGAAGTTGACGAGAAAAATAACTTTATTTATACTTCTATCAATCATACAATGTATGACATAGACTACAGCACTGTGAGAGCACCTTCAGTGATATCTCAGGAAGCTGCTTGTTGCACTCGGCGAGCAGCTTCCTATCAGACCGGGGTAGAGGATAAAGTACAGAATCTCCTCTACCTGCGGCCCACTCTGCTTGGCCACTCACGCTAGAAGGAGGTGGCTGGCAGGAGGTAGCTCTGTGCAGTGCGCTCCCCTCCTGTTGGTCACCCAGAGTCTGCCCCTCCTGGGCCTGTATGCCTAGCACCTGGGGGGAAATTTCTACAATATCTGTCCCCCTGGGGAAGGATGCGTTTCCCCCATGACCCCCGGTTCTTACGCCCCTGGTGTTATGGTAATATTGATTAAGTGCCATGTTAGGGATAGTGTAGGGTTAGTGTTTGGGAGGTGGGGGGAGGGTGACTTTTTTTGAGTTCACTCTCATTGTTTGACACTGTGTGGGTTGTAGGAAAAAAAATCTACAATGAGAGTTTGACAGCAAAGTGGATTTTGGTCACCAATGCTTCTTGGTCCATGTCCCATCCAGCTATAGAATATCTGTGCTACACAAGGGGGTTTCTCGATCAGTGTTTTTTTCCCCCCTTACCAGCTGTTTTAGAGGAGGGAATAGAATCGATGCCCGGGTCCTAGACAGTAATTCTATTGCATACCATGGGAGAATGAAGTCAATGACTACAGTTTGCCATAGAATGGGATAGTAACAGTTCGATCACCTCATGACAGTTTAATAGTTATAACTTTTGAATAAAGTAACTGACAACAATAGTACCCTTGTTTGACTAAGTAGGAAAAGCCCTACAATACATGTATTTTCTTATAAAGATTCGTTTCTCCTTTTAAGACATCTATATCAAATCAAGGCCTAGATTTTATTGCAGTTGATAAGTTCCTATCCCTGGTTTTGTCTAACAGACTCCCATTGAAGTCTGTGGATACATTTGTAGATAAAATCCTTGATAACTGTATCAACTGCAATGAATCCATGCCTATATTGGCAAAAACAGCACATACAACTTGGCAAACACGTTTAAGATTGTAGACGCTGAATTAACGGTTAAGTATTATATGATTTTGTTGAGTTCTCTGTAATCTGTTCAGGAAAAAAGACATGTTTTTTATTTTTTTGCCCACAAAAATGTGAATGGCCACTACAGGAGATGTAAATTGGATTCTGGGAATATCTATGTAGAGCCTAGTTTTCCTGATGACACACAGGTCAGTGATTCATTTCTAATTAAGGAGATGATGAGTCAATACACATAAATTCCTGTAGGTGTCACTTGCTGAGCAGAAATGACCTGACTATTATATGACTAATCATATGAATAACCAGCTTTTCAGCCTGAACAGCTTCTACTTTGAGTCTGTGACACAGTAAAGTAAAATGGATGATATTCAGCAACAGGGCCAGAGCCATTTTAGGGTAGCATGACAAATGCCAGTGGGCTCCTTGGAGAGCGGGGCACTGTTTGCACCCCCAACCATCTCAACAAAGTCTCCCTTTGCTATATAACAACAATCACAAAAAGTTAGAAATTGCAGCAGGGTTGGCACAGGTGCTGTGCAGAAATGTGAGGTACTGCACAGGGCACTAGCATCATCTTGCCCAGCTTCTTTGACTTTTGGTTAGGTTCAAGTTTTGTACCTGTATAGCAGTGGTTCTCAGCTCCTGCCCTCAGGACCCACTAACAGGCCAGGACTTAGGGATTTCTCTGCTAGAGCACAGGTGTGGTGATCAGAGGCTCATTCATATTGATTAACTCACCTGTGCTCTAACAAGGAAATCATCAAATCCTGGCCTGTTAGTGGGTCATGAGGACAGGAGTTGAGAACCACTGCTCTATAGGATTGTGAGATATGCGTGGGTGGGGGTGTCATGCTACACTTGGTCTGATGCCAGGAGTTGGGGTATGTGGAGAACCTGAGGGGCACCTGAATGCCCCCAGTTTCTGTACATGAGGGTCATTTAACTTCACATGTGGGCAAATGAGATATGGCACAGGAACACCGTGGAACATGAGCATGGAACCTTGCGGAATTCTTTGCACTTTACTGCGCTTCTGTTGGCATTGACTAATCTTCATAATTCCAACCAGAAGGCTGGGGGAGCCTTAACTACAATTTTTTTGTATTTTTTCACTGAACATCTTGCAGAGTTGATTTATAGATATTTATTAGGAATGAGTGCTTCACTACCTTTGTCTTGCAATTACAACATTGGGAAATACACAGTGGGGCCAGATCAAAGACTTTTTGTGAGAAAAGTAGGTTAATCTGCCTTTTGACTACCACCTCATTTTAAGATGCTGAGACCAATCTCCTCGAAGGGAGCTGAAGACTGGACCTCTGGGGTAGAAAATGCATGTATGCAGAAGACCCCAGGGCAAATGCCCTCCCCTCCTGTCTTTGGACCTTCTAGCCAGGGACAGGCGGATCCCCCCAAAGCCCTCAACGTTATGGGGCCATGAAGACTGTTCTGGTACTGTCATGCACTGGAGCTCTTATGAGAAGGGCACAGAGCACCTGGGGGAATTGAAAGAAAGTGCCAAGACAGCTCTGCACCTCAGGCTTTAAACATCATCCTGCCAATCAATGTAAGGAGGGGAGAAAGAAAACAAGCCCTCTCTTGGGCATTTGGATTTGGAGGTAGGCCCTTTATTTGAGATGGTAGGTGGGACCCACCCCCAAAAGGGCTGGAATCTACCAGATACCAGAAGCTTATTGATGTCCACGCTAGCAGCAAAGGGGTACATTTAAATACCAGCTATCATTCAAAGCACTAGAGTAGACTTCCTCCAGTTAGTTTTACACCAAATCACAAGCCTAGCCTTATCCATTTTTAACCTTTGCTACTGTCCAGCTAACCTGATAGATAATAATTTGCCAAAGACTCTGCCAACTAAATCCTAACCAATAGTCTAGACCTTTGGCAGCTAGCCTAATACTTAGTCCCTTATCTAGGCTGTCCTCAGCTAGCTTAATACCTAATCACTAGCCCAGACCCCTGCTCAGCCAAACCAGTACTTAAGCACTAGAACAGACTATTGGCCAACTAGCTTAAAGGGGAACATTCACCTCTTAAAATGTTTTTACCATATGTTTAGTTATTAAATTAGTATTAGGAAATTTGTTTTTTTAAAATTTTAATTCACATACTTTTTAAAGATATTTAATCTTCAAGTTGTGCACTTCCACATAATGCGGCAAGCTGAATCTTCAGCACAGCTCTTCATGACTTCTTAATTCTCCTCCCACCTCCCTCCCAGCTGCCCCAGGGAACACGTTCACGATTCCCATTGGTGTGGTATGAATCGCTTCTATCACTACAGCAAGCTCCAGTTATCATTATACTGAGGTTACAAGCTCAGTATAATGATATCCATAGTTTGCTGTAATGATAGAAGCAATTCACTCCACACCGAAGGGAAGCGTGAACGCACTCCCTAGGGCAACTGGGAGGGAGGTGGGAAAAGAATTAAGTAGCACTGGAAAGTCATGAAGAGCGCGTGCTGCATTAATGTTTCCTCATACTACTTTAATAACTAAACATATGGTAAAAACTTTTTGAGAGGTGAATGTTCCCCTTTAATATCTAATCACTAGCCTGGAAACCTGCTCAGCTAACTTGATTCCTAATCACTAATCTAGACCCATGACCTGCTAGCCTAATATTTGCCAAGTCTTTTGCTCAGCTAGTCTAATACCTAAACATTAACCAAGATGCTGTGCAATTAGATGAGCCGAATGGTTCTTATCTGCCGTCAGAGTATATGTTTCTATGTTTCTAACTAGCTTTATGCATAATATCTATCCTGAACTTCTGTCAGAGAGCCTAAAACCTAGCCCCCAGCATAAATCCATGTCATCTAGCCTAATACCTAATCAATAGCCTAGAAGTTCCCCAGCTAACATAATACATAACCAATAACCTAGTCCCCCACCCAGCTAGCCTGATACTGTAGACTATCTGTCTGAAGCCCCAAATCCTTAGCATTGGTTTTGTAGTTCTTTCTAGAATGATAAGCAGCAATAACTGCATTTCTGAGATCCCCAAAGATGTCTTTTGATCATGGCATGACCTGCTTCCACACAATCACGCGGTGAAGGCCAAACTCATACATGTTCTGGTCTCAAAATTACATAAGCACCTGCTTCTAATTATTTTCTTTAATGGAGCTGATGGAGCCACTGGTTCACTTTTCCATGTACCTTGTCACTTAGGTTGTTTAATGTATACATAATTTTCTTTGAAAAGACACAAACTTGGTTAATATCAAACCTATTGTATGTTTAGACATGGGCTGGGTTTGATTAAAAAAGGCTAGCATGGTACAGCTATAGAATTCCCATAAATATCATTGAGTTTCTCAAACTTTTTTTCTCAACTGTGGATATATGTATTATATATATATATATATATATATACATATATATGTGTATATATATATATATATATATATATATATATATATATGTATATATATTCTCTCTCTCTCCGTCTCTCTCTCTCTCTCTCTCTCTCTCTCTCTCTATATATATATATATATATATATATATATATATATATCACAGCCACTAAAAGATTAGCTGCTATACCTGCTATAATTCTGCATAAATTCACTTTATACCGAAGTGCTGGTTCTTCATTGAAGTTTTAACACTTGCTTCTTTGATATATTGTAACATGTGGGACAAATCACTACACATAGGTCCATACGTTAAAACACAAAGGGCCTTATGTATTAGGAACAATTCTGGAGCAAACTAAATGCACCACAGGAGAAAAGTAAAAATTTCTAAATGTTGCATAAATTAAAATGGCATTTTAACTCACAATGCATTTGAGACCTCTCTATCATTTAAGGTGTTAAAATCCCCCATTGAAACCAACTTTAATTTTTAATTGTCCCCTCTGTTGCAGCTTGGTTTGTGCCAGAATTGTTCTATTTGGATTTTTTACATAAAGCCTAAAGTGGGCAGTTCTGAAGTAAATCAACTGCATTAAAAGGATAGTAATACTTGAAAATAATTTTATTTTATATTGTAGCCCTTAAAACATAAAAAATTATGGTTTGAGAGATATTCACAAGCAAAGTTTCCACCTGAGTGACGTCACTGTTCTAGCTCTCAGATTTGGAATCTGGTCCCGGGACCTGCTGCAGCTCTTCAGCAGTGCCCAGATCAAAATCTTTAAAAAGATTTTCTTCATTGGAATGGTCTACAAAGTGTGCTTGCAAGCCAGGCACACTTTGTACACAGTTCCAGTTAAGTAGCTCTTTTTAAAGATCATGAACTCGGCACTGCTAAAGAGCTGCCGGTTGATCTGTGGACCGGATTCCAAATCTGTCCACTAGATGGCAGACTTGGCTGAAACAGCCAGGAAAAGGGAACTTTGCTGTATTTTACTTGTGAATATCTCCCAAACCATAAAGGTTTCGGAGATAAGACTTATATCATTATATCATTTTTAATGTTTTTTTAAGGGCTACAATATAAAATAAAATTTTTTCAAGTATTACTATCCCTTTAAATAGTGCATTGAGAATCAATGCATTGAATACCTCTATAGCATCACATTGGTTAAATGCTATAGAGGTATAGTGGTTAAATCAATGGGGATTTTTATTTGTTCCCTCTGGTACAGTTGGTTTGTCAGAGAAACGCTCAACTTTTGTCTTTGTGCATAGGTAAAAACTTTATTGAAAGCGGTAACCTGTTTACCTGTTTATAGGTGATACAAGAAGTTCTTAAAGTGGCAGTAAAGAGTTACAAGAAGTATGAATTTGCAGTAAAGGGCATGTTATAAATCTTTATTGTCCCTTTAAAAATGAGCCCATTCTTAACCATTTAAAACACAGCTTTAACCCCTTGAAAACCAGAGGCTTGCATAACTGCATTGCAAACCAATATATTGCACAACAATCACACTTCCAATTTTGTTTCTTGAGATTTTTGTTTTTTTAATAAAATATTTGATTTGTAAAAAAAAAAGTGTGTTGTTTTTATTAAAAAAAAAAAAAAAAAGAAGTGTATTTAGCAGGTCAGAAATTTACCTGCATCTAGCCATCCTCCTGCACCAGCAGTGAAGGGGTTAACACCCCCAGCTGCTGTATTTTTTTTTTCCACTAGGTGTCTCCTCTCTGCTTCTCTGTCCCTTACTTTGATGTAAGGGACACATTGGCAGAGAGGAGACACTAGAGGCAGTAAGTAGCACTGCCTCATTCATTGTTTTAGAATGCCGGTACATGTGATTGCTGACGCAGCGATCACATGACCTGGCACAACCGACGGAGGCTGAGACTGAACGGTCCGGTACTGGACCGCTCAGTCTCAGCCTGGATTGAATGGTAGCAGCGTGCACGGTGGCGCGCTGCTACCATTTAACACTTGACGTACCAGGACCGTCACTGGTCCTTAAAGCAAATTTACCCTTGACTGTCCTGGTACGTCAAGGGTCGTTAAGGGGTTAAACACACTTATTTATAAAAGTATCTACTGAAGTTTAAACAAATATTAATGGAAATTTTACCGTTGTGGAGAAAAGTAATACACTTGTATACACTAAACAACCTTATCCAACAAAAAAGTAGAAACTAGGGGGGAAAAGAGGGACATGGGGATTTTCGCCCTAGAGGAAGAGTGCCCACTTAAAACTGCCCATTTTGTAGGTATGAATGACTGGTCATACCTTTCATGCAGTCTCCATAAAAATTTAATCCATTGTGCCCAAATGATCACAAGAGAAAAAATAAAAATGGTGGAGTTTTTGGTACTTTCCTGTTATCCAGAACCATTTTCAAAACTAATTCCTGTCAGATACTCTCCTCTTATCCAGAGACATTTTCAAAATGAAGTCCTGTCAGATACTTTCCTGTTATTCATGTTTGAAAAATATTATAATAAAGATTTTGTTTAAAAATGTTTGAAAAATGTTTTGAAAATGGTTCCGGATAACAATAAAGTACCGGGTTTTTTTTTTTTTTTTACTTTTTTTAACAGTTTTCTTTAATTTTAATAAAATAAATGGTTGGTTATCCATATAAGTGTGGTATCAAAAGAAAGCCCTAATTGTGTGTGAAAAAATGGTATATAATTTATGTGACTGGAATAAAAGACTTAGAGGGAAAACAATGTTGAACAAAGACATAGTCAAAAAGGTCGGAATTGCTCCGGTCCTTAAGTGCAATCCACCTCAGATCTGCCGGCCCTTAAAGGGTTAATTTGACTATGTTGTATGAGCTGTTTGCTCCTCATTTTAGAACCCAACTAGTTGACAAGCACTTTGGGCTGTATTCAGGAAATTAAAGGAGTGGTACCAATATATATACATTAATTATTTTAATGCCAAGTTTAAACAAGGTTACTCCCAAAGCTTGAGATTTTTTTGCTCGAGTTATAAACTACAGTTTTCTATTGTGGTCACCAGATGGTGCCGTTAGTATCATTTACTATTTTGAGCCAAAGTCACTGACTGAAGTTCTCCCATGAGTGCAAAAAAGTGTTTTTTTTGGAAATCAGTTGGCTCTGAGCTGTAATAACTGTTACATGAAAATTCTCACAGGATTGGGAGTATCAGTGTTTTACTGCTCAGGACAACCCATATATCAAATATATATTCTTTTAACCCCTTAATAACCGGCCAGAACTTTAGAACCGTAGCATTTTTTTTCCCTTCAGGATCAGATTCAGGGCTCCTCGAATGGCGTGCAGCCACACTGGGAAATCCATGACGTATATGTACATCATGAGTCCTTTAGGGACGTTCACCCCATGACGTACATGTATGTCCTTGATCCTTGAGGTTAAAAAGATGCAGTCAACATTATAGGGGATAAATTATAACTGCCATTGATTCAAATAAGGCTTATTAGGATTTTTTAATACATCACAACTGTTTTATTTCTTTTACATGTGTCAGTGATAGGTACTTTTTATTTTTAAATACCTCTTTTGGTTTTGAGTGAAATGAGGACTGACTACCAATGGATTTTGAAACAAGTAAGTTTACCACTTGAGGGGTATGCAAGTCATTGCACAGCATTCTCTTCCTGCTGTGATATGGGCTGTGATATGGCCTGCGATATGACAGGTTAATTCCTTCATACATTGCTGCTGCTCTGGAGTTGGCTAGTGGATTCCCACTTAGTTTGCTGAACTTCAGGCATCCTCCACTCTGGCTGCTCTCACATAGGGACATGAGCTGCATGTCTGATATAATTTGACACTGAGCACTGGCTTCATCAGCAGGTATGCTCCCAGGGTAGCCTGACCAGACCTCACCTTTAACCGGGGATGCATAGGAAAAATGATTACTGCAGGACTGCTTTGATTTTGGTGAAGTACTGAAATATGCCCATTTCCTATGTGTCCCTGGTTAAACGTGAGATCTGGTCAGCCTATCCTAGGGAAATTCTACAGATAGGGCCCTGAGACGGTTGCCCTTTAACCCTCTGAGTGCCAGGGGGTGCCCAACTCATTGCTCCACAATGTGTTGGGCACCCCTCTGGCACTCAAAGGGTTAAACTTCATGGCAGTAGAGGAGAATTAATATTTGCAAAAATGTAATACCTGTATACCTATTGAAAGAATATGGTCATAAATATATTACTTGAGGGGAAAAAAATCCCATATTCAGATTACTATACTATCAAGTAAAGTCATTTTGCCCTAAAGGCTCAATGAGATCACAGGAGGAAAATTCCCCATGTCCTTCAGTGACATCATTATACTTATCAGGTGATACATTCCTATACAGCTGCCTCTAAATTTAGAACTAGAGATTTAAAAATAGCAACCACCCACAATGTGGGTGTAACCAATTATGGTTACTATACGTATTCTACACAAAAATGTAGTAAAACTTCATAGAAAAGTCCCTTTATACAATAATTTTCTAAAAGCCTCATCTTGTTTTTTATTCCCTGTGACAACAAAACCTTGCAATATAAACACCCTATTTATAGGAACATGCTATGTCTCAAGGGACATATGCACAAAGAAAATGAGCAATTCTGGGAAAAACCATGTGCACTTGAGGAAAATGAATAAAAATAAAATCCCCAAATTTCTATTTATTGAAATGGTGCTTTAAAGGGATAGTAATATTTAAATTTAACTTTATTTAATATTGCAGGCATTAAAAAAGTAGGAAAAACACAGCGCCACACAAGGTGAGATTATACCCTTAATGATATATAGAATGTGGATTGGATGACATTTTTGCTTATAATATCTATTTAAGTGGACTAAAAGGTTCAGTTTGGTAACTTATATTGTTTAAATGTAAATAAATTTCACAGTCAATCCCAAAGGGGTATGTATACAAACAGTCCAACTGAAAAAGCAATATTTTCCAAACTATCTAATGTATAGGTTTGTGTTTGGGCTCCTAAACACACTCTCTGTGGCTGGTCTCGTTGTATTGATGCGATTCAAACTCCAGAGGAGGGTTCACATGCAAAAATGTATAGGGAGGAGGGAGAGACAGTGCAGATATATCTAAGTGTAGTAAGTTTATTCACACATATAGAAGCATGTAAAGTAGAACGTACTGGACATATAAAGAAAAACAAGTCGCTAAAAAAACAGTTGACATAAAATATTGATAAAATATAGCAATAAAAACTATAAGCATACCACCATTTATATTTGCATAATATAATACACATTAAACCCTTTGGTGTATTTTAATTATTATTATTCCCTCAACATCAGGGACTTTTTATCTATCCTTATAGTTTTTATTGCTATATTTTATCAATATTTTGTGTCATCTGTTTTTTTTAGCGACTTGTTGTTTTTCTTTATATGTCCAGTATGTTCTACTTTACATGCTTCTATATGTGTGAATAAACTTACTACACTTATATATCTGTGCTGTCTCTCCCTCCTCCCTATACACTAGAAAAAATAAGTAAATCTGTGTCTTATCTCTCAAACCTTTATGGTTTGAAAGATATAACTCGATAAAGTTCCCACACCAGGCTGCTTCAGCGTCTATGGAACAGAAACAGATTCTGGTCATTTGACTGGCCGGTGGCTCTTCAGCAGAGCCGAAATCGCACTATTTCAAAATAAACACTTAATTGGAACGGTCTACGAAGTGTGCCTGGTTTGCAAGTACATTTTGTAGACAGTTCCAGTGAAGTATTTATTTAAAATAGCTCAATTTCAGCTCTGCTGAAGAGCCGCACACTGATCCCGGGACCCAAATATCCTGTTGTCAGCTAGATGGCAGACTTTTGTGAAGCAGCCTGGAGGGGGAACTTTAGAGCGTTATAGCTCTCAAACCATAAAGGTTTGAGAGATGAGACTTAAACAGATGTACTTTTTTTTTTAATACCTACAATAATAACTAAAGTTAAATTTAAACATTAGTATCCCTTTAAAATACTTGAAAGTCAGAGAGGTATCCAACACATTGGACACTTCTCTAGAATTCAGGGAGTTAGAAAATCCAATTAAAATCATTTGGGCCTTTTATTTCTTCCCTATGATGCAGTTTCCTTACTCCAGAATTACACCATAGTTGACCATATTCAATAAGATAAAGTGGTGAAATTCTGGTGCAAAGCAACTGTATCACAGGGAGAAGTAAAAATGTTTAGCCCTTTAAATGCTAGAGAGGTCTACAATGATTTGCTTCACATAAGGGACCTCGCTAGTACCCACTTGCTTAACCCTTTTAGTGCCAGAGGGACATACCTGGGAATTTTGTCATCTGGAGTCCCTGGAGGGGACTTCTGTGGTGCCGCTGGGGGGAAATCAATGACTCAGTTGTGGCAAAAATGGGGTGGTACTTACTCATGAGTGGAGGTGGAGGTTAGTGGACACTGCCCAAAAAGTGGTCGGGAAGTTCAAGCAACTGGGTGGGGAAGGAGGAGAAGAGGGCAGGAAATAGAAAGAACAGGCTGGGAAGGAGCAGAAGTGGGCAGAGTTTCTCAGCAACAAAAACCGGAGTCTCCAGATCCAGAGAATTCACAGGTATGCAGAGGGGTATTCAACGCATAGCTTCCCAATGTGTTGGATACCTCTCTGGCACTTAAAGGGTTAAAAGTACCATTAAAGTCAAAGGGAAATTGTCCCCAATGATGCAACTGGGCTGCCCAGAACGGCTAATCTTTTTAATTGTGTGTATGGTCCAAATCTTTCCCACTGAATAAAAGCACAATTACTTTAGAAGGAAAGAACACCTCTCTTATTTTGCTATGGCCAATGAATCCTTGTGGCCCCTATGAAATTTGCCTCTATATCTTTATTCAAGTGTTAACATCTTCAGTTAGTCCTCAATTTTGTGTCCTTGGAGGCAGACATGACAGTTACAGTCAGTTTTTTTAAAACTGTTGCAGACAGAGTGCATAAGCCTACGTTACCCTTTAAGGAACAGAGATGTGTATAAGGTGATGCACAGCCACCTGGTTCTTAAAGGGGTAAGATTACCATGTGCAGTCATCAGAGTTTGTGTCCTGTGGTCCTGCAAGAATCTGTCATGTTTGTTTCCCTGAACATGACATCCAGGACTGATTGACAATGTTATCTCTTGAATCAAGGAGCAAGGAAAATAATCAGAAGGGTCATTAGGATTTTCTGACCACAGTAAGGTAAGCTGGGATTGTTGGGTGTTCGTTGGGTATGTGTGTGTAAGAGAGTGTATGTGTGTGTGCTTGTGTGAGAGAGTGAGAGAGGGGTAGTGAGATTGTGTGTGTTTGTGTGTGTGAGAGTGAGAGAGTGTGTGTTTGTATGTCTGTGTATGTATTTGAGTGTGTTTGTGTGTGTGAGATGTAAAATGTGTGTGTTTCCACTATGTATAAGTCTGCAATCAGCTAGTGGATTTGTTGTGTACGTTGATGTGTGAAATAGTGTGTACATCACTGATTACACAAGGTAAGGGATCCTTGAAATGAAATGCTCACATAAGCACCGATGAGTGTAGCAAATCTGGTACTCTGCTTTCTGTATCTATTTGCATAGCATACTGCATCAATATCCTATATAATAATTCGCTAAGTTGTGTGTAACGCCGGACATGCGCAGTAGACACTGCTGCGTGTGCGGCAGTCATGTGCAGTACAGACTGCCCGCGCCACGGATGATACAGAGCTGGGCGCTCCGAAGGAGCGTCCAGCTCTGTATCAGCAGTGGAGCGGGCAGTCTCTGCTGCGCGTGACTGTGCAGCGACCGGCTGCCAGAGGCACTGTGGCCCGTGTAACGGGCTGTTCAACTAGGCTTTGAATATTTATGAAGTATTCAGTGTATTGAAACATTATGAAAATCAGCAGACGTAGTTGTAACCACACACAATATGCATGCTGTGTATATTTACTTTCAGGTTCAATGACTAACACAGTATCTGGCACATGAAAATATTTGAATATTTTCTTAGCAGATCCCTGTAATAGCTCATTGAAAAGGTATAGTAATTATTTGTGTAAACTTTGTTTTAAACTACAGTACATTATTTTAGGAAGTGACTGATACCATTCACTCCATAAAATGCTGTCATTCAATAGATATTTGTATTTCAATTTGCCCCTTTTGCACCTTTACATGACATCAGCCCCCTCATTTGGAAGGAGCTGATATGAGTTGATCAACCTCTCGTCTCTGAAGCTAACATTGAAATTGCAATTTTAAAGGGTGCTCGGAGTCAGGCGAGGGGAAATTTCCTTTTATTTGATCCTTCTACTTTGTCCTGAACACCACTACTAAATGTGTCCATACACAGGGGCTGTGCAGTTCAAGTGGGAACAACCAGGTCTCACTGCCCCAGGCAAGATCATTCTAGATTGTTCTATTGAGGTCATACCAGGCAATTAAATATTTAAGACCGGGCTGACTGACCAGATCTACCAAAATGATTGGTCCATTCTGATTTAGCTGACTCATACACAGGATGATAAATGCTCAGTATGGATGTTTTCAAACAGATGGGATGGGTTTCAAAGACAATATTGTGTATGGGCACATTTAGGGTAGAATTCATGAAAACTGAATGGCTGTACATGCAAGGAAATCTACCATCCCCTTCTACCATTTTCAGGCTAGTTGATCCTGAAAAACTCTATCTGGACTCACTAATACACATATGCTGTATTCATATGCTATATGCATATGTTATACACTACCATATGCATAGAGTTAGTGTATAGCAGTAACTGCAGTATTCACACCATATTTTCCCTGTTTTTCCCTCTCTTGTATATTCAGGTCAGGGAAATAATAAGTGATCACTGATGAATACTTGATGGTATCTGTCGATAATTGTATTAAGTTATATGCATTGTTCCCTTACTTTTTAACTTATGAGCTATGCCTTGCTTTCATAACTATGCAAATGGATAACAAACAGAAATATTATCATATTTCCCTGAGAGTGTAAAATAGGGGTAGGCAACATTTAGCTCTCCAACTACTGGAGCATACAATCTGCATCGTTCCCAACCAGACAACAAGTTGTTGTAATTCCCGACTGCTGGAGACCCAGTGGTTGCCTATCCCTAGTCTATCTAATCACAGAGCTGGATTTCACATCATTGAATATATAGAAACACGATCGGTGGCTCATTAGACAGGGAATCAGATAAAATCCTATATAATAATTCGCTAAGTTGTGTGTAACGCCCGACATGCGCAGTAGACACTGCTGCGCGTGTGGCAGTCATGCGCAGTACAGACTGCCCGCGCCACGGCTGATACACGTCCAGCTCTGTATCAGCAGTAGCGCGGGCAATCTCCACTGCGCGCGACTGCCCCGCGACCGGCTGCCAGAGGCACTGTGGCCCGTGTAACAGGCTGTTCAACTAGTAAATATATAATGGGTGTAAATCCCCCACAGTGTGTTTAATAATGTGAAAGCTGAAGGCAATCCCAAACCATACAATAGACAGCAATCAAAGAATAAATGTTGCACCATCATTCTTCCATCACAGCTGAGGTGTATAAAATCAAAAAAATTAAGCCATGGTACATTTGGACATGTTGCAATGAGTCACGGAGGCCCACCAGTAGAAGCTGTTTGGCCCAATGTACCATGTTTGAATTTTTAATTGAGTCTAAATAATTGTCTTTGATTTTAATGGTGGTGCAGCGTTTACTCATTGATTGCTAGATGTCACATTAGACAGAGAAGGCAACTGCCTATAGTGCAACCTCAGTTGTACTGGCTCCACCCACATTCTAAGTTGTTGTTGTGACCAGAGAAATCCCAGTGCCTCTATATCAGACAGTTACTCTTTGAAAAATCACAAGAGATTAGCTTGTATCTCACAATTGCATGATATTGGCTTTTCATCACACCATTATGAAAATCAGAAATACATTGCACCATTTACATTACAATTACAGAACATCTCACCAGAAAAGGGTGACGGGAAAGACAGAATTATGAGAGAGGCAGACAGATGGGAGAAGCAGGGTAATGGGAAATAAAAGCAGAGGATTAGAGAAGACTGAGAGGCAGGGATAGGGAGGAGACAGAAGCAGAAGTTAAGAGGAGTCAGCATTGCATGATGGGAGACACGGTGAGGGGGATACTTTTATAATTGATGAATCTTTTTAAAGAACAGAATACCCCTATCTCAAAACTTACACAGTTTAAGTGGGCACTCCAATTTCCATATCTCACTTCTCCACTCTGCCCATCATCCCCATATGTCCAAGTTCTTTTGATGAGCTCCATCCATCTCAGACCTAATACAGGGAACCAGGTGTGAGAGGGGAAGAGTTACACATCTCGTTCAAGTCATAACTTGCCCGTAAAGTTTGGAGTATAAAGCACATTCTTACAAAACAGTTTGTTGAAAGTACCTTATCTACGGTAGCTGTCCATCTACTTTTTGATCACTGGGTGGCAGCATGCACAACAACAATAGACATGTGTATTAGTAGTGGGAGTATTTTTACAAATACTCCCATGAGGTATACACATATGTCTATTTTTCCAACTACTTTGTTACTTTGATAATGTCACAGCCTACCTTAGATCTAGCGACGCCACCTTGGTTGAAGCAGGGTGTGGATGGCTCGAAATGACACTTTGTCATCATCCCATCCATCACTCCGAGGATTGGGCCTGGGCGCGCTTGTCGTCTGTAGTGGCCGCTAGTGTTGAGCGAGCATGCTCGGCCGATGCTCGGATCGGCTCGAGCATCGCTCTGCTCGGCACATGGCGGTACTCGTCGAGTACCGCCATGTGCTCGCCCGACATGTTCGGGTGGCAGGGATCTGTGCCGGAAGGAGGCACAGATCTTACAGACGCTCCGCTGGACCACCAGGGACTGGAGGTAGGGGGCATTGTGGAGATGAAGGGGGACATTTTGGAGATGAAGGGGGACATTGTGGAAGGGGGACATTGTGGAAGGGGGGCATTGCGGAGATGAAGGGGGCATTGCGGAGATGAAGGGGGACATTGTGGAAGGGGGACATTGCGGAGATGAAGGGGGCATTGCGGAGATGAAGGGGGACATTGCGGAGATGAAGGGAGCATTGCGGAGATGAAGGGGGACATTGCGGAGATGAAGGGGGACATTGTGGAAGGGGGACATTGTGGAAGGGGGACATTGTGGAAGAGGGGCATTGTGGAGATGAAGGGGGGCATTGACCAGGCACCCTCCCCTCATCAGAGCAGGGGGTGCCTGGTGTAATGCTCGTGTCGCCCCATTGAATTCAATGGGGCTCGGGTGCTCGGCCGAGCACTCGAGCCTCCGGCGGTGCTCGGTCAGAGCACCCGAGCATCGGGGTGCTCGCTCAACACTAGTGGCCGCCCATGTCCTCTGGCTAGGCGATTTGATGGCTCTAGATGACACAGGATGGGTGCAGGCACTTGACGCATCTCGGCTAGATGTGTCAATTACGGGCGCAAGGCTGCACTATGACGCAGTCCTCAACTTCATACAGGAAGATCTGGTCAGTCCCCTCCCATCTACTTCCTGGCTCTTGGTATTTAAGGGAACTGGATTTCTATCCTGTTACCCTTACGTTGTTGTTGCAGTTGTAATTAGCTTGTTCCTGATATCCTGTGTATGACCATAACTTGTCTGACCATCCATCCTGGTGTTGACCTGTGGCTCTGTCTGACTCTTCTCTGTGCGCTCCCTATTTGTATGGACATCCAATCTGGTGCAGACCTGTGGCTCTGACTGACTACTCGCTCTGTGTATGACCCTGGCTTGTTTGACTATCCAACCTGGTGCTGACCTGGGGCTCTGTCCAGCTACCCTCTGTGTTGCCACCTATTTAGTGGACATCCTATCTGGTGCAGACATATGGCTCTGGCTGCTCCGAGTATGACCTTGGCCTGTCTGACTGTCCAACCTGGTGCTGACCTGGGGCTTTGTCCAGCTACCCTCTGTGTTGCCTCCTATTTATTGGACATCCTAACTGGTGCAGACCTGTGGCTCTGGCAGGCATGAGTCAGTAGTCTCCCTTGTTGCCTTCCCTTTCGGGAGACAGCCTTCTACTGACTTTTGGCGTGAGTCAGTCTTCTCCCCGGTTACCATCATTAGGAGAGACCGGTCGGGTCTACGCTTCGCCTTCTGGCATATGAGACTACCATTGGCTTCAGCCTAGTCTCTGCAGTCTGGGAACTTGCAGGTAGCCTCCTATTTCTGATAGAGTCCCTGCCTCTTGGGTTACCCTCTGCTTCTTCCTGAGACATATATATATATTGATATTCTATATCAATTTTAACTATACCGTCTGACTCTTGTCTTGCTTGCAAGCCGTGACAGATAAGAATTGGATCATTTTATGATATGGGTTATAGAAGGGGCTGTGGGCCATCCAATAGCCCAGAACAGACTGCCAGATTTTGAACCATGGTCTATAGTAGTCTAACGCCTGGATTCAAATATCTGTAAAATAGTTTATTGAATTATTTTTCTTTTTATCTTTTCATTATAAAGCACCAACATATCCTTTGGTACTGTACAAGAGGGGGTGAAGATGTACAAACAGGTTCTCTGATTCCGTTAACCCTGTTTTTGTTCCTAGTTTTAACATGTAATTTTATATCCATATTCTATGTGCTTGTCATTAAATAGCTAATTGGTTGCAAGCTTCCCCACATGTTAATGTTTATGTGATTTAATGTAGTATTTTATTTATTGTCTAGTTTGCTATAGAAATGCAGTTTTAATTCTGTTTTATGAGAATTTCTGCTGGTGCCGCTCTACACAATGCTATGGATCACTAGTGACACTTTGACTGACCAGAAGAAAAGCATTGCTTGAAATGGTTTTGAAATGAGGTCAAGTATTACAATGTGACATACGTGTGCAGACCAATACAAGTGTAGAGATAATTCCTGTAGTCTGTGATTAGGAATACATTCCTCAGTCCTTAGGATGCTTCAGTGCAGGCTTTCAGGACCTCCTCATGAACAGAGGAAGAGGCATTGTGACAGACCCCCTATGCTCATATGAGGATTCCTTGACTAGGTTAACTGTTGGTAGATCTCAAGAACTGGGAACTGGGAGAAATCTGATAGTAACAGTGCATAGCTGAGCACAGATAGATTAAGGCAGATCTCAAGGAATAGCAACCTAGGCCAACCTTTAACTTGAAGTGTATAGTTAGGGCTTTTAGGGGCATGTGAAGAAGTTCTGGGTTAAACCAAGGGCATCAGAGAGGAGAAATTACAATCCTCATACATTAAAATGGGTCTTATAAGTACCTGATCTTTAGCTAGTGTAGGCAGAAAGAAGGGGGGGGCTGGAGTTGCTTGCTAGGCTTATTGATGGTAGCCAGCTGTTCTGGGGATAAAAGAGCATTATATAGACAAACATAAATACATCATACATTCCAGACAAGACAGACAGCTATATCTTGTGTTACTTACACACACTCACTCCCAGAGGAGTAAGTAGTCACTGGAGGACCCAGATACAAACATAAAAACATAACATAAATGTTGTCCCAGGGCCATAGCTAGAACCTATTAGAACTAGGCCAATGAACCCTTGGATGCTGGGCCAAGTCACAACTTCATACTTTGCACTGCTGCAGTTACTTCTCTGTTCACTCCTACATCTGCAAGAACAAAAGATGCAAGCATGTAATGCAGTGTGGTGGTCCTTTATTGCAGGCTACTAATACTGAAGCTAAAATGTCGATCCTATACTTTGAGAAAATTAACATTGCAGTCCTTGGGTGAGAAAGAGAAACCTACTAAAATTTCCACATTAGTGTGTAGAAGAAGACAGGTAAATTGAGAGAGCTGGAGTTTTTTGATTTAACAAGTATTGATGCTAACCAGTTCTCTGGACATGTACAGGGAGTGTGGAGTGGGTGTCATTTATAAACAGGTACAGTTTAAAAAAATACATTTGACTGATAGGTGACAAAGCCAGGCAGAATATACTATGCCCACACTTAAAGGGATAATAATGTTTCATAATAAAAGCAGCTCTAATTAATCATCATAGTATTTGGACTTTGGAGAGTGTTATTTCAATTCTGTCAGAGTTGTAGTTCAAGAGTAATTCAATGACAAGGTATCCCCCTCCCACCCCTTTTACTGATGTAACACTGCTCAGCCATAGCAGAAGGGAGGTGCCCAGGTAGCTTGCAGAGAGGGACAATCTTCAATTAAGATAAGGGAAAACCCTGAAAAACTTGTCAAGGGGGGCAGTGCTTTCATTGTTCTGACAGGAAGAAGATTGTCCCTTGCTGTATCTGTCTAGTCTATGGACTGCATTCCACAGCTCAGAAGAGATGGCTTACACTAGGTAAAAGGGGCTGAAGGGGAAACTTTGCTTGTGAATATCTCTCAAATCATAAAGGTTTGAGAGATAAGAGTTATATTGTTCTTCATGTTTTTAATGCCTACAAAATAAAATAAAAATAAAACGAATTATTACTATCCCTTTGGGTAGAGACTGAGAGCACTAAGCACTATGGACCAGGCATGTCTTACTTTATTTTATATCTATATCAAATTGATCCAGTGCAGCACACAGCTGCCCCCCTGACAACCCATGAATCAGCAAAGTTCACTATGGTATGTGGTCAAATAACAAAATAAAAAAAGTAAAGGAGAAACACTCAACCAGCTAAAAGTAAGCTGGTACACTGATATTAGTAATTGATCTTTTGAAAATAAGAAGCTTAGAGGTGATGTAAGGGATTCTTACAAGGCTGTCTATATTATACAGACGGAGGAAACCATTAAAAGATAAGATCTGGAAAAGAGCCCTTGTACAGCTCAGGTCTCTTCCAACAAATGTTCACCCATGTTCTCTTCACCTTCTTTAACATAATTTTGTTTCCCAGAATTTCCTTTGGGGCAAGGGTGGGTTTTGTACCTTTCTCAGGTATATTGTAAGCAGGCAAGTTGAACTTCGGGATCTGGAGTTGACTGCAAAACACATCACATCTGTCCAGGTTCTTGTTGAACTTGAAGTTGGAGTGGGAATCCCCATTTATAATGAACCTTAAGTGAGCTGAGAGGATCTGTTAATGATTTCAGCATATGCCCCTGCTGTAGTGCATAAACAGAAATATCACTGTAGATTTGCAATTCTTCAGAGTTCAAGAGTGAACAAGAAATTTTTCCCTGCTCGTCCTGAGTATCTGCTCCTTCTCTTGAAAGTTATGCATGCAGCACACAAG
This sequence comes from Rhinophrynus dorsalis, assembly GCA_037306005.1. Taxonomy (NCBI): domain Eukaryota; kingdom Metazoa; phylum Chordata; class Amphibia; order Anura; family Rhinophrynidae; genus Rhinophrynus; species Rhinophrynus dorsalis. Next base: position 291,957,420 of record CM074719.1, read on the forward strand.
GTTTTTGGAACTGATTACAGCGTAGCTTTAGGGCTCTATGTAATCTGTCAGTCTTGACCACCTAGTCTTCTGGGTTTGGTAATAAATCCCAGAATACTTTCTGTAATGTGGAAGCCAGATCTTTCTTTGTCACAGATTCTGGAATATTTTTGATGTGTAGATTCATCTGGTGACTGGTTTCTAGCTGTGATGAGATGGTTTATTGTTGGTCACCTACCTATTGTTCTAATGAATGAATTTGTTCAAAGTAACTTTGCCTCTCATTTTCCATATGTATCACATAATTTCCCAACTGCACCACTTCTGTTTTTATGTCAGCCAGGCACATTTTTTTGGCAAATCATGTAGGTTGACCTGTGAAATAGTATCCAACATCGTGCCTTTATGGCCTGTAATTTCCATGAGGGGGTATCTGCTAGTAGGCACCATTGATAGAGGAGTAGTATGCCAGGCCTGAGTTTCTGGCGATGCAGAAAATTTGAGGTCTGGGTGTATAAAAGCCCATATAATGCTGGTGTTCTCTGCAGAGCAGGGGAGCACAATCAATATCACCATCTAGCTCCACCACCTACCATTCTTTTTGTGTGTGTTGCCAACCCACCCTTACTGAGTTTTTAGAAAGTCAAAAGATGCACAAAAATTATCAAAAACTATGCCCATGGAATTGCTAACTTGACAAAATGTTAGTGGATGACGTGCTGCCGCAGTAAGTTTTCAAGGATGGTTATGCCAGTATTGTACAAGTAGGTGGTTAGTGTTGTGCTGTAGGACTCAACCTGCTATCAACTTTTACTTTCAGTTGTGGATTTCTTCATTTCAGCACTCAGCAGCATCAGTATTGCAGCAACAGTTCTTGCAGGCATAGAAAGCATAGTCGAACATCTGTAAAGATCTTGTGGGAAATTCATTGGCAGAAAAGGTAAAATGTTATGTATTTTATGTGGTAGAATTTTTGAGGCTCAAGTTGGAGAAACAGGGAAACATTTGTGAAATTTGCCTCAAACAAATATTGGGACTTTTTACCCGTCTCTAATTTGTGCATCAAAAATAATAAAATACCTGATAAGTTTTACACATTTTGTTTGTTGTCACAACAAATGTGCATTGACACACCTATTGGGAACTACTGCAATAGGGACATCACTTTCCAATTACATGCAGAGAGGGATTCTTCAAACGTAACATCCTAGTGACAATTGTGTTCCCACTAATTAACCTTGTTTTGATCAGGAGACTGAGGTGAGAGCAAGATAAAAGGAAAAAATGGAGGGCACCATCCTCACAGCTTTTTTCCAATGAATGGAGGAATGGAACAATCAAGAGGATGACCTTCAGGAATGAAAAAAGGGTACGTTAAGTGGCATCCAAAAGCAGTATGTATAAAATTTAAGGCCTCATCAGGGGGCCCCACAAGGAGCGCCTTATGTATTTTCATGCCAAACCAGACAGCACTTCATCAGAGGATCAATCCAACAACTGAAGTGAGAGTGATACAAAGTAAAAATAATAGAAAACCTTGTGAGACAGCAACTGAGCAAGAATTATATTGCTGACTTGCTCTGCTGTGTGATAAGTTGCAACCCATCCTTTGGCAATCCCTACTATAGGCCTCAATTCAATTGGCTCTGTCAGCCCAATAAAATAGTATTTTTTTTAAGCATAGTAAGCAATGCAATTACCTCTGTTATGAAAAAAATACCGGCAACTCCCCCCCCCATCTCAGACAATAAATGTTGGGGCATTTTCACCCATATTAAAAAAACAAAAGCAAAAAAAACACACAGAAATATGCCATTCAATTTCATGCATTAGGCACTACAATCCATTATCGTGTGGAAATCTGCACCCAGATTCTCCAGGGCAGATCTGGAGAGTTCCCAGGTATGCAAATTGCCCCACTTTAGCAGAAGAAGAACAATTCTTGAACAAATGCACCATAGGGGAGAAATAAAATATCCCATTGAGTTTAATCTGTGATTTTAACTCATTGAATGCTAGATAGGTTGCCAAGGTTTTTCTTTGCTGTTGTTCTTGGTGCAGAAGTCACTCTGCCCTCCCCAAAACATTGACACCTTTATGGCGGAATGATATGCTAACAATCACAGTTCTCCCCTCCCCTTGAATCCCTAATTCTTAGTGCATATGGCAATGTGTGTCTCTATTGCCAAGGCAATGTGATCACCAGACATCACCAGACACACATTGCCATACCTTCGACCTTTAGTGCATCTTTCCCAGAACTTGAGGATTTATCTGCTTGGTTACAGTTGAGTTAATCAAAATGGCTTAGCCTCTGATCAGTTCAACTAGACTCAAGCTGGGAAATCCTCAAGTCCTGGCCTGTAAGTCATTCTTCAGTACAGGTTTGATTACCAGTCTAAGTGGCTGCATATTCAGCCTAATGGGAAATCGGGCTCTGAACATTATGTAAAACTTTGTTTACTCCCAGAACTAGCACAGTTCTATTCTGCTGCATTTATAATACACACAGCTTGAGGGGGTAAATTAAAAGCTCTGGAATATAAATGAAGTCTGACCCTCCAAAAACCTTCATTATCCTCTGCTTATCTATGGAATGATAGACAGCAAAAAAGGTGAACCTATTTGAAAGGGTTATGCAAAGGGCCTCGCTCTCCCCTAGATAAGGCACCCTTGGGGCACCTTTCAATGCCTTGTCCCTACTCATCACATGAGCTCATACCCAGTCACATCTACATTTTCATGGCACATAAAATATTCTTAACTTATAACATCCACAAAAAAGCTTCACAGTGCATTGAATACCTGTCTAGCATCCAAAGGGTTAAGTAAGCTAGTCAGTAAAGTGGTATTTTAACAGAGTATCTGGTGCAGGTGTATTGGATTGAGAATCCTTAAAAATTAGGCACCTTAAGTGACTGTATACTCTGCCTTATGGGATATCAGCTCTGGCCTTGGAGCCTCTTTCACAGGGGCTGATTTTTAGGAGGGTCAGGTTGATGAACTACTACTTTTTTTTTTTTTAAGTTTTTATTGAGTTTTAAATCCAAATAACATTTCAGTGATACATGTATATCACTCAATACAATGAAATAATGTGTATGAGTAACAAATGAAATACACAAATTGTATCTAGATGTAGGAAAACAAAGAAAAATAAAAATGACATTAGATACCCAGTATCATTTATATCATTATGTCCACTGAAAAATGAATGGATACAAGAGAAAGAAGGAAAGAGAAGAGAGGAAAGAAGATAGGAAAGAAGAGAATGAGAGCATCATATTAGCAATGTAAATTTCAGACAGCAAAAGTAATAAAGAGCATTCAAAGTTGAGGACATCAAACCCACCCCCATACAGGATTATCTAGTAGTAACTAAAATTCGAATGGAGCAATAAACATTCAGAATCAACGCTGAGAGATAAAACTAATCCACGGTCTCCATGTTTCCATAAAGTCATCTGTTCCCTTGCTTGATCTATGAATCAGCGTTTCCATTATCATTATATGACTGACTCTATGTTCCCAGTCTGGTAAGAAAGGGATAAACTGTGTTTTCCAGAGAACATGTACACACTGTTTTGCAGCATTCAGTAGATGTTTAATTAATCAGATAGTTTCCTACGATCTAAGTTAAGAAGTGTATATAAAGGGTGATCTGGTATTTGTATATGGGTAATATGTTTTATAGTAGAGAATATTTGTTGCCAGAATACTTGTATTTTGGGACAGGTCCACCAGATGTGTAACATGGTGCCTGTTCCATTATTACATCGCCAGCACGTCTGATCTATTGATTGGTACACTTTGTGTAATACCTCATGGTGTTCTATACCATCTAGTCGCAAGTTTATAATTGGTTTCAACTATCATTATATTGGTGGTGGAATGTAAAGCGTTAGATAAAATCTGGAGCCAGTTGTCTTGAGAGATTTGTATTTGCAATTCACTTTCCCATTGTGATTTTTGCATTGTATAAAGGGACTCTCTATCAGCTAGTAAATTATATATTTTAGAAATTCTGTGAGATAAATTAGCCGATTTGAGACATAGATTCTCAAAATCAGTCAATTTTCTAAAAAGTATGTCAGGATCCATATGATTGCATACATGACTAATTATTTTATCATATAATAGTTCATTGTTAGAATGTAGTCCTAACTCATTTTGTAGAGATGTAAAGGATTTTATTCTACTATCAACAGACAAATGATAAAAGAGTAAGTCCCCCTTACTTTTCCAGTGATGTAATTGGTTATCATCTATCTCCAGTATATAAAGAGGTAGGTCAAGAATAGATTGTAAAGGTGAGTAAGGGTGAGAGGAGATTTGTGGAAGGTGTCTAACATTTTGCCATGTGTATAAGAAAGATTTCACAAGTAATGGTAATTTATAAAAAAATACGTTTCGTTATTGATTGAGTCCATAAAATAGAAGATATTCTATAGATATCTCCAGTGTCCCTAAGTAATTGGATCCATCTCTTATCAGGTTTCAACTGAAACATAGATACTATATTTAATAATTGTGTAGATGTCTAATATCTAGTTACATCTAGTTACTTTTACATGGTATTATTTGAGACCAGCGTAGCATTACACCACTGCATGCCACCAGCAGAACAATAAACCATTACAGCATGAGGCGACTTAGTGGTGGCCTATTTAAATGGCCACTTTCTAGATTTTTTGATCTCTCTGCCAGTGTCTGGGTTAAAGAAGTACTAACATCTGAAATGTTCAGTCCTATCAATATGTAAATACCCTGTTTGTCATACTAGCTTCTTAAAATAATTTCTGTTTTCAAAAATCTTGTCTTAAATATGCAACAACCATCCCTGTGTTTTTTATGGCGCTCTGACTCCCACTACCACAGCAATCTTGATAGGTGTTTGAGAAATGATCATGCTATATTGTGTTTAAATTGGCAGAGACAATGTAACAACCTTTCTGAATAGAAGAATAATTGTATTAATTTCAGTAAATTAACCAAACTAGCTCCTGGCTGTTTTTTAAAAGTGCACAAACAAAATTAAGCAAATTATGTCTATATAAGACAGGCAACACATACATTAAAATACAAGCTGAAGTTTGGATTTTAGAGATTCAACACAGTACTAGCTGTAAATACTTGATATTAAATATTCTGTAACCCAATATCAATTTTAGGTGTTAGTGCTCTGTTACCTGTTCCAGCTCCTTGGTTTTCTGGTATCAAAAGCATTATTTGTGGGTCATCTTTTGTAATTAAGTTAATTACATCAAAATGAATATAATTAAAGGAAAAGAGAAGAAGAATGTTACCTTGTGATCACTGAATGCTAGTATTGTGAAAGCTGGAATGTGTTCAGTATGGTAACCCCCACTTCAGAAGTCTCGACTCAAAACAATCTATTTCAAAGCCTTTACTTCTGTCTTTATTGAAAGTGTTATTGTTCAAGGGTCATCACTACACAACACAATTTATTGATAATGCAGTATATTAGGCAATATTATATTAAAAAACGCCATAATCTTAAATCATTTAAACTTTAACTCCATGAGGACCAGACATTTTACTAAGTCTGCTCCAACATGCATCCTTTGAACTGCTTTCTTATGGAGGGGGAGGGGGGAGTGTCAGAAAAACCCCTGGGCTGGAAGAGAGTTGGACTAAACTAGAAGTATGCTGAAAGCCACAGGTTTCATGGGTTACACATAGACAGCCCCTTTACACAAGCCATGTCAAACTGAAATATAGGTGAGAGTCCAGTCCTCAACATTTTACTCTATGGAGTGCCCCAACAAGTAGGCTTGATAAGGAGAAAAAATTGTAGAAAGTGGCTATGTACATCTGATCTCAGGTAAGATGGAGGGCCCTCCTGCTTTCTTCCCTCTCTTTGTGAAGGCCGCAAAGCGTGGTGGTGGTGGTGGGGCTGTATAAAATAAACTCACCTGTACAGGTAAACTAGGGAGAGATATGATTCGGAAGAAGGAGAAAGCATGACAAAAGGAGACGAGAAGATTGGACAGAGAAAGAGAGTGGGTGGTAGTGTGTGTGTGAGAGAGAGAAAGAATGAGAGAGAGCGAGAATGAGAGAGAGAGGGGGGCAATCAGAGGTTCAGTGTGGTGGTCATAGAACCACACATGCACTGCCTGCTTCCCCATGCTTCTAACATTGTCTACTTTTGTCAGAAAAACACACATACACTGTCTAACACCCCAGCCTTGTTCAACTGTCCACTGGGAGCCACAGAACCACATTTATATTTTCTGTTTCACAAGCCTTGTTCTACTTTTCACTGTAACCCATGCAAGCGCTGTCTGACACTCCAGCCTTGTTTCACACTCCACTGGTAGTTACAGACCAACACATACACTATCTGACATCACAGCCTTGCTTCATTGGTCAAGTCCACAAATCTACTGCCTGACACTGCAGCCTTGTTCTCTTCCCTACTAGTAGACACAGAGTCAAACATATATTGTCTGACACCCCAGCCTTGTTTCACTCTCCCACTGGTAGTCATAAAACCACACATGCACTTCTGACACCCTAGTCTTTTTCCACTGTCACATAATTACACACACTGTATGTCCCCACAGCCTTGATCCACTGTCCCTCTGGTTTTCACAGAGCTACACATACACGGGATGACACCCCAGTTTTGTTCTACTTTCACATTAGTAGCCACTTAAGTTCACATGTACTTCGTGATTCCCAAGCCGTGTCCATTGGCAGTCACAAATTTTGGAGAGTATGGTTAGTTTTTAGCTTGAATAGGAGGGAGAACTTGTACTGTTCCCCTGCTTTATGTTTCACATGGCCAGGAACCACACAGATTGATTTTTAGTGATGTGTGTCCTCTATATAACAATATGTGCTGCTTCTCACATGGAGACATCTGAGACGCTGCAATGATTTGGAACAAAAAGTGTAGGCTTATTAACAGCCAGGACCCTTTATAAAATCACTAGTAGTAGGTGTTGACAGGCAATATGCCTGCATATCTCACTCTCTGTCACCTTCACCAAATAGTGCACTTTATTCCTGGTATTATTGCCTCTAAGTTCTCTCCATGTGACAGCCAGCACATATCATTATATTATGCACGGCAAGCACCCAGCTTGGATCAGTGTTATTTCTAACTATGTGAACTAGAAAGTTGGAGAAACTTACAAGTTCTCCCTGCTATGGAAACATATTGTGCTGATATGCAGCTATAATGGACAAATGAAATATATTTGAGTGCCAGGGGTGTCCCTGGACATGCCCAAGTCACTCAGAGTTAATTAATACATAAGAAGAGGGAACTGTGGAATACATAAAAGGGGTCACCCTCGGGCTGCACTGCATTTAAAACAGCTTATCAGGGAAGTGGACAACTGTTTGATGTTCCTGCTTTGTACTGTTAAGGTCAAGTTTAGAAATCACCCCTAAAAGTCTATTAAAACTGTGGTTGTAGCCCCAAATGACTGATCTGTGAGACTTTGAAGTCTTGAATTTCAGATTATGCTGCAGGAGAACACTTAGGTCACTTTTATGACTCCTGTACAACTCTCTCTGATATTTTGTAACGTACTATTACCATCAAGGGTCGTTACGGGGTTAAGGAATAGGTCTGCTCTTTAAGGAATGTTGCCCTTTCAACAATGAGCCTCAGCCAACCAATGATTACACCATTATTTATTTATTTTTTTTATGTGAAAGTATTTTACCAAGAAGGATACATTGAAATTGATGCTTGATTTCAAGTATGTCCGGATCTCATTTTATCTACTTCAGAAGGATGAAAGGCTGAGTTGACCTTGATGGGACTAGAACCTGCGACCCTGAAGTATGAACAGATTCTACAGCTGGTGCATTAACCATCTGAGCAAACTCACTGGAAACTGTTAATAATATGTATGTTTGCATCTTTATTTATAAAGCGCCATACATGTACACAGCGCTTAACGGAAGTTGAAATAATACAATACAAAAATACAGAACTGGGTTAAGAGCATTAAGCTTAAGTGCAATCATTTCATTTATGGGGGAAAGTGCAGCAAAGGAATCATACACTGGGAAAGCGACCTTGCCCCATGGAGCTTACAATCTAATTAGAATTCATGACGACATACAGAAGCAGTAGGAGGAGGATTATAAATGCAAGTACAGGGAGTGGCGAAAGAAATGCAGAAGGATTCTGATGTGACTATCTGTGTGCAAGAGGAGGATATTGCTATTGAGATGCCTCCTAGAGCAGGTGAATTTTGAGGAGATGCTTGGAAGTGATGAGTGTTGATGATTGGTGAATGATGATAGGGAGGGCATTCCAAAGTCGAGGGGCAGCCAGTGAAAAAGCTTAAAGCTGAGAGATGGCTCGAGTTGTGTAGGGAGCGGAGAGGAAGAACCCTTGAGAAGACTGTAGGGGATGGGAAGGGGTTAGCGGGAGATAAGAGCAGAAATGTAAGAGGGTGCTGAAGAAATCAGAGACTTAAAGGAGAAAAGGAGAATCTTGTACGAAATATGATACTTTATAATTAGCCAACTGAGGGATTTCAGGAGGAGATGAGAGAGAAGGTATCTGAGAGCAAATGTGGTGATTCTTGCGGCTGAATTGATAACAGATTGAAGTAGAGAGAGATCAGAAGCAGGAAGACCAGAAAGTAGAATGTTAAAGTAGTCAAGTCTGGATAGAATGAGTGCCTGAGATAGACTTTTTGCAGTTGACATTCAGAGGAAAGGATGTATTCTCACAGTATTTTTTAAGAAGAAGCGACATGTTCTAGTGACAGCTTGGATATGGGGGGAGAAAGTTAATTTAGAAACAATCATGACCCCAAGACAGCATGCTTTGGATACTGAGTCTATGGCACAGTTGTCTATTGTGATGGAGAAATGGTTGGTGGATGGGTTTTAGGAGGGAAGACAACCAGCTCTGTCTTAGTCATATTAATTTTAAGGTGGCGGTGGGCCATCCATGATGAAATGGCTGAGAGACATTGAGTGACTTGAGATTGCAGAGCTGGAGTAAGGTCAGGGAAAGAGAGATAGATAAGTGTGTCATCTGCATACAGATGGTAATTAAATCCAAGAGATGAGATGAAGTCACCAAGTCAGAAGGTGTAGAGGGAAAAGAGAAGTGGTCCCAGGACTGATCCCTGAGGTACACCTACTGAGAGGTTGTAGAGTGATGAGAAAATATTAGCAAACACTGAAAGTATGTTTAGAGAGATAGGAGAAAATCCATTCTAGAGGTGTTTCGCGGGTGCCAAGGGTGTGCAGTGTGTCCAGTAGGAGTGCATGGTCAACAGTGTCAAAAGCAGCAGATAGATCTAGTAGGATTAGTATACTGAATTGTCCTTTGTCCCTTGCTGTGTATAGGTCATTAGTAATTTTTGTTAGGGCTGTCTCAGTTGAATAGTTGGAATGGAAACCTGTCTGTAATGGGTCAAGAAGAGAGTTTGAATTGAGAAAAGAGATTAAGAGAATAATCTCAATGCAGTTGTTATTTTGCTGTGGGCAAAGTGTAGAAGTAATATTGACAACAGGCATGGGGAAATAGACATTTTCTTTTTGTGGGGATTTTCTCAGATGCTAAGTGTTGAAGTAGAGAAATCCTCAGTTGAAAGTAAAAGTTGTTATTATGGAAACATAAGTATTTAAAAAAAATGTTAGCAATGGCAATGTAAGCTTTGAGAAAATTGCTAGCTGGCTGTAGCTGGGGGCAGAGAAGAGACACAGTGAGGGACAGCAACATAACCTGATTTGCAGCAGTAGGAAACATAGGTGTTATTGTAGGTTATATGCTCTTTAATTAATTAAGGGGGCAATTGTTTTCCCCATGCTAGGGGGGTGTCATGAGGGGTCATGATACCCCTCTTGAGGTCTGAAGTACTTTTTTAATACAAACTACATATATAATTTACAAAAAAGAAAATCATTGTTACACATAAATTAAATATTTAATTACATTTTCACACAAATTACATATATAATCAAAACAAACACCTTTGTTTTATACATATACAGGTTGCCTATGAGTACCAGAGGGGTAGCAAACACATTATAATACCTCTCTGGTACTCACAGGGTTAATCTTACAATACAAAATACGAGGGCATGTCGAATATAATAGGAAAAGAAAAATGTCAGATAAAAATGGTGAAAGAAAGTCATGAGAGCACTGTAGTCGGCTTTTCAAGGGGGGGAGGGGGTTAAAATGTCAGATGTACAATATTCTTCGAATTAATATGGTGAAAGAAAACACTGTAAGTCGGATTTGGAAGGGGAAGGGTTAGTTGTCGACTATGGACAATATTTGTTGGATTAATGTGGTGAAAGAAAGCCCTGCAAGTCGACTTTTAAAAGGGGGGGGTTATATGTAGAGGGGGGCACTCTGTCGGATTTTGTTATGTGAGAACACATCTAGCACTGAACTTGATCTTTCTGTCATCAAATGTACACCTGTTTCCTTGGACTTTGAGATTTTGCGCGTTTTTTGTAGGCGGGAGTCGGAAAAAAGCAGACAACGCCAGTTTTGTTACAACTCTGAAAAGTGCTGTCTACGCCAGTTTTGTTTTTACTGTGGTTCTGCAATAGAATACCGACGTAACACGTTTGCAAAATTCTCGCTACTTGTTTTTCTTGTAACGCCGGTTTTAGCGCAGGTAATAGAATCGAGCCCTAGGTCTCTTCTTCAGGAATAAATCTTATTGTGAGAGCATGTAGCTGATCTTTTTATGCCAGAGGCAGACAGAAAAACAGAAGATGCTGGAGCTCCTTGATAGAAGTATTGGTGATAGCCAGTTGTTTTCTGGGTGTGGTTGTGAAGGGATAAAGGAGAGTTAAATAAATAAATAACTTTTGAAAATTTTAAATGACAGACAGGTAATTCAAGCTCATACCTGAGCTGGCAGAGGCTTTACTGAGACTGAGTGAATGAATGACAGATACTTTGCAGACAGACATCAATATATCATACATTCAAGACAAACAGACAAGTTCAAATTGACATACTGTGTTAACTTACACACGCACTCACTCTTACATATGCAAGAACAAGAGCATATTCTGAAGATTGGTGGAGCTGTATACCTGAATCAGCTGCTGTGAGGTGTGATTTATCCTGTATTGTAAGCTGGTGATTTTTAAGCTAACATATCTATTCTCATCCTGCACTGTACTGTAAACATGAACAATGCAGTCAAGTTAGGAAAGAGAAAACTGCTGTCAAAATTTTGGCACCAGATAAATGTCGAGGCAGACAGGCAAAGAGGAGTGCTGGAACTGCTTCTGGTTACAAGGAGTGTGTGTTTGAAGACTGGCAGAATTAAAAACAAAATCTTTTGACGGAGACTGGCAGGAGATCTTTTACCTGAGCTGAAACAGAGAGTGAGAGTGACAGATACTAGAGGCAGAGACATGCAGATGTTTCAGATGATGTTACAGTACCTAATTCCAGCGATGCTGTCTGTGGCGATGTAGGAGGCGTCGAAATTTCGCTGTGGCTTCCATCCAAGCGTCATCCAAGCGGTTCCTGGGCTGGGTGCGCTTTGAGGAGCTATGGGGCATCCGTGTCCTCTTGCTTGTGGGTCTTGTCACTCTGATTGACGTGGAGGCAAGTCGCAGTATTGACGCATCATGGCGAGATGCGTCAATCGGAGGAGCGAAGTGGCAGAATGACGCAGACTCTTGTTTTATGCTGTACAGCTGAGTATCCTCCCGTCTACTTCCTGGGCTGAGCTTTAAAGGGGAACTGAGCCAGTTCTCAGTTGCCCTTGCATTGTAGTTCTACACAGTTGGGTTCCCTTGACCTGTTGCTCTGTCTGACTGTTCTCCTGCCTACTCACTGTGTATAGCGAACACCCAATCTGGTGCAGACCTGTGGCTCTGGTTGACTACCTATTCTGTGTACGACCCGGCTTGTCTGACCATCCATCCTGGTGCTGACCTGTGGCTCTGTCTGACTATTCTCCTGCCTACTCCCTGTGTATAGTGGACACCCAATATGGTGCAGACCTGTGGCTCTGGCTGACTACCTATTCTGTGTATGACCCGGCTTGTCTGACCATCCATCCTGGTGCTGACCTGTGGCTCTGTCTAACTATTCTCTTACCTACTCCCTGCACACAGTAGACACCCAATCTGGTGCGGACCTGTGGCTCTAGTTAAGACTGATGTCTTGACTTCTTACCCCTTGAAACTGACGATAGGCGTGCTTCAGTAGCGTCTCCCTATCACTGCCTGCTTTGGGAGTTAGTCTGCTTTCCCCTGACTGCAGGCTTGAGTCAGGTTGTCCCTAACGGCGTTCCGACATACTTTCCGTATACAGAGACTACAGGGGAGTGTGCTGGTCTCTTGTAGAGGTTCCCTTGTTCAGGCAGACTCCTATTCCTGTTAGAGTTGCTGACCTCTAGTGGGACCTCTACTCTTCCTTGTGTCTATTACCTGTGATTATTCCTTTTTATTGTTATATCATGTTAGTATTTATTTAATAAATATTGTTATTTTACTATACTGGTCTGACTCCTGAAGTATTCTTGGGAAACTGTGACAGATGAGCAAAACACCACTCAACATGCTATCAGCTCCATCCATTCATTATGTCCACCATGTGGGGCAAGGGGAAAAGAGTAGGAGGAATGTACTGATGTGTTGGTGGTAGTAAAGTTGTTATACAAAAACAGACTGCGTCTGTGGCTATATCTTGTGCAGTAAATTATGACGCTTTTTTCTGTGGAGGAGGTTTGACATGACAAGTTCCACCCCAAGTAGCAGTACTAAACATTTTAACAACACTTAAGACAATGATGAGATTCATTCAAGTGTTGTTGCCATTATAAAGGATGATTTAGCATTGGGACCAACTACTGTGTCAGACAGTGAGAGTAACATCCCACAGCAAACTAGTGGTCAAAGGTCTAAAATCTAGCTAAGGGGAAAAGTAAAAAGACACTTTTTCCAGACTTCAAAAATCATAGAAGAATATGAAAATAGTGGGGAGAAGGACAATAATGCTGTTAATGATGACCTAATTGTTGATGATGATGTTGATTTAGAATATATCCCACCACTCCCTGTCTTCTTATACAGATTAAATAGAGAGTGAGAGTGATAATGATATGGCCAAAATTAGTTGAATAGGACAGTCTTTATCTTCCACAACTGAAAAGGAGCAATATGTCTGTTTAAAGACCCTTGGAGAGATTGGTTAGAAAGTCTGACTCTGGACATGTAAACATACCTAAAAATCACAATCATCATCTTGATCATCATCATTGTATTATATATTATAATTACAACTGTCATGTCCAGCCTAAACTCAGTCACATGTACCACTCTTGCCTAAGCAACAACAGAGGTCATCAACATTCACAACCCTATCTATGAGTACTTCTTCTGCTGATCGAAGTGCAGACCACTGACAACTACTAGTACTATAGTAATATCTAGACCCTGTAGCAGTTCCTCAGGTACCCAGCATATAAAACAAATGTTGCTATCTGTTGTCTCTGTTAAAAAACATGTGAGCGGGGGAAAAGCAGGATCAAATATATGCACATCCTCATTAAGATTTCACATGAAACATAACCTCGTCTGACTCCGAGATAAACCAGAGGGGCAATAGATGTGCAACATCTAGCAGCAGTAGAAGCACTCCAAAATGTTCACTGGGCTGAGGGGCACAAAGTAGTAATATTGTAGATGTCTTAGTGAGTAGGACAACATTTTCCTCAGTAACAATAAAACCCAGGTCTTCTATTGCTGTTTTTGCAAATACAAAGCATGGAGGATGATGACTCTGAGTTATTTGGATGGGATAACACCCTACACCCAATGCCATGTTCTATTTCCACCACCACTAGTTATGTTGTTGAAACAATTAAGTTAAATAGTTCTTCTCTGTGCTGTCAACCCATGCTTACTGAGCACTGCTCTGTGGCAGTCAACAGCATCAGTAGGTGTACTGGTGGTAACCCTGTCTGACTGCACAACTACTCTAAACAATGTTTTTTTTTCTCTGTAGCTCTCTGATTCTGCATCTCTCTCAGTCATTATACCTCACCATACAGATAGAGGTACAGGATTTTTATTGTAATGGGGAAGAAATTATGTAAACCATAGAAAGTGTTTCACAGCATATGTCCCATCGAGCCTGGTTTTGTTTTTAACCCTTAGTGACACTTAACGCCTGCTGAACATTTTTTGACATTTGTTTAAATGACTTCCGGGACATACATGTACGCCCTCTGTCTACCTGGGACATCCGCTCGGGACGTACATGTACGTCCTTGGGCAGTAAGGGGGTTAATACATTTGATATTATTATCTATAGAGGAACGGTTATATCTAGTGTTGAGCGAGCATGCTCGGCCGATGCTCGGATCGGCTCGAGCATCGCTCTGCTCGGCACATGGCGGTACTCGTACGAGTACCGCCATGTGCTCGCCCGCCATGTTCGGGTGGCAGGGATCTGTGCCGAAGGAGGCACAGATCTTGCAGATGCTCCGCTGGACAACCAGGGACTGGAGGTAGGGGGCATTGCAGAGATGAAGGGGGCATTGCGGAGATGAAGGGGGACATTGCGGAGATGAAGGGGGACATTGTGGAAGGGGGACATTGTGGAAGGGGGACATTGTGGAAGGGGGGCATTGCGGAGATGAAGGGGGCATTGCGGAGATGAAGGGGGCATTGCGGAGATGAAGGGGGCATTGCGGAGATGAAGCATTGCGGAGATGAAGGGGGAAATTGCGGAGATGAAGGGGGACATTGTGGAAGGGGGACATTGTGGAAGGGGGGCATTGCGGAGATGAAGGGGGCATTGCGGAGATGAAGCATTGCGGAGATGAAGGGGGACATTGCGGAGATGAAGGGGGACATTGTGGAAGGGGGACATTGTGGAAGGGGGGCATTGCGGAGATGAAGGGGGCATTGCGGAGATGAAGGGGGCATTGCGGAGATGAAGCATTGCGGAGATGAAGTGGGACATTGCGGAGATGAAGGGGGACATTGTGGAAGGGGGACATTGTGGAAGGGGGGCATTGCGGAGATGAAGGGGGCATTGCGGAGATGAAGGGGGCATTGCGGAGATGAAGCATTGCGGAGATGAAGGGGGACATTGCGGAGATGAAGGGGGACATTGTGGAAGGGGGACATTGTGGAAGGGGGGCATTGCGGAGATGAAGGGGGCATTGCGGAGATGAAGCATTGCGGAGATGAAGGGGGACATTGCGGAGATGAAGGGGGACATTGTGGAAGGGGGACATTGTGGAAGGGGGGCATTGCGGAGATGAAGGGGGCATTGCGGAGATGAAGGGGGCATTGCGGAGATGAAGCATTGCGGAGATGAAGGGGGACATTGTGGAAGGGGGACATTGTGGAAGGGGGGCATTGCGGAGATGAAGGGGGCATTGCGGAGATGAAGGGGGCATTGCGGAGATGAAGCATTGCGGAGATGAAGGGGGACATTGCGGAGATGAAGGGGGACATTGTGGAAGGGGGACATTGTGGAAGGGGGGCATTGCGGAGATGAAGGGGGCATTGCGGAGATGAAGCATTGCGGAGATGAAGGGGGACATTGCGGAGATGAAGCATTGCGGAGATGAAGGGGGACATTGCGGAGATGAAGGGGGACATTGTGGAAGGGGGACATTGTGGAAGAGGGGCATTGTGGAGATGAAGGGGGGCATTGACCAGGCACCCTCCCCTCATCAGAGCAGGGGGTGCCTGGTGTAATGCTCGAGTCCTCCCATTTAATTCAATGGGGTTCGGGTGCTCGGCCGAGCACTCGAGCCTCAGGGGGTGCTCGGTCAGAGCACCCGAACCCCCGAGCATCGGGGTGCTCGCTCAACACTAGTTATATCCCTTAGCAGGAACTGGTAAAGTACACTGCATGCATTTTAAGTTGGTGACAACAGTATACTTGATTATCAACAATTTATTAATGTGTTTGTCTGCTATATTGTTTATCTTACCATTTATACACCTGACAAGACACTGTAGGCGCCAATCTGTTTTTTCAGTTCTCTCTACATGGTTCTCACTTTCACTTTGTGAACGGTCGTTTTTTTTGGAGGGGAACTGCCTACCAATACTACTAGAGGAGGCAGATATAATCATATCCCCAAGGCTATCCAAGGTGAGCAACACATATGTGTTTTGGTTCAGCCACCTATTTTGTGAGTTTATTACTTTCGGTGATGGTTGGTGATTTACTTTATTGATGATAATACACTAGGAATGCCTCCTTCTTTTTTTCTTTTCTCTATGAAGATGAGGATCATCATTTCCTACTCATGCTGCAGCAACCATGGCTGCACTCAGTTTGTTTTAGTACAATTTTACTACTACCAATGTGGTCTGCACTCTTCCTAGTCTTACTCTTTTCCCCTTACCCCATACCCTAGCAAATTTGGTGTACATTATTGATAGCAGCATTAAAGTACAGTACAGGATAGAGCTATTAGCTTCACAACTAGCAGCTTGCAGTTATCCTGCACAGTGCACAGAAGCAGGTTCAGCCAGAGTCAGCCACTATTTCAGCATATATTTGTCCCTTTTGTTCTTATCTGTATGGTTATAGAATTGATTGTCTGTACGTCACACAGTATGTCAAATTGTACTTCTTGTCTTGAATGTATATTATATTTGTCCCTATAGTATTTGTCAATTAGTCTCATTCGAGTCCCAGACTCAGTTAGCTCTGATAGGAAGGATCGCCTACCATATTGTCACTGTCACTTATCAGTCACAAACTTTCCTTCCTGACTTCACACCCACACTTCTCTCTACCCAACTGTTCAGAGAACACCTAGCTACCACCAATACTCCTATATCAGGCAATTCCAGTTCACCCTCATTGCCTCTCCACTACTTGTCATTAAAAAATCAGCTGATTTCTCTCTCCCTCTCAAGCACAGACTGTCAACATGAAGTAAACTTACACAACATTTTATACTTTATATATTGCTATCACTGATTTCAATGCAATGAAAAACACTGAAAACTGACAGTTTCCACAGGAAAGTGCATTTCTTCATGTTTGTGTTTTAATGTGAAAGGTTTACCACATGCCTAGTTGGAAAGTAATGAACTATAAACTAGAGGTCTTGTCTGTAAAAAGCAGACAACAGCAGTCTGTCCTACAGCGCCTACCTTCTTGCATTTATGTATTGCATAGCAGTCAAACTGTATTCAACCAAACCAGAGAAAGTTGTCATTATATCTCTTTAAAAACAAAATGACTATTACTAGTTTGGCATACTTTAAGTGTACATTCTCTCTACATGGTCATTTTTAGGGCAGTGCTACAAGTGCCATTGCATTGGGTGCCTTGGACAGGAAGAAGTTGTGTTCTCAACTATCTCCTTAAAGTCTCACTTTGCACTATCACATAATCTTAAAAACTGTGTCAGGGTGGGCGCAGTTGCTGTACAGAAAGGAATGAAAGCATGTATGAGCTGTGACACCATCCTAGCCAGCCTCCCCCATGCTGTTTAATGCTGGAAATATTGCAAATAAACAGATCATTAATTTGCAATAACCTGGCCAGGGGTGGGTGTGGGGAGGGTGTTATCCCTTTAAGGACCAGAGAGGTGTGCTAACACTTTGGAATGCGTTGCATACTCCTTTGAGCCTTAAAGGTTTAATTTTTCATTTTCAAGCCTTTGCCGTGACTGGTTCTCTTTTTGCATGATATTGTTTCCATGTTAAGGTTGTAGGAGCTCTACAGTTTTAATATCAAAAAGGAAATATTACTGGGTTTTCCTTCTGGGAGATGATTCATTCAATAACGCATTTTTTTATTTAAAACCAATAGCAGCATTACCTGCTGATTTTCAGAAATCGTAGTCTTTGTCTATAGCCCTTAATGGTAAATAACAGGAATAGCTCCACCTAGTTGATACCATGGAAAACTGCAGTTTAAAAAACAGGCAAGAAAGAAACAGGCTTAAGTTATACCTTTTTAAAGAAACATTACCCTGCAGCGGTAGTAAAAACAACCAATCAAAGATCATTTTCAATTGTAATCACTTTTTCATGAAGCAGTAGGAATACTTGGCAAGAACATTTGTATAATACACACTTTCCTATAATGCTTCTTTAAGTGGTCACAGAGAGAAAACCTTGGGAAAGATAAATATTACTTTTCTAATAGCTGGGGAGTGTATGATAGCATAGTTACACTGCCAATTGTTGGACAACAATCAGTTGATTTGATCATTGATTGAATCTGTATGGATCATCCTAGATTAATGCAAGCTTGCTGCGACAAAAGTGTTTCAGACTTGTATAGAGATAATCAGTTTAGTTGAGCTCTCCTTGAAGCCAACCTTTTGATCATCCTAGCAATCAGTCCGTAGGGCCATATACAAATATCACTTTCCAGTCCCTTTGTTTTCACCTTTTCACTGCTGTGTGTTAATCATATTGCTGTTCACATATGCTATATTGCATTGAAGACCTCTCTAGAATCCAAAGGGTTATTATTTCAATATGATGTAGGGCAGTTTAGGTAGAAAGGGCACGCACTCTGAGGTATCACACACATGTCTTGGTGACACACACAAGTCTCTCTCAGTAACTCCATTTGGTCTTCCGTTGACCGATAAAACAAATAAATCACTTAGGAGCAGAAAAAGAGAACACTCTGAGTGTCTGAGTGAGATGTGCAAATCAAATCACACATCTCAGTGTGTTCTCCTAATCTGCTCCTATTTCAAGGGATACTAATACTTAAAATGTAAACAAAAATATCTTGTAGCGTTTTTCTCCCTGAGAAAAACAAGGGTACTCCCAACACTGAAAAGTGTTTTATTCAAAGGTTATAACAGCTAAAACTTGAATTTTTAGATGCAGTATCACAATGGCCTGAAATTGTACAGTGGTGCTGTTGCTACACCATCCGGAGGAGAGTTATGGTCAAATGACCAGATCTGTTCATAGGATAGTGGTGTAGCAACAGCACCTCTGTTCAATTTCAGGCCACTGTAACACTGCACCTAAAAAAAAAATATCAAGTTTGAGCTATAACAATTTTTGAATAAAACACCTTTAAACAGTGGGAGTGCCCTTCTTTTACTGAAGGGATAAAACCTGCAATATATTTTTTTTACATATTAAGTATTTCTATCCCTTTAATATGACTTTTGCCTAGTTCACATGGGGTTTTTGCCACAGAGTCGGCCTACACTATTTTGAAATAACCTAGAAATGTTCTTGATTGAGCTGTTCACACAGACACAATTTCGACACATTCCTAATCCTGAGGACAGCTTTCTGAAACTAAATTACATTCAGTGCAGAACTCAAGAAGGTTTCAGCGCCTGCTTAAAGGAATAGTAATGTTTCACAAGAACAGCAGCTCCAATTAATCTTCATGATATTTGAGCCATAGAGAGTGTTATTTCAATGCTGTCAGAGTTGTAGTTAAAGAGTAATTGCATTATACATTTTCCCTCTCCCGCCCCTTTTACCTAGTGTAAGCTACCTCCCCTCAGATGTGGAATCTGGTCCACAGACCAGCCAGCTCACAGCAAGGGACAATCTTCTTACTATGAGAACAATGGAAACACTGCCCCCATTGACAGGTTTTTCAGGTTTTTCCCTTATGTTAATTGAAGATTGTCTCTCTCTGCAAGCCACTTTGATACCACCCTGCTGCTCTGAGCTAAGCAGTGTTACATCAGTAAAAGGGGCGGAAGGGGGATACTTTACCATTTTATTACTCTTGAACTACAACTATGACAGTACTGAAATAACACTCTCCATGGCCCAAATACTATGAAGATTATTTGAAGCTGCTTTAATTATGAAACATTACTATCCCTTTAAATGACTGGAAACCAGAGCAGCATTTCCATGGATGACTGCATCAGTGCATTGCTCACCACATTGATTGAATCAGGGGCCAGTCCATGTGGTTATTAGCCAATACCATTTGGTTAATCTTCCCCTAGTGATGGAATAACTGTGGGAATGCAGGGTTTGATACAGGTGCTTTGAATCCTTCTGCAATGCAACACATTCAGGGCTCGATCCAAATGTTGTTGTTAAAACCAACGTTATGTAAAAAAAAACCGTCGCGACTTAACCAAGACTGAGTAACGAGAGATTCAAATCTCCGTTACCCAGAAAGGCTAATGGGTGACGGCCTGCAAAAAACACGGAAACTACAAAACCTGCGTGGCCTAAAATTTGACCTCATCGCCTTCGCAAAACACACAATAAATAACGTGAGAAATGTCCCAATAAAAGAAAGAAGAGAACCTCCAACGTTACCTAGTGCCCCAGCCAATCACAGCACCCCAAAGTATCAAGTTCTTTTGAATAAACTATATATATAGATATATATTTATAGATATATATATATAGAGAGAGCGATAGAGACACCCAAAATAACCGACGCACCTTTTTCTGTGTTTTGAGTTCCAAGAGCTAGATCACAGGACCCAGGTGCGGAGGTTAGTTTGAAAGAAAGGGAGATAGGTGCATACATAGCAGTTAGTAGGAGTTGTTGGAGAGTTGTACACCTTAAAGTGACACATAACAAGCTTTTGCACATATCCACAACACGCATTCAAACAGAAACACACATACACACAAATAGCCCTTTTTTGTCATAGTAAACCACATACACTTTTAACTTTTTTTTTGATAGTGTGAGTCTGTGAGTGCGAGTGGGTGAGAGGAATGGAGAGGAGAGGAGGACAGGAAAGAGGGATGGGGAGAGTAGGAGGAGAGGAGGAAGAGGAGCAGATGGGCATCCCCGGTCAGGGTAGGGGAGGGAGAGGAGATCCCTGGGGAGTAGGAGGAGCCACACAAGAGGAGGCACACAAAGTGCAGGGCCTGAGATGGATGAGGGGAAGGACATGGGGTGCACCATGCACAGCCAGGGCCATCACAGGTAGGGCCTGAGAGCCAAAGACAAGGCTCTCAACCATCTCGCGGTGGTGCTGAGGAGGAGAGGATGTGTGACCCTAAGTACTCCATCGAGGAGAATAGGGTCCTGGTGGAGGCCATCATGTCTCTGGAGCGGATCCTGTTCCCGAGGGGGAAGGTCCTCGGAAAGGGGGGCGAAGAAGAAGGCTGCCTGGAGGGAAGTGGTGCCCACAGTCAATGCCGTGTCCAGTTGTAGCCGCTCTCTTGAGTCCGTCAAGAAGAGATTGACGGACTGCAAGAGAGTGGTGAATAAGCTTATAGCTTATATGGAACCTCAGTATAATGCTAACAGGAGCTTGCTGTAAAGCTAGAAGCCATTCACAGCACACCGAAGGGAAGCGTGAACACGCTCCTGGGGCAGCTGTGAGGGAGGTAGGAGGAGAAATAGGACGTGCAGAAGAGCTGTGCTGTGCACATTATGCAGAAGTGCACAGCACAGAAAATTAAATGACTGCAAAAGTATTTACATTAAAAAAACAGCTTCCCTAATGATACTTTACTAAGAAAACCTATGAGCAATTTTTTTTTACGTGATGCATTCCCTTTAAACATATAAGGACCAGAGGGGTGTGCAAAGCATTGATTCACAATGCATTGGGCACCCTTCTTGTTAACTGCAACTGCCATGTCCAGATTCTTGAACGTCAAATCCAGGATTGTTTGAAGATGTTATCTCTTAAACTAGAGAATGTGTGTATGTGGGGGATTATTTCCATACCTGTGAACTTTTTTTTCTTGAGTCTCAGAAGGGGAATCGTGTGGTACCAGTTGGGAGGATATAATTGATGAGATTTGCATCACAAAAGGGCGTGGCTTAACCACAGGTGGGATCCAATTTTAACGGGCTGTCTAATAAAGTGGGTGGAAAGTGGGCAGAACAGGGTGGGGAAGGAGGAGAAGTGGGAGGCTGGGAAGGAACAGAAGTGGGCACAGTTTCATAAGAAACTCCACATCACTGGATAATCAGCCTCTCTCCCTAGAGACCCGGTAATTCACTACAAAAACTGGAGTCTCTGGGGCAAATCAGTGTTCCCAGCTATGGTTATTATTAGTATGTGCTCTCCTTTAATTCATATCTGTTTGGTATATGCTTGCATTTCCCCTTCATAAGTCAATACACACACACAGACACACATGCACACACACACAGATACACACAGACACCCACACACACAGGCATACACACAAAAACACATAGACACACACACTCTCACACACACACACAGAGACACACAAAAACACAGACACACACATACACTCAACACATGCACACACACACACACACAGACAGACACACACACATACATACACTCAGACACACACACACACACTTGCACACACACATACACTCAGACACACACACACACACTTGCACACACACATACACTCAGACACATGCACACACTTGCACACACACACACACACACACATACACTCAGACACACAGCTACACATGCACACAAACATACATACACATACAAACACAGACACACACACACACACACACACACCAAAAGGGGTTATGTAATATCCTAGATGGGAGTAGGTTTCAATACTCCTTCTTATTTGTCCTTGTGTAAAATGGGCCTGAGGGTGAGGTGATTCTATATCTCTGTCATGAAGATGAGCATATTTATCTATAGCAGTTAGAGAGAGGTAGAACTGTGCTATATCACATCTCTGTAGATGAATGCCCTTTGCCCAGGTTTTGTTGTGTTTTCTAGTGTTGGGAAATCCCCGGCTCATTCTTATGCAAATTTGGTCAAAGAACAAGTTGTTAATACTTATCTTATTAACTGGTTTAGAGCCGTAATACTGTGCCTGTAACCAGAAATTTGCATTACGTCAGACATGGTTTTTTCCAGGGGTTAGTGAAAAGGGTGTGGTATTAGGAGCTGTAGTGATTAACCCCTTGACAACCGAAGATGTGCCTGGACCGTCATCTGTGTTTGTCTGTTAAGGACTGGTGATGGGCCTGGCACATCATGGAATGCAGCACTACCATCCAAGAACGCATCATTAAAAAAAAAAAAATGCAGTGGTCCACTAGGGCCTCCCATATCCGGACCACATGGCCCTTATGAGGTTACAACGGCCAGAAAAGTTCCCACCCTGTTCCTCCCAATTCTCATACTTTCCATTATGTTCTGCCCACTTTCCACCCACTTTATGACAAAAAGCCATTAAGCCCTACCCCTTTGTTTTGAGTATTGCATAATTTATACCTCTTCCCCCCAGTCGCACCACATGAGCCCTCTCCGGGAGCTCAAAATGACAAAGTTCCCAGGTACACTGCTAAATCCGTCCTCTTGGACGTGACATTCAGGACTGAGTGAAGATGTTAACAAAAAGCACATTTTATAGGGCCATTAGGGATTTTCTGTCAATAGTAAGGCTATTGGTGGTTATTATTAATACATGCTAGTTCTCCTTTTTCCTTTTAAAGTGTTAGTAATGTCTAAAAAAAACTTTTTTGCATTTAGAAGAGCTTAAAAAGCTGATCTAAATGCAAAAAAAAGTATCTCTCAAACCGCTATGGTTTAAGAGATACGGGCGTTTAAATTTGATTTCTCCTACTGACAGCTGTAAAGCTGTCAGCAGGAGATTTGTGTCGGTCGACATGGTGGCGCTTGAGAAGTGCCAAGATCTTGTTACTTACAAGGAATCCCTTCATTGGAATGGTCTAAAACGTGTGCCTAGTGTTCATTCCAATTAAGGGATTCCTTGTAAGTAACGAGATCTCATCACTTCTCAAGCGCCACCATGTCAACCAACACGGATCTCCTGCTGACAGCTTTACAGCTGTCAGTAGGAGAAATCAAACTTTAAACGCCCATATCTCTTAAACCATAGCGGTTTGAGAGATACATATTTTTGCATTCAGATCAGCTTTTTAAGCTCTTCTAAATGCAAAAAAAGACATTATGCCAGAGTGGCGTGAAGTGTATTACATTGCAATGCGTTGTGTACCCCTCTGGCACTCAAAGGGTTAAAGACTAGGTAAGTACACAAAGCATTGTGAAGTAATACATTGCCCGTCCGCTCTGGTTGATAAAGGGTTAATATTCTCATACCACTGTGTGGCTTCACATACTGCAATTTTATTCTCCCGAGGCCCTGCTCCCAGGGGCAGTACTGAGGGTTGGCACCATGCAGGAGTCAAACATAAAATAATCAACCTGGTTTTCTTTATTCTTTCAGCTATAGGGCCATATGTTCAAAAGAAAATTGTAGGAGTTCTGGGGGCAAATCATTTGCATTATAGAGGAGAACTAAAAATTCAAAACATTCCCATTGATTTAAGCATTCTATGACATTCAAGGGATTAAAATCCCCATTTAAATCAATGGGAATGTTTAATTTTCCCCTATAGTGCAAATGTTTTTTTCCAGAACTCCGCTTTTCTTTTGAACATACGGAGTTTGTCATCACCCACGGTAGATGCTGATTGGCTGGGAGGTGCTCTGTAGCACATGTACATGCTTTAGCTGAACTTGGGTGCATGTGTCCCTGCCATGGACACACTTGGGTGCATGTGTCTATGCTATTGTTGCACTAGAGTGCATGTGTACGTACCATTTCTGCACTTTGGTCAAGGGGCGGATGTGAGTAAGGAGTATGTTTGCGTGTGCAAAGGCTGGTGCTGTGTTGCTGGGGGGGGGGGTGCGCACACTCTATGCTGCATCAGACTATGGCCTTGATGTGGTTAATTCACACACAGGCTATGGCCATGCAGTGGACTATGCATTCAGATTAGAGATGCTTTGTGGCTGCACTCTGTTTGTGAACATCCACTGGCAGTACTGTAGTGTGTGTTCTATTACTGCACAGAGTGACATTTGATTATTGGTCACATGGCGGTGTTTGTGCGTGCATGCTATGGCTGCACTGTGAAGAGTATGTGCATAAGTGTGTGCAAGCTCTCTTTATCTGCACAGTGTGGTGTGCTAGCTATTGCTGCTCTGTGTTGCATATGTCTGCACACTATGGTATGTTCACTTGCAGTCTTTAGATGTATGTGCACACTCTTACTGCAGTGAGTTGCAAGCCTACATCCTTTTGCTGCATTGTGGTGCATAGGTACTCATTTTCGACGCAGTATTATGTGTGATCATACTTTTAATGCAAGGCAGTGAGCTTGTCTGTTGTCCTCTTTTGGTATGGATGTACTCGCTTTCCCTGAACTGTGACTAGCATGTGCTGCACTGAGGTGAGTATATGCTTGCAATATGTTACCACAAGTGTGTGCTGTGGTGCTTCTGGGTTTGCGAATGCTTTGGGAGCACTGTGGCTCTCTTGTGTGGTTGAACAAATTGGTTATGGTGTATTGCATCTTTGGTGTCTAAGTGTGTATGTTGGATCTACTGTGGTACACTCATGAGTATGAGATTTGATGCACTGAGGTATTCCTTTGTGTAAGCTTTCAACACTTGATGCTCTTTTGATGTGCTGTGATCAGCTGGTTTTGGTTTGTGCATCTTACACTCTAACGTCTGCCTGTGCACCTTGCATGGACATATTTTGAAGTTCTGATTGCCATGTTCTTTTGCCACTGTGTGGTGGGACAATTCACTCTTATTTTGTTGAGAGATCTTGAGCCTGTGCTGTTTTCTCCATCATGGTGTCCTTGTTTTGCTGTCACATACTGGTGCCACCACACTATTCCTGAATAGTAGGAGAGCCTGTCTGTGAATCCTTGATGATCTGTGGTGTACCTTTGTATATGTGCTCTTAGGCTCTGTAGTGGTCACATGTACATTTTTTGCTTTTGGTGTGCTTTTTGGCTTTCTGTGGTTATTTTCCTTTTAATGTTCTGCTGTCTTTTAGAGGTACTGTGGTGCTTATACACATTCTTTACACTATATTTGCTTAGTGTGCAATTGTATGATGCCCTTTGGAGTGTGTGGGTTATTTGTGGAATTTACTGTAGCTTGTATACTTGATATTTTATGGTTCCAAGACATGGTTCTTGACACTTGTTTGCATATGTTTTTTATATTTTCCTTCGTTCCTATCCGAGTCTTATGGTTGCATGTTTTCAATAGTGAGTATAGTTTTAAGATCCCTGCTACCACTCTGGCAATTTTGGCATTTTGATTGAATTTAGATTTGGTTTCACCCCCCCGCCAATTATTGGGTTCATGATACCATGTAGAGAATGTTCTTTTGTCAGCCCTTATAGGTTGTTAGTGTTCTCGGTATCCACTTCCCTTGATGTGAGCCAGGGTTTTTATTATGGGGTCTTCTCCCTCTTCTCTGAACAAGGGCAGAAATAGATAGCTTAGGTAAGTCCTCAAGTAAATTGATGTGTTTATTTTAAGAGTGCCTTGGTACAGAGCATGACAGTGATTAGTACCTGTGCTTCATGGAAGGCTCTCAAAGTAGAGAAGCCCTATGAGAGGACTGCCAACAGAGTATGGCCACATTTCTAAAGCCATGCATCAGTGCTTCATCATTGGTATACTCAGCCTTTTTGCCTTCCAGAACTACTGTCTTCCAGATATATAAGGATGTTCCCATCTCCAGGGTTTGTAAGCAGTTGAGAGAAATACTCCAAGACAGACTAATACGGCCATCCTGAGGGATACAATTTTCATTTGAACAATGTGATGTTCTATCTAATGATAGTTCCTGCTTCTGTGGATGAATGATGCCATATTCTAAATAACCTTTTGTGTGGAGAAGCAAGACTAAAAACAATATTTTGTATCTACAGAGGAGTGCGATGGAAGCACTTCTTATGATCAGAGAGGGATCCTCCCTTTTAAAAATCACTCTAGAGATCACATTTTATGAATTTTCAGTTTTCTTGGTGCAAGGCCAAACCATTAATTAGTAAGTTGGAAGATAATCGTTGGACCTGCTGTTGTTATTATCCTATATTTAAGTCTTCTCTAAATTCATGTTTTGGTCCCTCCCTCCCTTTCTCACTGCTTGGGTTATTACCCATTTGGTGAATACTGATATGGATGAAATATATCATACTTATCTTTACCTGGACATAATCTTTGGCATCTGTCAAAATTTCTCATCCCTTTTTGGCTTATAGCTTTAATATCAAGACATCAGGGGTAGGGGGTAAGGGTCTCTTATACAGTATGAACTTTGTCTGACTTGTTCTCTGTCGTATCAGCTGAAAGGGGAGGAACTAAACCATCTGGTGAATGCTGTCTTGGGAAAGAGAATCACGTTAAGTATGATATAATTCTCCATTTTCATGCATAGGTACAAATAGCTGCAATACCAACTGCTGCACTTTTTTTTTTTTTTTTTTACTGCTGTGTTTATATATTGCACCTACATGATAAAGCTGCTTTAATGTGCTATACTTGTCATTATATTAAAGGAGCAGTAAATGTTTTTATGGGAAAACATTTTACAGGTAGGCTTTATACACTGTTGGGAGATATTTCTTTTAAAAGTTATAATAACTCAGACTTGTTTCTAATTAAACCGGTAACAACAGTGAGCAGTTATGTGTGCTTTTCAAGAAAACAGTCTGCATAGTGGACCGAATCATTGACGGTACTGTTCATATCGATCAAATATATTTATTTTGATAAGACCTGTAAAAGCCTCCTTTTTATTCTTGTACGTTGGCTTGGTGTTGCACAAGGGCACAAAGCAGTTAATCAATTTACAGAGTGTGAGCTAGGAATTCAAATATATGAATGTCACATATTGTGATCCTACGTCTGTGCTGAACATACCCAGGGGTGCCAGTAAGGAGGAGTTATTAAATTCCTCTCTACTGCAACCTGTAGTAACCTGACACTAGTCCCAGACTGTCTGTGTGATTTCCCAGCTCTGTCCAGATCACTGCTTATCACCAACAATCAAATACAGACACATACACAGGGGCACACACAAACACAAAATACACAAAACACACTAACCACACACCTTCACGCATACCCTCACTGCACTGCACACAACATGCATACAACACATGCACAGTATCAACCCTATGGGTGCCATATGGAGGTGTTGCACACCTCTCTTGAACTCAGAGAGTTAATGACCCTCCCTTCTTCATGTAATCCCCTTCCGTGTCTCGTCCTCTCCTCTTTCCACCCTCCCTCACTCCCTTTCTTTGACTCCATTCTCTGGTATTTACAGGTTTAATTATGTGTACTCCTTACGTTAAGAAAAGTTGTTTTGTGCTGCTGACCTCTCTGTTCTGTGTGACTGCTGTGCACTATGTTAGTTCTGATGGGAAACAAGGAAACAGCAGAGTTCTCTGCTGGATGGATCTACACAACCTCCCCACCAGTGCACAGGTGGCAGCTTAAAGAAGGGAGATCAGTAGCACAAAATTACTTTACTTAACATATAGAGGACACACCATTAACCTTGGAGGGATTGAATGGGAAGGGGGCAGGGAATAGGGAGGGACATTTAACCTCTGAGTGCATTTTGTTGCATAATTGTGCTACTTTCATTTTTTATTCTTATGTAATACCTTCCCTGGCCAGCCCTGCACTACTCCACCATTCTCCCAAGCAACAGCCATGCCCAGCCTTCTCTATGATGTTCCTCTGCTCTTCAGCACCATTCATTCCCACTCGGTGGCAAGCCTTGTAATTTGTTTATTCACCATACATCTTTGTCAGATATTCTCCTTCTTCCAATCCTGTCCATATCCAGTTTACATGCCTCAAGCTTCTAGTCTATGCCACCCAGTTTTGTCATTGACCTGCTGGAAGTTATCTCAATTTAAGTCCTACTATTTAACTCTACAATGAGCAGACAAAGATTCAACCCTCCTACAATCCTACAAATTGCCAGCCACGTCCAGTGGTTAGTATTACTAAAACTTCCCACTGACCTGCAGGTCTGATATCCTTGAAGCCTAGTCAGGCATGAAACCACCAAAAGAAAAAGGCATTCTAAAGTCAACACAAAATGCATAATCCTGATGAAAGAGACTGTCTGGGGATCTGAAACACAGAGTTTTTTATATGACTTTTTTAAACTAGTACATTTTGAGTGTTCTGTGCCTGGAGACATGTTCGTCTGCAGATCCTGGGAGGTCCAGAGTTCAGAGAAGTCATTGATAGCGTGAGTGTCTGGCTTTTGTGAACATACAAGTGCTCTGTTTTCTAAATACTCTCTGACCACATATACATTTGATTGTATTTCTGCACATTCTGGTGTTTTAATTGTTAATGATGGTATTACAGGTATTATAAGTGCCTTCCTGTCCTTTGTTTGTTGACATCAATGTCTGATGTGGATGAAGTGCAGCTGTGTCTTATCCAGTTGGGACCAACAATCAATATCAGTATGTATGTGGAGGCAGTATTACCTCAATTAGTGAACTTTGCTGCTTGCTGTATCATCAAGTCTTGTTGCCAGTTTACCTATTTTTATATATACATGTATTGTTGCTGATGCACGAGGTGCACCCCATTTTTCATAAAAAGAGAAGCAACAATATCATCTGGTGACCACAATAGAAAATTCTCTTTAAAAAGAGAAAACAACAAGCCCCCCCCAAAAAAAACTTTGAACTGTTATAATGTTTTAATTAAGTACTAGGAGTTCTCTTGCTTGTGTAAGATTCTTGGATTAGGCAATACAGAGGGAAAAGGGTCATTGAAACTGAAGGCCACACTCTTCAGAATGGGAAAAGATGAGGTCGGAAACAGCTACAGGTTAACATCTTCAAGTCTTCTACAGCTCTACCAGGTCCTACAGGGGGACATAGACCACTGAGCTTACATGGCTTAAGAAATGAGCTGCAAAAAATGATGTGCCATACTTTTCATGGCATTGGACTCCTTCCAATCAACAAAGAGCTCACGCTTTCCAGGGTCATAACTGAAGTTCTTACAGCTATATCAAGGAAGACCCAGACATATATACTTCCTCTCCACTAATCGGAAATGGGTAAGGCTCAGATTAGCCTTCTACATGAGGTAAAGTAATGTGCAAACATTTTAGGCAGGTGTGAAAAAATGCTGTAAAGTAAGAATGCTTTAAAAAATAGACAAGTTAATAGTTTATTTTTTTCAATTAACAAAATGATAATGAGTGAACAGAAGAAAAATCTAAATCAAATCAATATTTGGTGTAACCACCCTTTGCCTTCAAAACAGCATCAATTCTTCTAGGTATACTTGCACAGAGTTTTTAAGGAACTTGGCAGGTAGGTTGTTCCAAACATCTTGGAGAACTAACCGCAGTTCTTCTGTGGATTTAGGCAGCCTCAGTTGCTTCTCTCTCTTCATGTAATCCCAGACAGGCTGGATGATGTTGAGATCAGTGCTCTTTGTGGGCCATACCATCACTTCCAGGACTCCTTGTTCTTCTTTAGACTGAAAATAGTTCTTAATGAATTTGGCTGTACGTTTGGGGTCATTGCCATACTGCAGAATAAATTTGGGGCCAATCAGATGCCTCCCTGATGGTACTGCATGATGGATAAGTATTTGCCTGTACTTCTCAGCATTGAGGAGACCATTAATTCTGACCAAATTTCCAACTCCATTTTCAGAAATGCAGCCCCAGACTTGCAAAGGAACCTCCACCATGCTTCACTGTTGCCTGCAGACATTCATTCTTGTACAGCTCACCAGTCCTTAGGTGAACAAACTACCTTCTTCTACAGCCAAATATTTCAAATTTTGACTCACCAGTCCAGAACACCTGCTGCCATTTTTCTGTACCTGCACCTCAGTTCCTGTATTTCCGTGCATAGTTAAGTCAATTGTCCTTGTTTCACGTCGGATGTGTGGCTTTTGGGTGTACCAGGGTCCCACTGTTTTCTGCCAATTCTAAGCTAATGGCACTGCTGGACATCTTCCGGTTGCGAGGGAAGTAAGAATGGTGTGTCTTTCATCTGCTGCACTGTTTCCTTGGCTGACCACTGCGTCTACGGTCCTCAACATTGCCCATTTCGTTGTGCTTCTTCAAAAGAGCTTGTACTGCACATCTGGAAAACCCTGTCTGCCTTGAAATTTCTGCCTATGCGAGAACTTGGTGATGCAGTATATACTACTCCTTGTGTCTTGTTGCTGTGATCAGTCTTGCCTAATGTATGCTTTTTCACATTAAAGTGTCTTCAGCAACCTCACCTTGTTAGCTGAGTTTGGCTGTTCCTCACCCAGATTTATTCCTCGTACACAGTTGTTTCTGTTTTAGTTAATGATTGTGTTTCAACCCACATATTAAATTGATGATCATTAGCACCTGTTTGGTATAATTGTTTAATCATACACCTGACTTTATGCCTGACTTTGTACAAGTGTACCTAGAAGAACTGATGCAGTTTTGAAGGCAAAGGGTGGTCACACCAAATATTGATTTGATTTAGATTTTTCTTCTGTTCACTCACTATTTGTTTCGTTAAAGTGGAACTCACAAGAAAAAAGGTTACTTCGGATGCTGGTACTTGTGGCAGATAATAGAACTATTAAGAAGCTAGTCGACATATGCATAATTAGTGGGGGACGACTTTTTATTAGGTGGTAGTTCTGCTTTAATTGATAATAATAAATTATTAACATATCTATTTTGATATGCGCCATAAGAAAAAAAAACAAAAACAAATTCCCACTGATTTAAATGGGGATTTTAACACCTTGAATGCTAGAGAGATTACCAACGCTTTGCTTTCTCCACGGAGCACAGTTAGAAAGTCCCATATCTGGCACACCACTCCTTAGAGCAAAGCTTTACTTTTAATAGGCATATTTAAAAACAATCTGCCATTTTAGTTCCACCAGCAATACAACATAAGGTATTACAGAGCTGCTGCAAAATTACCATTTTATACAAGTCTGTTCAATGTTGGAGTAAAAAATGACTCAGCTGATCATCATGGCCTAACATAAAACATTTATCAGCCATTGTTTTGGCAAGATTCACAGAATAATGGTCTACATGAACTGTAAAAGCACAGGTGTTGTATACTGTATCCAATGTGGCTGTAACATGAAATACATAGGTATGATGAAACATAGGCTACATACACATATTATGGAAAATCTTAACAACATATGTAATTCTCAGAAAGATAGACTATTGGGCAAAAAGATACCAACATTTGCTAGACACTTTCAAGGATCATTATTATGTATCTATAAGACCACTGAAAAGTCTACTACTATTAGAATTGGTATTTGTAATTCATATATATATATATATATATATATATATATATATATATATATATATATCACACGATTTGTAGTCCAAAGACTAACAAGGAGCACTCCAGGGACTTAATGATTTCTAAGATTAATACTTTAATAAATCATCTCATCAACGTTTCGGCCCTCACAGGGGCCTTCCTCAAGACAATTAACACACAACACAAAACACCATTTATAGAGTGCAAAGAGTCAAATGCAAGGCGCGAAAGTCGACCCCAAAGGTCAACCATGACGTCAGAAATGAACTCTAACCCTAACGCAGTGGCCACCGTGGCTAAGTTAACCCTCAATGTGCCTCTCGCAAAAAAACCAAAAACCATCGTGCATTGCATGTATGACAAAAATTCTGCAACCGCTTGCTTTGTCCGATGGCAGTCTAAAAACAAATATTAGAAAGAAAGAGTTCAGTGTAACTGAACTCAAATGCCTGAACCCACAAAACACCTAAGATGTCTATAAAACATGTTGCGATGTTACATACATGCTCCGTTTAACCATGAAGTCCGGTCTCATCCAAGGAGATACAGAAATCCATCTCCCAGTAGAATTGATCACCGAAACACATTCCTACTCCGTTCATTGGTGTACCTCTTTTCTTGAAGAGTTCTCCCTTGTTAATCCGCATCTAAATGATCTTCACCCCTGGCTCTACGTCAGCTGTTCTTCAAAACAGACTCGACGGAGACCTAGTATAGGGTCATATCGTGATTCCTTGTGTAAGAACCCATGGCTCTACGGGTGCTACACTTAGTAGACATCCCGGAGACCTATCACAGGGTCTTAATGGAAATACTAATGGGATAATTTTGTTACAATATGCTCCAATGTAACACTAACTCGTTGAGAGGTCCAAATATGACGGGATTAGATGTGTACACAAAGTACCATATTAGTGATATAAAAAGTGAAAGGACATGAATACTCAGGAGATTCCTGGGCTTCAATATAACATCGTGCAGCACTACAGACATCCTTATAGGGAATAAAGTGGTGGAGATTAAATAACCATAACAAACTTATCTATTACTAGTGACTGCCATCGGACAATAATAGCCAGAGGTAATGAAAAATAAAGCTTAAAACAATAGAAAATGAAAACATGTTCAATATCACCTATTAAAGCAGACAAGTTCAAGAGAACATTTGCATAGATACAAGAGTGATCCAATCTCTGATAAATGATTGCAAAACTTGGATAAAATATAGCACACTGATCTGTCCTTATTTAGGTGAATCTTCAAGTTCTAAATCATAGGAAACAATGTAATGAAAGTCGATCATTTAATCCTCTAGGGGTCACTGTGTCCAAACGATATATCCATTTGGCCTCTCTCTGCAAAAGTAGTTTGGCTCTGTCTCCACCTCTGGGCAGTGGTGGTATACAGTCTATTGCCATGTATCTCAAGGTAGGGAGAGAATGTTTTGCTTGCGCAAAGTGTAAAGCTACCGGTTGGTCTTTGATTTTTGATACATGTTGTTTGGCTGTTCCAGAACTTCCAGGTGAAGTGATACAAGTGAGGACTCAACTAAATGTAATGCGCAGTAGCGCCTCCTTGACACTGCCAAATGGGCGCAGCTCTTATCTTTCAGTCTTAGGTGTCCTCATTTCACACAGGCTTGCAGTGCAGCATGCATAATGCCCCCCTTTTAGTCTACCCAGATGTGGATCAAATGGCTGGCAGGAAATAAAAAACCCCAAACAATCACAATGACAGGCACCCCTCTGTGGGGTGCGCCTGTAGGCAGATGCCTACTCTGCCTTATTGTAAATCCTGCCCTGTACATAATGTAATTGAGCTATTGGCTGCATCATATCAAATAATCTTGTGCAGAGACAACAAGTCGACCAAGGGGATAACAATGTCTTTCATATCTTGGGCAAGCCATACACCACAGTAACTGGATGTTCTCTTTTAAGAAACCAGTCAGTTGTAATGTGAGGTTCCCATTAGTGATACCTTGGCCAATGTACTAGTTAATCTCCGTTTTAAATTAAAATGAGGGATTACACATTAACTTAGTAATTATTATTATGATTGATTTGTTTTTATTATTCATTTTTATATTGATTTTATCTTGCTTTAAAGATGGCTAATCAATGTTTTTTGTTTGATGTAATTATGTATAAAATTGTGATTCTACAGTAACTATATATCATTGTATGCTGGATCCCTGACACTGAATAAAAGATAAGTTTTACTAGACTGGTGTACCAGGTTTGGGATTTTGTTCCTGTGCTCCATGGATATATATATTTTACCTTTTTGGACTTGTGAAGTTTTATGTCCCCCCTGTGGTGCAGTACCTATACCAGTTTTTCACATGCCCATTTTGTACTGTACCCTGTTAGCTTATACGTCTATCAAGTAAACAAATGCAATCCAGTGTTTCTTTGTAATAAATAATACAATTAAATTATTTTACCAACAGTAATTTCTTTTTTATTTTCTTGGAAAAAGAGCCTAAGAAAGATAATGTAACTATTCAAGTAATGGAGTTGTCATGGTCCATTGTGTTGTCACTGGTAAGGAATCAGTGTAACATAGATGCCGATGGGGGGTCCTGAAGTATGACTCCAGTATGACTCTCATTGAGTTCAGATGAGACCTTCTCCCCCAGCTGCCCATCTCTTACAGGCCTTTTCTGTTCCAGCTCACTCTCTCTACAAGGCAGGAGCTCTGCTGATTCAGTTTGTGTGTGGTGCATAAGTGGATATCAGATGACTGCCAAAGGTTTTCCAGCAGAACAGTAACCTTATTGAACATGGCTGCAACAACAAATTCAATCACACTCACTCTATTCTCTCTCTCCCTTCCTCTCTAGAGATTCATTTCTGTTTCTGTCATTGTTTTTTCAGTAGGACGTTTGCAACACACCTCTATAGGGAACATAAAAAACATTCCCAAAAATATCCATTGATTTAACTGGAGATTTTGGCCCCTTGGGAAATCAGAGAGGTCTCCAACACATTGCAAACAATGTTTTAGAGACCTTGTAGGGGGGTTTAAGGTTTAAGTCAACTGACATTTAATAGGTCCACTATAATGCTCCTGATTTACCACAGAATTGTTGCAGTTCTTAGAACATCAGCCACGGGGTGCTCTTCTGCTTTAAAAATGTGTTTACAAGTGATCAAACTGATTACCTACAATTGTTTTGATATGGTTTACATACTATTTATAGCATTACATCACATAATATAAAAACACTAGCTAGAGATTAACTAGAAAACTATTTCTGATGTCAGTTCACTGAGTAAACTGCCAAGTTTAGAGGGCAACCAATTACCTCAGCTATGTTTGCTTGAATGGAGATGCAAACATAGTACATCATCTGATCAAAGGGCATTTATGAAATGGTCCAGGCCACTGAGGCTTGTTTGTGCTGTGTTTTGTATAAGGATGGTAAAATCAAACAGAACTTTACCATCAGCAGTCTTACCATAGTAGTTTAATATCTGTTTCCTCAATCACAGCTAATTACACAGTACAGAGGACTTTAAGAACCTGTGGCTATGTTTTTTGAGTCCTACAGTTCCATATAATTCTCTTGCTGGATTGTTTGTGCTGTTTAAGTATTGGTTGAAGAATCAAATACTGAGGTTCTTAGTCAAAGGAATACACTATGTGGAAGGGTGGGTTAATAGCGGAATACCTCAAGGATCAGGGCTAGCACCTGTTTTATTAAATATCTTTATTAATGATATTACTGATGAGCTTCAAAGGAAGATGTGCCTTTTTGCAAATGACACAAAGATCTGTAGCAAGATTGACATTCCTGGAGGTGTTAGTCAAATGAAAAGCAATACATTATTATCTGTTGGTTGTTCCTGATATTAGAGATAAATATTTCACAATAAAAGGAATAAAAGAACAAGAGGGCATGACCTGACATATGACAGTGTAAAAATAAGAGAAAATGTATATATATGGGCAAAACCTCCCACCTCAAAAGAGATACAGGTAAAAAATGGCACTTTTAGACAAGCTGTAAATTGTTTGCATAAAGTGCCAATATTCAATTTTTTTGCCTGTGTATTGCATTGAAGTCAGTGGTAGAACTAAATTGCCTCCCAATGCCACGAGTATTCCCCTGGTGCTAGTTTAAAAAGGTGTCCGCATCTCACAGGTTTTCAGTCTGGGTTTCTGGTGACTTAGGGCCAGATTTAATGGTTCACGTTAAACCACACAATCAAAACACGTAACACAAAAAAATCTGAAAATTTTATTTTGACAGTGTGAATCTGCGAGTGAAAGAGTGTGACAGACAGTGAGTGGGATTGAGTGTGTCTGTGAGGGCCTGTGGGAGTGCCTGGGTGTGAGTGGGTGAATGATGGCCAGGAGAAGAGTACAGGAGAGAGGGATGGGGAGAGTAGTGGAGGAGGAGGAGGAGGAAGGTCAGGAGGAAAGCCCTGAGCAGAGTAGGGGTGGGAGAGGGAGATCCACAGGGCAGAGGGGGACCATACCTAGAAGAGCAGGCACACTGAGGCCAGGGACAGAACCTGCAGTGGAACAAGAGGTACCTGCTGGGGACCACCACACACAGGTAGGGGCAGCACAGGCAGGGCACTCTGGTTCCGACTCCTCGCATGCTGGAGCTGAGGAGGAGAGGATCAGGGATCCCCTTTACACTGAGGAGGAGAATAGGGCCCTCATAAAGGCTGTGCTGGAGAGGGAGACCATCCTCTTCCAGAGGGAGAAGGTCCCTGGTCTGTCTTGTGGGGAGGAAGGCAGCTAGGAACCAGATATGCAGCCGGGCGAATGCGGTGGCCACCTGCAGACTGGTCGTGGACTCTATTAAGAAAAGATGGGGCGACTGCAAGAGGGTGGTCAAGAATAAGTTGTCCGAAAATTGCCAAGCATGCCTGAGGCACCGAAGGTGGGCCACCTGTCCCAATCACCTTCTGCGGATGGGAGGAGATGGTGCGGCAGAACCTGTCCTCCACACTCATTAAGGGGGCCCCTGGAGGATCGGACACTGGGGAAGAGAGGAGCCTCCACACTACCGGTAAGTGCATCATCAGATAACCACACACCACATCAACCCACACAACCATGACACTCAAACACAGTCATATCCCAACATATGCCCATCATTCATCCACACAACTGCACCAACACAGCACCCTGAGGCTTAAAACAGGACACAAGACAAGGACAAATGTCCAGGTTCAACTATATCACCCATGTACCCACAGGGAAACCAGCACATAACCCCTTGAGTGCTAGAGGGATTGTCAATGCTTCGCTCAACAATGCATTGGCAACCCCATAGGTACTCAAAGGGTTAACCACTAATAAGAACACAAGTTGATAGGGTAACGATTGCATGCTACACAGGGGAAATTCACTAAGCGGTGAAAAAGAGATGATTGAGAGAAATTAACACTTACATACCCTCAGTTCACCAATCCCAATGTTAGTCTAGGGAGAATATTCAATAACATGAATCAAGTTGCTAAGGTCACATTGTATAGACTCCATAGAATATACATGTAGCAAAAAGGCGGCACCGACAATCGTCTGAGGTAACAATAGTATCACTCACCAGGCTGTGCTTTAATTTCCCCGGTGCCGTCCAAAGAGATGGTCACTCTTCAACTTGGAAACAGACAAAAGGACGCACTTTCGGTGGAAACTAGCTTCAATAAAAAATGTTCTTTATTTGAATACAAGCATAGACAGCAGAAATAGAGAACAAAAACTCAAAAACATTGAGTTTTTGTTCTCTATAGTCTGCTGTCTATGCTTGTATTCAAATAAAGAACGTTTTTTATTGAAGCTAGTTTCCACCGAAAGTGCGTCCTTTTGTCTAGACTCCATAGAAAGCATTGCAAATGGGGACATGAGATCACTGGAGAAGTCAGCATCATGTTCAGTTCATCAGGTCTTCATCACCGCTTACTGAATCTCAAAAAGGATGGAGCAGGTCACACATCACAGTGCCACTAAGAATAACTGGGTGTATGTGCAACACACAGGCCTAAAATAATTCACCGGGCTTATTTAACCCCTTTCTGACCCTTGACGGTCCTGGTACGTCATGGGTAAAAGTGACTGAACAACCCATGACATACCAGGACCGTCATGGATTTCAGGGCTCCCTGCACGGCTGCATGCCGTTCGGGGAGCCCTGAGTCGGATCGGCAAAAAAAAAACAAATGCTCTGTGGTCCTTTAGTGACCGCTGCGTGCCTGTGCGGCCGGTCTTTAAGGGGTTAAAGAAGAAGAAAGTAGGCCTTGGTGTTGTGTTGTGTATGCAATCATGTACTCTAACTTGAAATGACATATCTCACATTTGATTCACACATGGATCCTTAGGAGTGCTGATGCCAAGGATGGATGGTACACCAGCCACTATTTGCAGGATACACATGGGAACCAAATATGAACCACCAACAGGCCATGAATGATGGATAGCTCTGATTGAGTACAGCTGCCTCACTCATAAGGATGGATGGGCTCATCCCGAAAAAAAAAAAACATGCCTCAATCAAAGATATCCTTCAATACTGGCTTGATTGTTGCCCTTCAGGAATCAACTGGAACAGAACTCAGGATCCTGTCAAGTTCATCAATCTCTGATTGCCAGGGTGGTATCCCATGCATCACAATGTAATGCATAGGATACCATTGTGACAAGCAGAGAGTCACATGTAAAATAATACAAAATCTTGCATTGTACTGGATAAACTGATAAGATAGGGATGAACCCCACTTGAATCCCACTGCAGATCTGTTCAAAAAAGATATGTACACAAAGAAAAATGGTCAGATATGTATGTGGATATGAGCCTTTCAAATGGATACAAATATGTCCCAAAAAGATGTGAACCCAGAGATCAGTTCAGTGCGTGTGATTACTTTACTGGCCCTATATGTGCACCCATCACAAACTAGCTGTTATTGATATCATCAAAATACACATGCCTAGTGTATCCCAACTTACTTAGATGGCATATACGAGGTATGTTTTTATTTATGATATCAATAAAAGTTAGTTTGTGATGGGTGCACATATATAGCCAGTAAGGCAATCACATGTCCCGAACTGATGTCTGGGTTCATATCTTGTAAGGATATGGTTGTACCCATATGAAAGGTACATATCCACATATCAGAACATTTTTCTTTCTGTGTACCTTGGACGAGATAGCTATGGTTAATTTCACCTTGATGTAATATTGTAGGCATTGTAAAAAGATGTGGATCGATGTTAGTCCTATCTCTCCAACCCTCATGGTTAGACAGATATTGCTGTATGTGACAGCTTGAGATTTCAGTCATTTGACCACACGGAGGCTCTTCAGTAGAGTCAAAATTGCACCATTTACAGATTAATACTTCATTGGAATGGTCCACAGAGTGTGCTTGCAAACCATGCAAACCCTCCTGGATGGCTCCCCAGCATGGCCCCAGGTATGATCCCAGGTGGGGGCCAAACAGCAGCAGCAGCCACAGCAGAACCAGCAGCCACATCAGCAGCCACAGCAGAAACAGCAGCAGCAGCCACCACAGCAGAAACAGCAGCAGCAGCCACAGCAGAAACAGCAGCAGCCACAGCAGAAACAGAAGCATCAGAGGACTCAGCAGCAGCATCCACAGCAGCAGAGGACTCAGCAGCAGCAGCCACAGCAGCAGAGGACTCAGCAGCCGCAGCAGCAGAGGACTCAGCAGCATCATAGGACTCAGCAGCAGCAGCCACAGCAGCAGAGGACTCAGCAGGGGAGGACTCACATGCAGGAGCAACCCCACCAGCAGAGTCACCATGCACATCCACCTCCAGCATTGCACGCATCACAGGGATGGAGGCGGAGTGCATGGTGCTACAGAGGAGGCTATTCTGGGCATGCCACAGGACTAATGACAATGTAACAAGGAGCAGAAGGGAATCCAGGAGGAACACCTCAAGAATCGAGGCAAGGATACATGCCCTGGAATTGAAGCACACAAGACTGACCACACAACTCCATCAGCACCACACAGGGATGATGGACATGCTGGGGCAGGTGCTGGTGGAATTGAGAGACCACAACTGCAGGAAGAACCTGAGTGTGGAGTGGGAGCTGCATTCAACAGTTGGGTCCACTACACGTGTAAGCCCTGAAACCACACCTAGGGTTCAAAGGGTGACCAGGCAATCACCTGGCACCCAGTCGAAGGCCCCCCCCCAAAAAAAAAAAACTGCCCAACTTAAGTTTCCCCTTAATAAACAAAACATTGTGCTTTTGAATCCTGTTGGATATGCTTTGTGTTTAGTGATAGCTTGGGTGACAGAGTTGT
Organism: Rhinophrynus dorsalis; assembly: GCA_037306005.1. Classification (NCBI taxonomy): domain Eukaryota; kingdom Metazoa; phylum Chordata; class Amphibia; order Anura; family Rhinophrynidae; genus Rhinophrynus; species Rhinophrynus dorsalis. The sequence goes on from CM074719.1 coordinate 291,997,749, forward strand.
CTCCAATGCATTGCCAAGCAATGCAGTGAACACAACTTCGGCCTAGTTAACATGTCTGTGGGATGTTACAACATTGGTTCACACACCGTTGTACAAATTCAACTGGCAATCCATCACTGGAGCCATATAACATGACAGTGTTATATGGCGATGATGTGGGTTGAATTTGAACAAAACGTACCCCTTAGCACAACAACTGGTGCAACACCAAACATTCGTCTGCATCAATTGTTGTCAAACAGCTATTTGACTTAGAGGAGAACTAACACACAGGACAGATGGAACATGCAGTAAAATAGTGTTTGATTTATTGTGAAACTGACTTACTGGGGAGCCCAATGTTCAGCCTAGGATTTCAATGTGTAGCACACACATTGAAATCCTAGGGTGAGCACTGGGTTCTCCGCTAAGTTGTGTTGTTGTTTTACTAAGATTGTAACACACTTCACCAGTGATTACACTTGTCCACTTGGTCTGGTTGTTTGTTGATGTAGCCCATGTACTGAGATATGTCAGACTAAAGCAATCTCAGGATATTGATTATATTGAGCAACACAGAAACCGTGGACATGAAATCACTGTGGAAATATGTCCCATGTATCACCTCTTTACCACTCCAACACACAGTAGTGTATCACTGCCATCATCTGTTTGCATGAATACATCACAGAGTTCACTCACTGGCAAACAAGTAGTGGTCTCCTGTGATGTGGGTCATGCCTTCCCATGTATGGGGGATACTCTAGCCTTGAGTGTGGTTACGCATTGACACATGTAATCCAAAATTTCTTCATACAGACACAGATTGTATAGTGATGGTTCTTCTTTATTGTGTCTCAAAGTACATTAAAACATACATGTGTTTTCTGGATATATTGCCTATATGCATTAAACACTTGTGTAAGCACACTAAATGTACTTTGGAACTAAATATTAGTACTTTAAAAACACTACTGTACTGCTCATGTGTTGTCCATAATGTTTGACAACTCTGTAGATGAGCATTCTAACTGTACACCTTCCTCTATTATGCTGTTGCCAGCATCATCAACACTTGAATGTGACTTGTTCTTGTCTTCAGTGTTCTTCTTATATGGCCCTATATTTCTACTGGCACTGGTGGTGCTGGACCTAGTTTTGCTGGGACCTTGACAAACTGCATCCTCCCTTGGAGTAAAGGGATCATCATCATTGATTGCACATACTGCAACAACATTGCTGCAGTAGGTTTTGGACTACTACTTTAATCTCACGTCCCTACACTGCTTCACCCCTTCCCCTTGTGCGTTTGCTGGACATTCTGCAACTACACTGTGTTTTTTTAATGTACATTGCACAACACAACTGATGGAGCTGTATGATGCCTTGCCTAAGCCCAGTCAGCTGTCTGTCACTGTCACCTAAGATATTTTGTTTTTTATTCCTTTTTTATTTATTTATTTATTTATTTATTTATTTATTTATTTTTTAATTTATTTTATTTTTTTTAAGTTGTCCACTCTGTTGTCTTATCACAGAAAAAGAAAATCAACAATGTCTTTCCCCAGACTTCCCAGCACAGGGAAAATACCAGCAAGATCAGCAAGCAAATAGGTTGCCTGTGTCTTGCCTGTCAGTCACATGGAATTTTGGAGTATTTGGGGGACAACTTCCTTCCTCCCTTCTTATCCCCTAGAGTGCCCCCAGACTCCCCTAATACAGAGAACAAATGTCCTACCTAACTGACTTCCTAAACTAAGCTTCAATTCCCCTTTACTTGCCTATTTCCTCTAGCTAAAAAACATGCTGCTCTCTCCTCTCACAGACACAGATGGTTGCTGTGAGAGCCTGACAGCCTTTTATATGGCTGTAGAGAACTTTTCTTACCACTGATTTCAATGGGCTGAAAAAGCAGAAAAACTGCACTTTTCGCGGGAAACTTTTCACTAAGCGGAAAGTACCGTTATTTGCCGATTTCAGTTTGAGGCGAAAATTTTCGCCCATCTCTAGGGGTGAGGAGGTGAGTGATGACCAATGGGAAGGTGTTTGTTGTCCAGGTAAGTGTTTGCAGTTGTGTCTGTGTTTTAAAATGTGGTGTGTTCATATTGCTGTGTCTCTGTCAGTCAAGGATGTGAAGTTGTGGGTTGTGTCTGGATCATGTGGTGATGTTGCACAGGTGAGCTTGTTTTGTATTGGCAGGTGTCCGTGTTGTGTGATAACTCTCATTGTTCCATGCCGTGTTGGTGTTTTTTTGGAAGTCCTTGTCCCTGTGGTGTTGCTTGTTGTTGTGTGTGACATTGATATGTGGTGTCCGGCCATGTTTTTGTGTTCTTTTGGCATTGCACGGGTTAATTTTGCCATTTACATGCTTGCGCTGTAAGCATTTTGTATGTTTTCCTATGTAACGGGTGTTTTTTTTTGACCGTTAAGTGTCTATCTGCTAAAAAGAGTGGGTCTTAACTTTTGTCCTTTAAGTGTATCTTTTTTTCAGCCGTTAACAGTAGCGCACTCCTTTGAATGGCTCTGGGGAATCTTGTTCCATGCGTCTCAATGCACGTAACTGTATCGGGCGTAAGGATTATCAAACTGCCATTAGCTGTTCTTTAGACGGATCTTTAAATTGCTAAATATGTCTTAACGCACCCGGTAGTGCTTTTTTTTGCTAACAGCTGCCTTTAAATCTAGCCCTTAATCTGGGAAAAAAACAAATAAATCAAGTTGTTTATTTGTGGAGGTGTTAGAACAGTGTTGGGTTTTTGTGAAAAGAAGGGAGCGTAACCCCCCAAAAAATGTTAGAGTGAGTATCCAGCTATCCTGAGGCTGAATGACGTGATGATACTGACGGAAGCCAGACAATACATTGGTGCTTGTGATTGAGAAGTGAGAGAAAGCAGCATACTGTGAGTTCTGTTGACTTAATAAATAAAGCAAGATGTTTGTGTTTGTTTTCAGAGATGTTAAAGGATAGATGTTGTGGTTTCTGAGTGTGGGTGAGTAGAATGGAGAGTTAATCCCCCAAAAAGTTGTTAGAGTAAGTGACAGCAAGTAGCTAGCCAGCCTGAGACTGAGTGATGTGTCACTGTCAGATACAACCAGACAATACATCTGATGTGACAACAAAGACAAATAAAGACAAGGGGTTCAACTTAACATAATGTGTCTGTGCATGCCATTCATACGCAGCTGCACTCCAGTACATCTGCAAAAATTAGAGGGGCAAGAAAGGATATAGTGATGGGTTGTACAGCACTGATACACTGGTGATTGCTTTGCACTTTATTATTTTACTGCAACCTGTAGAGATTGTGTTTTCTGAAGCCAACCCAAGTCTCTCCTGTACAGTACTGAAAAAATACCATTTGAGTAGTTCTTGGGAGAGAAAGAGTATTGTGACACTATAGATTAGAGGCTTGCAGCTGTAGGAAGTATGGGTGTGTGTAACTGAGTTTAGTGGTTGTGACAGACAGGGATAATAAAAAAAAAACAGACAGACAGAGACCAGCAGGGTTTTTTTTTGAGGTGAGCTAAGACTACTGACATTGACAGAGTCTGACTTTAATACTGACATAAGTACCACATTAGAGGGACAAAACAAGTGAAGATGACTAACTGCTTCCTCATGAGGAGGAATCTATTGTCTGTGTAAAAAACACCTCCACATTGAGATCCCCCTGAAGTACAACCACAGTACTAATTGAGAGGAACAGCAGCAGCACATCAGAGGGGTCATGACTAGCAGCAGCAGAAGCACTCCTAAAAGTGGAAGGGACTGAGGGGCATCTGTTAGTAGTGTTAGAGAATTGTCAGGAAGTGAGACAGCATTATCTCCCCTAACAATAACACCAATGTCTCATTGCCGGTTTTATGCAAGTGCAAAGTATGGAGGAGGATGACACTGAGTTAATAGTAGGAGTTGACAAGAGCCATAGAGTGCTTTCTGCCACCACTACACCTCTGTTGATAGTTGTAAAGTCCAGCTGCAGAGTCGTGCATACCATCAGCATACCACTTTATTAATGCAGAACTTTGAAAGAGAGTGTCCAAGACTGTAGATGTCTTAAAGAGGCCACATCAATGTCATTGAATGCAAATGTAAAGAAGGAAATGGAAAGGAAAAATGCCTTTCAACATATTTTAGTATGAAGGAACAGAATATTTTTCTTGAAATACAAGTAGTGCAACAAAGATTGCAAAAAAGCAGTTGGGATAGCAAAAATAGAAACTGAATCAAGAATTGCAAGAGAGAGCAAGACTTATCCAGAAATGTTTTTCAAATACACAAATACCAAAAACTTAAGATGGAGTGCATTGGATCTTTTAAAAACATGAGTTGGGTGAGTTGATTAGAAAGGATAAAGAATGCTGGATGCTTTCTTTCAATTGGTATATACCACTGAACAAGAAATGGTTGAAGGGCCTCAAAAAGTAAAACCATACCATTATCAGTTTTTGGTTTAACACAAAAAGAGGTTAAGTAGACTGGACAAAATTAAGACTGACAAAGAACCTAGTCCTGATGGTCTACAATACATCCAAGAGTTATTCAGAAACTCAGTGCAATGTTAGAAACACCACCCTCTTTAATCCTTAAAGACTCTTTCACCACAAACCCAGTGCCACAAGACTGGTGTAAAGCCAATGTATTGCCATTATTCAAGAAGGGAACTAAAACAGAACCTAGAAATTATAGACCTGTGAGTTTGACCTCAGTAGTGGGCAAACTACTAGAAGGGATGATAAGGGATTAAATTCAGGATTACACTGTGGAAAATGAGATTATTATCAGTAATCAACAGGGTTTTATGAGAAACATCTCTTTTGAGCTTCAATGAAGTAGTGAGTAGCAACCTATATAATGGTAAAGCAGTATATGTATTATATCTATGCAAAGGCCTTTGACACAGTGACACACAGGAGGCTGGTGTATGAAATAAGGAAATTTGGGCTAGGGAATAACCTTTGCACATGTATAGAAAACTGGTGGAAGGATGGGGAACAGTGTGTTGTTATAAATGGAACATTCTCCAATGCACTTAAAGTTGAGAATGGAGTGCCTCAGGGTTCAGTACTTGGTCCACTTCTTTTTTAACATGTTTGTAAATGACCTTGATATGGTATATAAAGCAAAATGTAAATATTTGCAGATAACACTAAATAATGAAGGGTAATAAATTCAGAGCTGGATGTTTGTACTGTACAGAGGCATTTACATAAGATGGCAGACTGGGCTAATAAATGGAATAACAATTTTAATGTGGGGAAGTGTAAAGGTATGCATTTGGGAAAAAATATCAATGCTGCTTATAAACTTAATGGAATCATTTTAGGAGACTTGTTGATAGAGAAAGATCTGGGAGTCCTTGCAAACTACCAACTTGGAAACAGTGACCATTGTCAAACAGAATTAACAAAGGGAAACAAAGTCATGTCTTGCATAAAAAGGTGCCTACAAGAGTTTAACAACTGAGTTTAACAACAAGGACAACACACAAGGCACCAGAACTCCTGCATTACCTGTAAAGAGCACCTATAGGAAGGTAATCAGCAAATACATTTCTTCTCTGGCATCAGATTTGGACTTACCATGTTCACATTTGCTATTTATTTTGTTGTTATATGTTCATTGCTCCCCAGGATTCTTATCAGCCTCAGCTCTCCCCCTGACTTTACAAACTACATCCACATCTCCCCCTCTCTCCTCCCCTTCACACCTGTCTGCTCTTACACACTTCTCCAGATTTTAACCCCTTCTGCCTCTGCATTCCCTATTCCAAAACACCAATATAAATCCCACTCCTGTATTTCTGCCCTTTGTCTTATCCTTCTGCTTGCTGCAGGGGATATTGCTCCCAATCCCGGCCCAAACCCCATACCCACCTTTTATCAACCGCGGTCTACCATTTCCTCTCACTGCTACTTCAAAGTTTACAACCCCTCAAATCTTATAAACATTCCTCTTTGTTCACCCTCCTTTCTCCCCCTCTCCTGTGCTCTGTTGAACACCCGCTCCATTGTTAACAAGACAACCCCCATTCAGGATTGTTTCTGTGACCAATCACTGCAGTTGTTTGCTTTCACAGAAACTTTGTTGTCTGCATAGGACACAGCTGTGGAGGCTGCACTCTCTCATGGAGGGTTCTGCTTCTCACACACCCCTCGTTCTACTGGTCGCGGTGGGGGGTAGGTCTCCTTCTCTCATCCCGCTGCGGGTTCCAGACCCTCTCAATCCCACCATCTGTGCTCTTTTCTTCTTTTGAAGTATATGTAAACCAGCTGTATTACCATCTGTCTATGCACGTGGCTGTAATATACAGGCCACCAGCTAACTGATCTTCTCCTTCAAACTTTCTCTCCGATTTCGAATCCTGGCTCTCCTTCTTTCTCTCCACTGACAATACTGTCCTTATTCTAGGTGATTTAACTGTCATACTGATGACCCCTCTGTTCCCTGGGCTTCCTTTCTTCTATACCTAACCTCTTCCCTTCATCTCCGGCAGTGGACTGACTGTGCCACTCACAAAGCTGGTCACTGCCTCGATCTTGTCTTTACTATGAATCTGGATCTTTCCTCTTTCACAGTTTCCCCATTCCCTCTGTCAGACCACCATCTTATATCCTTCTCTCTCTCCCACTCTGCCTCTCCCCCCATCCCTCCCCTCACCATATTTATAAGGGATACCCGCTCACTTGATCTCTCTGGGATGAGCCCCTCACATAACTCCAGTCTTTCCTCTATCTTAGCCATCTGTGACACAGACATTCTTGTTAACTCCTACAACTCAATCCTATCCTCTGCTATTGATTCCTTTGCCCAACTGAAATTACAATGGAGTCGTCAAGTCAGTTCATGACCGTGGCTCAACTCCCACACCCGCTTACTATGTTCTTGCACTCGTTCTGCTGAACGCTTTGGAGGAAATCACGCTCACATGCAGATTTCATCCACTTTAAATTTATGCTGTCCTGCCTGCATTCTGCTTTATCAAAAGCTAAACAGGAATACTAATCCACAACAACAAATCTAATGCTCACCATCTCTTTGCAGTCTATGACTCCTTGCTCCATCCTGCCACAGCTTCCTCTCACCCCATACATTCACCTCAAGCTTTTGCAGAGCACTTCAAGCACAAGGTGGAATCTATTCAAAAACAGATTCCTACTGTTCCATCTGCCTCCAAACTCTATCTCCCCAAACCCCCCACATCATACTTCAATAGTTTTACTCCTATATCAGAGGAAGAAGGTTCTCTGCTAGTGTTGAGCGAGCACCCCGATGCTCGGGTGCTCGGGTGCTCTGACCGAGCACCCCCTGAGGCTCGAGTGCTCGGCCGAGCACCCGAGCCCCATTGCATATAATGGGGCGACACGAGCATTACACCAGGCACCCCCTGCTCTGATGAGGGGAGGGTGCCTGGTCAATGCCCCCCTTCATCTCCGCTATGCCCCCTTCATCTCCAAATGCCCCCTTCATCTCCGCAATGTCCCCCTTCATCTCCGCTATGCCCCCTTCATCTCCGCTATGCCCGTCTTCCACAATGTCCCCCTTCATCTCCGCTATGCCCCTCTTCCACAATGTGCCCCTTCATCTCCGCTATGCCCCTCTTCCACAATGTCCCCCTTCATCTCCTAGAGGAGATGAAGGGGGACATTGTGGAAGAGGGGCATAGCGGAGATGAAGGGGCACATTGTGGAAGAGGGGCATAGCGGAGATGAAGGGGGACATTGTGGAAGACGGGCATAGCGGAGATGAAGAGGGGCATAGAGTCTATGCCCCTCTTCCACAATGTCCCCCTTCATCTCCGCAATGCCCCCTTCATCTCCGCAATGCCCCCGTACCTCCAGTCCCTGGTGGTCCAGCGGAGCGTCTTCGGATCTGTGCCTCTTCCGGCACAGATCCCCGCCACCCGAACATGGCGGGCGAGCACATGGCGGTACTCGACGAGTACCGCCATGTGCCGAGCAGAGCGATGCTCGAGCCGATCCGAGCATCGGCCGAGCACGCTCGCTCAACACTATTCTCTGCTTCTTCTATCTACCCACCTCACTACCTGCTCCTTGGACCCTTTGCCCTCCCACTTACTCAAAGCACTTGCACCAGTCCTCACACCTATATTAACACACATTTTCAACACCACTCTCTCCACAGGCACCTTTCCTTCTTCGATGAAACAGGCACAAATCAAACCCCTACTCAAGAGGACTAACCTCAACCCTTCCTGTCTCTCTAACTATCGACCTGTCTCCCTTCTACCTCTTACCACAAAATTCTTAGAACGCCTTGTCTTCTCCCAAATAACCAAATTCCTCAACTCTAACAATCTATTAGACCCTTTGCAGTATGGTTTCCGGTGCGGTCACTCATCTGAGACAGCTCTCTGCAAAGTGGCTAATGATCTCCAGACTGCAAAAGCCAAAGGTCAGTTTTCTATACAACTCGACTTATCCTCTGTTTCTTCCTGCCTCCCCACATTTCATCTTGTTTTGGTCATGGGTATAAGTAAGTCCACTTGTGCGGTAAGTCAGTGTTTGTCTATACTCTTTGATATATTGCCAATTGCGATATTGCATCTGTAAAAAATGTTCTTATTAATTGCCCAAATTTTTTGAGAAAGAAGTTGTGAAGATCGAAACGCGTCTTATAGGCTCTATTGATGTTGATTATATATTGGCATTTTATTATTAAAATCATTTTTTTAAATTATTTTGGATTCTACATATATTTTTTTATTCCTTGGAACACATATGTGACCGTATCGGGGAGGTTATATTACCCCATTGGATAATTGCCGGTTGTTCTGTTGTGGTTACAAGTGTAAGTACTATCCTGTGTACTATCCTTTGTCAATTGCTATACTTTTGCTAGTGTTATTTGTATGCATTCTATCTTGAGATATTCCATCTTGGTTCTGTGTTTCCTGAGGGTCCTGTAGGTCCATCTGGTTACTTGTGGGAAGCAGCATTGACCTAAACACTTATTGAGTGACTGAGTGGGGGCAGTCGGAGTCCCTCATCTGTGTGGTTGACCACTTGCAGTGGTTTTGGACATTATAAGTACCCCTGGTGTACTGGTGGAGGATCACAAATTTTAAAGATATTAAATTTTCCCTCCAAGACCTTGCTCAACAGCTAGCTTCACTATTACAGTTGATAGAATTGACATTGTTCCGGTTAGCTCAGTACGCTGCCTTGGGGCCATATTGGATTCCTCTCTTTCCTTCTCCCCTCACATTAACTCCGTGGCTAGATCATCTCGCTTCTTTCTCCTCAACATTGCTAAAATCCACCCGTTCCTCTCCCAACAAACTACTAAAACTTTTATACATGCCCTCATTCTGTCCCACTTAGACTATTGCAATATCCTACTAACTGGCCTTCCCGCTACTCATCTTTCACCTGTGCAATCTGTTTTAAACTCAGCTGCACGAATTACCACACTCTCCCGAAAAACTGAACCTGCTCACATAATTCTTAGACATCTGTCATAGCTCCCTATTCACCAAGACATCACTTACAAAGTCCTTCTTCTCACGTTTAATGATCTCCACACTGCTACCCCTACTTACATCTCTTCCCTCATCTCCTCTTATGTTCCTGGTCGCCTCCTTCACTCAGAACACAATGCACTTCTTGTTGCCCCAGCCACACCTTCTGCTCTCTCCCATCTCAAACCTTTCTCACTTTCTGCTCCATACCTATGGAACTCCATACCCCTCTCCCTAAGTCTTGAAAAATCCCCCTCTGTCTTTAAGTCTACCCTGAAATCCTATCTTATAGAGCACTAGGACCATGCACTACCTTTGGCCAAACTCAGCACTTGTAATCTCAGCACTTGACACCCTCTCACCCTGTTGTCTGTCTCCTTTTACCCATTTAGAGTGTAAGCGCCTTGGTGCAGGGACCTCTCTCCTATCGTTTCTATGAATGTGGCAATTATTTTATCCCCTCTTATTTATTGTACAATAGTTTATTGTAAGGTGCTGCGTACACTGTGTGGCGCCATATAAAGATATACATATATACATACAGGTGGAGATGGGCTTCTGTCTGGCTCTCCAGCTGGAGCATCAGTGCTTGCAACAGGCTAAATATGTTCAGCAGGTGTGCTTGGTGGGTTCATTGTGATCCCTAGCTCTTGCACGCCTTACTCAAGAATTGATATGCAAATATACTACTCGTATTATCTGTCCAAGTAGTCTCACTGTAAACAAGCCACATTTGAGGAGGGCGAGATGTCCCATTAAGATATTTGTAGGGTGTTGTCCAGGAGCGGTTATCAGTTAGGAACTGACCAATGGGAAGCTGTGTGTTGCCTGGGTAAGTGTTTTGAGGTGTGGCTGTTGTTTGTGTGATTTGTTGTGATTGCTATGTACCTGTCAGGTGTGTGTACGTGAATTGTCAGATGCATCTTGGGTCTCTGTTGACTGGTGATATTGCAGTGATGAGCTTGGGTTGCTTTAGTATTGTGTTGTATGTTCATATCTGTTGTTATGTGTTAACCCCTGTTGTTCCAAGGTATGGTGTGACAGATTGTGTTGAGTTGCTTTGTCAACCCCTTGTCCCTGAGGGGGTTGACTGGTTACTTGATTGTCCGGGACTTCTTTGAAGGGCATGCCCACTTTGCAGAGTTAATCTTGCCATTGCTGTTCTTGTGCAGAATTGAATGGCTCCTGGGTAGAGCTGTTCCATTGTTCTCAATGGGCAATTTATTAACGGCCGTTGTCATTTCTAAACTCTAATTAGCCGTTCATAGCACGGGTAATTGATTAGCTTACTGTGCTTAAAGGGACAGTAATGTCCCATAAAAATATTTTTTGGTTTTGTAGATTAAAGAAAAATAAATTATGTGCAGCGAATCTTATCTCAAACCTTTACAGTTTGAGAGATATTCGAAGCTAAAGTTCTCTCTCTCCTGATGTCAGCTGTAAAGCTGACAGCAGGAGATCCATGTCGGCCTACATGAGGAGGCTCTTCAGAAGAGCCGCAACAGCGTGATTTGAAAAGAAATACTTCTTTGGAACGGTCTAAAAAGTGTGCTTGCAAACCAAGCACACTTTGTAGACCGTTCCAATGAAGTATTTCTTTTAAAATCACACTATTTTGGCTCTGCTGAAGAGCCGCCTGTCAGTCCCCAGACAGCTGATGTCAGGAAAAGGGGAAGGAGTGGGGAACTCTATGACTGAATATCTCTCAAACCATAAAGGTTTGAGAGATGGGGTTTGCAGCACAGAATTTATTTATTTTTAATCTACAAAACAAAAAAAACATTTTTATGGAACATTAGTGTCGCTTCATAGTGGAACTACCACCCAATGTAAAGTTTCCCCCCAATAATTAGGTTTATGGTGACATGCTTCTTAATAGTGTTATTATCTGCTACAAGTACCACAATCTGATGTAATCTGGTTTCTTCAGAGACCGACGGTCAGGTTTGCACGCAGACATCTTGGCTTCTGTGCACCTGCGCTGTCCATCCCGGTCTCCTCTAGGAGGCATTGCATGAAGCCGAAAGACACAGAAAGGGACTGACGGTGTGGGCGCCCAGACGGCTCTACAGCAAGAAGCCTGGCCGACAGTCTCAGAAGAAACAAGATTACTTCAGATTGTGGCACTGTAAGTGCTCTCGCTTACCCTGTTATCCGGCAGGGAGCCGCGTCCCCCTCTGCGAGTCTTCACTGCCAGTTCTGTATTTTGCATTTTTATACAACCAGTTGGTTTGAGAAAGCAGCCTCAGTGCTGCGAAACGTCACAAGATTGGATTTATTGTTTCTTTCTACAATTGGTTTGTTGTTTTATATATATATTTTTATTAAATGAATATCTTTTAGATATTTAGCAGCCTTTTCTCATTTTTCACCCTCTGAAAATAATATCATATTACTGGATATTGGTCACCATCGGACAATACTTCAAATTTATCTAAGTGGAGACAGATTTGAATTTCTCCACAGGCTTGACAGCTGGTTTGGGTATAAGCCGATAACCAGCAACTCCAATTGTGAGTACAATCCCTATCTTATTCAGTTATTGATTATTTGTGGCATTTACAGGCACTATTTGGCGCCCTCTGTTTTTTTGTGTTTTTTTCTTCTATGTACTTCCCTGATGTGTATGAAGAAGAGGTGCAGCCATTAAATTGAACACTCCGAGTTGGAGTGGACCTTTGGGACTGTCGGAGTTCCCTTAAAGCCTGAATTTCAGTGGAGACATATGTTTTACACTGAACATCACATTTGTGAGTAGATTTCATTTGGTTATATTCTATTGAGAATCATCTACATACTACACTAGGAGAGCCTCCTCTTTGTGTTCTCTTCACTGCCATGCCGCATCCGGAGTTGGAGGAGAGACGGATGCCCTAGGCACCGGTCTCTTCTCTTCTGCCCCATGCGGCCACTGCCGCAATTGCTGGCTTCCTCTCCCAGCCAGCAGAGTCGGGCGTGTGTCACTTGGGTTTCCTCTAGTGACGTTGCGTCCTGACTCTTAAAGGGACAGACCACTTTAGTGCTCCTCCTCCTAGGGGTGGGGAATACTGTATATAAACTGCCTGGACACTACACCAGTTGCCCTTTCGTGGTGTTCCAGTGCAGTTCTGTTTAGCTTGCATTCGTGTATGACCCTTGGCTTGCCTATCAGTCTCTCACGGTGTCCAGTGTTGAGGCTTTCTGACTATCCGCTTGGTATTGGACCTTCGGCTCTGGTTGACCACCTGCTCTGGCATTGACCCCTGGCTTGTCTGACTATCCTCTTGGTATTGACCGTCGGCTCTGGCTGACTACCCGCTCTGGTTTTGACCCCTGGCTTGTCTGACTATCCGCTTGGTATTGACCATCGGCTCTGGCTGACTACCCGCTCTGGTTTTGACCCTTGGCTTGTCCGCACTACCACCTGATTCTGACTGCAGGCCGAGTCAGTTTATACTACTTGGGGCAACCTGTAAGTTATACTTTCCTGGATCCTAGCCCCAGTCTACGCTTTACCTTCTTGGGTCCTAACCCCAGTCACTAATTTGATACTTTCCTGGGTCCCAGCTCCAGTTGATGCTAGTTCTCGGTTGCCTTCACTGAGTAATTTTCGAAGCATCCTCCTATTTCTGGTAGGAACCGTTGCTTTGTGCCTATTCTCTACACTTTCAAGTATCCGTGTGGTTTTGCCACTGAATATTTACATTGTTCAATAAAGGTGGTGTTTCAAATCTATACTGACTCTTGTCCATTCCTTGATATCCGTGACAGGTACTTGTGGCAGATAATAACACTATTAAGAAGCTAGTCGCCGTATGCCTAATTATTGGGGGGCGACTTTATATTTAGTTGTAGTTCCGCTTTAAAAAACTGTTATTTTTGGATTGAGACAAATGATTTGAGCCCCTATAGTGCATCTGGTTTGCTCCACAATTGAACCTATTTAGCTTATTAAAAGTGGCAAAATGTCTCTAGTTCTCACTGTACTCCACATTCATCCCTATTGAAGAGAAGTAAAAATAAATCCCAATAATAACTTTTATATTGGTCACAGAATAATATTACATAAGTCAATTATGCATTGGGATCAGGCTTACTGACATTCTCCTTCATGGCACTGGGCATATGTGCTCTTTGATTATGTTACTGACAAGGCAGTTTTAAGAACCCATAAGGAATTGTGGAATCGTCAATAGAGGCCTCCAAATATTGGTTAACATTTAGGATCCTTAATTGTAGTTGTAGTGGTCCTTTCTTCCTATTTGTGGGAAAATTGTCCACATTTACATGCTGTGCACACAAAATGGCCTCACTCCTCTCTGGTCATCTAACCAAATAATTAAATTGGTTCTTTTCTGTAAAAATGGGACTGTTGGAAGCCGAAGGTGAGGCATTGAGACTGAGGGGACCTGGCCAATGGCTGGTTATGCCCATGCATTAAAATGCCCCTGGTTACCAATGTCCTACACTTTTCATAATGTTCAGTGAACATTTGAGCTTAGGAGACCTGGGGGAGGTGCAATAAGGTATGGTAAAGAGGTTATAAACTGGAGATGACTTCTCTAGTGATACCACTTCTCAAATTCCTATGTTATTCTGTATAGCCAATGCATTAAAATTTCTCCAGCTTTGGAGATCTTAATGCATAGGCTCTATAGAATAACATAAGAACTGGAGAAGTGATATTCGTGGAGACGTCATTTCCGCTTTATCACCTCTTTATCACCTCTTTATCACACCTTAGTGCATAACCCCTCTGATCTCTCACCAGAAGATGTGGCATGGACTCTCAGTTTGTAAAGACAAGTGGGCATTTTAGTGGAACCTTCTCCCTGAAGTGTCTTATCATTGGTTTTCTGAACAATCTGTATCATGGGGCATCATTCACCAAGGTAAAGAGGTGCAATTCTTGAACAAACCAACTGCACCATAAGTTAAAAATGAAAAGTCCATAAATTCCCATTTAAATCGGGCTTTGAAGTCCTTGAATGGAGAACTTTGTAGCATTCAAGGGGTTTATCAGCCCATTTAAATCACGGGGATTTTCATCAACACCACTGTGGTACAGTTAGATTGTTCCAGAATTGCATTTCTTTAGTTTGATCAATAACTGGAAACTGGAAGTTCTGGGGAATTTATTATTAGTAGTTGGGGTGGTATTTTTGAACTTTTTTAACCCTTTGAGTGCCAGAGGGGTACACAATGCATTGCAATACGATGCATTGTGTACACCTCTGGCACTCAAAGGGTTGAACCTCTACCATTCTTCTCTTTTTTCACCTGCTGATGTCAACTGATTTTCCTCTCTTTACCAAAAACCTGTGTACAATTTAGCAAACTGTTCTGGGGTAACAGAGCAGGAGAATCAAGAAGTGGGTCACCCCTGATATTTCTGATCCCCCATTGGTCCACTGGGGCTCCCAGTGCAGTCATAGCTTCGTTGGCAGGCCTGATTCAAGGAAACATACCTGCCAATAGGGCACTTTTGGGGTGATAGTTGCCCTTTAAATGGGGATTTTATCTCCTCGGATGTAAATGAGATCTTTAATGCTATGCATTTCAATAGTTTAAAAGCCGCTTATGTTGTAGCTTGTTTGCTTGGCAATTGCTTCAGTTTGTTCTTACTTCATTAGCCTCCATGCATCTGAGAACACTGGGGACCCAGGAACCATGCTGATCTATATATTGACTCCTTCCAATCTTTCTGGCTACTGAAAATATGCTGGAGTTGAAGTACAGGAAATATTCTAAACATTATCTTGAGAGATAATCGCACTATGTAGTAAACAGTAAAATGTAGAAATCCTGGTTTAAACATTAGCTATCTTTTCCTATATGAATGTCCTTGCTAGGCTGTAGTCAAAAAAATGAAAGTATGTGTTAGTGTGCATTGGTTTAGATTATCTCATACATATAAGTGGAACTGTTTAAGGCAATGTTACAAGATAATGTCTTGCACAACAACTCCTAACAGATTAAAAAGTATCTCAGTCATAATCTCAGCAAAGGTTAAAGTCCTTGAAACTGTGACAGGGAGACTGAAAGTGGGAAGCTGGGAGCTGGGGTGTCTAAAATCTTAGGAAGACCATAATAATTTAAATGATCAGTAAAGTAATTAAAAATACATTATCCAGGCTAGGGGCTCATCCCCTCTCCTCCATCCCTCTGCTATCCCTACCCCATTCACCCTTTTTGCTTCCATCATCCCAAGGAGCACTGGCTGCTGATGGAACTCTTCTCAACATGTGTGGATGGGTTGAGAGAAAAAGCTCAGACTGGAGACTGCATTGGTGAAAAAGAGGAAGACAGAGAGTGTTTCTCTTTTCCTCCTATGCCAGAGTCTACAGTGACCTCAAAAGAAGTGAGTGGATGGCTGCAATATTTTCTGTTTGGAGAAGGTGAATGAGTCAAATAGTCATATTTTTTGGATCCATGTTACTTTCCTATGCTGCATCACACTGCATCAATCAATTGTTTTATGACTGGAGGATCTTTTGTCTAAGACAAATGAGAGCATGGGAACCCTCCTGTTAAAACTGATACTTTTATCCCCTAGTCTCATTTGTGTTATAACTGAACTAGGTGGATACTCTAGCTACTATGCATGGATTTCTATAATGTCTTGGGTGTGCAGATGGGGGCATGGGAACAATCCATAGGGTATTGTTCCTGCTTCTATTTTGCAATCATCTTCATCTAATTCCTGTTGTGCAGTTGTTATTATGTCTAGATTGTGTGAGTGCAAAAATGGAGTCAAACCAACTATACCAGGGAACAACAAGTAATAATTATTAATTTAAATGGGGCTTTTAACACACTGAATACTAGAGTGCTCTCCGATGCATTGCAAAGGGCATAGCAATATGTGTATGGGGGGGGGGGGCGGAGTGCATGCACTTGGCTGGGCCTAAGGTAGAAAAAACCCTGAATACATTACTTTATTCAAAACTATAGCCAGTGACTCATTTCTCCAATAAAATGCAACATAATAACTATCTGTGACTTATCTGAACAGCAGGAGGCACTGTTTTGAGTAAAGTAGCTGCTAACAATGTGAGTAATCTTGTTTTAGTTGGCAGGAAAAGTCCCACAATACATACTGTTTTCTTCAGTATATGTTTACTACTCTTAGCCTTTCCAGTGCCAGTGGTATGAGGTAACTTCCTAGTTATATGTGGTAAACGATATACTGGTTTTTCAAAACAAATTTATATTTATTATGGTGCATCACATTAAGTAATTTTTGCATTGTGTGACAAGCTATGATATTATAACTCCTTAACAACCCATGATGGTCATAGTACGTCAAGGGTCAATCTGACTGAACGACACATGACGTACTATGACCGTCATGGAATGCCGGGCTCCTCCCCGCGGCTGCACGCCGTTCGGGGAGTCTGGAAGCGGATGGAGCAAAAAAAAAAAAAAAAATGCTCCGTGGTACTTAACTGACAGCTCCGCACCGATCGGCCAGTCGTTAAGGGGTTAAATACAATAAAATACTTATTTTGCTAATATCAAACAATATGTAACCAAAACATTTATTGGCTGTGAAAGTTTTTCATTATTTTTAAAAGCCCTGAATACTCTGAGTTCAAAAATACCAGTGTATGGTCTGAGCAGACCCTTAATTAACAAGAGTACAAAACGGTATTTTCAACCTTATATTCCATTGGTTACATGATAAAACTTCCCTGAAACAGCTCAATAACTATATAAATGCATATATTTAATGTTAGTAAACTAATTTAGAAATCAGAAAATGGCTGTGGTTTCTTACTATACAAAATGATGAAGCAAGGACATTTTTAAAAAGCAAGTGTTTTCAGAAGGGTTTCTGAAATTTACACTAAAGTCATAAATGACTGTGCAACATCTCGATCAAACATAAACCATAAACAAAAAGTATGAAATATCATTGCCACAACTCTTCTGAATACAATGATACCCAATATGAAGAGAGTGGCATACAAGTGTGTTTACTTCTCTGGGCCCTAAATTTCTAATAGCATATAGCAGAATTTTGATGGACATTTGCATGGATATAACCAAAATGTACTAAACAGTCTGAAGGCTTATTACCCCATAAGTTCAAATATAGCATATTACAGAATTTTGATGGACACTTTCATGGAGACAATGAAAATTTACTAAACAGTTTGAAGGCTTAAGTACCCCACAAATTCTAAATAACTCTTAAGAGCATGCATTTCATGAAAATGCAGCTTCAAATGAGTCACTTACCTTTGTACCACTAGCCTGTTGTGCACAAATTTGTAACCACACCTCCCATCTAATCAGCTTCTAGTTGATTCGCTGGGAGGTGTGGTTACTGCTGGACAAGTTCCAAATGTTCTAGGTGGTATTTGGCGATAAAAGTGAGTACCTTAACACGTTTTACTAACCACCACATGTAATTGAATTGCAAATTCAACTATTTTGTAATTGCTTCCAATGGGTGCAAATTTAGAACCCATAGTCCTGTTTTTCCATTTGGTAGTGTGTCACAGCACAGGTAATTGCATACCAGACTGTGACTTGAAACTACCAACATTGTTTTTTTATTGGTGTCTACTGAATGTCTACTGAATGTCAAACTATTTTACTGCATTTTACTTAAAGGTAATTAGTAATCTTGACAAGGAAATTGCTCTTGGTGTAGAATACTTGGATTTTGCAAAATGACTCACAACAGTTTTCTGCATAAGGCTTCACTTTGGAAGGTGATATCAGTGAATGGATAGAGAACTGGCTACATTATCCATGGCAGAGAGTTGTTGTAAATGGAACCTTTCCAAGCTGATCTAAAGTTGTAGGTGGGGTGCCACAGGGTTCAGGCCTGGGCCCAATGCTTTTTAATATTTGTTTATTAATGAAAGTAGTGTCTCAGTCTTTGCTGATGACACTAAGCTGTATAAGGAAATACATAAAGAATAATGTTGAGCGAGCATGCTCGGCCGATGCTCGGATCGGCTCGAGCATCGCTCTGCTCGGCACATGGCGGTACTCGTCGAGTACCGCCATGTGCTCGCCCGCCATGTTCGGGTGGCGGGGATCTGTGCCGGAGGAGGCACAGATCTGAAGATGCTCCGCTGGACCACCAGGGACTGGAGGTACGGGGGCATTGCGGAGATGAAGGGGGCATTGCGGAGATGAAGGGGGACAGTGTGGAGATGAAGGGGGACATTGTGGAAGAGGGGCATAGAGGAGATGAAGGGGGACATTGTGGAAGAGGGGCATAGCGGAGATGAAGGGGGACATTGTGGAAGAGGGGCATAGCGGAGATGAAGGGGGACATTGTGGAAGAGGGGCATAGACTCTATGCCCCTCTTCCACAATGTCCCCCTTCATCTCCGCTATGCCCCTCTTCCACAATGTCCCCCTTCATCTCCTCTATGCCCCTCTTCCACAATGTCCCCCTTCATCTCCGCTATGCCCCTCTTCCACAATGTCCCCCTTCATCTCCTCTATGCCATAGAGGAGATGAAGGGGGACATTGTGGAAGAGGGGCATAGCGGAGATGAAGGGGGACATTGTGGAAGAGGGGCATAGAGGAGATGAAGGGGGACATTGCGGAGATGAAGGGGGACATTGCGGAGATGAAGGGGGGCATTGACCAGGCACCCTCCCCTCATCAGAGCAGGGGGTGCCTGGTGTAATGCTCGTGTCGCCCCATTCTATTCAATGGGGCTCGGGTGCTCGGCCGAGCACTCGAGCCTCAGGGGGTGCTCGGTCAGAGCACCCGAGCACCCGAGCATCGGGTTGCTCGCTCAACACTAATAAAGAACAATATGTTTTTTCTCTGCAGAAGGATTTAGATAAACTGAGTGAATCGGTAGAAAAGTGGCAGATGACATTTAATGTAGGTAAAGGTTATGCATTTGGGCTGTAGAAACAATCATGCTTCATATACAATAAATGTGAAACTACTTGAGGAATCCTCATTAGAGAAAGATATAGGAGTACTGATAGATGATAGACATCACAGCAGTGTGCAAAGAAACTCAGCTGCTGAAAGAGCAAATAGGGTACAAGCTTAAAAAGAGATAGCGATGCACAGTATGCAAATATAATTCCACCTCTATATAAATCCTTGGTAATGCATCATCTAGAATATGGAGTACAGTTTCAGGCACCAGTTCTGGAAAAATTGCAGGATCTGAGTTACAAAGAGAGAATGGTCAAACTGGGTTTGTTTACATTAGCGAAGAGATGTCTAAGGGGTGATATGATCACCATTTACAAATATATTAAAGGTCAATACAAATAACTCTCCAATTAACTAGTTACTCAAAGAGCTGAGAGAAGAACAAGAGGTTATCCATTAAATATAGAGTAAAGGTGCTTTTGACTAAAGCAAAGGCAGATTTTTTTTTTACAGGAAGGGCAGTAAAGTTATGGAATTCTTTGCCTTGGAATGCTGTGCTTGCAGATACTGTAACTGCTTTAAAAAGTAATGGATACCTAGTTAGCATAGGTCAATATTGAGAATTATGGCAGCTGGCCTCTATACAGGTAGGATTTTGATCCAGGGAAATATTGGACTGCTATTTGGATTTTTTTTACCTACTTGGGGCTTAATTGGAAATGGTTTCAATTTTTTTTTACTTACTCTTGATCAACAGGGGTGAGTTGGCATGGGCTGGACCTGATGGATGCACGTCTTTTTTCTGCCTCGTCATCATCAACTATGTTCCTATGTAACTTTATGTGAATTAATAAATAAATCAATATGTTTTCAGCTTCTATGAGGAAGTAAGTAGCAACTTAGATAATGGTAAGGCAGTTGATGTAGTATATCTAGATTTTGCAAAGGCATTTGATACAGTGCCACACAGAAGGCTGGGGTATAAAATAAGGACATTGGGGCTAGGGGATAAACTTTGCAATTAGATACAAAACTGGTTGAAGGATGGGGAACAGTGTGTGGTTGTAAATGGACAATTCTTCAATACAGTTAAAGAAGATAGTGGAGTACCTAAGGGTTCAGTATTAGGTCTGCTGCTTTTTAACATGTTTATAAATGACCTGGAAATAGAGAAAGTAAATTATCAATATTTGCAGATGACACTAAATTATGCAGGGTAATTAATTCAGAACAGTATATTTACTCTTTACAGAGGGATTTACATAAAATGGCAGACTGGGCAAACATATGGAATATGAAGTTTAATGTGGGGAAGTGTAAAGTCATGCATTTGGGAGGAAATAATCCCAAAGCTACTTATGAACTTAATGGAATCATTTTAGGGGACTCTTTGCTAGAGAAAGACCTGGGTATCCTTGTAAACTACAAACTTGTAAACAGTGACCAGTGACAAATAGCAGTAGCAAAAGCAAAAAAAAGCCTGTCTTGCATAAAAAGGGTATTGACGCAAGATTGGATAACATCATTTTGCCATTGTACAAATCATTGGTAATAAAAGCAGCTCTAATTAATCCTCATAGTATTTGGGCTTTGGAGAATGTTATTTCAATTCTGTCAGAGTTGTAGTTCAAGAGTAATTGAATGATAAAGTATCCCCCTCCCGCCCCTTTTACTGATATAACACTGCTCAGCTCAGAGCAGCAGGGTGTGTCCAAGTAACTTGCAGAGAGGGATAATCTTCAATTAAGACAAGGGAAAAAGCTGAAAAACATGTCAAGGGGAGCAGGGTTTTCATTGTTCTCGCAGTAAGAAGATTGTTCCTTGCTGTGAGCTGTCTGGTCTATAGACCAGATTCCATGTCTGAGGAGAGGGTGCTTACACTAGGTAAAAGGGGCGGGAGGGGGAAAATGTATCAATTACTCTTGAACTACAACTCTGACAGTATTGAAATAACACTCTCCATGGCCCAAATACTATGAAGATTAATTGGAGCTGCTGTTTTTGTGAAACATTAATATCCCTTTAAGGGAATGGAGGACTTGATGTATAAGGAACGACTAGACAAACTTGGTTTATTTACTCTAGAGAAAAGACGACTAAGAGGAGATCGTATCACACAGTGCACGTATATGAGAGGTCAATACAAGGATCTCTGTGGTGAGCTATTTATTCCAAGGCATGATCAGGTGACCAAGGGACACCCCTTGAGACTAGAGGAAAGGAGGTTTAGACTTCAGCAGAGGAGGGTTTTTTTTTTTACAGTAAGGTCTGTTAAATTGTGGAAATTTGTTGCCAGAGGAGGTGGTTATGGCAGATACAATGGATACATTTAAAAGAAAATTAGATACATTTCCTTCAAAAGTGAACATACAGGGTTATACTGTATATTAGTAGGCAAAATAGGAAGGTCTGATAAAGACTAACTTATTTGGTAGCAGGAAAGCTATACAGTTCTGATGTTACTAGGGTATGAGACAAAGGCTGAACTTGATGAACTTATGTCTGTATTTAACCTAATTTACTATGTTACTATATATCAGGACAACAGTAATATTCATATAAAATCAGTGTAGATGCAACAATTTTATCATTCTTCCAGAACTCTTAATCCCCCTCTCAAGTATCAGTGTATCTTACCCGTTAGTGTCCCTTGTGTCCTAATGCAGGGGTCGGAGGTCTGCAAAAGCAGAATTAGCATTGAAATAAATAATTGTAAATATTAAAATTATGTAAAATTCCTATTTGCAAAGAGGGCAAATATTGTCCAACTCTGTACCAGTCCTTAGTCCTCTCATATTGGGCTAGATCAGTGGATCACAGCCCCCAGTATGTTCTCTAGTACAGTGGGAAGATGGAGATATTTCCGTTTACCAGATCAGATACTCCCTATTTTCATTCTAAAAAGCACAACATATCTTTCTTTTGACTCAGAGCATACTTCCCTTTAATGTAACCTTAACTTCTTGGTACTGACATGTGGATGCTAACATACACCATTCCCAGAGTCTGTAGTCTGCATAGCGTTAGAGTCTTGTCTAGCAAACAAAGAGTTAATCTGCTTTTTTCAAATCCTATTTAGGATTTTTACCATAGTGTGCTGTCCATTGGGTTCTTGAGGGCCATATATGCAACCATTTGAGTGATTTTGGTCGTCTGTCATTGGGCTAGATGGCTATAGCACCAACATCCTCCTAAGGGAAACACCATACACATTGTTGGAACAGTCAGGGGAATGCTGTAGATTAGCAGCAACATGTTAATACCATGTGATAGCTCCAAGCTGCCAGTACAAACACTGCCCTGAAGCATTTCTTTCATCTTGCATACTTCATTAGGAGTTATAATGCCTTCAAGTGCTAGGATATATTTAATACTCACACTGTACATAATTTGTATAAACATTTGTATACTTAAACAAGACAGTTAGTTCTAAAACATATTATAAAGTGGCTATTTTACATTGTTTTAATGTTAATTAAAGGTTGAAGATAAATAGATGTATAAAACTTGTCAGCGTAATGTAAAAAAGTGCAAGGTCTAAAATAAATATATAATTTAAATAAAGTAGATTAAATCCAGTGTACTATTCCTTTAAAATTTAAAGCAATGTTTATATATAAATCATTGGGTGCCCATTTTTTTTTTTAAATAACGTTTTCAATTAGTCTTTCAATAACTTTATTTGTAATATTACCACCTTTCTAAGTAACATGAGCTTGTTCAATACCTAAAATTGTCAAAAGGCTTGGGTCCTTATTGTGTATTTTATCTGAAATGGGCCTGGCAACATGCAGAGACTTATGCAGTTAAGAAAAGAGGAGCAACCCTAGGATGAACTAGCGGACACAGAATTCCCTGTGATTTAAATAGACCGTTTTTTTTTAGTCTTTATTGAAATAAGTTTAAATAAGTAAAATGTAGGTAGAGGAAGAGGAAAGGAATACAGAGAAGGTCCACTAGAGGAGAGCAGGAAGGGGAGGACATAAAGTGTGAACAATGGATGACACAGTCCTCCCTCATTGGCAGCTATACAAAAGATAGTAGCATTCATTACATATTGAAGAGAAGATCAAAACGCATCAACCACATTGTAATGAGAATAATCGTATCTGAACATGTAAAATGAGCTATTGGGGCAAAGATTCAAGTGCTTAAGTATTAAGCGATTAGCGCCACAGAAGCAGCAAGCTCCTCCCTGTCCCACTCTCTTGTTTCTATATAGTCATCAAATCTGGACCAAGTGTCAAAGAATTGGAGTTGATATACCAGTGTTGGGGGATCAACGTTTTAGTAGTGTTGAGGAGTTGTACAATGATGTACAATAATAAATGCTGGGAAAATGCTGCAGTGGTCATAGGAGATACTTTCAATGAGTTGCATTTTCAATATATGTCAGGAATATGTGAGAAAAACCTGTGGCGTTCCAAGGCTATACCACCTTGTGAAAAATTTGTAATCTGAGTCTGTAGTTTTGCTGTTTGCCAAAAGGCTATACCACCTTGTGAGAAATTTGTAATTTGAGTCTGTAGTTTTGCTATTGATACATCAGTAATGGGTCCTATGGAAAAATGTCCACATTATTGAAGAGTTAGGGTAGCACTAAGATATTTTTCCCATACTGCAGTATAATGGAGCAGTGGAGGAGAAGTAGAGCTATCTGGCATAGAATGGATTAATGATATGGTGCCAAGAGAAGCAGTAGAAGAGGAACACAAGACTTCAGAGGAGGTTTCTTGTATGAAAACAGGCTCAAGTTTAGAGTATTGAATTTGTAGGTACAGCCAATCATCTCTCCTCTTCCACTCAATTCTCTCCTGAAGTTCAAATGTGGAAATGAGATCATTTTGCGTGTTCAGGTGTTTAATCATTACGTATTGTGATTCAGACCAGTGTTGGGTGGGAGAAGGATCTAGACCAGGGAAGAAGCCAGGATTCATAGACACTGGTGTTAGAGGGCCAGTAGTCAAGAAAGTGTTAGGTTTCATAAGGGCTCGGGCCAGACTGAACAGACTGGCAAGTGTGTTGAGAGAGAAGGGGAGTAAGCTTTAGGGAGTACCGTTAACTATCCAACGCAGAAAAAAAAGTGTCTAATGAGGCAGTCCTCTTTCAAGCTGTACTAACAACTTATTTTGATCATGTTTGAACCAATCTATCACTCTGACAACATGTGCAGCTACATAGTACTGCTTTAAACATTCATAAGACTTATTTCTAGAAGCAGTTTTTAAGTTGATACTTGGCTATATGACTGGCCAGATGAATGAAAAAAGGATGTTATG
The DNA here is from genome assembly GCA_037306005.1 of Rhinophrynus dorsalis. Classification (NCBI taxonomy): domain Eukaryota; kingdom Metazoa; phylum Chordata; class Amphibia; order Anura; family Rhinophrynidae; genus Rhinophrynus; species Rhinophrynus dorsalis. The sequence continues at coordinate 292,022,336 of CM074719.1, forward strand.
TTGGTGCGAATTTATCTGGGAAGGGATTTATCACGGTACCCGTGCCCTTTCAGCAACATCCTGTCAGTCTACACTCCTGCTCTACTCCTATTGACTATACTGTGCTTGTGCCGCCCAGTATGGCCTTTAAATACTGGGTTCTGGCACCTCTCCGGTGCCCTTTCGTGGTGTTCCAGTACCACCACTTGTTCCTGATTCTGTTGTTCTCAGTGTATCGACATCGGCCTGCCTGACTACTCTGCATCTCGTCTCCTGCTTGTGAACCGACCCGGACTGCCTGGCCATTCTGCTTCTCCGCTTCTGTGTACTGACCCGGCTTGACTGACGTTCCTGCACCTTGTTCCAACTTGGATTGGCTGACGTTCCTGCTCCGTGTACCAACCCGGCTTGGCTGACGTTCCTGCTCCGTGTCCTGACCCAGCTTGGCTGACGTTCCTGCACCTTGTTCCGACTTGGATTGGCTGACGTTCCTGCTCCGGGTACACCAGCCCGGCTTTCGGTTGAGGGCGGTGATTCTTTCTCGCTGTCTGTGACAGCTGTGCAGTTTTGGTCTCGGTTGCCTGTGTCGCCCCGGCGACATTCCTATTGGCTTGTCATTCTATCCGCTCCGGGTTGGTTGCCACCTCAGGGCGAGTTGCTCAGTTGCTCTGTTCCGTTACTGCCACGGCAGTCGCCGGTAGCTTAGTCTCCATTACTGCTACGGCAGAGTGCAAGTGGCCTAGTCTCCGTTTACTGCTATGGCAGAGTGCAAGTGGCCTAGTCTCCGTTACTGCTACGGCAGAGGGCAAGTGGCCTAGTCTCGGTTTACTGCTACGGCAGAGTGCTAGTTGCCTGGTCTCCGTTACTGCTACGGCAGTGTCCACGTCACTCAGTCTCCATTACTGCTACGGCAGGGTTCACGTGGCCTAGTGCTCTATGTTGCTCAACCTCCGTTACTGCTCAGGCAGTTCACCATTACCTGCTAACTGTTTATTGGGCGCTACTCGTAATTAAGCTCTCTATCCTAGGTGAGCTTCTTAACAGGCCTTATCACACACGGGACTGTTTACACTCGCTGGCTGCTATTAACCCATGCAGTACCGATACCCTGGGACTCTTTCAAGATCTGCCTGACCTGTGTCAGTATATCATGTTATGGACTCTATAATTATACTGGACCTGTGTGGGCATATATATATGTAACCTGTCTTGTGTCTGTATTATATTGAGAATATACTACAGGACCTGTGAGGGTTATTGTATTCCTAATTGTTTAATAAAACTGTGTTTTATCCAAACCTACAGTGTCTGTGTGTCAAACAAACTGTTACAGGATTGTAGGAGAATCTACATATAATAGAGAATAAAGGTAGGTATATGTCACGGAGTGACTAGGAAATAACAACACTGACAAGTACAGATGAACATAAGATAAAACTTTATTTAATACAATAGAGCAGCAAAGATGACACAATGGTGGAAGCAGCAAATGACACAGCAGTGGCAGTAATGAGTGACACAAACGTGGCATCAAGAGTGGCACACCTTCACGAGACCAGGGAGGAACAGTGAACTCACTTCCCTCACCCTTCACTAGACAGGCGAGCAGTAATGGAAAGGCCCTGGGAACTCTTAAGGCTAGGTAGAAGGACAGTGCAGAGCACTTCCACACACACAGTCGAGTGGCACACCTTCACGAGACCAGGGAGGAACAGTGTACACACTTTCCTCACCCTTCACTAGGCAGGCGAGCAGTAACGGAATGGCCCTGGGAACTCTTAAGACTAGGTAGGAGGACAGTGCAGAGCAGTTCCACACACACAGTCGAGTGGCACACCGTCACGAGACCAGGGAGGAACAGTGGCCACACTTTCCTCACCCTTCACTAGGCAGGTGAGCAATAACGGAAAGGCCCTGGGAACTCACACAGGCAAGGTGGGAGGACAGTCCAGAGCACTTCCACACACGCACACAGTCGACAGGAAAGCAGGAAGCTCAACAATACCCAAATACTGGGTATACAGTCGACAAGGTAACTGGCACTGGGGCTAAGTGAGGCAACACACAAACCGGAATGGCCACGGGAGGTCAGTACATGGGCTGGCCGACAAGCGCTGCTAGCAGAAGCGAGCACTAGGAGGAAGGCACTGGCAGCAAGGATTCCTAATGAGGAATCACAATAGGAGCGCAACAGAGGAATAATAAGAGGCAGCCAAGGGTCAGCCGGATTGGGTAGTCAGAAGTCGCCAGTGGTCGGAGCTGGAACGGGTAGTCAGACGTAGCCAGGAGTTGGAGCCGGAATGGGTAGTCAGACGTAGCAGGACTCGTACAGAGGAACAGCAATGGACCAACACAGCACTAGGCTCAGGTACACCACGAAAGGGCAAAGGTAATGAAACAGGCTGAGGTTTAAAAGGCCTAGCAGGTGGGTGGAGAGATGACATCACCAGCATAGTGACCTATAAGAATAGCGACAGTTAGGCAGTAACAATGTCGCTGAATAGCAAACCAGCATAGAGGCAATCACGGGCACAGTGATAGTATATTCATTTTGATTATATTCATGTGTTCTGTCCATTTAAAATGTGGAATATCACCCAGTGTCACCCCTTTATTGTAGATGTTCAACTAGGCTGATGAGAGGAGAGACTCCATAATCAATACAAAAAATAAATGAAACATGAGACAGCCTTGTCTTGTCCTGTTTCTTATTCCAAAGGGTCTAGACAAAGTGCTGTTGACTTGGACACATATTGTTGGGTTTGAGTAAAGGACAAGAAACTTGTATAAGAAGTTATTTTGATTTTCCAGGGCCTTTATGGTCTCTTCCATAAAAGTCGAGTTGATGTGATAGAATGCCTTCTCTGCATCTGTAGGAGCAAGAGGATGATTTTTGACTGCCAATTAATATTATCATTGGTCTCGTTCACCTTGTCCATTGCCTCTCTTGCTGAAATGAACCACACTTAACCACACTGAATGAGGTTTAGCAGAAAGCCTTGATCCTGTTCACTAGAATTTTTGCATGAAGCTTCAGGTCAGTGTGTTGAGAAGGGAGACTTGTTTTAGTGACTGGATGTGGATTTGACTGATGCTGAGGAATTCATAGGCTTACAAAGAGAAGAGACAAAATGTCTTGGAATGTTTTACAAACAGACAATTGCAAAATCTTCTAGACCAGGGCTCTTATTTGAGGGGATTCCTTGATGGCTGGAGTTCTCATTCCACTCCACAATATGGATGACTACTTCAGGAATCAGTGTGCGAAAATTAATGTAAGATTAGATTTCATTTTTGGGTACAGACTTGTATAATTTGGGGAAAATTGTCAGGTCTCATATTATATACAGTCTCATAATGCTTGCAGAATTCTTCCGCTAAGTGCTCTGCTTTCTGTTTTTTACTGCCTTAAGGACTGGTAATTTTTGATATGTAGAAAGATTGATATTTGACACTGAGCGGTCTAGAGAGGAGTTTTCTACTCTTTCTGACAAATTCATAGATCTGTTTTTATACAAACTGTATCTGTCAATTGAGGAGTTGTGAGAGTTGTCAGTGTCACAGAAAGTTTATTAACTGACTCTAATTGCTGTATTTCTGTGATCTTCTCCTTTTCCTTTATGTGCTTTCATGAATCAGTTCCTTTAATCACACTTTTAATGAGTTGTGAGAGTTACTTATTAGCTTTAGAAAGTGATTCAATAGTTTTCAGTGTCTGTGAAAGTTTATGAACTAATTCCTATATTTCTGTTATCTTCTCCTTTTCCTTTTTGTGCCTTCATGAATCAATTACCTTAATCACACTGTTGCGTAGGCCTTTGTATTCAAGGTATCCCACATGCTGGGGTTCTAGCATTTGTTCAAAAAGGCTATCTTTTAGGAGGTTTTCATTAAGAGGTATGAACAACCCAGGGAGATTTTGTGGATTGTGGTGTGATGAAGAAGATTGAGATTGTTGTGCGAAAGAAAGAAACATTCTGTCCAGAAATATCTGTTATGTATGTGCAAGAAAAAGTAAATTATTTCACATCAAGTTGTATAGGCCTCCAGGTATCTATCAGTTGTCTGGAGTGAAGTAATCTTTTAAAACATCTGATAGGAAATATGGAATGTGTCTATGAGTGGGTCCTGTGCAAGGTTGAAGCCTGCCCCCTTAAATACTATTCCTCTCTCTAAAGCCTTCTGTTTTATTGATAAAAAAAATAATGCAAGTTAATTAAATTTGTTGGTCCTTATTGGGAAGGTAAATGTTGATCATGGTGATAATGTGGGACACTGTTGTCACTTTAATGAGGAATCAAACATTTGGATCCTGTAAATCTTACTGGAAGGCTTGTGTTTAGTAAACATGATTGCAACACCCCTGGATTTGATTTGAGTATAATTACTTTAGTAGCTTATTTGGGTAAAGATTAAAAGAATATCTGGGTAAAGATGCACCTTTTCTGAGTGATAGTAAGGCTTTTGACACTGTAGGAAGCTATAGTTAGAACTGTCATAAATAGCCTGTGGGAGGTGGGCACCAGGGTATGTAGACAAGGAGAGAATAAAAGGGAAGAAAAGTGGGCAACTCAGCATTAAAGGGTGAGGATATAAATAGTGAAGGTACAGTAAGAAGTTGTAAGAAGTGTTCCTAGTAGAATAAAAAAGAGGTTATGGTGCTACACATTGGTATACAAATGTTGCAAGAGATATATATAATAAGAAAAGTCCCTGGGGTACTCACCAGCGAAAAACACCGGGGTGCCTCCTGGAAGCAGCACTCCGTAACTGCTAATCCAGTCCAATGGCAAACATACAAGAGTCTCCGGGGCATTCACCGGTCCGCTGGAAAAATAATTCAACTCACGATGACCGGGCCAGTGTAGATAAAACACAGATTTTATTTTGTCAAAAATAAAACAATCATCATTCAGGCATTCCCGATGACAAAGGGAAACAGGGCTCACATGTAACAATAAGCTATGATGAACCAGAACTCGTCTGACATGTTTCGCGCATACCTGCGCTTAATCATAGACCAGGTGTATCGGCTAGCTGCGGCCGATTTAAACACTCCTGAAAATTCTGATTGGACACCATTTAAAACAGTAATTAACCCTTTCCGGAGAAGAAAAACCACAAATATGCAAAAATATACAAAAGTACACAAAAACCTCCAGAAGGCATCCCGACACCTACAGAACACCACAAGCCACACTCAAACCTGGAATATACCCTGGCTTTCGTCCGCAGCTGTGGAAAACCCTGACAGCACCGGGACGCCCACCATTTGCATGAAGACTAACCCATAACAAACTTAATAAGAAAAAAAATATCTATAATAACAACAATAATATCATATTCTTCATTTTTTATCATTATTATTGTTATTGTGAGCAGCTGTGTAAATGAGCAGAGCACAGTAGCCCACAAGGACATCTCTGTCTCACAAACACATGTGCACTCACAAAATACTGTCATCGGGAATGCCTGAATGATGATTGTTTTATTTTTGACAAAATAAAGTCTGTTTTTTATCTACACTGGCCCGGTCATCGTGAGTTGAATTATTTTTCCAGCGGACCAGTGAGTGCCCCGGAGACTCTTGTATGTTTTCCTAGTAGAATAGACAATGGTTCTGTCAACAAAACCTCACCTAAAAGGAAAATATAGTGGTGGCAACTGTATCCATCATGGGAAAGTATCTAGAACTGGAGAGGGATTAAGGCCAACAGGACAACCCAGCAAATCAATGGCCGAACGTAAAAGACAACAAATCATAAGTGCAGCAAGAATAATGTAAGACCAAAACAGTCTGTATTCACTGTATAATAATTATAATGACAATACATAGAGTGCAGTGAGCATGATGAAAAAGTTAGTTAGGATACAGGTCATGCCAAATCAATCTAAGACATTTCCTTAACCTTATAACTTATGTGCCCTTGAGACAGTGAACTGAGCACTAGGCAAATCATCAAAGGTCAGGAAATTAACTAAGCAATGGATAGGAAGATTATGGGAGTGTGTAGTGACACAGACAAGGTAAATGTTCAATAGAGAACTGGCCAGCAGGGTTGACCCTTGGCAGAAGACCCACAGAACAAATATCCTCTAGAGGATCTGGCGAAAGTCTGTGAGAGAAGGGATAACCGTTTCCAGGGACATCACCCAGGGACTCCTCTCTGTCTCCACAGACACTGGGAAGTGCAAGCAGTGTTTAACCACAATTATACACAATTTAAAACACATTTACAAAATATAGTTGATTTGCTCACAACATTTCCTGTAAAATGAAGTGCCTTTCTAAGTGGAGGGCAGAGAAACCCCCCTCTCCCACCCAAGGAGGCCACACACAACTAACAACAATATGAGACCACCAGGAAACATGTCTTACATCCAAATGGGCAAAAGATGTTTGAGAAAAGCAGTTTGAATCTCTGATGTCCAAGGTGCTGTAGACATGCATGTGGGCAACAAATAGAAAGCTGAAAGAAGTACAGTTTTTGTATAAGATAGATCTGTCAGATTGGAAATAGTTTGTCCTTTTAGATATGGATGTGTCACACTGCTTGGCTATGATAACCTTGGACTCTAAATAGAACTGCTGCTGCAAACTGCAAACCTGGATAGCACAGACCAGCTGAGCTAGACTATGCTCATGATGACTGGTCGCAGACTGTTGAAATGGTGATAAGTGGAGTTCTAGAGCCAATTGTCAGGCAGCTACAAACAGAACTAGACAATATACTGGGGACCGATTGACATCACAGGAACTGAACACTATAAGAAGTAGCTGGGGTCAGGCTGCAACAGAGACTGGACACAAGGCAGAGTTTCTGGAGACAGGCTGTAGCACAGGCATAGAACTCTGATAGCAGTGTAGAATAAATCAGAAAGAGCAGCACAGATAGAGAGCCATCGGAACAGTTCTCAGCACTGTGAGCAATTAATGATACAGAGGTCCACAATACCCAAGTGTATAACAGTGACTGACAAGCAGGGGCAAACATAAATGTCTGGAATAAGTCCACAAATGCAGCACACTAGAGCCAATAACCAGGATGGAACTAACAAGGAGGCAGCACAAGTAATGTCAAACAGTGAAGGACTGGAAATGGTCCAGTTCAGCAGACACTGGCAAAACCACAACAAGCAGAACTAGGCAGTGAAGATAGAGACAAGTTCAGTTCAGTAACAGTGGATCCAAACAAGAACGAATGGAATACTATATCATGGTCAGCAATAGGAGGAGTTCAGCAACAAATCAATGCAGGAAAATCGGCGGAAACAATACAGTGGTCAGGAACAGGACTGGTTCAGCAAGAGCAAATCAATGCAGGAACAAGCAGCAAGCAAAAATATGGTCAGGAATGAAGTTGGTCAGTAACTGGAGAGCAGGCATAAACAACATACACTAGACAAAGCAAAACAGGAAGCTTTGGGCAAGCACCATTGCAAGGAAGAGGCGGCTCCATAAATAAGACTAGGTGATCACAAGAGCTGAACTGAACAAGAGATCAGGCCACAGGAAAGACAACAGGTAATGTCTGGACTGGACAATGAGGATGTCAGGTAAATAGCCTCAGAACATGTTCACAAGGATAACAGAACAGAATAGTCTCACTGTGATTTTGATAACGTTACTTACACTTTCCTGAACATAACGTTATTAAAATCACAAAGAAACTCATAAGTAATCCTACCGAGATACATTAAACTCGCTCCTATATAGAGTAAATAATGAATCACCAGTGTTTCTCAATGTTAGTCCTTGGTTCATGCCAACAGTGCAGGTTTTTGGGATAACCAGTCTTGACCACAGGAGGGCATTCAATGGTTGTAGTTGTAATGAATTTTCACAAGTTAATTAGGGATATCCTTAAAACATGATATGTTGATGTGCCCCAAGGACTGTTGCTGGGAATCACTGATATAAACAAAACAGACTTTTTCAGGTGCACACAGGGACAAACAAAAACAGCAGAACTTCAAACGCCTTTACTATTAGCCTCATTTCAGGATAGTAATGTTTCACAATAAAAGCAGCTCCAATTAATCTTCATAGTATTTGGGCCATGGAGAGTGTTATTTCAATACTGTCAAAGTTGTAGTTCAAGAGTAATTGAATGATAAAGTATCCCCCTCCCGCCCCTTCTACTGATGTAACACTTTTCACCTCAGAGCAGCGTATGGATCGCAGAGAGGGACAATCTTCAGTGAGCATAAGGAAAAAACTGTCAAGAGGATCAGAGTTTTCCTTATGTTCACGGTAAGAAGATTGTCCCTTGCTACAACCTGCCTGGTCAAAAGACCAGATTCCACATCTGAGGGGAGGTGGCTTACACTAGGGAAAAGGGGCGGGAGTGGGGATATTTTATCATTCAATTACTCTTGAACTATAACTCTGGCAGTAATGAAATAACACTTTCCATGACTGAAATACTATGAAGATTAATTGGAGCTGCTGTTTTTGTGAAACATTACAATCACTTTACAGTGGAGCTGGTCTGCAGTTTGAGGGGCTAGAGCAGTGATGGCAAATCTTTTTGGGCCCTAATGCCCTATTTTCTGCAGTTATACTAGATTGAAGATATCAAAGTACTGAACATTTACGATACAAAGGAAGTTTCCTTGGTGAATACATATATGAAAAGACCGCTATATACAATTGCGTACTCTCTTTATGTTATCAGACAAATGTAAACTATGTTTTTAACGTGAATTAAAATGAAAATAAACTTCTTGTGCTGAATACTTTTTAGTGTGAATCACTGTATCAGTTCTGTGTACAACCAAAGTAAATGTAGCGTAACACTTCACAGCACATTTTATGCAATGCCTCCAACTTTGAAATGGAACTTAAAAGCTTTTAAAGTATCGTGCACTATTAATCTGAGTAACAACATGGCTTTGAGCAATGGAGACGCTGATTTCGCAATACCTTTCCACCAAAGACATATACTTGGAACTCAAGGCCACATTTATAGAGGTAAACTGGAGCAATTGTGGGACAAAGTTCTAAAGTGGGAGCAATATAAAAAACTCCAATTGGTTTCTATGGTAATTAATATTAAAGTAATTTACCAGGATGCCTTGAGACTGTCTATTGTTTTCAAGTATGTTCTAGGGTATAGATGTTATTATTACCCTATTTAACAGCACTCATTTTATCTACCTCAGAAGAATGAAAGGCTGAGTTGACTCTGCTGGGACTAGAACCAGCGACCTTGAGGTTTGAACAGACTCTACACCTGGTGCATTAGCCAACATGAGCCATCTCATCAGCATTCCTAACTTACCACTTTGGCCCAGAATTTCTTCCGTTTTGGCTTTATAAGTACTGCTATTATGTAACACTTGATAAAAACGTAGCTTTGGCCAAACTAGGCTTTCAGTTCACAACCACTAACTCCTACACATTATGTGGGGCAAAGTGATGAATTGGAAGTTACCACAATAGAAACCAATTGCATGTTTTATCTACTGCTTCTATTTTGATCTGCATTAGAGTCTACAGTTGAGATTAAAACATTTTAATTTACACTAATAAACTGAATGAGAATATAGCTTTGGACAAAAGAGGGTATCACTTCCCAATACCCGTGTACGTTTGTACACTGGTTCCCTTCTTATGTCTCTGGCTTCATGTGAGCAGGGGGCAGAGGCAGAAATTATATATTGGAAGAAGAATATCACAATGTAAAGGCCCTATTTAGTTTTAACTTTATGAACACCTGAACTGCTGCAGTGGCAAAACTATCTAATTGAACCTCCTCCCTCCATGATAAAATGGGCACCAGTCCCACTACTATTCTCCACCACAAATTTGCCCGATAGCAGGCTTGTCTCCTGTGCCAATGCCCCCTCCTCACATCAACCTGCTAGCAAAAAGGGCAACAAGCTGAGCAATGGCAACCCCTATCAAACGTGCCCAACAGTGGGACTGTGTCTGGGCTCAACCTACCCACATTAATCAGCTCTGTTTCAAATTGCTATGTTTGGGAGAAAGACCCACTTACTTCCCCAAATAAAGGGCTTACCTACCTCCAATTGTCCAGACAGCAGGACTGCATGCTTTCTCTCCCCTTCTTCCATTAATTAGCAAGGCCATGGATAGGATGGATGATGGCAGTTCCGTCTGCATTGGGAGAGTGTACAGCACCTTTCCCTTCCGGATACAATTTGTAAGCTGCTGTGACTGTCTGGCAACAATTAGGGGAGGAGGGGCACAAGGCAAAACAAGACTTTCAGGGGATGATTGGGGATGTGACAGAGACCCAGCTGCAAGGCTCCCAGTGGTATTACAGTACACTTTAGATTGGGCATGGGGCAGCCAAGGTAATCTGAACCACCCTGACATATCTATTCTATCTCTTGAGACAATGTAAAAGTGTGAGGGCCCACTCCTGAGCCTGGGACCCCCAGTCATAAGCCAATTATGCCCAAAGGCAAAGTGGTACTGGAACCAGGTGTTCTATCCTCATTCCACCACAGCCAACACTCTCTCATGTTCCAACAGTATACACTACACTGCATACACTACTCATCTAACTACAAAGTGAGTAGATATTGCTTGTTTATTATAGTACCTTTTGTCAGTTTTTCTTTAACTTTTATCTTCCTGTATTTCTGTTTCCAGTGACCTTTCTGTCAGGGATAGTGAAAGGAGGGATAGTGGTACAATACAGCACTATCACTGCCTGGAAGCAGGCATTTCTGCTGTAGACTTAGTACAACATTATATCACTACCCCTGCTTTCGCAGAACATTATGTTATGCACATGCAGAATATATAAATTTAAAACTGAGGTTGACTGTCAAGTTTAACATTTTTGAAGTGAGTGTTTTTGATTTGAGTTGTCCTTGTATAATATGGACATATATTGTAAGTGGAACCAAACATTACAGCTTTGTGTGTGAGAGTTATCATTGTTTTGCCAGTTGCAACATTCATTTTTCTGCTAGTTTCCATGTTTTTCTTCACCTACATACCTTTGTCGTAATGTTTTCTTTTCTACCAAGAGAAGATATGTATCTGTCAGATACAAATAGAAACATACATACTTTGAAACATGTGATCACCCATTAGCAAGACAAACAACAGTGTGTGTTTCCATTTCTTAAATATGAGTGTCTATGCCAATGTGTAAACACACCCTAGTACATCTCAGAACTAGTGTTGAGCGAGCGTGCTCGGCCGATGCTCGGATCGGCTCGAGCATCGCTCTGCTCGGCACATGGCGGTACTCGTCGAGTACCGCCATGTGCTCTCCCGCCATGTTCGGGTGGCGGGGATCTGTGCCGGAAGAGGCACTGATCAGAAGACGCTCCGCTGGACCACCAGGGACTGGAGGTACGGGGGCATTGCGGAGATGAAGGGGGCATTGCGGAGATGAAGGGGGACATTGTGGAAGAGGGGCATAGACTCTATGCCCCTCTTCCACAATGTCCCCCTTCATCTCCGCTATGCCCCTCTTCCACAATGTCCCCCTTCATCTCCGCTATGCCCCTCTTCCACAATGTCCCCCTTCATCTCCTCTATGCCATAGAGGAGATGAAGGGGGACATTGTGGAAGAGGGGCATAGCGGAGATGAAGGGGGACATTGTGGAAGAGGGGCATAGCGGAGATGAAGGGGGACATTGTGGAAGAGGGGCATAGCGGAGATGAAGGGGGACATTGCGGAGATGAAGGGGGACATTGCGGAGATGAAGGGGGCATTCAGAGATGAAGGGGGCATAGCGGAGATGAAGGGGGGCATTGACCAGGCACCCTCCCCTCATCAGAGCAGGGGGTGCCTGGTGTAATGCTCGTGTCGCCCCATTCATTTGAATTGGGCTCGGGTGCTCGGCCGAGCACTCGAGCCTCAGGGGGTGCTCGGTCAGAGCACCCGAGCACCCGAGCATCGGGGTGCTCGCTCAACACTACTCAGAACTAACGAGGAAAAAAATATCCTGGTCTTCCCAGAAGGGACAAATCTCATACCTCCCAAGTGTCCCTCTTTAGGAGGGACAGTCCCTTTTTGAAACCCACATCCCTCTGTCCCTCTCTCCAACCCTGGTGTGCCTCTTTTTAGGAGATCAGACTGTGTGGTGTGTGTTTATATTAGTTTATCACATTGCTCCACAGCAAAAAAACTAACATTAATGTTTCTATAAACTTCAGTACATGTGTTTATAAATTATATTTTGTAAATAAAATGCTTTAGTCTTGTTCTAAATCATTTATTCAGTTACACAAAGAAGTGTCAGTAGGTCATGCAATAGCGTAAAAATTCTCGGTAATGCCCAGACCACAAGCCACACCCCCAGCAACACCAGCTGAAACATCTGTTTTGGGAGGTATGAAATCTGTGTATAAGAGATGCGTTGGAGATGTCGCTAGCATCGATGGGGTTTTTAATAATATCCTGTAAAGGGAAATAAAACTTGTGCAGGGACATTGAGATTTCTCTGACCATGCCCACAATTCACATATGGAGTGTGTCCAGCACAACTGAGGTTCCCCTCAGAATTTGGAGCTCTAGGCAGTTGCTTACTGTGCCTAATGGGGAATCTGGCCTGATACCTTTGTTTGTTATGTTTGTTTACTATCCAGTATTCAAGTGGCTTATATGAATCAAGGTCACAACAGCTACATAGAAATTGGGTTGCCCAGGAGAGAAATATCCATCTCCAATATAAGGAATTGACTTGTGGTAGGAGTATCCTTCATAAGAGCTCTAAATAGTGTCAAAAAAACTAACATTAATGTTTCTATAAACTTCAGTACATGTGTTTATAAATTATATTTTGTAAATAAAATGCTTTAGTCTTGTTCTAAATCATTTATTCAGTTACACAAAGAAGTGTCAGTAGGTCATGCAATAGCGTAAAAATTCTCGGTAATGCCCAGACCACAAGCCACACCCCCAGCAACACCAGCTGAAACATCTGTTTTGGGAGGTATGAAATCTGTGTATAAGAGATGCGTTGGAGATGTCGCTAGCATCGATGGGGTTTTTAATAATATCCTGTAAAGGGAAATAAAACTTGTGCAGGGACATTGAGATTTCTCTGACCATGCCCACAATTCACATATGGAGTGTGTCCAGCACAACTGAGGTTCCCCTCAGAATTTGGAGCTCTAGGCAGTTGCTTACTGTGCCTAATGGGGAATCTGGCCTGATACCTTTGTTTGTTATGTTTGTTTACTATCCAGTATTCAAGTGGCTTATATGAATCAAGGTCACAACAGCTACATAGAAATTGGGTTGCCCAGGAGAGAAATATCCATCTCCAATATAAGGAATTGACTTGTGGTAGGAGTATCCTTCATAAGAGCTCTAAATAGTGTCATAAAGGAAAGTGGTGTAATTATAAAGCAAACCAACTGCACTAAAAAGGACAAATAAACATTTCTTTAGTACATCAACCTCAGTGAATAGCCACTTGGCATAGTCTTTGGTAAATCATTTTTGATACAGTTAAAGGGGATCTCTCACATAATTATAAGTAATGCTCATTAGTTAGAGCATTTAGTGAAAACATTTAAAACGTTGTTCATTAAAAAAAAACAAAAAAAAACTTTATCTGCACAAAACTTAATGTTTAAAAAGTGCCCGGCAGCCTACTTTAGTCTTGCACTACTGCCTCTGTTCCCATCCCACTACCCAGCATCCTCCGATGATGGATGCTTTTTTTTCTCTAAGCTGGAGCGATCTCATTAGCAGAGATCGATATATAGCCAATGAGATCGCTCCAGCCTAGAGACAGACAGCCTCTGTCATCGGAGGTGGGAGGGGAGCAGAGGCAGTTCGGCAAGCCGGGAGTAGGCTGCCGGGCACTTTTTAAACATTAATTTTTGTGCAGATACAGTTTTTTTTTGTTTTTTTTTAAATTAACAACGTTTTAAAAGTTTTTCCTAAATGCTCCAACTAATGAGCATTACTTATATCTATGTGAGAGATCCACTTTAATAAGGGTCTTCCCCTTCTTTTGTACTTCTTTTCTTCATTCATGCAGTGTCCATTAAAAAAATATGACAGTGATATCGAGTGACACGTGATTCCTCCACTGTTACATTTTAAATGTTCAAAAAGAAGGAGGGGGGCAGGTATGACGAAGCATAAGGCATATAAAGAGATTAGAACTCATCATTGTGCCACCAGTGACACAACACTTCTTTCCCAGTTTACCGGTGGATGACTTTCTGCAACAAAGCAGGAGGATTGAACAAATGTGACTGCGTTCACACATGTCCCCTCTATAGCATTCAAGGGGTTAAGACTCCCATTTAACCCTTTGAGTGCCAGGAGGTAGCTAATGCATTGCATTATAATGCTTTGGATATAACTCTCTAACACTAGAAGGTCTTAGCTTCCGGCATAAGACCCAGTGAGACTAATTTACAAAAGGAAAGCAGTGCAATTCTGGAGCAAACCTGTTACACCATAGAGAACATCTGCAAATTTCCATTGAAATAAATGGGACTTCTGACCCCTTGAGTGACAGAGAGGCCTCAAACACCTTACAAAGCAATGCATTGGAAACCTGCATTTAACCCTTAGAGTTCCAGAGAGGAATCCAGAGCTCTGCATTCTGTATGCTCCTACGATGCATTTTGTTTTCTCCAGAATTACACTACCTATCCTTAGTTCATAAATGAGTGCATTTATACTTGGCATCTACATACCTCCCAAGTGTCCCTCTTTAGGAGGGACATGTCCCTCTTTTAGACCCAAATCCCTCTGTCCCTCTTTCCCACCCTGATGTCCCTCTTTATAGGAGATCAGACTTGTGTGATGTGTGTATAGGTGTATCACCTTGCTCCACAGTAATAAAATTCATATTTATGTTTGTTTAAACATCAGTATATGTGTTTTTACATTAGTCTGTGTAAATAAAATACTTTGGTCTTGTTATAAGTCACTTATTAGGTTACACAAGAAGGTGTCAATAGGTCACGAAATAGCCTAAAAATCCTCTATAATGCCCCACCCACCAGCCACGCCCCCAGCAACACCCCCTAAACCACAAGTGTCTCTCTTTGGCATATTAAAATGTTGGGAGGTATGCACGTATTTGTGCAGGTAAATATTACTTAAAGCAATAAATAGAAAAAGGACAGCGCATACAGTCTCTAAGTATAGAAGTAGATGGCACTTGGAAATTTCAAATCTAAACCCCTTTTAACTACTTGAGAAAGGTACTCACACTTTTGTTAGGCTACCTCAGCCTCCCAGGAATGTTCATATGTACTTGTTTATAACACCCCAGGTGGTCTCCCTCCTGGTTTTCTGCTCCTTTAAAAGTATCCACAGCTTCACACCACAATAAATGTAATATCTTCACCCTCTAAATTACTAGTGGTTAGTGGGCCAGTATTAAGAGGAGACTGTATTTAAGAGCTATAGATTGGATGAGTGTAATGATACTAGCAGGGGAGGAGGGAAGAGCAAGAGGGATTTGGGAATTAGCACTAAGACTATATAGATATAAATATATAATATTTGGTCTCTGTCTCCAAACTATCAATAAATATGCTTAATAAACAGTATAACACTTGAAAAGATAAAAAATAAAACCAGATATAGGAGTCAAAAATATATATAAAAAAAAGATAATCAAAAATAAAATACTGATAAGTAAATAAGCATAAAAAACCAACTCAACGCATTTTGTTGCTCTGTTAAACATCACTTCATTTGGAGTATTCATAAAACTGTAAATCACTTACTTTTACAGTCATCATCTATATGTCACGCACACGGCGGTTAGGTAACCGTGTGGTGCTGGCTCTGGTTGAAGGTGCTAGCGTGCGAAGCTGGAGTGCGGAGCTTGTGAGCAGTGACGGCATGCCAGGTACTCCTTTGCTGCAGCCGAAGCTGGATAAAGGTGCTGGTCGCGAAACTAGATTGTTCCACCACGGTTGAGCCGAGGTGCAACCAGGATAGAAGTACTTAGGAACCGTTAGAAAAACCAGGCCAGCAGGACAAGCAAGATGCCAAGCTGGGAGAAAAGGAACACAACAATTGTCAAGCGCAGCCAAGGTTTCACTCCAGGAGAGAAGATCGAGCGGGGTCAGATGCGGAGCCAAAGGTCAAGCCGGGAGTAGAGATCTAGTGTGGTCAGACAAGCCAAAGGTCAAGCCTCAAGCCGGGAAAGGAAATCAAGCATGGTCAGACAAGCCAAAGGTCAAGTTGGGAGTGGAGATCAAGCGCGGTTAGACAAGCCAAAGGTCAAGCCGGGAGTAAAGATCAAGCACGGTCAGACAAGCCAAAGGTCAAGCCTCAAGCCGGGAAAGGAGATCAAGCATGGTCAGACAAGCCAAAGGTCAAGTTGGGAGTGGAGATTAAGCGTGGTCAGACAAGCCAAAGGTCAAGCCGGGAGTAGAGATCAAGCGTGGTCAGACAAGCCAAAGATCAAGTTGGGAGAGGAGATCAAGCGTGGTCAGACAAGCCAAAGGTCAAGCCAGGAGTGAAGTAGAAGCAGCAGACAAATGTCCAGAACCTAGCCAGGAATAAGCTTGTGGAACGGGCGCCCTAAGCCTGGGGCAGCGCATTTAAATACAGGGACTGGCCAATGGGAGAGAGGGGCTCGACTGAGAGCCGTGAGAGAGACGGGAGGACCTAGGACTTATAGAGAGTCTGGCTGGGTGCATATGCATCCGCCATGTTGAACGCTGATGAGGACCACGCATGCGCAACCCGATAGTGGCGAAACCCGGAAGAGCTGCTGTGAAAGAGAGACGCGGTCCAGGAGAGCAAAGCGGTGGTGACACCATACTTCATTAGAGTACCCTTCATCCTCTGTAAAGCCAGCAAAAAAAAAGAAAAAGCGTCATTCTTAGATAGAGACTTCCAGTTTGTGCATTCCAACATACTTGGAGTCTTTCTGTTAAGAGAATGGTATGACTATATTATAGCCTTGCACTGTTTGGAGCATGATGAACTCTTTGCTTATATTTATTATAGTAAATTATTGAATATTTGAACGGCATAGTTCATTAAATTGAATATAAACTCTTTTCATGTTAAGGTATTTTGTGGCACCAGCACCTTTACTCCTGTAGGCGGTTTAATAATTGTGGACACTGTCCTTTTATTTAGGGTCTTTAGGTTTACGTAAAATTAATTCAATGTAGCGCTTTTAATCACTTTTGATCTTTCAGAGAAAGATTCTATCTTACTCTAAAAGACGTAAGCCTAGATACTATTACCCCCAACTCAAAAAAAAAAAAAAACAGCCAACAGCATTTCTTCAAGTACGGCAAGCAATGCAATTTGCTTGAGCTATGTAGCTATACCACCAGAAAAAAACACCTATGGCGCTAATCTTGCGTCTGTTTGTGCCCATTGATATACACAAAAAATGGCAGAAGTATACCATTCAATTCCATGTGTTAGCACTAAGATACATTAAGGGACTCACTTTAACGTGTGAAAATTGTCAGGCCATTGCCTGAGTCTGAATTAGGGAATTTTGAACACAGACTGGCTTTTTATATGGCCAGTCTCTGTTCAAAAAGGATTCCAGCCTACAATTGGCTGGGATGTGTGCTTACACACCTTCCATTCAATCAGATTCTGGGGGTTTTGTCATCCTCCCCAGAGGATGATTGGCTGGGAGGTATGTAAGCACAGTTACCAGCCATTTGTAGGTTAGAATCCATTCTGAACAGAGACTGGCTATGCAAAAAGCCAGTCTCTATTCATAATTCCTTCATTCGGAATCGGGCAATGGCCCGGAAGGTATGTGCATGCCTGCCACCAACAGTGGAGCCAGCAGAGGCGGCGGCAGCGGACATACATTTAAGAATTTGAGGCCTTTTTATTTATGGACAAAAAAGAAGTTACTTATTTATTAGCAAACAGAATGGTAGAATATGACTTTTCGGAGATATGCCACACTGCATTTAACCCTTTGAGCCCAAGATGGGTAAGAAGAAGAATAAAGATGACAGAGAACAGAAGATGGAAGAAGACAGACAGTAGCTGACCAGGTTGCTGAAGACTCCACTGGATATCAGGATTAATGGTAAGTGTTTCTTATCAGGGGCTGTTTTTTTTTTTTATAACTTAGTCAAATTAACCCTGTGAGTGCCAGTGCGGGTAAGCATACACTACTGCCACTCATAGGGTTAATTCCACTAACATTTGACACATTTTTTTCATACTTCTTTCTTCTGTGTTTTTTCAAATCAAAAAGAGCGCTATACATAAATGTTCCTTAAAAAGAACCTGCACAGGGGCGTGTCCTAGCACGCAGAGTTGATGGCAGCATAGTAGGAGAGCTCTCGGGTGTGCTGGGATTTTAGCAGCCTACAAAGTGTTGGTACAAGTGTTCTCTGGTGTGAACGAGTTCCCTAAGGATGGCTGCCCTGGGAACAAGAGGAACCAGGAGCAAATGATTAAATACCTTACTCTGAAAGAGAAGAAAAAAAGCCCAGAAGCTGTCCGGCATTCTCTCCCAAGATGGAGCCCACATGCCATATGATGCAGATGAGGCTTCGAGGCTTGATGAAACGGCATCTGCTTCTTCATGTGGATCCTCCTATAGGAGAAATACAGAACATGTTAAAGAGGCTTCGTGCTCAGATTCGGGGTGATATTAAATCAATCAACAACGAGTTCAAAAAAGAGATTAGGGAGCTGGGTGAGAGAACAGCGTGCATGGAAACTAAGGTGGATGAAATTATAGACTCCCACAACGCACCACGGATCACAGTTCAGACCTAATGAAGGAGGTGAAGTACCTTTGTGAAAAGGTAAATGATTTGGAAGATCACTCCTGATGGAACAATGTCAGAATCCGGGGGATTCCTGAGGATGTGCAGCCTACCAGTCTTACTGACTGGGTGCAAGAGTTATTTTCCAGCTTATTGCCAAATTTCTCGGATCAAGACTTATTGCTAGACCACATTCATTAGTTACCGAGGCCCATAAACCTGCCTGCGTAGATCCCTTGTGATGTCATTTTGAGAATGTATTATTACCATGTGAAGGAGGACATCCTCCGGGCCGGTAGCCTACAAAATCCTTTGCTAGCTCCGTTTTCCCAGATACAATTGTTTGCTGACTTGTCACCGGCTACATTGAAAATACGGAGTCGGTTCCATTCCATCACAGCAGCTGTCTGTCAAGCGGACTTAAAATACAAGTGGGGCTTCCTCACGAAGATTATTGGGACAAGGAATGGAGCATCCTCTACCATTATCTCTCATGACAAAGGGGCCCGTCTTCTCCGTTCTTGGGACATTGTGTTTTCAGAGGATCCGGGCCCTCAACATGATGTTCCACTGCAGATTGAGAGAGATTGGTCAGTGGCTTCCTCGCTTGCCAGGCTACATCCCCCTTCCCAAGTGACCGGTACTTATCCATTGCCTGAGTCATTGCCTGGAGGCACTATTTCCCTCTAACATGTTCCTTTGAGACTTAAAGACCTTCAAGACATTAGTTCTTGAGCTGCTGAACATCTTCTCTGTGCCTACGACCGAACATAGGGCTTAACTGTCATTTTGAGACCCCTTTTCGGGTCTTTTTCTGCCTTTATTATAATTTATGTGTATTCTAAAGTGATTGCATGTATACATTGTTTTTCCTGTTTCTTTTCTGGGGGAGGTTTTGGTTTGGTGGTCGGGGTCCTGCTGTTGGCTTGTGGCCATGGGGTGGTCCCGGCGGTGGGGGGCCGGCAGTGTGGTCTCAGATGCAGACGCTCTTTGGGAGTACTTTTATTTTCGATTATATGCTTTATTTGTGTTTGTGTTCTTTAAGCTACCTACTGTTGGAGGTATTTTACTTATTTTAGCTTGGACAGGCCACTTATCTGGAGGGGTGTATGGGGAAGGGAGAGGTGCGGGTGGTTCTGGGGGTCACCTGGGGCACTTTTGATATGGTTTTAGGATTTTCATTCCATGACTACACAATATTAGTGTACACTAGGAGACAGTGTGGGGAGTGGAAAGAGGAGGACATACAAATGCAAAAAAAAAAAAAAATGTGTGCACAAATTTGGCTCAGCAGTTAGAGGGCTATAATTTTTCTCCTAGATTCACAACCCTCCTTCCCTCCCTCCTCTTTCTTTTTCCTTTTTCTCTTTTTTTTCTAATACTATAGGTCATGTCGAACTTCCACAGATGTTTTGAACCTTGTTCCTTCGGTAGTGGGGTTCCAGTGTTTGTTCCCTCAGTCCCGGTTCCAGCAACTCCTTCTATCTCATGGAGTGGAGTGTTTTTGTGGGCTTAGTTATGCTCCTTTCTGCTCGTCCTTTGTTTGATTTGCTGGAAAATGGCATACTTTTCTTGCCTGTACGTGTGTATGTGTTTGCATGTGTGTATGTATGTTTCTGTAAGTGTTGGTGTGGGGAGTTGCGGGTCTGCATGGAGGGTATAATTCCATACAGTTTTGCCCTGTTGTTTTGCATTTGTTTTATGCACTGTTCTAATTCCAGTCAGATTTTATTGTTGCTGCATTGTGTTAGCACCAGTCTAATTCTGATGAAGTTTAGCCTAATAGCCCCTTATTCTTTTTTTTAAGGCTCTTTGGGCCTTATTATTGCGTCTCACTTTCCACTGATGACTTTGTTGTTCCTTTCGGCACCCTTTGATTTAGCTACTAACGAGGTGCAGTGTCGTATCCCTGGCACACCCATGCAGAGCTTCAAGCTCTGCTATTGCTCTGCGATTGTTATAATCGCATCCCCCAAGTCATATGGGTATGAGACCGGTGCTAATGTTTGCAATTTCTATTTTGTCATCCATGTTCATTGAACTGTTGTTCGGCCGGTCTTGGGAGCGGTCTCTCACTCTTTTTTTTTCCTCTTTTCTGTTTATTATTTCTCTCTTTCTCTTTTCTGTCGTCTTTTACTCTGTGTGTGCCTTTCCCTTTTTCCTCACCTTCCCCTCTCCTTGTTCCCCCAAATTCCCTCCCCCGAGATGGGTCCTCTGTGGATATGCTTTCACTCAGTACCCCTGGTGCTGTCCCTGACCAGAAAGCAGGCTTATGTTATCTGCCTCGCTTATTCATTTCTGTTCCCCATCTTAGCCACTGTCATCTTAGCCTCTTTTGGTTTCATAGCTTTGTACGATATACTCCCTTCACTCTGTCTTCATGAGTCTTAAGATATTTTCTATGAATGTGAAGGGTCTTAATACCCCACATAAGAGGCGCATGCTTTTTCAGGAGGCGGCCAAATCCAAGGCTCAGATTCTTTGTGTGCAAGAAGCACATTTTTCCACCAATAAAATCCCTACAGTCCTAAATAGATAGTATACCTCGGCTTTCCTTTCCATGGCTCACACTAAGAGGGCAGGTGTCTCTATATGGCTTCATGCATCCTTAGCTACAGACGTTCAATATGTCAGGACCGACCCCAATGGTAGATTTCTTCTTTAATCCTGTCAGTCAATAATGTACTTTACACTTTCCTTAAAATCTACTCCTCAAATTCCAATTCGGCTCAGTTTTTGAGGGGTACCCTCTCTATGGTGGCCCCCTTGATTCAGGGTGCTTCCATTGTCTGTGGAGATTTTAATACAGTGGCTGACCCTTCTCTTGATATTATGCAACAAACCCTGAAAGAATCAAGGCTATATGATGCCTGGCGGACTCTGAATCCTTTGAGCAGGGATTATACTTTCTATTCGCATGTTCATTTATCTTATTCGAGATTGGATAATTTTTGTGTTGTTAAATCCTTATTGCAGAAGGTGCGGGGACAATACAATGGTCTGATCACGCACCAATCACATTGGAGGTCTCTGAAGCCTTTGCCTGTAGAGGCTCGGGTTCTTGGAGGCTTAATGATCACTTGCTTTCCTGCCCCCACACTGTAAAGTTGTTCAAGGGTTATCTGCAGTATTTCAGCCAAAATACGGGACCTGATTTCTCTCCAGTGACGCTTTTTGAGGCTCACAAAGCTGTCTTGCTGGGTCAGTTTGCGAGCCTCAAAAAGCATCAGTTCATAGCGCATGCGGTGCAGGAAAGAGGAAACGTGACAAGAGATTGTCTTTGCTATCCTCGGAACTCCTCCTTGGAGACTTTCCAAAAGCGTTGTGTCAGGAGACAAAGAGGAAAACAGACAGCCGCAATTAAGCAGGAAATCATGGAAACCGGGAGGGAGCTTTGTTGGCCAGATGGCTGAGAAAGAAGGAGGAAAAAAGGGCCATTCCATACATTCTCTCTCATACATTTACAGATTCTGGTAGGGCAGATTCTGATAGCTGCAAAGACTCTGTTGGCCAAACACTGGAAATCCACCTCTGTTTCCTCTTACTCAGATTTATGCCGATTAGTTGCCTCTAACCTACAGATGGAGAAATTACACTTTCTCACGGTGTCCAAGATGGAGTTATATGACTCGATATGGTCGCTTTAGGAGACAACTCAGTAGCTATTTTGATTTCCTATAGTGACCCAACCTGCTTTTCCTTCCCCTCTTCCTCTCGCATTTTCCATTGTCCTTCCCCTTTTTGTCAGCTTTTATTCTCTTTCTCTTTTCTCTCCTATTTTCTATTCAGAACTCTTGGTTCTTTTTTTTTCTGCCTATAACATTTGGTATTATAGTGTAGTGTAGATATCGTTTTGCATATCTGTGAACTATTGCCCAAATAAAAATGATACTTTTCCTTTCTCCGCTATTGTTGCTGGTGGCAGCGAAATGCAGCAGGAGCACACACCCCTAGTACCAGATGGGCTGATGCCCGTTCCATTGTGAGGAAATTTCAACAGAGACTTCCATTATGTATGGGCAGTCTCTGTTCAAATTCCCTCACAACCATTGGCTGGGATGTGTGCTTACGCACCTCACAGCCAATCAGCTTCGAGCAAGAGATTGGAGGAACCTGCTTTAAGCTGATTGACTGGGAGATGCGTAAACACACATCACAGCTAATGGCTGTGAAGGAATTTGAACAGAGACTGTCCATATATAGAGGCAGCCTCTGTTCAAATTCCCTCACAGTGGAAAGGGCATTGGCCTGTGTGGTACTAGGGGGCTGTACACCTGCTGCATTTCGACACCTCTACCATAATAGGAAGAGAAAGGAAAAGTAACTTTTATTTTAGCAACATTTCGTAAATGTGATAAAAGATATATGTAGATATATGTATGCGATTTATTGTATTGCATATGATTTTATGAATCATTTCACACATACAGTTAAAGCAATATATTTGAATATGGTATGTGCATACTGAATGTGCACCACAAGGAGCAGTGTTTATGAGTGGCTGAGCACATGTGTAATGGCTGCCATTGCAGACATGCATTTTGGGAATCCTGACCACCTGTGCAATGGTTATGTCATGTGGCCAGGAACAAAGGAGCCATGTGACTTATTCAAGTAACCTGACTGGACAGTACTTGGGGATATTAGGTCTCTGCAGCCATTGCTAAGGTTAGAACCCATCATGCAGAGCTGAGGAGAGGAACTGTCACAGCGCGTACCTTAGTTCCAGTGTCTCCGGACCAGGCAACGCTGGGAACCTGGAGCCAGGAAGGACGCTCCGGCGTCACATCTTGCTGGGTGTGCCATCTGGTTGCATCTGATGCCCCTAGTGGCCACCTGTGTCCTTGTCCTGAACGGTGCGGCTGCTCTAGTGGACGCAGGGCTGGAGGCAAGTTGGGACGCATCTCCGGTTCACTGCGTCACCTTTCGGGCGCAAGGCTAATCTGACGCAGGCCTCGGTTTAATTCATGGGGATGCTATGACTCCACCCTCCTACTCCTGGCTGGCTTTAAGAGGGAGGTGGACACCGACTCAATTACCCTTACGTTGGTGTCCAGTGCAGTTCATTTTGTTTATTCTCCTGATCTCCGTGTATGACCTAGGCTTGTCTGACCATCCAACCTGGTGCTGACCTATGGCTCTGTCTGACTGTCCTCTCCCTGTTGCCTTCTTACTAGTGGACATCCAATCTGGTGCAGGCTTGTGGCTCTGGCTGACTACCCGCTCCGTGTATGACCTAGGCTTGTCTGACTATCCAATATGGTGCTGACCTGTGGCTCTGGCTGGCTATCCTCTCCGTGTTGTTCCCTGGCTAGTAGACATCCTATCTGGTGCAGACCTGTGGCTCTGGCTGTCTACCCATTTATACTGACTGTAGGCGTGAGTCAGTAATTCTCCTTTGTTGCCTTCACTTGGGAGATCGGCTCCACTCATACTGACTGCAGACGTGAGTCAGTGGTATCTCCCTAGTTGCTTTCCTGGTGGGAGATCTTGAGAGTTCTGAGTCCAGCAAATTCTACCTGAGACTACCACTGGCCTAGACCTAGTCTCTAGCAGTGAGGTCTACTTCGGGGCAGCCTCCTATTGCTGATAGGTGTTGCTGGCTTCTCCAGTTACCCTCTGCACCTTTCTGTCTGTATTGCTAATATGATTCTTACTATTAATAAAGGTGATTTTACTATATATCGTCTGACTCCTGATTTATTCTTGGGTCCCTGTGACAGGAACAAAGGCCTTTTGCTGTCCAAGAGTCACATCAAAGATGACTTGCAGGGTTCCCTTGGACAAAGAGATATGCTTGCATGTGCTGACTTTCACTGTAAACTAAGATAAGTATTCATTCATTATAACACTGTATTTTTTCTGTTATCTATAACTTTGTTGTAATAACCCTTTTTTAGATATATTGCTTTAACAGCAGATGTTATAGTAAAGTATAGTAAAGTATCTCACCAAATATTACAACTGTTTCCTGTGTATTCATTCCACATAATTAATTTATATACCGCATATCAAAGTTGTGATTAATATCCTAATTAGAATATTAATATTTGCATATTAATATTCATAATTCAGGCCACAAATACAACAATTTATGAAAACAAAAAACACAAGGAGAGCGCTATTACTCAAAATGAAACATGTATACAATATTTAATACATAATATAGAATAATATCAGAAATAAAAACATAAACTAAAACGTCTGTAATGTAAGTGAGCTCACTGTATAAGTATCCGTATAGAAGAAGTTAATAAAAAGTCCGTAATATAAGTGAGCTTACTGTATAAGTATGCGGATAGAAGAGGTTAATAAAAAGTCTGATCGAACTTGAAAATGAATCCCAGTAGGACTGAGTGTGTACACACTAGATGGAAAATAAAGAAAAGTCTGGTACCTGAATCCTCAGTGTAACAGCAGGCAGGTGCTTACTCTGCTGTGGAAACTAGAGATCTTCTCTTCTGTCCATGTATACAATGCAGTATTTGGTGTAGGTCCCGTCAGGACTGCCTACACCTGAGGGCAGAGTGTCTCCGGAATCAGTGTGAACTCCTTGTTCTGTATGGAGTAAATCCAATGTTTTCTCTCCACATAGCAACTGAGATATCTGCAGGTATCTGGGGATCTCCCGTCTCTTTGATGTAAACTGTCAGAGGTGTAAATTATGAGTAAAGTATGAGTAGTCTTATACCTCATGGGCAGAATCTCCCACTGCAGCATCAGCATCTCCCGGTTAGAATAACCGGTACTTAATTTCTGGGATAAATAGATAACGCCGGACTATATAAAAAGTTTAGGATATAAAGCTGGATCTTCGTATGTCCAGCTAACCAACGCATTTCGTATCAGCGTGACACTTTCATCTATTTAGCTGCATTTTGGGAACTTAACGCACAAAATGGACATTTGGCTACATGTCAGTTGTGCTTTTAACTTGAAGGGCAATTGAATACCGACTTAGACATTTTTTTTTCTTGGCCGGCATCCATTTTGGCCCTACTGGCTGATTTAGGTCAGGTTACCGAATACAGCCCTTCATAGAGCCTTCTTTGGACCTTTCAAATATGAGATGGGTAAATTGATTACTGGGGATAATGAAAGGGCTGATGTTATGCTCATGTTCTTTCACTGGTACATTCAAGGGAACAGTCAATAGAAGAAAAGTCTCAACAAACAACAAATAAAACCACACCATTAACAATTATAGGGTTAACACAAGGGAAGTGGCACAAAATAATGACTTGCAAAGCACCTGGTCTTGATGTATACATCCAAGGGTTCTTTAGGAAGTCCGTGCAGTATTAGCAAGACCACTCCTTTTAATCTGCAGGTCCAGTACTACAAGATTGGTGTAAAGCCAATGTGGTTTCTTTATTAAAAAAGGTAACTAAAATAGGACATGGAAATGATAGATCAATGAGTTTGGGGAAATTGTTTGAGGGGATAATACTGCATTATATTAAATCCTTGAGGACCAGAGGTGTGGGCAATACAAAAATAATATTATTAGTAGGAATCAACGTGCTTTTATGAGCACTAGATTTTGCCAAACAAATCTATTGAGATTCTATGAAGAAGTATTTAGAAACCTAGATACTGGTGAAGCAGTGGATGTAGTATATCATATCTAGATTTTGCAAAAGCATTTGATAAAGTGACACACAGGAAGTTGTTGTTTGAAATATGAAAATTGAGTCTAGGAGGATAATCTTAATAACCGGATAGAAAAGTGGTTGAAGTTCAGGGTGGAGTACCTCAGGGTTCAATACTTGGCCCACTGTTTTTTAACATGTTTACAAATGACCCAGAAATAGTTATAGAAAGTAATATTTCAATGTTTGCAGATAATAAAATATGCAGGGTAATAAATTCAGAGCAGGATGTTTGTTCTCTACAGAAGGATATAGGTAAAATGGAAGATTGGGCAAACAAATGCAATATGAAATTAAAAATAGGAAAGTGTAACTGTGTAGCAACATTCTAGGAGACTCATTGCTAGAGAAAAATCAGTGTGACACAGCAGTAGTAAATGAAACAAAATACTGTCCTGCACAAAAAGGGATATTATTGAAGCAAGAGTGGATAACATAGGGCTGGATTCAAATGCAGGTGCTAATTTTATATCTGCTTTTATCTCCAGGTATACTCGTAGATGTCAATAGGAAAATCTTTCCTCATAATTTGGCCACTGTACAAATTGTTGTTAAGACCTCACCTTGAATATACAATGTAGTTTTGGGTATTTGTCCTGAAAGACGATATTCTAGAACTGAAAGGGTACAGAGAGGATCAATGAAATTAATGAAGTGAATAGTGAGAGGAGACATTTTGTTACATTGTATATGTGAGGTTAATAAAAGGATATTTCTAGTGAGCTTTTCATTGCAAGGACTGATAACATAACTAGGGGCCAACCCTTATGACTAGAAGAAAGGTTTAAACTAGGGTTGGGTTAAACATTTAGCCTGAAAAGAAAAACAGGTGAAAAATGGCAGTATCCACCGAGTGGTACATTTTTCGTGAAAAATGCATATTTTCTGCATTTTCCCACCTAGCTCATTGCCCTGAAATCAATGGTAAAACTGAATTTCATCCAGCACATGGTAAGTGTCCCTTCTTTTCTCTCAGGGATAGTATAAAAGGGGTGTTAGTGTCCAGCAGCATACGATTCTGTGTTTGTTAGCAAGAGAGAAAGCAGCTAGTTAGGATAGGTAAGTATGGCAAAATTGGTGTGTACTTTAGGGAGTCTTGTAGGCAGGTACATTGTTTTCTGTGTTTGGGGAGACTGAGGGACTCTGGGGGACTGTGAAGGGAGGAAGGAGATTTAACCAAAATACTCCAAAATCTTGGTTGAATGAGACCGACAGCTGTGATCCTTCCTGATCTGGCTGCTATCTTTGTGTTAGGGGAGTCAAGTTGTTTATTCCCAAAATAACCCAACATTTTGTGTGACTGAATGGGAATACACAGGCAGCTGTGATCCAGGTTCTTTCCTGATCTTCTTGTTATCTCTGTGTTAGGAAGTCTGGGGAAGAAGCAGTTTAACAGGGGGTGTGTCATTTTTTGTTTTTATTTTTTGTTGTCAGCAATAGGGTTAGGGACAGTTTCAAAAAATAAGCTACAAATAGCTTGACTGAGAGGTGAGCTGAGACTGAGTCAAACTGACACTAGAAGAAATAGATTATTTTGTAAAGGACAAGACATCACACATACAATCAGTTCTACTGTGGTCTTCACTATAAAAAGTGTAGCAATGCAACCAAATGCTGCATCTGACAGTGTCATGGTTTGTTACCGTTTGTAAAAGAACACTCAGACAGTTCGGTAAGGTTAAAAGCTTCATTGAAAATAATGTACAATAGCCCCACTCAGGTCCAGATAAGGTCCGTACCGAGTACTTTCCAGATCTGACGCAGGTCAGGGTGAAACTACACACACTGTAGTTGTCAGCAAACAAAAATAATGATCTTGGACTTGTAGGCAGATTCTCAGCAAGGTTCAGGAGCAATTATATCCTCGACAGCCCCACACCGCAATAGGTGACACAGGCGATGGGTGACTGAAGGGCGATCCCTAGTGGACTAGGATTAACGAAGGCGGCATAGATAGTGTACAGGTGGACACTAGGTCCTAGACTTCTAGGGTTAACAGAGGCAACACTGGCAAAACATTGGCAGAGGACTGACCCTAGGAGAGTAGGGTAGACAGAGGCAACATGGGCAGGACTCTGGCAGTAATGGGACCCTAGAACGCTAGGGTTAACTGAGGCAACACAGGCAGTACTCTGGCAATGGCTGAACCCTAGAACGCTAGGGTAAGCTGAGGCAACACGGACCGGACTCAGGCAATGACAGGACCCTAGCACGCTAGGGTTAACTGAGGCAACAGACACCAGATGCTGGCGATATAACGACCCTAGGTCACTAGGGTAAATTGAGGCAACAGGGGCAACAGTGTGGTATTGGCTTGACCCAGGTATTATAGGGTTACTGGAGGCAACACAGACACTGGTGAGTGCAGGAACTCCCACAGGCTCCAGGAGACAGTAGGAGCGGCAAGCAAGCAGGAGATAGGCATGTAACGTAACCTGTCCTGGACCGTCATCTCCCTGTTTGGTATTCGGAGGTAATAGGCTAGTCCAGTAAGCGACGGAACTAGCAGTACAACCAGGTCGGCACACACGGACTTCACAGCCAGTCAGGAGGACCACCAACACTAGCCCAGCCAGATCGGTGTAAACGGATAGTCAGCCAGTCCTAGTCAGTAACGGAATCAGATACTCGGCCACGCCGATTTGGTACACAAGGAGTTAGTCAGCCAGGCCAGTCAGTAATGGAATCAGATACTCAGCCAAGCCAGTTCGGTACACAAGGAGTTAGTCAGCCAGTCCTAGTCGGTAACGGAATCAGATACTCAGCCAAGCCAGTTCGGTAAGCAAGGAGTTAGTCAGCCAGTCCAAGGTCAGCAACGGGATCGGATCACAAGAGCATCAGGCACAAAGCTTAGTCAGGCTAGCCGGGTCATACACGGAAACAGGAAACAAGAACAACTAGTCGCTAGATACGGGTACACCACGAAAGGGCACTGGTATAGTGACAGGAGGGCGTATTTAAAGGCAAGCCCTGGGAGGAGCAATAACCCAGAGCCAATAAGAACGCTGCCAGTGTAAACCCGGAAGTAACAATTTTGCTCAGGGATCACGGGCACCGTGATAGACAGTGAGACATACAACTTCAAAACCTGTCCTGAAAGTAGTAGCAAACACTGTGAAAATCCCTGTAAGGGGAAAAGTAAAAATTAATTGGCTGAGACTTCAGAAAGCCTAGAGGAATATAAAGTAAATGGGAAGAATGGGCGATTCTAAGGATGACCTAATTGCTCATGATGTTGATCTAGATCTAGAATATATTCCTCCAGCATCCTACTCTTCTTCAGATGACCATGAAGTTGAGAGTGAGATAGATGATGACATGGCCAGAAAATGAGATGAAAGGCAAAGGCTCCTGGAAAGGAATACTATGCCAAAGATGCCAAACACACACAATTGTCCTATCAGTCATCATCAGTATCATCACCACTTCCAAATCCAGTACCACTCAGCCACACACCTAATGTTGAGTAATAAGCAGCATCACATCTTATCATTATCCATCGTTATTGCCTCTGCCACTGTTGGAAGTAAGCACCTCTGACACCTAGTATCAGTACAACTGCATCAATATCTAGCCCCAGTATTATCAGTAGCACCTCAGGAACCCCTCAGTCTATGAAGTCCACAGTATGGATCCAACAGCTAAACATGCTGCTATTGGTTGTCTGTTTATGAAGCATGTGGGTAGGGGGAAACCAAACTCACATGTGTGCACGCCTAAAAGTTTCTGGGGCTCTGGGGCACATAATAGAAGTGATGATGTTGATGTATCAGGGAGTGTCCCAAGATTTTTTCCTTAGCAATAGCATTTATGGCTCTTGCTGCAGAGGAGTATGATTCTGAGTTTCTGATAGGAGATGACAAGAATCATTGACTGCTCACACATGCAGATGCCACCTCTACCATCTCCTCAAGTCATGTTGTTAAAGCATTAAAGTAACAGGGTTTTTTTGCCATGTACTGCCAACAAACACTTACAGAGTTCTTGGGAAGGAGTCAAAAACTTCACAAAAATAATCCCACAGTATGCCCATGGAATGTTAAAGTTGCCAAAATGTTGGCAGTTGATATGCTGCCTTATTTGTTTGTTGAAAACCAAGGTTTTAAAGAACTGACACCATGTGGTGCATCTCATTAGCATATCCTAAACCGCAGGGCTGGAAACCTCATACTGAAAGAAAAGTCACCTGACAACAGATAAGTGGGCAGAGTACAGACTATATGACTATCACTGCTTATTGGATTTCCCTCGCACCAGTGATCCACAATAGTTTGAAGCACCAGGTCTCGGACAGTAATCTGGCCTCTGGTTCTTGCAGTGTTATTAAAGGAGAGCAGCAAGATAGCCCATACCATCGACATGCCACTTTGTGCATGCAGAGAGTTTTGAGAGACAATCCCACAAAGCCATAGATGTGTTAAATAAACTGGAACACATATTAGAGGAATGGCTTGCACCCCACTCCTTGAAAGCTGGTTTTGTGTCTGCTGATAATAGCTCCAACATAATAGCTGTCTTGAGAATATGTGATACGGTGCATGTGCCCTACTTTGCCCATTTTAGCAATTCCTACAGTACTCACACATTAGTGGCCCCTCAGGCAACTGATAATGCAAGACTGTGCTGTGGCCTGCAAACATTAGGGTCAAAGCCCTGAATATTAAAGCACTAAACTGAAAATATTGGCAAAAGAAAGATTGTAAATTAGTCCATGCAATGGGCCAATGAGGTAAACAAAAGAGGACACCAGCAGACATTGAAATATGTTTAACGATACAAAGACAACACAGATAGACAGAACTGACCCCTTGCAAGCTTCCCGCATAGGCTAGAAATGGGAAATAGCATAGTAGACAAACAGATATAAATACTGGTCATATAACCAGCCCATATGATATTGGGCTCATAAAGTGAACTGTTGGACAGACATGAGCCCCAACAACAAAAATCATTTACCAGTAAAATACCTAGACATATATTAAAAGGATGTATAAACAAAATAAGAACATGATCATCTCCAATAAACATCTAGGGTTCAAAACATTAGGAAAGTGGTTAGCAAGTGGCAATTATACAAGAATAAAACACAAATAGTAAAAATTAAAAAAAAAGAAAAAAGCTACCAAGGCAATTTGTTGTAATGAGACCTTATTAGGTGCATAAGCACACATCCCAGCCAAAGGAACAGAGACTGCCCATATATATAGGCCGCCACCGCAGCCGGACACATCAGCAGAAAAGTAGAACAGAATAATATTATTTTTAAGGCAAATAATAATGATTTTTAATAAAAAAAATGGGCATAATTTCTTCTGAACTTGGGGCATATTATGCGATGTTGAACCTATACTTATACATAGTTTAACCCTTTGAGCCCCAGAGAGGTACTCAATGCATTGCATGCTATGTATAAGTGTGCGGGTTATTTTAAGGAAACATTTATTTGTGCTTCCTTTTTTTTTACAGCTACAAGACAAGAAGAGAGAAGAAGATACAAGAGAGAGAAAAGAAGAGAAGAAAGAAGATGGACAGTAGCTCACCAGGGTGCTGAGGACATCAGGATTAATGGTAAGTGTTACATTGCAGTGGATGTTGCTTTGTTACTTAGGTTAACCCTATAAATGCTGGCCGGGTAATTATACCCAACTGGCATTCACAGTGTTAATTCTACTAACACTGACCACTTTCTAGGTACTTTGGATGTATTGATATGGGGCTAAGGCCCCATATTAATGCATCCAGTTTTTTTTCTTACTTTCAGTTGCTGCATTGGCTGATTAAAGATCCGATAAGGGACTTAAGTCAGAAAAAAAGTGTCTTAAATGTAAGTGCTAAAGTGAGTCCCTTACCATAATGGCTAACGAAGTCTATAGAATTGGAACGTGTGGTGTTTTTTTTTATTTCTCAATGGGCCAAAATGCCTTTTACTTTATTGCACGGCAGGGTTTTTTTGCCAGCATTTTTATCATAGCACAGGTAATTGAATCTCTTACTGTGCTTGAAAAAATGCCGTTGCCTGTTTTTCAGTGTCAGCTGCCTTTAATCGAGCCCTGTGGGCCGAGGGCAAGAAACCTGTGCAATCGATATATACAGTGTACTTTTGATGACAAAATGATTAGCAGCAAACTTTTACTTAATTGCTCATATTTGCTCATTTTTTAGCGAATGCATTTCAAAAAGTGCTATGGCTAAAATGTGTGCTGTTTTGTAAGAGGATTAGTAATTGCTCCAAATTCAGCAAAACAATTAGCACACATTTTTTCATGCGTCTGGCTACCTTTGCAGTTAATTTAGGAGCATGTACTATATAGTATCAAGGCATTAATAAGTTCCTTGCATCAAAACGTGAACAATCATACACAGCACATTTTCTTGCATTCCACCCTATGTGGTGAAAGTTATGGAAGCATAAAAAGACTAAAAAAATATATTTTTCTGAACTGGTAAATGACACGTACTCCTGCTTTTAACAAGCAATCACTGTAATGGAATTATCAAAAGGGATATATGTCATCACCCAAGAACTGAAAAACTGATAGGAATCAAGGAATGATGTACTTGTTTGTCTAAAACATCCATGTTGCGTAAGCTACAAGAGCAAGACTACACAAACCCTAAGAGATTGTGATGCATAGCATAAAACAAACATAAGGAACAAAACCAGTAAGACCTCTGTCCTTAGACACTTTAGGGAAGATGGACAGAACACATCACCTTTAGGCTAACAAGTGTTAGATATTTTAGACCCACCCAATGAATTGTGTCCTTGTGCCTTTGTTCAAGCAATAACAATTAGTCCTGGATGTTATTTCCATGGAGGAGGACATGAGAGTTGCTGGAAGAGACAAATGACACAAACTGTGCTCACTGCACATGGCAATCATCCTTTCTGATGCACCGGTACACATGACCTCTTACGTGTTCTGGACCAAGCGGGGGTCTGAGAGAGACTGCTCTGGTTTTGGAGCGGTCAATTTCAGAACCTGTTTTTACTTACAGTGCTCCCTCAGGAGTGATGTTAGTAAAAAGTACATGAATTAAGGGTTAAGACCTAGAAGGGTGTGCAACACATTAATTTGCTAGGTTCGTGTACTCTAAGTTAAAAAAACTGCCAGTGAAAGTCATGCCTGTCTCCATGGATATGATATCCACGACTGAATGATAATATTATCTCTTTAACAAAAGAGCAAGGTCAAAATTCATAGGGGCCATTAGGATTTTATGACCCTAGTAAGATAACTTAGGGTTATAATTAGGAGGTATTACTTCTCGTTTAACAGGCATTTTTGTTTTTTGTGTAAAATAATAACTACCTAAAGAATAGATAAATCACAGCCTTTCCTCTCCAAAAAAGGATTTAGTACTATACCCAATTAGAAGGGAGAGTACTGTCTTATGCTATATTAGCCTCTATTTTGTTATCGTGCATTGTACACCTGTGCGGCAAGCATTAACGAGATAGCATGGTCTCTCCCTTCTATTCAGGCATAGTATGACATCCTTTTTTGGATAAAAAAGGCTGTGATTTTTTTAGCTGGAGACTTCTTGTACTTGTACCTATCATTTGTATTTGTCCCCCTTTTTTCCCTCAATATCCTCTCCGCTTCATATTTATTCTTTAGGTAGTTACTATTTTTCATATATTTAGGAAGGCCATATGAGGGTGCTTAGATATATATGTTGAAGTCTGCGCCTGTATTTGTGGAAGGTGCTGCAGGGCTATTTAATGCCCAGCAGCTTCTACCATTATGGGCTTGTTTGCCTGAAGCTGCCTCTGGCCATCAGGTAGTAGTGACCTTGGCACACTTGTTACTATGAGCTCTGACATGGAGGCCGCATCCTAAACTTCCTGGTCTCATCTCCTGTGACGTCAACTCGGCAGGACTAGTGGTGCACGCTTGTTTCTTCAGCTTTTTCCACAACATACCCTATAGTCCAGTTTGCACCCCAATTTGCATGTAATCGATTGCATACTCATTACATACGGATGTATCAATACATACTTTTATTTTCTTCTGCTACAGGTCTTTTAGGGCATCTAGTTTCTTCCACAGTTACACTGTACGTTGTAACATCTTTAGAGCTTTCTAGCAGTATCACACCACCCTATTACTGGACCTGAGTGGTAGCTACTTAGTGATTTGTCCTTTTGGTTTGTTGCTATATTGAGATATGCTGCACACATATTTGATTAACATTGGGCTGGAAATAGTTTTTTCACTTTGCTTAAGGAAGTTTCTACAACCTGCATCTTACCTTGTATATTTGAAGGGGTGGAAATGTAAGTAACAATTTTTTCCCATTTCTAAGTACTGTTACTAATACCTAAGGTTTTTATTCATGAGTTAGGTTAGAGTCTTTTTAGATTATTTTCCAACTATATGAGCACGTTTTCCTAAACTGAAATTACTTACAGTCAGGAGTTGTCATGTCCTTCCCTGCTTTTCCGGGTTTTCTTAGCATTTCTTGCCTGATATTCTGTTTTCTTCTGGTTAATTTTTCCCCGCCTTGTTCTCTGACACTCTTGCTGAGCCTTTATCAAGCACCGGCACTTTGTGTTGGTGCACGATCAAAGCGTTCCTGTTGTGACCTAGTTCAATATTGTTCCAGCATTTCCTGTGATTCCAGTGTTTCTTTGACTCCTTTTATGTCTCCTGATTTGGCCATGTTTGTTTCTGATTTGACCTTGGCTCAGTTTCATCGACTCCTCTTATACTTGATCCTGGTGTACTGCCTTTGCCTGACTGGTTATTGACTCCGGCTTGTTCGACTTCTCTCCTGTCTCATCCCTGGTAAGTCTTTGCCCATTTGTTACCGACATGGCTTGTCGACCATCGTTCCTTCGACTCACAGCCCAGATTACAGCTACAAATTATAGTTACTGAGGTGACACTTTCTTCATCTTCACATGCTGGGGCAACCTTTCTTTGCTTTTTCTTTCTATGTACAGTTACAAGGATACCAGTAGACCTAAAGATGGCAGCATGGATGTTGGGACTGGGACTGGAGGAGGATTGTGGAGTAACAGTGGTACTGGTGGCGGAGACACTAGCAGCTACTACCTGGCTGGGAGACTCAAATGGAACTGGGGAGGCAGGTGTTGAGTTGTCAATAGAAGACACAAGTGTAACTGGAGAAACAGGAGGAGTACTATGGGAAGCAGGTGAAAAATTAAGCTCAGGGTAATAATCAAGGTCACTGGAAAAATCAAGCTCAGGGGACAAATCAAGCTTAGGAGACTTTGATCCCTCAGATTCTTCTTCTAACTCTTGTAGATTCTGAAAGGAAGAAGCATCATCATCAGCAGCAGATTTTGTGGAAACCTGCTCAATTCCCTCTTCTGCCTGGTGACTACCGGGAAATGGTAAACTATCTCCCTCAATAACATTTTCTGAAGAGGATATGCTCTCAGTGGCAGTGACAGTGGTGGCAGGAAAAATGTTATCCAAATACTGCAATAATTTACGTTTGGGCTGCTTACATGGACGTTCGCTATAAAAATCCCGCGTTGATACTGACCGCAGTGTCCGACCAGTACTGTTACCAACGCTAGGTGTCCCCAGGTTTATACAACTGGTTGTAGTGGAGGTGGTGACTTAACTGCCAGTGGTACTAGTCTTTGTGCAGGTGGTTCTGGGGGATCATCATGAAACAGCTGACAAGACACAGGTGACAGCTGCTTTGTGGTCTTAGGGGAGGAGTTGGACCTCTCTACCCTACTAGTAGAGGTAGAACGACCTGCTGTTCCCTTCTTATTTTTATTTTTTTGTTTTGAATTCTGCTGCTGAGTCTGACTAGTACTGGTACTCTTCTTTGACCACCTGCTGCTGCTAGCTCTGCTTGAACGCAACATCACTGTGGTGGTGTTGGTGTTTGCTGGGTCACTGCAGCTGGTACCAGTACAAGAAACATCAGGTTGTTCACTAGGACTCAAATCCATTACAGATAGGTAGGTAGTGTATTATAATAATTTGACAATTTTACAAACTGGCCACACTACAAATGTCAGACTGGCTGCATCACTCTACAAATTTTTCACATACAGTCATAAGTTGAATTTTAAAATTTAACACTGGAACGATGATGATTCCCCCTTGTGTTGGCAGTGAGCTGCTAAGCCTCCCAGTCCGTATACAACTGTAAGATTGTGTCTCTCTACAAATATTTCAAATACACTCCTAAGTTGGATTTAGAATTTTTTAAACACTGATTAGTCTCCCTTGCGGTGGCAGTTAGACAGCAGGCCCCCCAGTCCCTACACAGCTCTGAGATGGTATCACTCTGCAGATTGTTCAGATACACTCCTAAATTGGATTTGGAATTTTTTAAACAATGATGATTCCCCCTTGCGTTGGCAGTGAGTTGCTAGGGCTCCCAGTTCCTACACAAGTGTGAGATCGTGTCACTGCAAATTATTCAAACAAACTCCTAAGTTGAATTTTCAGCTTTTACACAGGAACAAAGGTGACTCTCCCTTGCAGTGGCAATAACTGGCACTAATGCTGGCTGGCTGTCTGCCTATGCCTATCTGCTTGCCTACACAACAACTGGACAATCACTCTCTCTATCTGCTTCTTCTCTCTCCAAGCTCCAACAACGCAATGTGCACTAACAGGAAATGCAGGAACTGTCTGGGTGTCTGTGATGTCATTTGTCTAACCCCCATCATGAATCGAAGAACCTAATTGGACTAGAGTGGGACAGAAAGTACAAAGAAGCTAATTAGACTAGAGAGGGAGGGAAAGTAGCGCGCGTGTTGGGAGAACGTCATCCGAATATCTGAATATTGTACCGAAATCCTGCCTAGAAATGTTTTGGATTCGGGTTCTTAAAACGAATGGCTCTAGGATTCTCAACATGTCCGAATGGCTCAGAATTAGCCATATTCATCCGAAAGCTGAATGTGGACGAACTGAATTGCACAAGTCTACTAACAAGCAAGAAATATTGCTGATCAACACTATACCAGATAATTGTGTAATTTGTTATATCAGTCAGCAGCTGTAAAATCAGTTCAGCGCTATATTGGATCTCACACATAGTAACTTATTCAAGCACTGTGGTTAAAACTTTACCTTTACTACTATATAAATCTGAAAAGTATGCATTTTGTATCATCCCATTTATTAATTTCCTTGAAAACTATTTGCTGTGAGCATGCCCACTGCTTTCACTACAATGAAAACCAAATTAGTATAAGGGGTCCAGTCAAGAGCACTTACTATTTTTTTTTTTTTATATTATATATTATATTAGCCTAACTAGTGTGTTTATAGCTGTCTTAAAGGCATAGTAACTAAATGTGCAAACTTATTTATTGTAATGTTTATCCTCCTGAGTAAAATAAGGTTACTCTCACAGCTGAAAGGTAGTTTATTAAAACATTATTGCAGCTCAAATTTGAATTTTCTTAAGTGCAGTATCTCAGTGGCCTGAAATGTTATGGTGGTGCTGCTTCTATATCATCTTATGGACAGCTATCATCAGTTGATCATAAACCTCCATAGGATGGTGTAGCAACAGCGCCACTGTAACATTTCAGGCCATTGAGATTCTGCACCTAAAAAAATTCAGGTTTGAGCTGTGATGACCTTCAATTAAAACACTTCTCAGAAGTGGGTGTACCCTTGTTTTACTCAGGGGGATTATCCATATAATATATATTTTTGCATATTAAGCGTTACTATCCCTTTAACTCCTTATCACCAGGTATGATTATGAAGTGTTTCATTTTAAATCATATTATGTATTTAGAAAGGGATAGCTCCTTAAAACGATAGTAATACTTCATTTTATCTTTATTTTATTTTATTAAGCATTAAAAAAACATGAAGAACGATATAAGCCTTATCTCTCAAACCTTTATGGTTTGAGAGATATTCACAAGCAAAGTTTCCCCCTCCCGCCCCTTTTACCTAGTGTAAGCCATCTCTTCTCAGATGTGGAATCTGGTTGTAAGACTAGACAGATAAAAAAAGGGGACAATCTTCTTGCTATGGAAACAATGAAAACCCTGCCCCTTGACAAGTTTTTCAGGTTTTTCCCTTATCTTAATTGAAGATTGTCCCTCTCTGCAGTCTACCTGGGCACCTCCCTTCTGATCTGGCTGAGCAGTGTTACATCAGTAAAAGGGGCGGGAGGGGGATACTTTGTTATTGAATTACTCTTGAACTACAACTCTGACAACTAAAATAACACTCTCCAAAGTCCAAATACTATGATGGTTAATTAGGGCTTCTTTTATTATGAAACATTACTATCCCTTTAAGATATGAAGCACTAAAGCCAGCAGATTTTTTAGAAAACTATCAGTTCCACTGTCAATGACCTTACCTGGCACTCCTTAACCCTTTGAGTGCCAGAGTGGTACGCAATGCATTGCAAAGCAATACGTTGCATACCACTCTGGCATTCAAAGGGTTAATGCCTGCCCTTACATTAAATAGAGTATGAGCAGACAGCTATTGAAAACAAAAAGGGTATCAGTGAGGAAACATGATTCCTATTAGTATTTCTAAAATAATTTGAATGGAACTTAGTAAAGTCTAGAACTGAAGGAGTTAAAATTCAATTAAACTCAGTGGAAATTATAATCATTCTCTTAACCTTGCTGGCCGTTTGAAAAGTTACATTACAAGTCTATCTGCCCCCACCCCTCAGTTCAGCAAGCTAAAGAAATCGTATCTAACCTCTACATATCCATGACAAGTGATGAAATGCTTTGCAAGAGTAAAAGGGTAGATAGGTTTTTTAAACAAGGGCCCCACCTTTTATTAACCTGTAACTTAAAGAACTTACTCAGATCCTTTAGATTAGAGTTTTTAATTGTGTAGTCCCTTGGGCACACCAGCTGTGCAGTTTTTCAGTTTATGCCTGCTTAATGAAAGAAAAGTAATTAGTAGCTCAGTCATTGTGATTGCTCTATCTATGCTTAATTAGTGAATATCTTGAAAATGTGACCTGTTAGTGCATCCCAAGGACTGGAGCTGAGAATCACTGCTTTAGATAAACAGAACATTTTTCTAGAAGCTGAACTACTGAGCAAGTGGTCCTTGTTTATCTAATTCAACATGTTGCACAACATATAAATATGTTTATATTGTCTGTCTATATGGAATAAATTTTTACCAAAACAATATACATAATGTTATAAAAAATCTGTTTTACTTTTGATCAACTGTCCTATAACCTTTTATTTCTTTGTGAAGGTGCCCAAACACAGTGCAATTCTGTTGGACGATTACATCTAATATGGTTGAAATCAAACAGATTGGCTGAATATCACACTGTGTATGGACAATATAAATCATGTCAGGCCAACCAAATAGGTGATTTTGGTCTTTTGGCCCAGCTTGAAAATTTTGATCATCTGGTGATCAGACAGCTGTGTGTGTGTGGCACCAACAGACCAAACCATAGTTATCAGTCTTGGGGCTGTGATATCTACTCATTCCATCCTGGTCTCAAAGTGCCTTCCTACACACACACACACACACACAGATAAAAAGGCATGAAATTTAAATCAATTGTACATTTTTTCCGCCCACCCCATGGTGCTCGAGGTTTGCTCCTGGATTGATCCTCTTCACCTTCCTGCTTGAGGCCCTAAATTACTTTATTCATGAAGCTTAAGCGGTAAACCAGCTGCATCATAGGAGTTAAATAAAAATTCACATTAATGTAAATGGGCCTTCTAACTCCTTGAATGCTAGAGTGTTCTTGAACTTTTTTGCAACGCATTAGAGACATCTCTAGTTTTCAAGGCATTAAACGCACCATTTAAATCAATGGTAATTTTTACTGCTCATCTATTATACAATTGGCTTGATTCAGAATCACTTACGTTTTCTTTTAAACATGGGGCACGTAGTACATAACCTCCATATCTCCTATTTACCTCTTCCAATGCTCCTGAATCTCCCAACAGAAGGAAGCACAATCTGTGTCGGGAATGGTTCTCATGCTGAGTTCCATGGAATTCCACCATTCAGAAGAATAAGGGATTTCCTATATCAAATGTAACGAATATTGGGAGATGAAACAAGTGTTCGGTGGCAGACGATGCATGTGTCATTATGTGAATACTGTGGTAGATTGAAACATTTGTGAAAATGTTGTTTTCTGTAAGATTTTGTTTTAAATAAGCTCTATAAATAAGACTCCTCTAAGAAAAGGAATATTAAGCCTGTTGAGTCACCTAAGAAGATCATGTTCACACAAGCAACTTTAGCACATTTTTAATGCTGCACTAAGAGCCCAAAAATAATTTGTATAATTGCCTCCAAAAATAACTCAGATTGCTGCATATGGCTAGGTACAGTTTCAGATAAACATGAAAGGCTGATGAAGCCCACATGGGCTACCATTGTTTGGATCATTACTATATGCACTGCAATAATATACTCGCCCATGTGAACTCTCTGCATGGCTGCTTATAGCTGTGTTGCAACTAGACTGCATTCCAGACAAAACACAGTGAAGTTTCAGCACAGCTGATCTGCATGACAGCCTATGGAGCAGTCATGCAATGAGTGATTGTATCATTGCAATGCCCACATGGGCTTCTGCCAATCATGTTCCCATGGCCCACTCATTGTTCATAGCTGTGGAATGTCTATCTAATGATAGAATCACCGCTAGGATGCAGGAACATCAGATGTAATTTGCATGGTGGGCTCGATTAATGGTACAATGTGAACCTATTCTAACTGTTAAACAAACAAACAACCACTGCTCAAGTGCCTTATGTAGTCACCAATTGCGTCAGTGGTTCTTCCTCCACCCCACAAGTTTATGATCACTTTCCTGTACTGATTTCACTTTCTCACCCCACTTTATTGCTTCATGTGACTACAATAAATCATTTACATGGTTAGCTCTTTCTGTTTGTATCTACAATGACTAACATTTGAGAATCCCTGGCTTAGGACATATGTATGTGTCTTAAATTAACCCTGCAGCATTTTTTTAATTTAATACGTTTTTGTTGAACATTTTCATCAAAATCGGGTATTACATAGCTAGATCTTGTTACAGATGAAGTTACTTGAAGAGATATAGAGTCAACTGTAATCCATCTGACAATAGCTAGAGGAGGAGATAGATATAACATTCAAAGATTCCTAATACAAGTAAAGAAAATTAATATTTGCTGCTAAGAGCTCACATATATTTAGAGAATATAATCAATCAACTTTGTAAAACAAAGAGAATGATGCTATAAAATACAAATGCATACATAACAACAAAAAAGGTGTAAATAATAAAGTATTTATGGGAAGCTGTTCAACAGTAAACATAGAGAACCAATTAGTAAAGTGCTATGGCCCTCAATCAATGCAATCTTAGGTAGTCCAATCGTGGATTCCAAACAGTAGTGAAAATATTTTCGGAATAATATTTGGAAAAAAAAATCTTTCCAGAAGGGATAGACTACTCCTTCCAAAAGGAAGGAGTAGCATTAAGAAGATGGATAAACAAAATGCCTATTCTTTTTTTTTCAGTGTAACAATTTCAAATGTTTTTGTCCCAAATTACCATACAATGGTTATAGGAGGAGTAAACAAGTGCAATATTATAAATATATGCAACAGATAAGACATTGGGGGATTGACTAAGCAGTGATAAAGAGGTGATAAAGTGGAGATGACTTCTCCAGTGATATCACTTGTCCAATTCCTATGTTATTCTATGGAGCATATCACTAAGATTTCTCCATGGAAAAAAGGACCTAGTGAATAGGCTCTATAGAATAACATAGGAACTGAAGAAGTAATAAACAGGAAAAGTCATCTCTACTTTATCTTCACTTTATCACCTCTTTATCACCGCTTAGTGAATCTCCCCCATTGGGTTTTATGCACAAATTAAAAAGAAGAACAATTGTGAAATGAACAAATTGAACTATAGGGGAGATTTAAAAAGACCCACCGATGTAACTATTTCTGGGGTCTTCTCTATATGTATGTATGAAGAAAATCAGTGAGATTCCCACATACTCAAATTATCACAGGAAAAAAATTACGGCTCTCTGTTGGTTCATACTACAGTTGGACTTTAGGGAGGATTCACTTATATGATTCTACACTAAATCAGTATACATTTTCTAGACCAATTCCTGCCTAATGCCAATTTTCCAAGCTATGTATACTGAAACATCTCCTCTTAAAGGGAAAGTAATACTTCATATATAATTAAATATACATTGTAGAGTTTATCCTCCTGAGTAAAACAAGGGTACACCCTCTGCCAAGAGGTGTTTTATTCAAAGGTTATTGCAGCTAAAATTTTAAATTATTAGGTGCAGTATCTCAAAGGCCTGAAATTGTGCAGTGGTACTGTTACTATACAATCCTATGGAGGTTTGTGGTCAGCTGACTAGAGCTGTCCATAGGATGGTGTAGCAATAGCACTACTGTACAATTTCAGGCCATTGTGATACTCCACCTAATAACCTTTTGAGCTGCAATAACCTTTGAATAAAACACCTGTTTGGTGCAGTTGGAGTACTCTTGTTTTATTTGGGAAAACAAAACCTACAATATATTGTTTTTACACATTAAGTGTTATTATCTCTTTAATGCTGCTTGCGCTAAGGGGAGGGCAGTGGACAAGTGTATTTAACTGTTTCAGGGTGTCCTTTTCCTCTGTCCCCTGTTTAATTATATGCATTAAACAAGGCACATAAGAAATGCCATTAATGTATTCTATTTTCCTGCACACGCTACGAGGCAAGCGTAAATGGCTTGCTTTCATTAAAGTCCTGACGGCAGAGCTTGTACAGCACACTCATTAAGACATCATAAGAATTAGTGAAGTGGTTCTCAAACTTTTATTACTCAAGAAACCTCAAACATGCAATATAGGCACCCCGAACATGTTATAGGTCATTTGTCAATGAGTCACGTAGGGCATGTTACATAGTTACATAGTAGTTTGTTTGAAAAAAGACTTGGGTCCATCAAGTTCAACCCTTTTCCTATGCGTGTTTACCACTGTTGATCCAAAAGAAGGCAACCCCCCCCCCCACACCCTTATTTCAGCAATTTCAAATTCTGCTTTGAATGGGGGGAAAATTCCTTCATGATACCAAATGGCAATCAGATTTCAACTTGGATCAACAAACACTAAATAAATATTAATCCCAATACTAACATACATAGTCCTCTATGTTCTTCTCTTTTAAAAAAGTATCCAGGGCCTTTTTAAAGGCATCTAATGTATTCAATAGCACCACCTCCTCAGGCAGTGAATTCCATACCTTTATTGTCCTTACCATAAAGAATCCCTTCCATTGTTGTAGATAAAATCTCTATTCCTCAATTCTAAGCGGGTGACCCCTCATCCTTTGTACTGTTCTGCTAGTGAACATGTCTTTGGAGAACCCTTTGTATGGGCCCTGAACATATTTATATAATGTTATCATATCTC
Organism: Rhinophrynus dorsalis; assembly: GCA_037306005.1. NCBI lineage: Eukaryota > Metazoa > Chordata > Amphibia > Anura > Rhinophrynidae > Rhinophrynus > Rhinophrynus dorsalis. Next base: position 292,066,089 of record CM074719.1, read on the forward strand.
CTCTAAGACACCGTTTCTCTAGTGTGTACAAGTTTAACTTTTCTAGCTTTACTAGCTTCTCCTCATAACTAAAACTTTCATGTAATACATATAGTATTTTGAGACAATCTTGTTTTTAAGTAAGCCTTGGACTCATTTTATCTACCTCATAAGGGTAAAAGGGTGAGCTGACCTTGTTGGGACTAGAACCTGCAATGCTGGGGTTTGACAGCTAACTAACCAACTGAGCCATCTCTCCAGCTTATTCTTACGTCTCCTAATCAAAATGAAAAAAGAATGCATTGTGCTTAACAATTTCCATAAAAATCCATTTAACTCAGCATTTACTTTTTTGTCAAAGTCTTCATAGAAAAAAGTGCAGTGACATCCTGACTGAGAACCATTGATCTAATGCATACCCACAGTGCACCTGCTGGAGTCCAAGACCAATGCCTTCTAAGCTGCACTGTTGGATTCAAACATTAAAAAATTAATTAATTGTGAGGCCCAGGAGTACAACAATAGTGGATGCAGAGGGTGCAGTTATGAAGGGTCCTGGCATTCAAGGGGTGCTCCATCTGCCCCAGGGTCCAATATGGCTAGTTATGCCACTGGTGCGACTGACATACTAAGAAGACTGAAAGCAATTCTAGAGCAAACCAACTGCACCTTATGGGAGCAATACATTTTCTCTAAGATTCCATTGATTTAAATATATTTTGATGTTGAGTATCTCTTAAGCATTCAACAGGTTAAAAGCACCCTTTAAATCAATGAGAATTTGTATTTATAGTGCAATTGTTGTGCCTTAAGTGTATTTCAATTTAGCCTCTGTGTCTCCTACAAGGAGAGGTGAAGGGATCAAAGGTGCTTTTCCTCCGATGACGCTAGTGTTAAATCATGTGTTTGTTTTTTGGGTGGCTACATCATTTAACACAGGTTTCTGACGTCTCCTGAGAATTTCTTTGTGACCTCAAGGTCTATATAATCCAGGCAACATATGTTATTTTTTATATGTGTATATTACAGCAAGCTACACAGAGCTTTCCATTATCAGATAACTTTTATAGCGATGCAAGAACAAGTGTAAAAGGGCATGAATTATTTAACAACTAACAATATTGGCACAGCGTTTCCCATGCTGTTAATAAAACAATGACTGCTTTAATGACTGACTTGTTGAATTTTTAGTGCTTAGCCCTTTCAAAAAGGTATGCAACGCATTGCAAAGCATTGCATTACACAACTCTTCATCAGTGAACTTATGACTGTGCTTGTGCGTGCTTGAGCAACAGTGTGTTAGAGTGTGTTTGAGCATCAGTATGTGAGGGCGTTTGAGGAAACACGTGCGAGAGCGTGTTTGAGCAATAGCGTGTGTGAGCGAGAGCGTGCGTCAGTTTATGTGTTTTGTGTGTATTGCGCATATCGTTTTGCCTATTGCGAACAGCGTATAGCATATTGTGTTTTACCTACTGAGTATAGCGTTTTTCCTATTGCATATAGCATTTAGCTATAGTGTCTTACGTATAGCATTTGAAGTATGGCGTCTTGCATATAACTTTTTGCATAAAGCATTTGGCATATAGCTTTTGGATGATAGAGTATAGCATCTGGTGTACTACTTATAGCTTTTGGTGTATAGCGTATGGTGTATAATGTGTGGCGTATTGAGTTTGGCCTATTGCGTATAGCGTTTGGTGTATAGCATTTTGCTTATTGTATTTTGCTTATAGCATTTGTAGTGTAGAGTATAGCATTTGGTGTATTGCATATAACCTTTGACGTATTGTGTATAGCATTTGGCGCTTAGTTTTTGGTGTATTGTGTTATAGTGTATTGTGTGTGGCGTATAGAGTGTTGCGTATAGCATTTGCAGTATAGCGTTTGGCGTACTAAGCATAACATTTGGCAAAAAGTGTTTGGCACACATTGTATTGCATATAGCTCTTTGAGTATAGTGTTTGGTGTATGGCGTACAGCGTATTGAGTTTGGCATATAGCATTTGGCATATAGCATTTGACGTATTGCATATAGCTTTTGATGCACTGCTTATAGTGTATAGCATATGGAATATAGCATATGGTGTTTGGGGTATAGCGTTTGTAGTATTGCTTATAGTGTTTGGAGTTTAGAGTATGGTATACAGTGTTTGGCGTGGTGTATTTGTAGTACATCGTATATTGTTCTGCTTTGTACTATAGCGTTTGGCATATAGTCTATAGCAGTGATGGTGAACCTATGGCACGCATGCCACCACTGGCACGCAGAGGCCTTTATGGGGGAACACGTCCAGGGTTCAATCTGTACCCCCTTTGCCATTTGACATCCAATAATAGCATGTAATTTAATTGTTCAAAAAAGTCAGGGACTAAACGTGGTGTCATAATTGCGAGTGTCTTGCAATTATGACACCAAAGATGACCCCGGAAAACAGTTTTGTGTGCTCTGCATGCAATCATCTGGAGTTGGCATGACCTTTCTGTTTAGTCTCCGGAAGGTAGGCTCATCTTCTGCAGCCCTTAAGTGGGATCACATAACGCAATATCACATCACTCTACACTAGTAGCAATGCAGCTTCTGCTCTCTCATGTTTGCAGCAAGTAGAGAGCAGGTAAGGAAAAGTAAAACAGATTCAACTGGCTAATTCACTTTATGGATGATACTCAAATGTAGCAAAATCGTTCACACCAATGCTTAAACATAATACAATAAAAGTGTCCTCAATCTTCAGTAAAAGCAAGATTTTTATTTGGCAAATATTAAAATCGTACATTCTAACATTAATGGTGCAGTTCAGAGACATATCGAATGACTAACTAGCCAGATGACCTTGTATTGCTCCCACTGAACGGTTGTTTGCTATGTGTCTGAAATACACCAATCATGTTGGAAGGACGATTTTAATATTTGCAAAAGTTCTTTCTTTTACTGAAGATTTTCAGGACAGTCGTATTACGTTTAAGAATTGACGCAAACCATTTATCTACATTTGTATATCTGTCAAGATTCAGGGAATCGTGAGTTTGCACGCTGCCAAAGTTCTCATGTTTAGGAGTATATTTGTTTTTGCTCCAAAGGCTTTTTAAAGGAATGCTTGTTTCACCTCATTCACAAATCGAGAGGACTTTGTTTTAGTCCATCGGTGCTGGCTTTTTGGAGTGGCTGAATTTTTCTTTTGTTTGCTTCCATGGGTGATACTGCCAATCTAATGGCTAAATGTGTGTCAACATGAGCATTGGAAGTTAAGTGATGCTGGTAATCCATTCGACTCTCAAGTGAGTAGAATGCTGACATGCTTTATGAAGCAGGCAGGTATATACCGTAAAATCTCAGATATAATACAAACCTGTGTATAATACGCAGGTGCATATTATACCACAGATTTTAGGGGAAAACAAGAGTGCTTATGCATAATACGCACCCTTGTTTTCCCCCCGTGCTAAAATTTTTTTTAAGGCTTTCCTCCCTCCCTCGGGCCAAAACCGTTGCCAAACCAAGACTTACTTGGTTCAAATTTAACTACCCACTGAAGTCCGCATCTCTTGCATTGATGAAAGGCAAAATACAAAGCTTCCCAACGGGCGGTATGCTTCCATTTGCCGCCCGCTTCCTTCAATGGGCTTTCAGGACCTTCCGCCTCCAGCCGAAAGTAGGTCTTGGTTTGGCAGCTGTTTTGGCCTGGGGGAGGGAGGGAAGGTATCTGCCAACCCTAACTTTTTTTTTTTTTTTTTTTTTTTTTAAACTCTCGTGTATAATACGCACCCCTCAATTCACATAATGTGAAGTGGGGTAAAATTGTGCATGTTATACCTGAGATTTTACGGCAGATAACCTGGTTATTTGACTTTCCTCTCCCCCTTTGCCTTTCTGTACTCCTTTCCCTACCTCTTAGCTCTTTGTCTCCTCTTCATCCATTTGAAATATGGCTACACTTAGTGATACCACAGAGCCTGCAATTTTATGATTACCTACTGGTAGTTATAGAATTGTAAGCCCTCTGGTGGTATCAATAGTGTAGCTTCATTTTAACTGTAAGCTTTTTAGTAGCATTAATTTAAGCTTAGCTTCAGTTGTAAGTTCTGTGGCATCAGTAGTGTAGTTCAATTCCAGTTGTACATTCTCTGGTATCACTGGCTTCAATTGTAAGTTTTGTAGTATCACTGGTGAAGCTCCGTTTCAATTGTAAGTTCTGTGGCATCAGTAGTGTAGTTCCATTTCAGTTGTAAGCTTTTTTGGTATCACTGGTGTAGCTCCATTTCAGTTGTAAGCTTTGTGGCATCACCAGTGAAGGTCAATTTCAATTGTAAGTTTTGTGGCATCAATAGGTTAGTTCCAATTCAAGTGCAAGCTTTATTGGTATCACTGATGTAGCTCCATTTTGGTTGAAAACTTTGTGGTATCACTGGTGTAGCTCAGTTTCAGTTGTAAGCTATCTCTTGCCTTACTTCAAAACATTAATGCCAGTTGTAGCAGTTTGTTTCATGTTCTTTTAGTCTTAGAAAAAAAAACACAGGTTACATCTGTCTGATAACATCAGGGAACATGCAATTGTACTGTCTTTTAACATAAGTATTCACCAAATAAACCTCCTTTTCATGGAAACTTTTCAGTAGTGGCACTTTGATATCTCCAACTTTGTGTCCCACAAAAAGCTGGGCACTCGGACCCAAAAAATGTTCGCCATCACTGCTTTAGGCACTGCATGGTGGCACCCTGAGTGATAAATTATTATTTTTTAAAAATAATGCACACTGATTAGTCACATCAGTTTTCAAAATACCCAACACAGAGCAAAACAAAATATTGCCTAACAATGCTATCTTAGGATAAGCCTTAGGCTGCCAAACTATTTTCTAGAAATAAGTGGTAAGCAGCAAAACTTTTTATGGCTACAAAAAAACTTAGCGCCACATTCAGGAAGCTAAACCAGACACATTCTAGAGCAAACCAACTGCACCATAGATGACAAATTAAAATTACTATTGATTTAAATGAGACTTTAGGCCTTGAATTCTAAAAAGGTCTCCAACACATTGCAATGCAACACTGAAGGTGTTAAAAGGCCCATTTAAATAAACTGGAATTATGAACATTTGTATTTTTCCCCAGTGGCGCAATTGGCTTGCTCCAGAATACTCTATACAGCTTCCTGAAGGCAGCACATAATTCTTTATAACAAAGGATTAGAAATACATTAAAAAGTAATAGATAGCAATATACAGAAAAATAACTACCCAGCACACTGATACCAAAACAACCCCTCAAAATACACTTTATTCAGAGGTGCATCTTGGAACAGAACATGAAAGAATCATGTAAAGGAATGTACTAATCAATCTGCAAGAAGAAGTAAGAGGAAAGGATATTATTTTCACTGAATAGTCCTACACCTGCTTATACCTGCTTACCTGCTAGCTACATACTTCCCAATATTTCAAATGCTTTGCAATGCGATGTGTACCCCTCTGGCACTCAAATATTAATTTGAGTTTTATTGCTGTGGAGCAATGTGATATACTTATATTCACACCACACAGTCTGATCTCCTAAAAGAGGGACACCAGGGTGGGAAATAGGGACAGAGGAATTTGGGTCTCAAAGAGGGACTGTACCTCCAAAAGAGGGATACTTGGGTGATAGCTATAAAGCTTTTTTCAGAACAAATTGACTTGAAGCTTCTATGAATTATACCAAAGCAGGGGGGGGGGCAGTCTGTGTGTGTGGAGTTTAAGTGTGCACTTGCACTGGCCGTAGGTCCACACTTAGTAAAACATAACATCTACCCATTAAGTGTATTTTTGCAATGTGTTAGATACCTCTCTCTAGCATTCAAATGGTTAGAAGCCGTATTTAGAATGGAAATATGGGGAATGGTTATTTCTGGTTGCAGATGGTTTGCTCCAGAATCGCTCCCTGTTTCTTTTGTGGGTAAGGCCCTTTATGGCTTGCATCATGAACGGGTTCATTGCCAATAGAAAAAAGGATTATAAGGCACACGCCTCAAGAGGGCTTTTTAAAGTAGGGGTATGCAAAGATATACTGTACAAGCAACTTTTTTCCAACCAAAAAAAAAAAAAAATATATATTTTCCAATACTGTAGATTTTAAAACTTTTGGCACCTTCTGTTTTTTTTCTAGAAGAAAAGTTCTGCCTCAAATAACATATTTAAAATTAAGCAGACATGGAGGCTGATGTACTAAAAAGCAGAGGGAGATATAAACTAAGTTTTGATGATGGTGTGATAATGTAGAGATAACTTCTCCAGTATGTTAAACTCGCCAATTTCTATGATATTTTATGAAGTCTATGCACTAAGATCTCACAAGTCAGTGAGATATTAGTGAACAGGCTCCATAGAATAATATACTGGCTGGAGAGTTTCACACAGAAGATGTTGAGGCAATTTAACTAATTTGCAGGCTCAGCTCCAGTGGAGTTTAATACCAGTGGTTGCACTTCACAGTATACACTACAGTGTCATCCTGGGAGGACCAATGGTTCCATAGGAGATGTATCTAAAGCTCCTCAAATTCACATTTCTAAATAAGGCTTTTAAGTCCTTTCATGCCTGAGACTGGCTTAGCACTGAAGGGGTTAAATGTCCTTTGAAATCAATTGTATTTTTTTTGTTCCCTATGGTGTATTTGGTTTGCCCTTGAATTATTCTTAGTAAATCAACCTCATGGTGTATTTTATTACTATTACTGTTTGAAAGGCAATCTAGTTTTATTTAATTAAATATTGAATTTCATGTTAATGGCCAACTATACCTATAATATTTGTGACAGGATGGGGAGGGGCAGTACATAAGTCAATAACAGACATACCATTGAATTAATAAATAACTTCAGATACAAACCATGAATTGATAAAGGCCACAGTTCTTTTCTGTGAGTTTTGAATACAAAAGTATTTAAAGGCACATTATAATTTAAACACGAAACGGGTTCATAACCTTTTAAATATCATGTACTCCTAGCCAGTATTTGTAAAAATATTTTTAAGGTTCATAAGCCCCAAAAATATATTAGATACATGCTTTTCCTATTCACCTGCAGTAAGCTGTGCATGACCATTTGACCCCACTTTGTTTATACAAGTGATAAGGGCAATATACGACATGATTTAGGAAAACAAATAATAGTTTCAGCGAATTGATGTGAGTGGCTCTTATCTCAAAACAACTGCCAGTTTGTTTTTTTATTAATTTTTTTTTACAGTATTTAAAAAAAACCACCAAAAGTGAACAATTTTACCATTTATTTTGAAATATGAAAAAAAATGCTGTCTAGGAGTACATAATATTTTAATGGATTTGAGCCATTTTCATTTTTTGATGATAATATCCCTTTAATAAATATTGGTGGGATGACATATCCCTGGAACTGCAAGATCCCAGTGAGTTTAGGCCATCCTGGGAGCAGCAGCTGCTAGGGAGTCTGGGCAGGCACTTCTCTGTTTTTCAGTGTGCCTCTGAGGTTGATGTACTAAGATGAACTGGAGGATTTGTACATTCCACTTGACATTTTCATCTCTCTACAGTCTGCACATCACACTCAGTCTTTCAGTGTGTCCCTGTAGCTGATGTACTAATAAAAACTGGGGAAATTCTGGAAGAAACCAACTGTACCACAGAGGTATATAGAAATTCCCTTTGATTTACTTACTAGAAAGGTCTCCTATTCAATAAAAAGAAATATATTGGGAACCCCAATAGCATTCAATGTGTTAAAAGCCTCAGCTGTCATTTGGAGACTATTGATTTGCCCCCATGCCTCAGTTCTGCTTAACACATCCACCTCCATGTGTTAAAGATGTGTGTTTGTGTACAAAGCAAGACTTCTCTTTAGCTTATATCAGCTCATCTGGTATATCCTATATAATAATTCGCTAGGATGTTTGTCACGATGCAGTCATGCGCAGTAGAGACTGCCCGCGTTTGCATGAGTGAGGCGATGCAAGACTGCATCGCGTGGAGCAGTGAGGTAGTGGCCTCTTAACCCTTTGAGCGCCAGAGGGGTACGCAACGTATTGCAAAGCAATGCGTTGCGTACCCCTCTGGCACTCAAAGGGTTAACATTACCTGGACCTTGGCCCTTGTACATGGGCTTTTACACTAGTATACTATAAGCATTCTATAGCCCCACTCAATAGTACAGTAAACTATATTTAAAATACCTTCCACAGAAACTGCCCAATATACTCAGGTTGATCAGAACAAATGTTTTCTGCCCCAAACTTTTTAAACTGGTTCCCCATAAGCAGCATACTATGCCAGTGTTCAAACCATCACACAGTAAAGAAATGAACAAGTAGGGCAACATCCTTCTGCATAGGTCCAAGCATGGGAAAAAGTAAGGAAAATGAATCAAGAATAAGGTAACATAGTATCATAGTAATTTAGGTTGAAAAAAGACTTTCGTCCATCTAGTTCAACCCCTTTCCTATTCCTGTTTACCTTCGTTGATCCAAAAGAAGGCAAAAAAACTCCTCAATACAGCAATTACAAGTTCTGCCTTGAATGGGGGGGAAACAATTCTTTCTTGATTCCAAATGGCAATCAGATTTCTCCTTGTTCAACAAGCACTAATTAAATATTAATCCCAATACTAACGTACATAACCCCCTATGTTCTGCTCTTTTAAATAAGTATCCAGGCCCTTTTTAAAGGCATCTAATGTATTCGATAGCGCCACCTCCTCAGGCAGTGAATTCCATACTTTTATTGTCCTTACCGTAAAGAAACCCCCTGTTGTAGATGAAATCTCCTTTCCTCAAGTCCAAGCGGGTGGCCCTTTGTCCTTTGTACTGTTCTATTAATGAACAGGTTTTTGGAGAGCCCTTTGTATGGGCCCTGAACATATTTATATAGTGTTATGATATCCCCTCTAAGACGCCGTTTCTCTAATGTTTAACTTTTCTAGCCTTTCTTCATAACTAAAACTTTCCATTCCCCTTACTAGTTTTGTAGCCCTCCTCTGCACTTTCTCTAGTTCCATAATGTCCTTTTTCAGAAAGGGTGCCCAGAATTGGTACAATCTAAATTAAAAGAATGCATTCATGTTAAGAAAAGCTTAGGGTACTTGGTCACATTAGATGAACCTTTTTATCAATCACTGCTGACAGGAGCAGGTCCAGATGACTGGAGAATTGCTAATGCATTATTTCTTTAAAGAAAGTGTAGTAAGGAAGACTCTGGCAACAGTAGGCCTGTGAGTCTAACATCAATTGTTGGAAAATTAGCAAAAACACTTTTGAAAGAGAGAAACTGGGAGATTTGCAAGATCAATGTAAATATAGATTTACTTCAAACAAGTCAAACAAATTGTAATGCTTTTTTTTAAATTTCAACTAAAATCATAGACAAGAGTGGAACTGCAACTGTAGTATAGCTGGATTTTAGTAAAACATGTAAAAAGATAATGTACTGGCTGCATGGCTTGGGACTGGATTCAAAGTTCATTACCTGGATAAAATATTAGCTGAAGGATTGGAGCGGGAAGGTCGTAGTCAATAGAATACATTCAGAGAAAGGATAAGTTGCTATTAGAGTGCTAGAAAGATCAGTGCTAGGGCCTGCTCTATTTAATACCTTATTTAGTGATATTGCTGATAAGTGCTATCAGTTAGTTTTATCCAACAGGTTCCTATTGACGTCTATGGCGAATATTGCAGAGAAAACCCTTGACAAGACTATAAACTGCAGTGTAATCTAGGCCTACAATGTGTAACAGAGTTTACATTCCAGGAGGAGTAACTCAAATTAGAAGTGATTTAAAAAGTTAGAGGGGTGGTCAAAATTATTGGATTTAATATGTAATGGCACAAAATGTCAAATTAGGCATATAGGTGAAAATCTACAACATCCTGTTGTAGTTGGAGTCCTCTGTATTGGTATTTGTATCTTTAGACGGTACTTTTTTGTTCACTACTTTATCCAGCTCTCTCTACCTTGCAGCTGAAATCTCTTTGGTCATTGGTGCATGTCACTGTCTCCTTTTTAGTAGTGGATAATAAGACCCTTATGCTATAGACACCCAAATGCAAGATCTGTTTTATGATACACAGTCTATATAGTTGCCAGTCATTAAAGATGGGAGGTAGCATCAATGAAAAGGCACTCTGTCTGTCCATATTGATTTGACCCCGGGAGTGGTGCTACCGAGGGGAGGAGGAGACTAGGGCCATGGAGGAGTACATTGAGGATGCTCTCAAACGAGGGATTATTCGTAAATCATCCTCTCCGGCAGGTGCAGGGTTCTTTTTTGTGAAAAAGAAAAGTGGCGAATTACGACCTTGTATTTACTACCGTGGACTCAATAAGCTGATTTCCAAAAATGTGTACCCCATTCCGCACATCACAGAGTTATTTGATAGGTTGAAAGGTTCCTCTATCTTTACGAAACTCGATTTACGTGCCGCCTACAACTTAATAAGGATAAGGGCCGGTGATGAGTGGAAGACGGCATTCAATACGAGATCAGGCCACTACGAATATCTAGTTATGCCATTTGGGTTATGTAATGCACCTGCCGTATTTCAGGAGTTCATCAATGATATCCTCCACGATATGTTACAATCTTGTGTAGTTGTATACCTGGACGATATATTGATTCACTCTGCTAATTTAACCCAGCACATCCAGGATGTTTCTGAGGTATTGCTTCAACTGCGCAAGAACAAATTGTTCTGCAAATTAGAAAAATGTGAATTTCATTGTTCCCAGGTACCCTTCTTGGGTTTTGTTATATCTAAGGATGGCATAGCTATGGACCAAGAGAAGTTGGCTGCAGTCTTACAATGGCCACGACCCAAGGGGTTAAAAGCTATCCAAAGGTTCCTGGGCTTTGCCAACTATTACAGAAAGTTTATTCAGAACTTCTCTACCATTACTAAACCTCTCTCTGACCTTACGCATAAGGGCGCAAATCCCTCTTAATGGACTGAGGCAGCTGAGCAGGCCTTCGAGACCCTCAAAAAGGCGTTTGCATCTGCTCCTATACTATCCCACCCTAATCCCACCCTGCCTTTTATGCTAGAGGTCGATGTCTCCGAGGTTGGGGTAGGGGCAGTTCTCTCCCAACGCCCCAGGGAAGGGGGTAACCTGAGACCGTGTGGGTTCTTTTCCAAGAAACTTTCTAGTGCCCAAAGCCATTACGAAATTGGTGATAGGGAATTGTTGGCTATCATCTTGGCATTAAAAGAATGGCGATATCTTCTGGAAGGCACAAGAACTCCAGTCTTAATCCTCATTGACCACAAAAACTTGATATAACTATCTGAGGCCAAAAGGCTGTCATCTCGCCAGGCTCGTTGGGCTCTCTTTTTGTCCAGATTTAACTTCATAGTCTCATACTTGCCTGGGTCCAAGAATATTAGGGCAGATGCTCTTTCCAGACAATTTTGCACAGGCATTGAGAGGGATGAAGCCCCAGTTCCTATAATTCAGCCAGATAGGATTCTGGCTACTATTCGTACCAGCATCACTTCGCCACTGGGAGAGCAAATCTTGGCTTCACAAGCTCGGGCACCTCCTGAAACCCCAGTTGGCAAGTGTTTTGTGGACGAGCCTTTCCGTACCCAGTTACTCGGGACCTATCACTCATCTAAGGCAGCCGGGCACATTGGCAGGGATCAGTTGGCATGGTCATTGTCACGAACATTCTGGTGGCCCTCCCTGAAAGCTGACTGCTCTGCATTTACTGCTGCTTGTGCCACCTGTGCCCGTGCAAAGACTCCCAGACATCTCCCAGTGGGGCTGCTCCAACCAGTGCCTAATGCTGATCGTCCTTGGTCCCACATATCTATTGATTTTTTGGGAGAGCTGCCGAGATCCAAGGGCTATACGTTTATCCTGATGGTGGTAGATAGGTTCTCTAAAATGGCTCATTTCGTGCCCCTCTCTGGCCTTCCTTCGGCCCAGGAATTGGCGATAATTTTTGCCAGAGAAGTATTCCGCTTGCACGGGGTTCCCAGAGTGATAGTGTCGGACCGGGGGAGTCAATTCGTATCAAGATTCTGGAGGGCATTCTGTGGCCAGATGGGCATTTAATTGTCATTTTCCTCCGCCTACCATCCCCAGACCAACGGGGCCGCTGAGCGTGCCAATCAGGGACTGGAGCAGTTTTTACGCTGCTGTGTGACTGATCATCATGATAACTGGGCCGACTTGTTGCTGTGGGTGGAGTTCGCCAGGAACTGTGCGGTTAATTCATCGTCTGGGAGCTCTCCATTCCTTGTCAATTATGGGTTCCAACCCTGTCTACTCCCAGACTCATTTCAGTCCCAACAGATTCCGGCTCTGGATGAGCACATGGAGCAGCTCCGCTCCACTTGGGCACAGGAACAACAGTCCCTCAGTCAGTCCTTCCACAGACATCAGCGGCATGCCAATCGCAGACGGCTGCCAGTGGTTTCCTTCCAGGTTGGGGACAGGGTATGGCTTTCCTCCAGGAATCTTAACCTGCAGGTACCCTCGAACAAACTGGAACCCCGGTTCATTGGGCCATTTAAGATTATTCGCAAAATCAATCCTGTGGCATACGCATTGGAGCTACTTAATACTATGCGTATTCACAATGTGTTCCATGTGTCATTGTTGAAGCCCTTGGTTTGCAGTCGCTATACTACCACTCCGGAGGTTCCTGGGCCGGTGGATGTGCAGGGCCAAGAGAAATATGAAGTCCACAGCATTATTGACTCCAGGAGATTTAGAGGCAAGTTGCAATATTTGGTTCACTGGAAAGGATATGGGCCTGAGGAGCACTCTTGGGTTGACCACAAGGACCTTCATGCTCCATGATTGCTGCGCAACTTTCACTCTAAATATCCTCAGAAACCGAGACCTTCTGTCAGGGGTGGAGGTCTTTGAGAGGGGGGTACTATCACGGTCCCCGTGATTCCCTGTCAATCTGGGACTGTGTTATCTTTGCATTGGAGGAGGCTGATTGGCCCGCCCAGGATGTTCCTTTTTATACTGGCTCTTGGGCACTTGTCAGTTGCCCTTTCGTGGTGTTCCTGTTCCTGCTCCTCGTTGCTGAGTTCCAGTGTCTCCTGTGTACCGACCCAGCTTGTCTGACTCCTCTCTTGATCCTTCTCCATGATTGACCCGGTTCTGGCTGACGACCCTGCTCCGTGATCAACCCGGTTCTGGCTGACGACCCTGCTCCGTGATTGACCCGGTTCTGGCTGACGACCCTGCTCCGTGATTGACCCGGTTCTTCGGCTTGTTCCTGCTGCAGTTTTGACCGGTTCCGGTTGACGCTCTGTTCCTTTCTGCTGTTCCGGTGTTCCAGTATTGCTCCGGTCGCTCCAGCGACATTCTGAACTGTTTAGTGACTCGCTGTTCCTCTCACTCTCGTCTAGCTGTAGCCGAGGTTGCTTTGACATCCGCTGTTTGCTAGTTGTGCTCTCCTGTACAGAACCAGTTAACCCGTGCAGTGCTTGTAGTCTCCGATTTATGTGCCTCTCATATCGCTTGCCAAGCATATGGTTAACCGTTTGAGCCTCTACTCTGAGTACCTCTAACCGAGCCATATTATCTCCCGCAGAGCATTGTCTGTCCGGTGTTCGGTGTGCACCGTGACCACGCCGGCTGGCGCTGGTAGTCTGTTCGCTCTTGCTGTGAGAATTCTGTGCTGAACCGGAAGGGTGTCCTGGTTGCGGCTCACATACGCTCAGAGTGTGCGTTATCCTCTGCACTTCCTGGTGCTTCGGCTCTTTGTAGCTTGTGCAGCAACCGTCATTCTTGGCATCCTAAGGGTGTCAGGGCACAATCCATTTGGCACACTAAGGGTTACTACCAATTCAAGTCAAGGGCGATTCTGGTTCTGGTTACTTCAGCTCTGGCAGTAGCATTCCTCTTAAGCCCACGGAGGTGGTATTGGCTCAGCTCTGGGAACTAGTGTGTTCCCCTTTTCTACCTTGAGAGTGATTCAGTGCAGACACTTCTACGCCTTTTTCACTATTCAGAGACTGTTCTCCAGAGACTGTTATCATATCCTGGGCGTTGGCCAATCTAAGACTGAGTTACTCCAATTGCACCTGTTAACCCTCTGGGGTTATTCCCAGTCTATACATATCATATATTCTTGTCTTTGTATTGCATTCACTTGGTCTGCAATTGTCTATACTGTGCAATCCTGTGCTGGCCCCTAGGGGCACTGTTCTATTATCCTGATTCAATAAAACTGTGTTTTTACTTCATACCCTGGTCTGAGTGTCAGAAAACTGTTACAAAAGCCTACATCCAAGATACACGTGGATAGATTACCTGTAGTATTATCCGTCAAAGGCAGCCCCCTCCCCTGCTCATATTCCAGGAAGAACTGGATGCATCCCAATTAGCTCCACATTATTGTGCCCATTAGGGAAAGTTGATTCAGAGACTGCTCCAATTACTAGAGGTGGAATTAAGTGTGTGGCTATACTGCCTTCATCTCAAAGTCATACAACAAGAATGAACCAGTGAACAAAGGCCACGAGGAAATGAATGGCGGATACCGAATGGGTAAGACAAGAGCAAGCAGTATGAGGGTAAAAGACCAGGGGGGTAAGGCACTAAGGCCCTTAGTGAAGTGTGTCTAGCGATGTGCATGACACTGCCACATGCACTAAGAATTGTCTATGCAAGGGGAATGGGAGAGACTTTAATAATTAGCATGCAATGTTGGTGTAATGCTGGCAATGTGTTGGGGAGGGCAAGCTGAGATGATATGCTAACACTTCAGCACCAAGAACACTACCAGCCCTCCACTTTCAGTGACACAGGGATGTGCAACACATTGCTGTGCAATGTGTTACAAAATCCTGTGGCTCTCAAAAGGTTAAACATACAGAATCCCCTGCGTGATTCAAATGCACACAGAACCAGCAAAGCAGCAGTTACATGTGACAGTTGTTCTACCAGTTCTGTGTTCACCTAAGCCAGCTGATTAGCTGTTTCAAGTCTGCATTGAACTATCCGCTGGCCAGTTGATTCATATAAACAGAAAAGTGTGCTACACTCTGCTGAGTGGCTCAGGTAGACACAGAACTGGTAGAGCAGCTGTTACATGTAAAAGCTGCTCTGCCCATTTTGTGTGTGTGTGTGTGTGTTTATTTGGATTGTTTATATTCGATTATCTGTTAAATGAGACAAGGGATTGTGTATATCTGAATATCTGTTAAGTGGGATTGTGCATGATATAACCCTTTGAGTGCCATGGGGTGTGCAATGTATTACAGAGCAATGTGTTGCACACCTAAAATCCTTAAAAGCAAATGTTTCTTTATATCTAAAAACAGTGTGTAACTGTAAATAATCCCATTATTTAATAAGTATGTATATTTCTGTATGTTTGTATATAATGTCTCACAATTAGTGTAAATATGTAACCTTTTACTGAAAACTATCCAGGACATACTTGAAAACGAGAGAAATCTCAATGTATTCTTCCTGGTAAAACATTTTCTAAATAAATAAATCTATATGGCACTCACAGGGTTAAGGGAGGGCAGCTGCTTTGTTGGGAGAAACAGCAAACTGCCCTTTGTGACTCCATAGAAATCTTTGGGAAGATCCCAAATTCGCCATCTTAGACTGAGGAATTTGGAATTGTGAACTCTTAAAGCATATACAGCAGATATTGGTGCATGTGGAAAAGTGCCACATAAACTTATAAACACACTCACAGGAATATAATAAAGGCTCATTAAGCTGCATTCCAAAATGCACATTAGCCATTGTCAAAATAGACACTGCAACTCTGTAAACCTGGAAAAGGTGTCATGAATACATGGTGATATCAGCAAGAGTATGATAAGAGGATACTAATGGGAATCTTGTTAAGTGTTCTGTATTTGTGTGCTGTGTGATATTAATAAATAAATAGATTTATTTTCATTGCACTCTTCTTTTACATTACTATTTTCTCGCCTGGTGTGGGGACATCCAACTTTTGTTCCCAAGCTGTTGAAGACTACAACTCCCATAATCCCTAATCATCTGGGGTGCTAAAGATTTCCTACCCCTGACCTATTGCTTGCTGTGGTCCTATTTCCTTAACATTACATTTTTTCTTAAAGAGTTGGGTGGGAGTGGAATGCTATCAGTAGCAATAATGACAAGCAGAGGATAACTTACTGACATTTGTTAAAGGGAAAGACAAAATATTTAAAAATGAATGCTATGAAAACAAAAGTTTGGAATGTTTGTAAAAAAAACCCCACTATCGTGCAACACTGGTTTTATTTTGGACCTGAGATGGTATCTTTAATCAGCAAAAATCAGCAGAAACATCTCAGGCTCCTTGAAAAACAATGTGAGCAAATCCTGCAGGACAGGAAGTGAGAGCTTTTTTAATTGCTCTTTCATGCAGCAAAACACATCTCTCCCATCAAGAAACACTCATAAAAAAAATACAACAAAATAAAAACAAAATATAATAAATATCATTACATGTATTTTATAAATATTTTTAGTATAGGCTCTACACACATGATGGAGTGTGTTATAGCTGTCTTGGTTTATTTCATGCCTACCAAGTGTTCCTCTTTAGGAGGGACAGTCCCTCTTTTAGACCCAAATCCCTCTGTCCCTCTTTCCCACCCTGATGTCCTTCTTTTTTAGGAGATCAGACTGTGAGGTGTATATATAAGTGTATCACATTGCTCTACAGCAATAAAACTCACATTAATGTTTGTATAAACGTCAGTTTATGTGTTTATAAATTAATCTGTGTAAATAAAATACTTTTGTCTTGTTATAAGTAATTTATTAGGTTGCACAAGGAGGTGTCAGTAGGTCACGAAATAGCCTAAAAATTCTTGGTAATGCCCCACCCACCAGCCACACCCCCAGCAACACCCCCTAAAACACAAGTGTCCCTCTTTGGCAATTTGAAATGTTGGGAGGTATGTTATTTAACTGTGGTGCCTGTTCCCCTGATCTTTTTGCTTGGGGGTTGAAGCGTGAAGGACTTATTGCAATCCCACATTATGGCAGCCATACTTCACTATCTGATGCCCATATGGGTTGGCCAGCTATGGGACTTCCAATAACCTCCAATATCTCTCATATGAATAAAGGACCCCTGTGCAGATCTGGGCTACTGAACCCTTCCTGAGGTCAGTTCAGAACACAGGAAAGCCTGATAAGGGGCAGTGCATCCATGTGTTTGCTACTAGCTCAGTGTTTCTAACACTGCTTTAATGCTGCCCAAGTGCATAAAGCCCTAAAGTGGAACTGCTAATTTGTTGCAAATAGGTACGTTTGAAATAGCTTTCAAAGGCACCTATATTTATGTTAGCTTTTCTTTGTTTCAGACAATACTTTAGGAGATATTTAGCTTTATTTATTTGTCACTTTATATGAATACGCTAGTATTTCCTGGTAAGAAGAGCAGTTGGGATGAGGAGCAGTGTGACAGCACTTGCCAGTGCTTGCCAGATCTGCACTAGCTGACAAACAGAGTTAAATATATATGACTGTTTTAAATAAAAAATGAACAACATAATTAGAGGTCAGCTCTTTCAAAACGACAGTTCCACATTAAGCATAACTGGGGTCAGATTTATCATCTGAAAAGCGGATCGGTTCTGAAGCAAACCAACTACTCCATAGTTATCAAAGAAAAATATTCCAGTTGTTTAGCTCCAGTATTGCTTCACTTTCAGCTGGATACATTTTTAGTTTAACTAAAAACAAAACTATGATCAGTGGTGAGCTGACACTAAAGCTTTTTTATTTGGTGAGGATCACCAGAAAAAAAATTATTGCAGATTTATACTTGATGTCCTGTATACCTATGTAATACAATCATACTATTTAAAACAACTAAATGAGAAGAATATTTAATAACTGACGTATAGATTCACTTGCTCTTGATAAATCAATTACAGTAGATAGCTGCAAAACTGTCGGATTCTGCAACAGAATAAAATTGGAGAATGCACAAAATGTCCTGCATTTTTAAGAAGTCTTCTCACTGCAATGGAGTTATCCTACACAACAGCTACCTCTAAGCAACATATTCCACTCCCGTTTAAATATTAATCGCAGTTTCTATATCCTAATATAGTTAAAAGGATTTTTTTGTGCTAAACATGTACATGATATATAACATACACCGATGTGACGCCTGCAGAATGTCCATCATATTTGCTAACATATACTAACACACAAACAAGCTTATCATCATACTTCATGCTCATGCATGCAACCTGTCAGAGACATTGCCATGATGGGGAGGAAATGGTTAATTTTTATTTTAAACCAAATTCTCTGAAAGTCTGTTTTTTAGATGCGTGTGTAATGATCTCATGTTATAACGACTCCATTTTAGAGACAAAAGGGGCCTCTCTTTACCTAGACGGGAGTGAAAATAGTTGAGTGAATTTTACGATTATAAACAATTCTATTACAGACAAAATGTCTGAGACAGAGATACTCCTATGTGGGAAAGTCTAGTAGGATGACATATTTATATGACGTCTAATAACCTCTTCAGTACATCACGATGTCACAAAAATTATCATATCTAGAATTTTAATGTAGAGTAAAAGTTCCATCTCTAGGTTACATAGTGTTATTACTACTGCTTTGGAATTTTTCCATAATAATATGTGTGATGTTACTGCATAATGAGACGGATCTCTATCCAATCAGAGAAGATTCTGATAAGGGTAATTTTACATTATAAATACGTACGATTTGAGAGAGAAGGGGTCCTTTCCCCTTGGTTCCTGGCTTTTCAATTCCTGCTATGTTTTCATGAAAAGTATTCTGGGCTGGCTGATAAAGAGATCCTATTAAAACACTTGGACTGGTAACTATATCTTTCCTTATTTTAATTCTGCAAAATTCAGAATATATATTTCGTCTATATTTGAAGAAACATAATTTTTCTTATATTTTGTGTTAATCGGACTGGCCACCCAATTGTGACCAATTATAATAAGTTATATTGGCTGTTATAATTCTGAATTAAGCAGAATTCATTAATTAATTGGTAAATTGTTATATTTTGCCAGATAAATGTAAAATAGGATAGCAGTGAGATCTATTTATCCTTGTTTATAAATTAGTTAATATAATCGCTTATATTTCTAGAATATATTGTGTTTCTAGAAAGGTTATTATAGCTAATATTTGATCTGGGGGAATTCTTTGTATTTGGTTATTATCCCTTCAACTGCTATTTGTCTATTTAATTTGAGGTGCTTCTTTGGATTTCTTTGTGTGTGTTTTGGTCTAAACTTTTGTACAGTGAGAAGTTTATTTAAACCTAAACTGGGATTTTATTCCAGTTAGTTTCTCTAAATTTGGTTATTATGTATTGTATAAGGAAGTTGTCAGAGGACCTGGCTTAATATTAAAGCTGACTCACCTGACAATATATCTTAAACCTAAATTAGTATAGTTTATACAGTTTATGGGGCAGAGGTATTCATATATGCTGCTGCCAACTGTATTTTAATTAATTGTAATTGCTGGTCACTCATTTATATCATTATTGTTTACACTTTATATATATTATATTTTACTTAAATAAATTATATATATTTTTGCACAGATATGAGGGATTTATTATTTTAATCAATTTGTTACTGTGAAGTAGTGTGTCAATACCTAAAATAGTGTAAAGTTCTCAAATTTAATTTTATCTATTTATGTGAAGATATCCAACCTAACTGGTTCTCCTGTTAACCCTTGAATATCTTCTACAAACCTTGCAGACACATCATGTATCCTCATTACACACATGCAACCTATGGAATCTCCACAGGTATAAGGCTGAAAAGTGCATGTACATGCTTAGGAAATTATAAATGGGTAAGGCCTGAAGCAGGCATATGTATCTTATACCAATAGAAATCTCAACTGTATCTCTGTCCAGCCAGATTTGCCTGAGTGTGGCTTGTGAGTTAACTATACAAATATGTTCTAAGGTTATGAGATTAACTAATACCCAAGAATAGCTGTTGTTTTTTTTTTTTGCTGGAGTTCAACTGATCAATCAGAACTCACACTTCTAGATATCCACCCCTGCTTAATAACCCCAAATGGATGTTTTGCAGGCTATCTAGTAGTGTAAGTGTGATCTCTCAAATGTGGGAGGAACAAAAAAAAAAATATTATCGGCCATGAATTTTACATATCCCCTGTGACTCAGTGCCATTTGACCCTAACTCCTGAATGAATGTTCACTTATGTCTGTCCAGTACAACTACTGGAGCAGGGAACAAACCTGTGGTCCCTAGGTATTGCTGTACAGCAACTTCAAGGGAAGTTGTAGTCCAACAATTACTGGACAGCCAAATAGAAACATAATTTTAATGCAGATATCTCTAGACCCATTTTTCCTACTGTAAACACCTCAAACCTCATTTGGTCCTTAGAATTGTCTTATGTTCAGGACAGCCTTATGCCTGTCCCATGCATGCTTAAATAACCTCAATGTATTCAACTCTACCACTTTTGCTGGTATTACATCTATCTACCACCCTCTCAGTGAACGACATTCTTATTTCATAAAATCTAAGCCTCTGCCCTTCTAGTGTAAGACTATGACCTCTTGTCCTAACATTTCTACTCCTTTGAAATGCACTTCCCTCTATTTCTATCATGTACTTTGTTGAATCCCTTTATGTATTGAATGTTTCTATCATATCACCTCTCTCTTTTCTCTTCCAAGCTAACAAATACAGATCTTTTAGTCTTTTCTGATAATATTTATTCTTTAAACATTCATAATTTTAGTAGCCTTCTCTGATCTCTCTCCAGAACATCTATATCCTTCTGGAGATGAGGTCTCAGTACTGTGGACTGTTACTCATCCCTGTTTAAGAGATCAGTATTTCTTTAGCAGGGATACTTAGCTCCTGAAAAATAACCTCTAGTATTTAGCATTGCACACCCCTCTAGTTCTTAAGGGGTGAAATACTGTATGTGCTTAAAATCATAGGGACATTTGTCAGTATTCTGCTTCTTGTTCTGGACCAGTACATGCTCATATTTGAAACCAATACACCATAACTATGTCACATGGCAGTCGCTCAATATATGTCAGCATGGTAAGCCATTCAATTGCATGTGCTATAAAAATGCTGGCCAAAATAAACCACAAGTGCAAAGGTTAGTACCCATTGAAAACCATTGAAACCCATTAAAACCAGTCTCATTTTCCCATTCAATTCCATGCATTAGGCATTAAGGTTCATTAAAGGACCCGCTCTAATTGGGAAAAATCTTCAGAGTCCTCTAATGCATGTTTCAACCTGATGATGCAGGAAATGAAGGGGAAAAAAGGCCATACAAGTGACCAGTGTATTTATTGATATGGGCCCTAAACACCATATCAATACATCCAATGTATGAAATAAATGTATCAAATGTTAGTAGAATTAACCCTATAAGTGCCGGTGGGGTATGTAGCAAGTTTTAATCAAAGCTATGTGGTTGTTAAATATATGCAGGACGTCCAATCTGAAAAAAATTGTTAATAGTCCAAATTGAAAATATGTTTTTCTAATCCACTTCGTAAATTATTTTTGTAGTCCAAATAGAAAAACATATATTGGTTTCTCGAAATATAGAATGTCTTGAGTCAGTGCAAGGGTTAAAATATGATGCCATCTCCACCACTGTCGCCGACGGTGATGGCAGGAATGGAGGAGACAACCCCCCCCCCCTTGTTACCTCTCGGGCCATTGCCCGAGCCTTTCTGTGGGAAATTTGAATAGAGACTTGTTTTTATTTGGCCAGTATCTGTTCAAAATGGTTCCCAGACTTCTATTGGCTGGGATGTGTGCTTATGCACCTCCCAGCTAATCAGTTTCTAGCTGGGTCCTCCATCCCCCCTCTAGAAACTGATAGAATTCTGACGGTACAATAATAGATGTATTTCCCGGAACTCATTTTGGCCCTATTGATGGATTTAGCAGCGCTGATAGTATTGCGCCTCAAATCTCTTGAAAACTCAATACCCACTAGATTTTTTTAACTCTTAAATAGGGATGGCCAAACTGTCTGCCTCAAAGCAGACACATGCAAAAAAAAAAAACCTGTACTTCCGGTCTACTACAGAATTTCCTGGAAAAAGTAATGTTTTTCTGATTTTCCCAAATCTTTCATTGGATTTAAATTAATGATAATAATTTAATTCTCCTCAGTGTAGAGCAGTGCCCCGATCTTCTTATAATGATGTTAACAAATGTACGAATGTTGCATTTCAAAGGCATATTTATGATAATTGTTGTGCACAATAGGTTTTGTTTTGTTATTCCAATTGTGAGACTTAAGAATAACTATATATTTGCATATGTGCATGCTTCATTGTACCTTTGACCAATATAATAAAATTGTTAGGGGTGACCCAAGAATTCCAGACTGAATCTTAGGGGTACCTTGAGCAAAAAAAGGTTGAGAACCAATGGCTTAGAGTGTTTCCCTCGTGTATTTCCACGGGGTGTCAGTTTCCCACATGTTGTTGGTCTGTGTTTGGGAGAGAGAGAAAGAGAGAGAAAAATCCAAAATGTTGATGTTAGCTGGTATATAAACAGAGAGGAAAAGAGAGGTTGCTTGAATTGCTTGTATTTTGATGATAGTCGGTTGTTCTCTGAACAAATGAGGTGCAGGGAATATGGTGAGAAGGGAGGATAACTGAAAACCCCCATAAGTTTTTGATTGGTTAGTGATGCGACAGTCAGATGGCTTAGACTGAGACTACTGAGCCTGTTTGACAGATAGTACTGTAGACAGATGGATATAATACATCAAGCATTCAAGACAAACAGACAATAGTAACAAGTATGGTTCAACCTGATAGGCTATATTACTTACACACACTCAATCCTAAAGCTACAAAAACAAGAGAGACATATACTAAGGAGCCTTTATCCTTCATAGCAAGCTGCTAATCCTTTAGATAATGACAGATATGTCTTTATGTGTCTGGAAAAACTAGCACCAAAGTCCTTGAGAGAGAGAGCTGCTGAACATTTTACACAAGCTACTTGTGTAGTAGAGGAAGACAGGAAAGACATGGCCTCTTGCACTTAGTTCCTCACTTACCAGTCCCAGATAAGGATGAAATGTTTGTCTGGGGTTAGCTTGTGGTCCTGTGCAAAGAGGATTTGTCTGTCATTTTGGAACTGGACCACCCTTTTGTTTGAGATCAGTCTGATATGGTCATGAAAATTTCTCATCTGTAACGGCACTAGAGAGCTAAAGTGTGATGTTTCTGAAGGGTGACTAGCAATAGAAAAAGTAATATCTACTTTTGTTTGTTCTCTGTAAACCTCATGTATTTAAAATCTGTCATGCCACTGGAGGTAGACATGAGAATTGCTTGCAGTTTTTCAGACTAAAGCAGGCAGAGTGCATGATCCTACTTAAAGTGATAGTAATGTCTATTTAAAATTAGTTGCCCGAGTCTTCTGTATAGTAAAAGGAACATATTGTGCTATGTCTAAGCGCTTATTTCTTTGTAGTTCAAAAGTTATGAAGCACTGAAGATCCACCACCCTCCCTTTCTCCCCAAGTCACTCAGAAGATGCAGGCTGGTCGGGACAGCTGCAGCGAGGGACAAACTTCAGTAAGCAAAGGGAAATCCTGCACACCTTCGTCAAGGGGGGCAGGATTTCCCTAATACTTACTTACTGAAGTTTGTCCGTCGCTGCAGCCGTGAAGCTGCACAACCTAATCTCAGATTCCATGGGAGGTGGGCAGAAAGGGGAGGGTGGGGGATCTTTAGTGCTTAAAGGGATAGTAATACCTAAAATGTAAAAAAAAATATGTTGTAGGGTTTATCCCCCTGAGTAAAACAAGAGTACTCCCACTGCTGAAAGATGTTTCATTCAAAAGTTATTAATTTTCAAAGTTGAATTTTTTTGGTGCAATATCACAGTGGCCTGAAATTTTACAGTGGCGCTGTTGCTACACCATCCTATGGAGATTTATGGTCCTGAGACCAGAGCTGTCCATAGGATCGTGTAGCAACAGCGCCACTGTACAATTTCAGGCCACTGTGATATTGCACCTAAATAATTCAACTTTGAAAATTAATAACTTTTGAATGAAACATCTTTCAGCAGTGGGAGTACTCTTGTTTTACTCAGGGGGATAAACCCTACAACATATTTTTTTTTACATTTTAGGTATTACTATCCCTTTAATAACTTTTGAACTACAAAGAAGTAAGTGCTTAGACATAGTGCAATCTGTTCCTTTTGATATACAGAAGACTCAGGCAACTAGTTTTAAAGAAACATTACTATCCCTTTAACCCTTTGCAATGCATTGTGTACCCCTCTGGCATTCAAAGGGTTAAGCATTTAAAGAGATAGTAATAGTTACATTTACATTTATTTTATTTGGTAGGCATAAAAAATATGAACAATGATGTAAGGCTTATCTCTCAAACCTTTATGGTTTGAGAGATATACCTTCCTAAAGTTACCTCGTGAGCGGAGTCAGAGCTGTAGCTGACAGCTGCAGAATCCAGATTTGACCTCCGGCGGCACTTCAGCAGAGCTGAAAAAGAGTAATCTAAATATTAATACTGAATTGGAACGGTCTCCAAAGTTTGCTTGCAAACCAGGCAAACTTTGTAGAACGTTCCATTGAAGTATTACTATTTAGATTGCGCATTTTTGGCTTTGCTGAAGAGCCTCCATCCTGTCAAATGACCGGATTCTGCAGCTGTCAGCTACAGCGCTGACTCCTCTCACGAGGCAACTTTAGGAAGGTATATCTCTCAAACCATAAAGGTTTGAGAGATAACCCTTACATCGTTGTTCATATTTTTTATGCCTACCAAATAAAGTAAATGTAAAAGTAAGTATTACTATCCCTTTAAGGACCAGAGGGGTGAGCAATTTAACGTTTCCCTCAATAAGAAGAAATGCAAAAAACTGGACCTCAGTCTTGTCCCACTGCACTGGTAGCCATAGACACACACATACTGACCCCCAGTCTTGTCCCACTGCACTGGTAGCCATAGACCCACACATACTGACCCCCAGTCGTGTCCCACTGCACTAGTAGCCCAAGAGCCACACATGCTGATCCCCCACCACCACTATCCCACTGCTCTGGTATCCACAGGACTACCCAACTAACCTCCCAGCCTTGTGCCACAACCATAAAACCACGCATACTGACTCCCAGCCTTGTACGACTGCATTGTAAGCCAAGAACGACATATAGTGCCTTGTCCCACTGCACTGCAAGCCATAGAACCATTCATGCTGACTCCCCAGCCTTGTCCCAAAATAGCCATAGAACCACACATAGTGAACACCCCCAGCCTTGCCCCACTGCACTGAAAGCCATAAAACCACATACTGACACCACCATCCCCATCTCACTGCACTGGTAGCCATAGAACTACATGTACTGATATTCAAAAATTTAGTGCAGAGTTCCGTGCTGATTTGCAGAGCTGTGCTCCCTTTACTGAGCCTCCGTACGCTTGCAGAGCTTATTCACCATACTGAGCCTTCGATTGTTAAACATACATTTTAACCCCTGCAGTGCCGCCTCTCTCCAGAAGAGCCTCCATTCCCCGGCATAGAGCCTTTACTGTACTGTGCTACATCTGCTGAGTTGGCTGCTAGCGTGGACAGCGACTCGTTGATACAACTGCAGAGTAGTCACTTCTTGTCGGTCCGGTTGGGCGCCTTAGGCTCTCGGTATTAAGTTGGTTACCGGAGGTCTCCATTGCGGCTATTGGTTCTGAGAGAAAGCAAGGGGTAGGCTCCAAGCTCTGGCAGGTTCTGAAGGTATACGCCCGTGGGGGCTATTGGCTCAATTTACGCTCACTGTTGGTCTCCGGTTATACGCCCGTGGGGGCTAAACGCCAGCTCTTGCATTTCAGGCTATTCTCCAATTACGCCCCTGGGGGCTACATACTCTTGCACCTGCAGTATCAGTTGTCTCATTGGGTACGCCCGTGAGGGCTATATTGGGTCACTGTTCTGATAACGCTTTTGCTGGTCACTGAACATCTACTACCTCACCATCTTATGAACTCTGTGCTGTTCACATCTACACAGCACCTCACTTCACCATTTTGGCGTGCCAAACCCCACAGCTGAGATGGACTGATTGTTCCTATTAACCCATTTGTGTCCATCTTGCTATTATCTGTACTGTTATAGAGTGTGCTCCCTGTTTCTGTATTTGGGCCTTTTGAGTACATTTGTATACACAGTGCAATTATTGCTGTCACCCGTAGAGGGCAATTGTTTTCATTATTTCTTATTTAATAAACTGTGATTTATTTTACCCACTGGTCTGAGTGTCCTAAAAACCGTAACAAATGTCTTGCCTTTCTCTACCACCAGTGAAATGCCTGAGATAAATTAGCAATTTATGACAGCAAAAATTCCCACTGCAATACTACTGTTGCTGAGTGCTGAAGTGGAAAAATCCACAGCTGAAAGGAAAACGTTGTTATCAGTCCTACAACACCATAAGCCTTGAAAAAATTGTTAACAGGCTGAAGCTTATGGCAAGGTAAGCCTTGACAAAATCATTAGGAGGCTGAAGCGGACAGCAAGGAAAGCCTTGAAAATTGTTAGCAGGCTGATGTCTATGGCAAAGAAAACCTTAGAACATGTTTTTGCTAGTAGTGGTTGACTGATAACAAAATAATAATGAACTAAAATTTCCTCTCTGCAATGGCACAAAATTTTTTTGACTTATAGCAACATTAAAAGACCACTATACCTCAGAACAATAAATGTTATCCAGTTTTTTCTCGATGAGTGCTTGTCAGAATATTTGTTTCTAGATCTCCAAGTGAGAAGGGCATCCCAGGCATGGTCCCTTGCTCTCCATGGGCCTAGAGGGAATTAGCTACACCACACCAATGAGGCCCACATAGGCTGAAACATAAATCTGTGGTTGTGCTGTTTATCTCATGCAGAGAGAATTTGCCTGACATTTTGGAGCTGGACTTACTGTGGCAGGGCCAGTTTGAAATGGATATGGGAATTTCTTCACTGCAATGAAAAATGGGAGCGAAAAACATGATTTGTAGCACCAGTGAGAGGCCACCATACCTCAGAACAAGACACAATAGCTGCACATCCTTGCTCTAGTTAAAATATTCCCACACCCATGATTTAAGAACTGATTACCTCCAACAGTCCTTAAATCAAGTAATTTCACATCCTTCTCTTCGCCAATCTGCATTTACAGTAGCTAACTCAAAATGTCAGAAGCTTTCACTGACACCCTCATTTATTCTGATGAGTTAGAATGGAGGAAATACATGGTGGAACCTCTTCATGTGGGGGTGGGAATTACACTATTATGAGTTATATCATTGCAATAAAAAAGTGAAAAAGGCAAGAAGTTCCATTTCTTTTGCATGTTTTGCTCTTGTGGTAAAAAACTTTTTCCCACCCAGCTGATTATCCACCTGAACTAATGGGGAAAAATAAAAATATACATTTATTTAAATGGGGCTTATAATCCTATTGAATGCTAGACAGGTCTCCAATGACGTGTTGGAAACGTCTCTAGCACTGAAGGGATTAAAAAGCCACAATTAAATCAATGGGAATTTAGGGGAATTTTCATTTATTTCCTATGATATAGCTGGTTTTCTCCAGAATTGCACCAGTTATTCCTTGTATATCAGGCTTGTAATGTTTGTGGCTTATAGGTGATGAGGCTAAAATAAGGCATACAAGTTTAACCTTTGCCAAATCACCCTAGCTTTGGCTGACCCAAAAAAGGCAAACACCCCAAAACAATTAAATCATGTATCATTATGTATGTCATATTTTTCTGTATAGTTCTTAATTATAAAGGTGTCAGATATTTTTTGTATCTACATTATCTACATTTGCCTCCTAAGGCAAAGCACCTTATTTCTATTATTAAACTGCTAGTAATGTCCAAAAAAAAGTTTTTTGCATTTAGAAGAGCTTAAAAAGCTGAGCTACATGCAAAAAAATGTATCTCTCAAACCGCTATGGTTTAAGAGATACAGGTGTTTAAAGTTCTCTGTTTCCTACTGACAGCTATAAAGCTGTCAGCAGGAGATTTGTGTCGGTCGACAAGGAGGCGCTTGAGAAGTGCCGAGATCTCGTTACTTACAAGGAATCCCTTCATTGGAATGGTCTAAAACGTGTGCCTGAACACACGAATCTCCTGCTGACAGCTTTACAGCTGTCAGTAAGAAACAGCGAACTTTAAACGCCTGTATCTCTTAAACCATAGAGGTTTGAGAGAGACGTTTTTTTTTGCATTTAGCTCAGCTTTTTAAGCTCTTCTAAACGCAAAAAAACTTTTTTTTGGACATTACTAACACTTTAAAGGATGGACCATTAAGGCTTTCTTACAAAAAAACTCCCCCAAACAATTCTTAGTATTGACCTTGAATATAAGTTCATTTAGTATGCTAGATCTAGTTTGTAAAGTCCTGTCAACAAGGTAAATGGAGTGACTGGAAATGAACTACGTGCTATCCACACACTGTTGTTTGCAAGAATGTCACCTGACTAGTGAAACTGCCTTTACTGGGTCCATGTTATGACACACAAAAGGCAGGCTGCAGGGGAGAGAGGATGACATAACTGTGACCTGTTTCACATTTCACAAAACAAATATGTCTACAGAAATCACACACACAGTGGGTGAAACAATGCGTTTTGTAACTTGGGAACCGTGAATTTGCAGATATTTACTTTTACATGGGGATGTTTATTATATATATATATATATATATATATATATATATATATATATATATATATATAATATAACCAAACAAAAAGCTGTACACATGGCACTAGTATACCCTATGAGAGACTATTATAAAAATAATATAGAACAGAGACTTTATATCCTAATGACCTGTAGTGTAGCAGGTCTGAAAATAAAATAAGCAAAGCACAATGAGATATATCAATATCAAACACAAATTAATATACTAAAAATCATATACATACATAGTATAAAAAAGCAGAAAACACTAAAACTAAAATAACTCCAAAAGCTCTTTAATGGAAGATGTAATAATCACTCTAGATGTAGATGTAGATAAAGAACAGACTGTCCAAGTCTGTAGCACACTAAAGGCCTTTCACGGGATAACAATAGGGATCTGCACACAACAGTGTTCCGAAAGCAACAATAAAACAAGTCAATCACAAATGCAAGAAAGTATCCAGAGGCGTAACTAGAAGCCACCAGGCCCTGGTGCAAGAGTTGCCATGGGCCCCCCTGAACACATTGGTCCCCCATTGGCCAACTCCACTGGACACCTCCACAGTGCTCCCAATCTCTACATTGCCCCCCATCATCTCCACATTTCCCCCATCTCCACATTGCCCCCATCATCTCCACATTGCCCCATCATCTCCATATTGCCCCCTATCTCCACTTTCCCTCCACATTGGCCCCGCAGTGTCCATTTCCTACCTCCCTGGTGGTCCAGTGGCAAGGCAGGAGAGGTCTGTGCCTCCTTCTGCACAGACCTCTATACTGCCGGAGCTCCTGTGCGGTCTTCTCTTCAGTAATGCAGAGCACTGGCATCTCCCAGCGCTCTTCATTACTAAAGAGCCAAAGAGGGAGCTCAGCTGCTAGAGGTCTGAGCCAAAGAAGGCACAGACCTCAGTATGTTGAGGGAGACAGGTGGGGGGTTGCAGGGGGGCGGCCGGGCCTGCCACACCTATTGTTATGCCACCGAAAGTGTCAACTTGTCGGTAGTAGCAATAGTGTAAGATTTGGGTTGACCTGACTGTATGAGGGCAGGCACTCCTGGTGTGTGGCTGAATGTCTGCCTCTCCCATCTGTTTCTTCAGTGCTCTGGAGCCTATAGCAGTAATATAGAAATAGTAAAAGGCTCCATCAGTCTCACCGGTCTTTCTGTGGGCAAAGGGACTCCCACCGCTGTTCTGTGATGCCTCTCATCAATGTAGCAGTTCTGGTAAATCTGTGATCCATGTCTGGCTGTGCAATATAGCTCTGGCTAATATAAGTAAAAGTCACAAACTCCTATGCGTTTCGTACCACTTATAGCACTTCATCAGGGAATGAATGGGAATTCTAAATTGCCATCATTTTGAGTAGGGGAGCCAAAATGATGTAATCATATACGTTATATTAACCTGAATGTTCTGGTATATACAGTACTGTGCAAATGTTTTAGGCAGTTATGAAAAAATGCTGTAAAGTAAGAATGCTTTCAAAAATAGACATGTTAATACTTTATATTTATCAATTAACAAAATGCATAGTGAATGAACAGAAGAAAAATCTAAATCAAATCAATATTTGGTGTGACCACCCTTTGCCTTCAAAACAGCATCAATTCTTCTATGTAAACTTGCACACAGTTTTTAAGGAACTCGGCAGGTAGGTTGTTTCAAACATCTTGGAGAACTAACCACAGTCCTTCTGTGGATTTAGGCAACCTCAGTTGCTTCTCAGACAGACTCGTTGATGTTGAGATCAGGGCTTTGTGGGGGCCATACCATCACTTCCAGGACTGCTTATTCTTCTTTATGCTGAAGATAGTTCTTAATGACTTTGGCTGTATGTTTGAGGTTGTTGTCATTCTGCATAAAAAAATTTGGGCCAATCAGATGCCTCCCTGATGATATTGCATGATGGTTAGGTATCTGCCTGTATTTCTCAGTCATTTTGACCAAATCCCCAACTCTGTTTGTAGAAATGCTGCCACAAACTTGCAAGGAACCTCCACCACGCTTCAGTGTTGCCTGAACGCACTCATTCTTGTACTGCTCTTCAGCCTTCGGCAAACAAACTGTCTTCTGCTACAGCAAAATATTTCAAATTTTGACTCGTGAGGCCAGAGCACCTGCTGAAATTTTTCTTCACCCCAGTTTCTGTGTTTTTGTGCATAGTTGAGTCACTTGGCCTTGTTTCCATGTCGAAGGTATGGCTTTTTGGTCACAAGTCTTCCATGAAGACCACTTCTGATGAGATTTCTCTGAGCATTAGATGGGTGTACCAGGATCGCACTGTTTTCTGTCAATTCTGAGCTCATGGCATTGCTGGACATCTTCTGATTTTGAAGGTAAGTAAGCATGATGTGTCTTTAAACTGGTGTACTATGTTTCCTTGGTCAACCACTGTGTCTACGGTCCTCGACATTGCCTGTTTCTTTGTGCTTCTTCAAAAGATCTTGGACAGCACATCTGGAAACCCCTTGGAAGATATGCCACCCTTCAGAAGTTAAATATCAACCAACAGGCCTCCAATAACTGCTGTACTGCAATCTCTTCATCAGAAGCATGTGAAAAGACCACGGGTGACAGACACAGAAGACTGCAGGATCCTGTCATGCTTCTGTCCCTCTGACAAGAACCATGGAGTCTGGTGAGGGGTAATATTTAAAAGAAAAAGAAATGGAAGGCTGTTGGGGAAAAGGGTTTTTTTAAATATTGATGTGTCACTGTTCAGCAGGCCTCTATCTTCCCTTCAAGAGATGTTTAATACTGCAACATGAGAATCTTGCGCTTTTCATCATGGTGACCTGGTTATTGAGCCTTTATGTTGCACGCTCTTTTGTGTGCAACATTTTCAAAGGATACCGCACCAAAGCATCACAGTTATAAATCCAATATGATTCCCACTTGTACAATAAGTTAAATATTATCCCCTCTTGATAATTATGGCAAATATATCCCAACGGTGTAATAATGGTATTTTCCATGGATTTATTGTGGAAATCCCTATAGTGAGTAGTGAGAGGGTATTTAATATACGTGTTCAAAATTGCCCCACTATGCTCCAGAATCTTTTAATCGTCTTTTAGTTCTACCTATAGAACTCTTTTTGGATGGGTATGTGATTTTATAAATGACTGCTACAAGTGATATGTTCCTTTATAGTAATTATATTTAGTTTACCGTCACTAAATTGTTTGGTTTTATGTGCAATGTTCTTACAAGTAATACATCTATTAGCACCACATTGATATATTCTCTCATTATTCAAAAGTTTTAATTTTATTTTCCTTTAAAGGTAGTTTATTTCTGGAAAATATTTTTTTGTAATTTTTTAGTGTATATAACTGCTAGGAATAATATGGTTGTTTAAAAAATAATAAACAAAAAATGTATTGATAAAGGATACCCAAAGGAATTGGTGGTATATTCATACCAACAGGCAGCTGCAAACGACAGGGAAGTTATGATTAAGACTAAGATGGAGAAAAAATAAAAAATGGATGATCAGATGAGATATAAAAACCCCCTCAATTTATCACTATATATAACACCTCTCATTTAGAGATAAAAAAGATTCTAAAAAAACATTGGTCTGTATTACTTCAAGATCCGTATATATTTGGAGGCAGGCACCCTAAAGTTAACAGTGTATGTGTGTGTGTGTGTGTGTGTGTGTGTATGTATGCATGTGTCTGTGTATGTGTGTATAGGGGGGAAATGAATAATACTGAATACTAAACCAGGAGCTGGCATTGGGTTTTTTGTCCTACTATTTCCTAACGCCGACTGAGTAAATTACTTATACCTAATATTCTCCCAGTAATGCCACTTGCACCAAGGGTAGAGTAGCTGGAAAATCTATGTTGTTTGAGGGTGTTCCTTTACTCTGTGCCTTGTTGTATGTGATGTACTAACAAAGTGCAAAGGAGATTGGCATAAACTCTGAATGCTGATGATGTGTGTGTGGTGGTTTTCACTAAAGTGTTCATATGCTCTAGTGCAGTGCACACCCTTAGCTGAACCTGTTTGGATTGAGGGCAAACGCTAACGTAAACATAGACAGACTTGCGCAACACATTCCCATTGATTTAAAAAATAACCAAAAATCTGTTAAGCCCTACTGTAGTTGAAAATAGTGCTCAAATAGTTGCAGATATGCGTGTGTTTAGGAAATATCCATTTATTTTTAATTCATTTTATTCAGAATTTAAAAACATCATTGCATATGGAATTTTTCAAATTTATATACTTCGAGTACAATTTTCCCACTCCCTACTAGTGTTTTAGATATGAAGACCAATAGTGGCAATTTTTACCATTAATATTATTATTTAGAACATTATATATTTGTCAGAGCATTATATTTTATATAATTTTTCACTCAGCATTTTAACCAGTACAAACATACAATTTATAAGCGTTATCTTTTTGGAAAAAATAATAATGAATCTACAACACTTTCATTTACTTATTAAACTAACAGAGTGGGGCGGCTTTGCCCATCTTTTTTTTTTATTGCATGTAGCTGTGTAAAGTATAAAATACATACACATATGTGCACACATTAATGGAATGTAATTTGGTTTATAACAACATGAATGATCACATTTGTGTAGCAGATATGGACATGTGTGTTTCTGCCTGTGTGAGTGAAAGTGTTAACCCTTTGTGTGGAACACTCGTTAGAGTCCAAGGGTTAAAATAAAAATATATTATGTGGAGAGTCTGTGAAGTTACAGTGCAGACTTTCAGAATTGTGCACTCATGTTAAACGTTGGTGCTTTCTACTATATTCCTTCACAAAAAGGTATATGTAAATTCTTTGAGTGCCAGAGATGTGTTCAACAGATTGGTTTGCAATGATTTGGATACTCCTCTGGTATTCAAAGGGCTAACATCTGGATATCCCTCAGAAGTAATGAAGTACATAAAAAAGTAAAATAAATAGATATACATAAGTGATATACAGGCTGGCATCATGGTGCAGTGGAGCAGCATTGGCCCCAAAGCAGTAGATAGTTGAAGCGCAGGGGTTGGGGCAAGTGCAGATGCCCACGTACTCTTCATTTTATTTAGGGATCTGTATTGAAGGGCAGTGTATATATATATATATATATATATATATATATATATATGTTGCTGAACATTCCTTGGATTGTGGGCTCTCTGGGGTCTGTAGGCATTTTGCAGGCTGCAGGTCTGAGGCAGCTTCAGTGAGGCTGATGGGCTTGCTGCCGAGTAAGAGTGTGCAGAGTGCTGAACTATTAGTCCTCCATAAATGTGCTTGTGGACAAAGTCTTTCCCCTCTTAATTAACCATTTGAGTGCCAGAGTGGTATGCAATTCATTGCAAACCAATGCATTGCTCACATCTCTGGCACTCAAAGGATTAAAGATAATACAGAGTGCCCTGCAACATTTAGTGCAAAATGAAATTGTTGCAAAATTCTGGAATTTATTAACAAGTCCTTTGATCCTCAGAAGCCCAGGATATGCACGTTTATCCTCCCTCCTATATCTGTGAGCTGACTGCCTTAGCAAGAAATGGAACTGGTGGACAAAGGAGAGGTCGGGTCGAGGCCACAGTGAGTGAGTGAAACTGTGTGTGTGGGTATGTGTGTGTGTTGACCATGTTTTCTTCTTTCTTCAAGCGGATGTTAAGGGAGGGCTGACTCCTTGCAGAGATTGTTTGCAGGAGTGGCCATTCTGCCCCTGCCCACTCCTGTCAAAATCACATGCCACCTGTATGTCCAGGACAGGCAGTATGGAGGAGATTTGAATAGCTCCTCCTTACTGCCGCCCGTGGGTGTGTGTGTGTGGGGGGGGGGAATGCAAGTTTTATATATATATATATATATATATATATATATATATATATATATATATATCTAAGCTGATCACCTATACTAACAGATATTTTGTTTATAAACTTCAGTGGCCACATTCTTTAAAGAATGCTTCTTTTTCCCCACATAATTCCCACTAGTATTGATATTAAAGGGATAGTAATACTTTGTTTTATCTTTATTTTATTTTGTAGGCATTAAAAAAACATGAAGAACAATATAAGTCTTATCCCTCGAACCTTTATGGTTTGAGAGATATTCACAAGCAAAGTTTCCCCTCCTGCCCCTTTTACATAGTGTAAGCCA
Organism: Rhinophrynus dorsalis; assembly: GCA_037306005.1. Classification (NCBI taxonomy): domain Eukaryota; kingdom Metazoa; phylum Chordata; class Amphibia; order Anura; family Rhinophrynidae; genus Rhinophrynus; species Rhinophrynus dorsalis. Next base: position 292,100,916 of record CM074719.1, read on the forward strand.
TCTCTTCTCAGATGTGGAATGCAGTCCATAGACCAGACAGATAACAGCAGGGGACAATATTCTTCCTATGAGAACAATGAAAACCCTGCACCCCTTGTCAAGTTTTTCAGGTTTTTCCCTTATCTTAATTGAAGATTGTCCCTCTCTGCAATCTACCTGGGCACCTCCCTTCTGATCTGGCTGAACAGTGTTACATCAGTAAAAGGGGCGGGAGGGGGATACTTTGTCATTGAATTACTCTTGAACTACAACTCTGACAGAATTTAAATAACACTCTCCAAGGCCCAAATACTATGATGATTAATTAGAGATGCTTTTATTATGAAACATTACTATCCCTTTAAGGGCCAACAAGTAGGTATCAATTACCCTTTTCTGATGGCTTAGCATGTTAATCATACTTTGTAATGAAGGATGTCTACAAGATATCTCAACGTTTTGAGGTTTACACCTAGTACTTTTTTATCTTTTAGACCTTCAGTTATACATTGGTCTGAATCTTTTGTGGAGTATTTTTATATGAAAGGTAAACGGCTACATAACCCTTTATGTATTACGTGCTGCATCTAAGGGTCAGATCCTGAATACAATGCATGTATGTTTGAAATCATATTTTACTTTATTTTGATCTCTAACATTTCATTGAATTTGTTATGTGTAATTTTATTGTTAAAAATTGTTCAAAGAAACTATTCCATAAGAAAAGCAATCAAGAACCCATCCCACCCATGTTGAGTGACATCTCTGATGTTTCAAATAGAGTGATTAGAGGAGGTGTGCCTTCTATACAGCTGTTTTTGCTAACCCTGAGGAAGGGGCTTATTGGTGCCCCAAAACACGTGGGAGACACGGGAAGTAGAAACCCGCCCGTAAGTTCAAGCAGGACCGGCAGGACGCTGAGGATCAACCAGTAATCAGAGCAAGGAGAAGTCTGGCTAGAGCAGCTCAAGAAATATACAGATGTACAAAGATGTAAGAAAACGGACATTAAGCAGATTACTTAGAGGGATTGGTTTACATGCTGTTTTGTATCTCAGTGATTTCCACCATATTTATATTGTAATTAGAACGCACTAAAAAAGCTTTTATATACATCTGCCACACTGTATTTTAACCATGTACATGCACTGTTTTATTATGCATCATCATTTCATCTGATTCATGTTTTATTCATTCTTATTTTTAATGGTTATATTTTACTAATACACCTATAAATTTTAAAGCCAATCAAACTAACAGATACTGGCTTTTTTATGGTGCTTCACAGAAGGACATTTATTGTTTAACCAAATGCTCTTTTTATTTTATCCATGTTTTATATCATCTGAAAAAAGCATTAGTTATTTGAGTATATCTATCACTTTTTTTGTTTATTCACAGATATCTCAGAGTGTACTAAACATATATTCTTTTTACTTTTTTCTGTTTATATTTTCCTTTCTTGAGCACTTGAGTGCAACCAATATTGAACTTCTTTTACACCTCGGGATCCTGGTGTCATTACAAGAGCAGCTTGCAAAGGAGAAATATATAAGCTACAGAGACTGGACCATTGACATTTATTCATCCTAATTTACTCATCCATTCATCATCTATCATTCATTTTCATCATTTGAAACATTTCATTCATCATTCAAATGTACTGGGACCACAGTGAGCAAACAAACTTGAATAGCTTATAACTATTTTGACTGATGGGGACTGAGGGAAGTGTGTTTCAATTACTACCATATTTGTGGCTGTTTATTACATTTTCTGAAAGGGTCTGGATGCCCTGGTTCCCCAGACCCAATGATGGCCAGTCTCCCTACATCACTGCTAGGGATCTTGGGGAAATTTTTGTCAAGGGCAGTGGAAAAAGAGGGTAGTAGAGTGAGCAGGACAAGTCAGCTATCTGTTCCTTCTGCCAGTGCTGCCTCTGCTGCCAGTGCTGTTCCTGCTGTCAGTTCTGTTCCTGCTGCCAGTGCTGTGCCTCCTGCCAGTGCTGCACCTGCTGCTATTGTGTCTTGTAATTCTAAGGAGGGGAGAGGGGGAGATGATGACAAGTGTGACAGCAGGGGACCTTAAGTCACACTTGCTATCTCCAAGCAGTCCCGCCACTAGTACTACTACTAAGAAGGTCCAGCAGCTTGTACAGAGTGTTAGGAGTGAAGGAGGGGATGATCATGTTACTAGTGAGGAGGAAGACTCAGGGACTGAAATTGATGTTGTTGGTGTTAGTAGCAGTAACAGTGCTGGTGAAGCAGCTGGTGGGACTAGCATTAGGGGAGTGGTAGGGGAAGTAATGCAGAGCAGCCAGACTACCGGTCAAGTGAGCCCATAACATTTCCCTCACCCTGGGAGTCCCCTTCCCCTCTCAGTATTGTCCAGGTGGAAATTATCCTGAAGAAAGCAGAATTGTTGCCTAGCAGCAATAATACCACCACCAGAAGCACAGATCAGCTGCCTGTGCCTGCTGCTAGTGCTGCCAGTCTGCCTTCTTCAGGTTAACAAGAGATGGCAAGTGTGACATTAGGGGGACCCTCTGTCACATTTAATCAACTATTCCAACCGTTGAAACGTCTATAATAGAGCAGCAGCAAGGAGGGACTGGAGGTGGTGGTGATGATGATGGTGGAGAAGCTGGGGTGGAAAAGAAAGAATGGGAAGAAAAGGATGGGGACTGGCATCACCACCACCAGTGAGCTTTTGAAATTTGCAGAGTTTGCTACTGATCTAATTCCTGCTGCTGCTGCTGAGTTGCAAGGGCAGCAGGATGCTGACGACCAGGCAAGTGTGCCACAGACCACCATGGACTCAGCGTGAGTGGAGTCAAGTGATGCAGGACTAGGGAAGTTTCCACTTGCCAGTGGCAGCAATACTCCTGGTCCTAGTTGCAGTGCTGATTCTGAGGCAGTAGCAGCAACAGCAGCAACATCATCCTGTGCCCCAGACAGTGAAGAGGAATGTGGAAGAGAAGAATAAAGAGGCCATTCTTATCCACCTTTTCCCTCCCCCCTGAGGTCCTGCGTGTAGGACTATCTTTATCTTGGGGCAGGCACAGTGCTGTCATCACCAATGGCACTGTACACAATTTATGACAAGTCAGTGAGAAGAGGAAAGGAGGGAACACACCTTGGAACAACAACCCTGATAACACACATGAAACACAGACACAGTGACATTTATATGAAACATGTTAAACCCAAACATCCACCTAAGAAATCAGGCACCACTGTTGCTGTACCCCCTGACTTTCCTCAAAGGCAACAAGAGGTGAGGTGGAGATGAAAGAGGAGGAAGAATAGAGATACCCAGCCAAAGGCTGAAAGTTTGATGGCGAGCGAAACACCTGACTCACCATCGCCTTCTTGCTCTAGGGTAACTACATCTTCTGGTGATCCACCTCATTCATCTTTACCTCCCCCGTCGGTTGATAGTCATTCAGTAGATGTCAGGCTGTGGCATTTTTTGTCCACCCATTGCACCCAAATGGCATGTAGGGAAGCAGAGAGAATGCTGTTCAACTTCAGAATTGTTGTAGTGTTGGTGATGTGTGAAGGGAGGAAATTCCTTCCACATCAACAACAGTTCATAGCCCTCCCTGTTTATGGTTGCTTGAGGGCTGTTTGTTACGGTTTTTCTGACACTCAGACCAGGTTGTAAAGTAAAAACACAGTTTATTGAAACAGGATGATAAACAGTGCCCCTAGGGGCCAGTATAGGTAAGCATAATACTGACAAATACAGACAATGAATAGGCAATACAAACAGGGGATACATTTAGCTACAGACTGTAGCTACTCAAAGGGTTGACAGGGGCAACTGGTGAGGCTCAGGCTAGATTGGCCAACGCCCAGGAGATATATCAGTCTCTGGAGAACAGTCTCTAGATGTAGAACAGGAACACAGGATCAGCGCTGTATCACTCTCTAAGCAGAAGCAGGATGCGCCCCTGTTGCTCTGAGCTGAGCCAGTACCACCACCGTGGGCTAGGAGGAATGCTACTGCCAAATCTGATGTAACCAGAATAGGAATCGCCCAGAATGAGTAGTGAGTAACACTGCGTGTGCCAAGGATTGTATACAAGCCCTTGGGATGCCACAGTAGATAGTAGTTGCCCAAGCTATGAAGAGCCGATGCACAGAGCAGTGCAGATGGAGCTGTACACTTTACGAGAATAAGATACGGGCCCAGGCACCCTTCCAGTGTCGTACAATCCTATAGCTAGAGCGAACAGACTGCCGGCGCCAACCGGCGTGATCATGGTGCACCCCGAACACCGGACCAGCAGAGCTCTGCAAGGAATGGTATAGCGTCAAGAGGAGACTCAAAGTGTAACAGCTCAGAGAATCAACAGAAGCTTGGCAAGCTAACAAGTGGCATGTAATCGGAGACTACAGGCACTGCAAGGGTTAATCTGGTACATTTAAAAGAGCAATGCTCAGCGAGCCAGAACCGGGTCGAATCACGGAGCAGGGTCGTCAGCCAGAGCCGGGTCAGATCACGGAGCAGGGTCTTCAGCCGGAGCTGGGTCAGATCACGGTGCAGGGTTGTCAGCCAGAGCCAGGTCAAATCACGGAGCAAGGTCGTCAGCCAGAACCGGGTCAACTCACGGAGCAGGAACAGGAGAAGAGTCAGACTAGCGGGGTCGGTACACAGGAGACACTGGAAATCAGCAACTAGGCGCAGCAACAGGAACACCACGAAAGGGCAACTGACAAGTGCCCAAACCCCAGCATATAAAGGCACATCGTGGGCGGGCCAGACTCCTCCAATGCAAATGCACACAGTCAGAGATTGACAGGGAATCACGGGGACCGTGATAGTACCCCCCTCTCAAAGACCCCCTCCCCTGCTAGAGGGTCTAGGCTTAAGAGGATATTTAGAGTGAAAGTTGCGCATCAGTCTTGGAGCATGAAGATCCTTATGATCAACCCAAGAGCGCTCCTCAGGCCCATAACCTTTCCAGTGGACCAAATATTGCAACTTGCCTCTAAATCTCCTGGAGTCAATAATGCTCTGAATTTCGTACTCCTCTTGGCCTTGTACATCCACCGGCCCAGGAACCACCGGAGTGGTAGTATAACAGTTGCAAACCAGGGGCTTAAGAAGAGACACATGAAACACGTTATGAATACGCATAGTCCTAGGGAGCACCAATGCGTATGCCACGGGGTTGACCTTGCGAATAATCTTAAAGGGCCCAATGAACCGGGGAGCCAGTTTGTTCGAAGGCACTTGCAGGTTAAGATTCCTGGAGGAAAGCCATACCCTGACCCCAACCTGGTAGGAGACCGCTGGCAGCCGTCTGCGATTAGCCTGCCGCTGATGTCTCAGGAAGGACTGACTGAGAGCCCGTTGTACCTGTTCCCAAGTGGAACGGAGCTGCTCCATGTGCTCATCCAGAGCCGGAATCTGTTGGGACTGAATTGAGTCTGGGAGTAGACAGGGTTGGAACACATAATTAACCAGGAACGGAGAACTCCCAGACGATGAATTAACCGCACAGTTCCTGGCGAACTCCGCCCATGGCAACAGGTCGGCCCAGTTATCGTGATGATCAGTCACGAAGCAGCACAAAAACTGCTCAAGTCCCTGATTGGCACGCTCAGCATCCCATTGGTCTGGGGATGGTAGGCAGAGGAAAATGACAATTGAATGCCCATCTGGCCACAGAATGCCCTCCAGAATCTAGACACGAATTGGCTTCCCCGATCCGACACTATCACTCTGGGAACCCCGTGCAAGTGGAATACCTCCCTGGCAAAAATCACTGCCAATTCCTGGGCTGAAGGGAGACCAGAGAGGGGCACGAAATGAGCCATTTTAGAGAACCTATCTACCACCATCAGGATAAATGTGTAGCCCTTAGATAAAGGCAGCTCTCCCAAGAAATCAATAGAAATATGGGACCAGGGACGGTCACCATTGGGTACTGGTTGGAGTAACCCCACGGGGAAATGTCTGGGAGTTTAAGCACGGGCACAGGTGGCACAGGCAGCGGTAAATGCGGAGCAGTCCGCTCTCAGGGAAGGCCACCAGAATGTTCGTGACAATGACCAAACCAACTGATCCCTGCCAATGTGCCTGGCTGCCTTAGATGAGTGATAGGTCTCGAGTAACTGGGTACGAAAAGGTTCGTCCACAAAACACCTGCCCACTGGGGTTTCAGGAGGTGCCCGTGCTTGTGAAGCCATGATTTGCTCCCCCAGTGGCGAAGTGATGTTGGTACGAATAGTAGCCAGGATCCTATCGGGCTGAATTATAGGCACCGGAGCTTCATCCCTCTCAATGTCTGTGCAGAATTGTCTGGAAAGAGCATCTGCCCTAATATTTTTGGACCCCGGCAAGTAGGAGACTATGAAATTAAATCTAGACAAGAAGAGAGCCCAACGAGCCTGGCGAGAAGACAGCCTTTTGGCCTCAGACAAGTAAATTAGATTTTTATGGTCAGTGAGGATTAAGACCGGGGTCCTAGTGCCCTCCAGGAGATGTCGCCATTCTTTCAAAGCCAAAATGATAGCCAACAATTCCCTATCACCAATTTCATAATGGCTTTGGGCACTAGAAAGCTTTTTGGAAAAAAATCTGCATGGTCTCAAATTACCTCCCTCCCTGGGTCGTTGGGAGAGAACTGCCCCTACCCCAACCTCGGAGGCATCGACTTCTAGGGTAAAAGGCAGGGTAGGATTAGGATGGCACAGAATAGGAGCAGATGCGAATGCCTGCTTGAGGGTCACGAAGGCCTGTTCAGCTGCCTCAGACCATTGAGAGGGATTTGCGCCCTTATGCCTTAAGTCAGAGAGAGGTTTAGTAATGGTAGAAAAGTTCTGAATAAATTTTCTGTAATAGTTGACAAAGCCCAGGAATCTTTGAATAGCTTTTAACCCCTTGGGTTGTGGCCATTTAAGAACTGCAGCCAACTTTTCTTGGTCCATAGCTATGCCATCTTTGGATATAACGAAACCCAAATAAGGTACTTGAGAACAGTGAAATTCACACTTTTCTAGTTTACAGAACAATTTGTTCTTGCGCAAACGAAGCAATACCTCAGAAACATCCTGAATATGCTGGGTTAAATTAGCTGAGTGAATCAAAATATCGTCCAGATATACCACTACACAACACTGTAACATATCGCGGAAGATATCGTTGATGAACTCCTGAAATACGGCAGGTGCATTACATAATCCGAATGGCATAACTAGGTATTCGTAGTGCCCTGACCTTGTATTGAAAGCTGTCTTCCACTCATCACCGGCCCTTATTCTTATTAAATTGTAGGCGGCTCGTAAATCGAGTTTTGTGAAAATAGAGGAGCCTTTCAACCTATCAAATAACTCTGTGATGACTGGAATGGGGTACGCATTTTTGGACATAATCTTATTAAGTCCACGGTAGTCAATACAAGGTCGCAATTCGCCATTTTTCTTTTTCACAAAAAAGAACCCTGCACCTGCCGGAGAGGATGATTTGCGAATAATCCTTTGTTTGAGAGCATCCTCAATATATTCCTCCATTGCCTTAGTCTCATCACAGGACAATGGATATGTCCTACCCCTCGGTGGCACCACTCCCTGGGGCAAATCAATAGCGCAGTCACTTGGCCGATGCTGCGGCAGAGCGCTAGCCTCCCCTTTACTGAAAACGTCACTGAATTTGCTGTATTCAGTTGGCACAGAAGGGGAGGTACACATAATCTTAACTGGACGAGATAGGCAGTGATTAGTGCAGTATTCTGACCATGACTTGACTTCACATGTCTGCCAGTCAAACTGGGGATTGTGCACTGTCAACCAAGGGAACCCCAGAATGACCGCATGATGAGGTAAGTGAATAATCTGGAAATGAACTTCCTCCTTGTGGAGGGCCCCCACAGTCATAGTAAGGAGAATAGTCTCCATCGTGATAAGTGCTGGTTCAAGAGGTCTGCCATCAATAGCCTCAATGGCTAGCGGAGTATTTCTTTTAAACAGAGGAATATTATGTCTTTCAGCAAATGCCTGGTCCATGAAATAGCCAGCTGCGCCAGAATCTACCAGGGCTAGTACCTCCACAGCTTGGTCGCCTAGGAGAAAACTCACAGGTATAGTGGGTTTCAAGGAGCAAGAATCTGAGGACGACTGTACACCACCTAGGGCCTGTCCCCCGAGGTACCCTAGGTGCGTGCGTTTCCCGGACGCACCGGACATGTGCGTAATAAATGCCCACCTTTGCCACAATACAGGCATAATCCTTGTCTTTTGCGATATGCCCTCTCCTCCCTGGTCAACCTAGTAAAACCAATCTGCATAGGTTCCCCAGTATCAGGTACACGGTCAGGAGAAATGGGAGGAGAGGGTGGGTTAAACAATCTCTCATGCCCATGGATTTTGGAACTCGCCCTTTTAACCAAGCGCATCTCGCGCATGCAAGTATCAATGAGTATCACATAATCGATGTACTCATCCAAATCGGTAGGTACCTCCCTGGCAGCAATTTCATCTTTGATAGCATCCGAAAGCCCTTGGGCAAATTCTGCCAGGAGTGCCTCATTATTCCATGCCACCTCCGCAGCTAGAATCCGAAATTCTATAGCATAGTCAGCCACAGTATGATCGCCCATCTGAATTGTCAACAGTTTTTTGGCCGCAGAGGTAACTCGCCCAGGTGTCTCAAACACTCTACGGAACTGTTTAACAAATTCTTTAAAGCACAAAGTGCAAGATTTAGCCTGTTCCCATAAAGGATTGGCCCATGCCAGAGCTTTGCCAGTTAACAGGGATACCATGAACCCCACCATGCTACGGTCATTCGGGAAGGCATGGGGTGTGAGTTCTAGGAATATCTCTAGCTGGTTAAGGAAACCCCCGCACAGTGTGGGTTCGCCATCATATCTTAGCGGTAACGGTGCCGCCGCCGTTAAACTTCTCGGGGGAGCCAAGCATTGCCCAGTAGTATTATCCGGTGTCATAACTGGGGGGACCACCGGATTTTGATTCGGTTTATCAAGATGTACCGTTCGTTCAAGCAAGGTCTGCATGGCCAATGCCAACTGATCTAAGCGTTTCTCGTGAACATCCATCCTCCAGTGGAGGTTCTGTGTATTACTGTCACTTTTCCCGTCTGAGGTCATGGCCCTTTCGTACTGTTACAGTTTTTCTGACACTCAGACCAGGTTGTAAAGTAAAAACACAGTTTATTGAAACAGGATGATAAACAGTGCCCCTAGGGGCCAGTATAGGTAAGCACAATACTGACAAATACAGACAATGAATAGGCAATACAAACAGAGGGTAAATATAGCTACAGACTGTAGCTACTCAAAGGGTTGACAGGGGCAACTGGTGAGGCTCAGGCTGGATTGGCCAACGCCCAGGAGATATATCAGTCTCTGGAGAACAGTCTCTAGATGTAGAACAGGAACACAGGATCAGCGCTGTATCACTCTCTAAGCAGAAGCAGGATGCGCCCCTGTTGCTCTGAGCTGAGCCAGTACCACCACCGTGGGCTAGGAGGAATGCTACTGCCAAATCTGATGTAACCAGAATAGGAATCGCCCAGAATGAGTAGTGAGTAACACTGCGTGTGCCAAGGATCGTATACAAGCCCTTGGGATGCCACAGTAGATAGTAGTTGCCCAAGCTATGAAGAGCCGATGCACAGAGCAGTGCAGATGGAGCTGTACACTTTACGAGAATGAGATACGGGCCCAGGCACCCTTCCGGTGTCGTACAATCCTATAGCTAGAGCGAACAGACTGCCGGCGCCAACCGGCGTGATCATGGTGCACCCAGAACACCGGACCAGCAGAGCTCTGCAAGGAATGGTATAGCGTCAAGAGGAGACTCAAATTGTAACGGCTCAGAGAATCAACAGAAGCTTGGCAAGCTAACAAGTGGCATGTAATCGGAGACTACAGGCACTGCAAGGGTTAATCTGGTACATTTAAAAGAACAATGCTCAGCGAGTACAAGGCAGGCAACCTCGGCTACAGCTAAATGAGCGAGAGAGGAAACAGAGAACAGTTCAAAATGTCGCCAGCGCGACCGGAGGACACTGGAGCAGCAACCGGACAGGAGCGATAGCCGGAACCGGATGACAGGGTCGCAGGAACACCACCGGAGAGCGGATCAATCACTGAGCAGGATCAGGAGCCAGAACCGGGTCGAATCACGGAGCAGGGTCGTCAGCCAGAGCCGGGTCAGATCACGGAGCAGGGTCTTCAGCCGGAGCTGGGTCAGATCACGGTGCAGGGTCGTCAGCCAGAGCCAGGTCAAATCACGGAGCAAGGTCGTCAGCCAGAACCGGGTCAACTCACGGAGCAGGAACAGGAGAAGAGTCAGACTAGCCGGGTCGGTACACAGGAGACACTGGAAATCAGCAACTAGGCGCAGCAACAGGAACACCACGAAAGGGCAACTGACAAGTGCCCAAACCCCAGCATATAAAGGCACATCCTGGGTGGGCCAATCAGACTCCTCCAATGCAAATGCACACAGTCAGAGATTGACAGGGAATCACGGGGACTGTTACTGTATAGGAAATTAAAGGGAGATCCCAACTTCGCCAATCTCAGACAAAGGCTGCTATCGGTGAATGTGTCAAAGTGTCACATTAACATCTCAACACACCCCCTTGCATACGAAACTGTCTCATTATTCATCATTTCAATATGTAAATGAGTCATTATTCTCCATTCTCACATGGAAATAGGGCATTGTCAATGTGATGAATGCAAATTCGTAAACCTGTCAGATTGATGTCGATGTGGGCATATTTTTGTCAGAGTGCTAGTGATGTGATGTTGTAGACACTTTAGTGTATACTATCGATGTGCCTTTGACACTGCTCCAACAGGACATCAACGTTTTCAGCCCTCTACGAGTATTAGTGAATTAAGGCTGAGGTCTATGAGATATAACTTCTGGTGCTCCTTGAAACAAAAAACTAGAAATCACATGAAGCTGAAACTGCAAAAATTTACATTTTGGAGTCAGGTTTGCAAATTGAAAGATTAAATAAGAATTATTAACAGCATTTATCATGTAAATTGCAATCTTTTTTGTACCAGGCCCTACTTTTCCTTATAGTGAGGTACGGCTGCATAGAGACAAAAAGAGTTGTCAGGCAAATCCTCTCCGCATGAGAGAAACGGCAAAACCACAGACGTACGTTTCGGCTTATGTGAGCCTCGTCAGTGTGGTGCAGCCAAATCCCTCTAGGCACATGGAAGCAAGGGCCCATGCCTGGGATGCCCTTAAACTTAGGGAGACAAAAAGAGTTGTGAGGAGCACACATCAAGCACGAATAAGATTAAGTGTCTTGTTCTAAGGCATGGTAGCCTCTCAATGGTGCTACAACTCACGTTTTTCACTCCCATGTGCCAGTGCAGAGAGGAAATCTCCATGTCCATATCAGACTGGTCCCACCCACAGACAGTCCAGCTCTGAAATGTCAGGCAAACCCTCTCCGCACGAGAGAAACGGCAAAACCACAGACGTACGTTTCGGCTTATGTGAGCCTCGTCAGTGTGGTGCAGCCAAATCCCTCTAGGCACATGGAAGCAAGGGCCCATGCCTGGGATGCCCTTAAACTTAGGGAGACAAAAAGAGTTGTGAGGAGCACACATCAAGCACGAACAAGATTAAGTGTCTTGTTCTAAGGCATGGTAGCCTCTCAATGGTGCTACAACTCACATTTTTCACTCCCATGTGCCATTGCAGAGAGGAAATCTCCATGTCCATATCAGACTGGTCCCACCCACAGACAGTCCAGCTCCGAAATGTCAGGCAAATCCTCTCCACATGAGAGAAACGGCAAAACCACAGACGTACGTTTCGGCTTATGTGAGCCTCGTCATTGTGGTGCAGCCAAATCCCTCTAGGCACATGGAAGCAAGGGCCCATGCCTGGGATTCCCTTAAACTTAGGGAGCTAAAAAGAGTTGTGAGGAGCACACATCAAGCACGAACAAGATTAAGTGTCTTGTTCTAAGGCGTGGTAGCCTCTCAATGGTGCTACAACTCACGTTTTTCACTCCCATGTGCCATTGCAGAGAGAAAATCTCCATGTCCATATCAGACTGGTCCCACCCACAGACAGTCCAGCTCCAAAATGTCAGGCAAATCCTCTCCGCACGAGAGAAACGGCAAAACCACAGACGTACGTTTCGGCTTATGTGAGCCTCGTCAGTGTGGTGCAGCCAAATCCCTCTAGGCACATGGCTGCATAGATCCACTACCCCCATGCATTTGTTATATTTTTTGATGCAGACTGGCTTTCTGAGTACCTCACTTTTGCCAGGGACAGAAACTGGCACAGTTCTCTCATCATGCATGGTGGTCAGCATGTATACATCCTTTTTGTCCCTAAACTTAACTGCCAGTGACAGGGGCAGTGTTTACAAACACTGCCTCTGGCTATTTTAGCGAATCACATGTGGCAACAAAGTAATAACTGGTTGAAACTAAATGTTCCGGTATTAGAGCACTTGGTAATGGTCAGCCCACTGCTCTCCCATCATGCTTTACTGTGGTGATGGGAGAGTTAACCATGACATTCTGGGACTGTTACTGGTCCTTTTTTCAAGCTTATCATTGATGGTCCTGGCATATCACAGGCCCTTAAGGGGTTAATATAAAAAATAGTAACAAATATACTGTATACGATCTCAATAATTTTATCAACAATGCCGATAACTCACGGTTTTGGTGTCTTCATTTATTCTGCATAAGTTTTTTATCCACCAAAGAGAAGTCTTTTATCCGGAGTCCTTTGTCTGATCTTCCTGCATAGTTTGAATCCCTTCACTTGATGTTTAACAGCAATGGATTGCCAATATACGCTTTAGTGATTAGATCATGGAAATTTGTGCTATGCTCACAAAACACTTTAGAACAGATTTACAATGCTTTTTGGGATCAACCAGACCCCTTCATCAGGGAATATTTTCTTAACATAAAGAATTTCCCATAAATCCTTGCTTATACAGGTCATTTCATATGAGCTACACTAAACTACCCCTGTTTAAAAGGAAATGTTAATCTTACTTTAAGGCAATGTTATCTTAAAGGCAATGTTATATTAAACTACGTCTCACAAATATCCTAAAAAGGGGCATATATAATCCTATGTTACAGCACAACACATAATATATTGCCCCCTAAAAATATAATATGATAGCTATAGGAATATACCAGTCACCCTACTTGTCCATAGTAATATCATTCTCATAAAAAACAATTTTATTCTTGAATTCAAAGAGAAAGATATGCTGGAACACAAAAGCTTACAGCTCTCATGCGGCTTATAATGCGAAGATATCCAGTCTCGTCCTTCTCCATACATCAGATCACAGACAGATGGTCATGTACATCTCCACATAAGACTAGAAAAATGCAGTGAAAAGATCTATGTTCTTATAATCACCTTATTATATTCATTCACTACCCTACCAGACTATGGATTATAAATGCAAAGGTCAATTTCCTTCCTCTATATTATACAGTCCCTATAGGGCTTGATCAATTTCATGCCAAGTATTTATCCCCAAGTATAAGAAATAATGAAAAAAACAGGATGATTACATACTAATAAAGGATAGACTTGTGCGAATTGGTTCAGCCGATTATGGAATTCAGACGAATAAGGGTCATTCGGCGTCATTCAGGCCGTCTGAAAGGAAAAAGTAATTTGTTTTTTTAAAACTGAATCTGAACAGCCCTGGTCAGAAATGTCGTCGAAAATTTCGGAAATTCGAGACGACTACCTGCGCGAGTGATACTTTCCCTCCATACTTTCCCTCCCTCTTTAGTCCAATTAGCTTCTACATTTCATGATGAGGGTTGGACTAATGACACGTCAGACACCCAGACAGCGTGCATTTCCTGTTTGTCTGTTGTTGGAGCTCAGAGAGAGCAGAAGGAGATAGAAAGTGTCCAGTTGTTGCGTAGGCAGGCAGGTAGCATAGGCAGGCAGCCAGCATTAGTACCTTATTGTCACTGCAAGGGAGAGTCATCTTTGTTTCTGTGTAGAATATAAAAAATATTAGGACTTTGTTTTAATAGTTTTCAGAGTGACACAGCCAGTCTCACAGTTGTGTAGGCAGGTAGGCAGGCCCAGTACCTTATTGCCACCGCAAGGGAGAGTAATTTTTTAAAGTATGTTAAATTTGTCCAAATAATTCGAAATGTCACCGAATTTTGTCCAAGTCGAACAGGTCTGGTCCGAAATGCGGATCATCCGAACGACAAAAAAAAAATTTGTCCTAAATACAATTTTACTGAAAATGTTTGCTGTGCACAAGTCTAATAAAATATTTTATAAATGTGGGGATTGTTTGTGTTGTAAAAATTGCAAAAATAATTAAAATGTCAAAAAAATCTCATTGACTGTTACTGGAGAAGAATTTGACATTAAAAATATGATCACATGTCATACAAACGGTGTTATTTATTTAGTTCAGTGTAAGAGTAAAAAACAATATATTGGTAGAACAAAAGAAAATTAAAAGAGAGAATAAGAAAGTACTTATATAATATATAGAGGAAATATAGTAAACACAATTTGTCAGCACATTTTTTGAATAATAGTAGATATAATATAGAAAACATTAGATTTTGTGGTATAGACATAGAATGCAAAAGTTAGAGAGGAGGTAATTATGTTAATAAGATGTAAAGAAAAGAGTCTGAATGGATATACAGTCTAAATACATTTCAACCCTTTGGTTTTAATGCAGAGGTGGAATTGTTTGTTTTTTTATAATTTTTGGCATGTTTGGTAACTCTTTCCTTGACATCTTATATGTTTCAATAATATGTAGTTATGTAGTAGTTATACAACCAGTGGGTTTATAGAAGATAAAGTAGCTATTCTCGGCTATTGTTTCATTACTTATTGATGTACTTTTTTTATTCAAAATATCTGATTCTAGTCCCTAGTCCAAGAATGATTTTAATTCTTAAAAAAATTTTTTTTAGGGTTTTTTTATCTAAATCTTTGAGCATTTCCCTATCTGATAATAATATTATATTACACCAAATATTTATCATAATCTAAGAACACTATCCTCTCCTTTTATTTGCTTCTTCTGTTGTAAATGATTGATTCTTTCCCAGATTCAATAAATAAAATAAAATAAAAAACATCCCTAATGCTGGATTTATTTTACTATCAGGGTTAAAATTAGATTTGGGTTTTAAATCTTTATGGACAAATTTATCAGGAGTATTATGAATATTTGATTTTTTTGTGGAGAACTGTTTTTTTCATAGAAAAACCTCTTCAAATTAACTTTTCTTTAATCTTTAACAAATCAAAATACATCTGAAATTTGTCTCCATTTTAATTTGTGGCAAAATCAAGCCCCTAGTTTAATACTCCTTACTCTATATCGTTAAAATTCCTGGAACTTAAGTTAAAAATCCCATCACTTTTATTTATTGTTTTAATATGTTGCATAAACATTCTACATTTTTTCTTTTTTGGACAAATGGATGATTCAGTTCCCCCAGGGAAACTGTGGGACTTACATTTCTTTAAATTATTAAAATCTTTCTTAAACAAGGGACTAGAATCATTTTGAATAAAAAGAATGTCAGTATTTAATTATATATCTAATGATACAATACCTGAAAAAAGCTACTTTGTACATTTCCCCAAAATTGCATCAAGATCATATAAACCCACCTGGTCTTTCTATAATTTCAGGGATATGTTCTTTGACAGTCAATCTTTCCAAATATGTTGATTTTTTTTTTCTTTGCAAGAATTGGTACCTAAGCTTTACCCAGTAGTGATGAGATATTTTTACAACAGAGGACAAGAGCAATTTTGGCAATCTTAATATGCCTTTGTTCAAACCATATTTTTGCTCTAATTCATTTAGTCCACCCACAAAAATTATATATGATTTTTAAGGATGAGTATGGCTTTCTTTTGATGCCACATTTATGTGGATAACTCACAATTTAAAGGGATAGTAATATTTCACAATAAAAGCAGTTCCAATTAATCTCCATAGTATTTGGGCCATTGAGAGTGTTATTTAAATACTGTCAGAGTTGTAGTTCAAGAGTAATTGAATGATAAAGTATCCCCCTCCTGTCCCTTTTCCTGATGTAACACTGATCACCTCAGAGCAGTAAGACTGTCCGGATGAATCGCAGAGAAGGACAATCTTCAGTAAGCATAAGGGAAAGACCTGTCAAGGGGGGAAGGGTTTTCATTGTTCTCACAGTAAAAAGATTGTCCCTTGCTGTGAGCTGTCTGGTCTTAAGACCAGATTCCACATCGGAAGGGAGCGGAAGAGGGATACTTTATCATTCAATTAATCTTGAACTATAACTCTGACAGTATTGAAATAACACTCTCCATGGTCCTAATACTATGAAGATTAATTGGAGCTGCTGTTTTTGTGAAACATTACTATCCATTTAATTTGATATTAATATAATAAAAAGTAAAAAATTAAAAAAAAATCACACTAAGTTTTTAAAATTTTTCCTGTGATAATTTGTGCTCAATTGGTTCATTTTTAACAGTGATCATTTTTTGGACTCAGGATTGTTAGAGGCACACGCCCTCAGGAATCAGTGTTTTTTCGGACTCAGGATTGTTAGAGGTACAAGCCCTGAGGAATCACTTATGATTAGTTGGACTCTAGCTGGTTGGAGGCACAAGCCCTGAGGAATCAGTGATGATTTTTTGGACTCAGGTTTGTTAGAGGCACAAAACCCTAAGGAAACAGTGATTTTTAGGACTTAGGCTTTTTAGAAACAAGCCTCCAAAATTGTTTTTGTAGGCCCCTGATATAAAGAACAAGGCCCAAGGAAAAAAAATGCTCTACTTGCTCTATCTTTTTGGTAATTGCTATTTTGTTTTTACGAATATTTTTTTATCTTTAAACAGGGAGATAAGCACCATGACATAAGACATAGCCTATGATAAAATATATATAATTTTTCATATCATATACAGTATATTTGTTACTATTTTTGATATTGGTTTTATTGTCCTAGTGAGACTATTAGGTAGCCTTTATTACTTCCTTTAAAGGAATCAATTTTGTAGATGTTTATAGAATATCTGTATTTTACACCTGAATTATTGAGGTATTTATTGTATTCCTCTATTTGAATTAGTATTTATTTACCTTTAAATTTGGGAGAAATCAAACATTTTGATATGAGGATTGTGTTTGGTTTTATTTTTTTTAATATTGTTTTTCATTTGCAATCTTGTTTCTTCTCTTATGATTAAATCACCCATTTGTTTATCTCTGAGACTCATATGGCTAATTGCATATATTTTTTATTGGTTAATTTTTATTTAAACTAGGCTAAGAGACAGTAGCTTATGTGTTAATTTAATGCAATAGTGGTGAATCTGAGTATACATGTATGGACGGAGAGATACAATCAGGTTTGGTCTGGTTATGAATAAGTCTGTTTAGATGAAACACATCAGATATTAATCCATTGATCATGAAGCTTGTATGCTTAATGGACTATGTTTGAACTGATGGCTTTATTGGTTCCAGTAATAAGGACTTAGGTATCCCACCGATTGTTTAGTAATGTGAAGGATTGTTGCTTTAAATTGAAGATTGGGGTTTCTCACATATCAAATATTAGTGGACTTTGATCAATGGAAATTATCAGAGGAGCCTGCACGATATTAGAATGGTGTCGGTGTATGAGCTTTAGTCCAACAGAGGTGAACCTGTGCTGTTTCATTCAGCCTCAGCATGGGGACCTCACCAGTTTAAATTCAGCCACAGACAGGGGGAATTTCAAGGGGGTGAATTTCAAGGGGACCCACTACACCTGGGAGCAAAGTACACCGGAGCAAAAGTGCAGCAAGAGTTAAACATGAGAGTTTGACAGGAGAGTAGACAGGAAAGAATGACAACTACTGCAACACTTAAACCACAGGTAAGTAAACAAATAAGGAGTGAAATGGAACTAGAGAATAGATAAATATTACTAATATAACAGAGGAGGAGAGGAGAGGAAGAGAGAGAGAGAGGGAGGAAGGAGAAGGGAGGAGAGGAGAAGAGAAGAAAAAAAAAAAAGAAGGAAAAAGGGAAAGATTTTTTTTTTTTCTGTCTCACAATAACAAGAGGTTTCTGTCTACCTATATCTCCCCTAGTATCCTCCTCATGCATGCCAACATGAATAGATTAATACTCACTGTTCTAACTATCCCACTAATAATACAGATTTACTCTCATCCTTGCAACCATGCTCCGCACCCTCACCATAACATAATAATTCATCATGGACTTCTGCATACATGTGCACTATCAACTGAATGCTGGTGGAGAGTACTAAAATCAAGCCCACCCAGCCCCAGCAATTATAGCAACAAACGCACCCTCTCACTATATGTTCACCGCAAACAACTCACTAAATTTTTATGCATATTGTTACTTGCCTTAGCAAATGATATAGAAACTAACCCTGGCCCTAAAATAGAAATAAATGGCAACCTCCCCTTTAAAAAGGGTCTGTCATTAGTGCACTGCAACATACGCAGTATACTGCCCAAAATGGACGAACTAAAAGCATGGTGTTATGCATACAAACCAAAAATTCTTATTCTTACTGAATCCTGGTTATCCCCAAAAATTCCAGACACTGCTGTTGCCATAGATGGATACTCATGCTTTAGAAAAGACCGTGCAAAGCGAGGAGGAGGTGTAATCATTTACATACAGGAGCCAATAAACTTTACACTTCTAAAGGACTCTCACAACACTGATTCTTATGAATACATAGCTGGTAAAATTTGTCTTCCATACTCAAAACAAATCATAATTGTAGGCATCTACAGACCGCCAAATACCTCAGCACACACCGTATCAGACATAGCTCAACACCTAAAGGAGATTGCCACACAAAACAAGAAAAGCGAGTTGATGGTTCTTGGAGACTTTAATATTAATTGGCTTGATTCCAGGAATGAAAAATATTGTTCATTGTTTAAAGCACTGAACTTATCACAACAAATATCTTCCCCTACTCGCATAAATCTTAAAACATCCAACCATATCCTGCTAGACTGGATCCTCTCATCCTGCGCAAGCAGAATCCAAGATTCAGGTGTTCTAGCAAACGTGTTTAGTTATCACTCCATAGTTTACTGTGTCCGCAAAATAAAACCAGTCAAATCAAATTTCAAAGTCATACTCACGAGATCATTTAGAAAATTTAACCTTCAGTCCTTCCTAAATGATTTAAAAAATTGCTCATGGCATAGATTACATCTAATACCTGACCTTGATTCAGCGATTGACTTTTTTAACTCAGAATTCCTACAGGTCTGTAATACCCATGCCCCACTAAGAAAGGTCAGGGTCAGGGGGGCACATCTACCATGGGTCTCAGTTGACTTGATTCAATTATTCAGTTTCAGAGATTCATTATGGACAAAATTTAAACAATCTGGCTCCCCTCATGATCACACTATATATAGGCAAGTACGGAATACATGTACAAAACAAACAAAACTAGCAAAAGCACAATATTTTAATAAAAACTTGGACAATAACATTTCAAAGCCTGCCAACTTTTGGAAAGTTATAAAAAACATCTACAATCCACCTAACCATTCTCACCCATCAAATATAACAATAGACAATGAAACCATACAGTGCCCCCCAGCCATAGCCAATGCTTTCAACAGCTACTTTGTTGGATGTGCCACCACACTGATTAAACAAAACAAAGGCCACTCTGAAGTCCCACTAAGTTCAGAACAGTCACTGGCACCTGCTGCCTGGTCCAACAGTGCAAATGAATTCAATTTCAGGCCAGTAAATGAAAGTGAAGTATATGATCACCTCCTCAACCCAAAACTGAAATCTCAATCGAGCCCTGACCAACTACCAGCAATTTTATTAAAGCTCAGTGCTATGGTCACAGCCCAACCGATAGCAACTCTAATTAATGCCTCTTTGACATCAGGGTATATGCCCAAATCCTGGAAAGTGGCAAGAGTTGTACCTATCCACAAAAGTGGGGATAAAAATGTAGTATCAAATTACAGACCGATATCTCTCCTCCCCACTTTATCTAAAATCATAGAGAAATGTGTACATGTGCAACTACATAAATATTACCAGCAGACCAGTTTCTTCACCCCTCTTCAATCAGGGTTTAGACCAAACCACTCAACAGTCACGTCTCTTCTAAAAATAACCAATGATATCCAGACTGGCATGGAAAATGGTGAACTCACTGGAGCTATTTTCCTTGATTTCGCTAAGGCCTTTGACACAGTAGACCATAACATTCTTATCAGCAAACTCCATAACTCAGGATTGGGTAAAAATTCTCTACAATGGTTCCGATTAGGGATGAGCGAGCACCCCGATGCTCGGGTGCTCGGGTGCTCTGACCGAGCACCCCCTGATGCTCGAGTGCTCGGCCGAGCACCCGAGCCCCATTCAAATGAATGGGAGCACTCGAGCATTAAACCAGGCACCCCCTGCTCTGATGAGCGGAGGGTGCCTGGTCAATGTCCCCCTTCATCTCCGCTATGCCCCTCTTCCACAATGTCCCCCTTCATCTCCTATGCCATAGCGGAGATGAAGGGGGACATTGTGGAAGAGGGGCATAGCGGAGATGAAGGGGGACATTGTGGAAGAGGGGCATAGACTCTATGCCCCTCTTCCACAATGTCCCCCTTCATCTCCGCTATGCCCCTCTTCCACAATGTCCCCCTTCATCTCCGCTATGGCATAGGAGATGAAGGGGGACATTGTGGAAGAGGGGCATAGCGGAGATGAAGGGGGACATTGTGGAAGAGGGGCATAGCGGAGATGAAGGGGGACATTGTGGAAGAGGGGCATAGAGTCTATGCCCCTCTTCCACAATGTCCCCCTTCATCTCCGCAATGCCCCCTTCATCTCCGCAATGCCCCCGTACCTCCATTCCCTGGTGGTCCAGCGGAGCGTCTTCGGATCTGTGCCTCTTCCGGCACAGATCCTCTTCACCCGAACATGTCGGGCGAGCACATGGCGGTACTCGTACGAGTACCGCCATGTGCCGAGCAGAGCGATGCTCGAGCCGATCCGAGCATCGGCCGAGCACGCTCGCTCAACACTAGTTCCGATCCTATTTATCAGACAGAATGCAGTATGTGTCAGTTGCAAACAATAACTCCCGTCCGCTCAAAATAACAAGTGGAGGTCCCCAAGGCTCCATTCTTGGCCCTCTTCTATTTTCTCTTTTTATAAATGATCTGCCCAAGGTTTGCAAATCATCTTCAGTACACATGTATGCAGATGACACCATAATCTATGCTAAAAACTCTAGCATATCACAACTTGAAACCGAATTACAACATGATTTCTACAAAGTGGAAAGATGGATAACACAGAACAAACTTTTCTTAAACACAGATAAAACAGTCACAATGATATTTGGCACAAAGCACAAACTGCGTAATCTCGACAATATCCACCTATCCATTGTGACAGTCTAATCGTAAATTGGCCCCAGTAGACTCCTACAAATATCTTGGTATGTGGCTTGACCCTAACCTCAATTTTGGTCACCACATTGACAAATTAACCTCTAAACTTTATCCCAAAATAAGTACACTTTATAGAAACAAATTATGTCTAAGTACCCAGGTGAGAAAACGTATTGTACAACAGATGCTGCTGCCAGTCATAGACTATGGTGACGTAGTATATGCTCCAGCGCCAGAAATCCACCTCAGTAAACTTGACACTCTATATAATTCATTATGCTGCTTTATCCTCCAGTGTGACTACACTACCCATCATTGTGACATGCTAAAAGAACTAAATTGGCTAACACTCAAATCTAGACGTGACCTTCATCTTTCTTGCTTAGTACACAATCACTTCTCTGGAAAACTACCACAATACCTAAGCAGTATGCTCACCCCAGCTCTCCATACTAACTATAACCTCCGCTCCACTACTAACAACTCACTGCGTATACCACAATACAAGAAAGAAGCAGGAAGATCTGCCTTCTCCTTCAGAGCTCCAAAAATCTGGAACAATCTGCTGGAAAAAATCACATCTGCACCCAGTCTAAAATCCTTAAAAGCAAATGTTTCTTTATATCTACAAACAGTGTGTAACTGCAAATAATCCCATTATTTAATAAGTATGTATATTTCTGTATGTTTGTATATAATGTCTCACAATTAGTGTAAATATGTAACCTTTTACTGAAAACTATCCAGGACATACTTGAAAACGAGAGAAATCTCAATGTATTCTTCCTGGTAAAACATTTTCTAAATAAATAATCCGGAGTCTAACAGCTTCTTATGTGCATTTTTTAGAAAACAGCTATATTTGTACCTGCTTCCCATTATAATTATGAGTGCTTTTGTAGCTTTTTAACTTATTAAATTGCATTACACTATTTAGTTTTTTCTCCTTTTTTGAGGATTATTTGAGGATTATAATTCTCAATGTGTTGATGTTTTCACATGTTGCACATATATATTATATATATATTTCAAAATCCCCATTTATATGAATGGAGATGGGTGGCATTTTTATTTCAGTCTTATGGAGCAGTTGGTTTGCTTTAGAATTGCAAAGCACCTCTTCAGCTAGTGTTCATCTGTGTCCTCCCTGGTCCCACCTCTCAATTTATGGACAACACCTCTTCATGGCTTTCTTACTTCTTCTGTTCTCATATACCCACCATCATTATGGGAGGTTTTCACATCCCTACTCACAATTTCTGTTGCCTCCATACTTTTCTCTTTAACATCATCCTTTGGCCTCTCCCAATGGTTCATATCCCTACCCACAAAAATGGGCACAGATTTGATCTTGTCTTCACCTGCATCTACTAAGTCTCTAAGGATCATGTGCACAAAACAAAAGTAGGGAAATTTTGGAGCAGATCAAACACACCATGGTGGGAAAAAAATAAAAATTTTCATTAATTTAACTGGGCAATTTTAAAACCTTTAATGTTTGAGATGTCTCCAATACAATGTGAAGGAATGTGCAGGTCTGAGACCTTTCTAGAATTCAAGGCAATAAACTATCTATGTAAATCAATGGATATTTGACATTTTTTAATTTATTCCCTATGGAGCAGTTGGATTGCTCCAGAATTCTTCTTTTTTATTTTGTGGATACAGACCTAATTCTCAAATCTGATGTTTGATCTACCTGACCATTTTCTCCTAACATTTATTCTTAATTGTCTCATTGTTCCTTCACTTAAACCTATATAAACTCACAAAGAAATCTGAACAGAGAATAGAATTTAAAAATCTACATAAGAAATTCTATAGACAAAAGTCAGTCATGTTTCTGAAAACCTCTTGTCTTTATCAGATTGTGAAGTGAAAGTGACCAACTGTAGACTACAACAGTTATAATAATAAAACTATATAAGCATTTTTATAGGTATAGTAACCTTTGACATAGTCGTAATCAATGGGGAACATAGGTTATGGAGCTTCTGCCAGGGTTCTGTAGTAATAATAGCAGAACCTGATGCTTAAGCCTAAAACTAAGGAAGGGTTTTGAGTGTGTTAATGAAGCATTCTCAACATTTCTCACAAGGTGTTAGCACAAAATATGTGTTGTACAGCGATGATCTTCTCTAAGGATGGGCAAAACAGTAGAGATCGGCGAGGGGACAGGGAGAGAAAAATGGGAGAAAATACCAGAGCATTAGAGGAGACAAAGTACATTAAATGTAACATGAGAGGGACTTACTGTGAATGGTGACAGGGTGCCGAAGGGAGAGGAATGGGAGAAGTGGGAAGACTGCATGATGGAGAAGGATTGAGAGAAAGCTGGGGAAGCAGGAAGGAAAAGAAGAGGGGAAGATACAGCATAGGAAAGTAAGAGGGAGAAAGAGGGGAGAAAGCAGAGAAAAGTGGGAGGGAGTAGAAGAGGTAGAAAGGGGAAAGGAGGTGAAATTACTGGAGACCAACTAGAAGTTTCCTCCTTAGTTCATACACGTTCCCCAGACAAGAACATGCTATGATTCATCTTTAAAGGCAAGTGAACTTACTTCTATATATTTACATTGCTTGATTGCTTTTTTTCTGCCATCTGATTGATTAACAGAGTACACAAAAGGAGGAAGCAAAACACCTGTTTCACAAGACATGAGGGTATTGTGAAACAGCCTCTGAATATGAAAATTTAAATTACACAATTGTTTCATTCATGTTTATTGTTCACCAATAAATACACAACTGACCACCCCACACAAAAAATGCCACTTATTACATTTTAGAGAAGTCTATGGTAAATCCACTTAGCTCCAGAGGCTACAGGATTGCACTAGGACTATGGGCCATATGTGCAAAACAAAAGTGGAGCAATTCTAGAATACAACACATATACCACAGAGACAAATAAAAGTCTCCAAATTCCTCTTGATTTAAACTGAAATTTAACTTTTAACCCCTTGATTGTGAGAGGTCTCCAAAGCATTACCTCATGAAGCAATGGGTTATAGTTTCCTTTAGTGATTAAATAAACATAAAAGTGCATGAGTGTATATAAACTGTAAAAAAAACTGGTTACATTAGTATATAAACTGGACATTAAAGCATGGTGATTGTAGGGTACAGCCAGCAACATTGGCCCTTCCTCCCCACACAATTACACTCTGTAGTCTAACTCTGCTTACTCTGTCTAATGGAAGATTTGACCATGATGCAAAAGTGTCCTCAATACACTTACTGTGTTTGTGTCACGTGAATCAAAAAGAGTTCAAAACATCTTATTACCATACCTGGGAACTCTCAGGGTTTGACCCCGAGACTCAGGGTTTGGAACCAAATCTCAGGGTCTCAGGGTGAAGGGCCAAATTCTCAGGGTGAGCAAATCCAGTGTGTCCTCCTATATGATTTACACCAATTTACTGCTTATTTATTGTCCTAATCCATGACATTTCTACCAGAAAGGCAGGAGAACAAGTCCTGCTTGCCTTATGAGTGTATAAGAAGTTATATCTCAGAACTGTAGCATGTGAAAGGTTCCTTAAAAATTGATTGGATTATCTCTGGTTTAGAGCAAACATTGACATAACACATACAATCTGCTTTCTTGTGGGCGTTAAGAGTTAATACTTCAAGTATCTCAGGGTGAGCTCATTTCAAAAGTTCCCAGGTATGCTTATTATGTGCAAAACCGTAATTTATTTAATCCAGTGTGCTTGTGGCATCCAGTACATTGAATGCACAACAAGGAGCCTGCGAGAAAGGTCTGAGGAACACAGAAGACATTTAAAAAAAAATCTTTAGACCACTGAGTACCACGTCATTGTAATACGTGTCAAATGGGAGGACTGATTAACTTTAAAATCTGTGGAATTGAGTTAGTTGCCCAAATAGATATAGCACATTGTGCAAGAAAGAGGCTTACTAGATATATAAATTGGAAATCTTGGCCACATGTGGGTTAAACGAAGAGCTAGAGGTTAGCAATTTCCTTTGATTGTTGTGTAAAATGGAATTCAATGGAACAGTTGTCAGTATGTTTCTTTTTATGTGTTCATAATATGGTATATTCACATTATATTTGGATATAGTTTTACTGTAAGTGGTTGCTCCAAATGGGGATCCGAGAATATCAAAGAAAAAAGATTGCTTCCAGTTTGGTAGATCGGTTTGAAGCTTCTTGTGGGTTGCTTAGTAACGCCATATTGAGACTTGGCTATTATGTGGATAACGGAAGCTGCTGATACCCAACAGGGGCAAAAGCAACCCCATAGTGAGGCTTGGCTATGGTGTGGATGGCAGAAGCTTCAGACACACCAATACAAATGGAAGGAACCACATAGAAATGCACTTTGTAAAATGGTATGTTCCATTCTTGACTTTTTCTATAAAACATTATCTGTTGTTTTATTCTGTAAATGTCACCTGATGAAGTAGCAGCTTACAAAATGCGTAGGGAGTACGCATTGGTGTTTTAAAATTATAAAGGTTTTATCTTGATATCGTCTTATTGTGTGTCCTGTGCCCAGCTTGGAGATATATTCAAGGCTGAACTCACCACAAGTGTCCGGTGAGTGTGTTTGTAACATATCCTAAGGTGCTGTATATTTCAGTGGTGCTGCACTTAGAGGGCAGTCTTCTGCCAGTGCTGTCTGTCTTTTATTTGCAGAATCTAATGAACGGTATTGAGACAAGCCATTAACATCTATTTATAGCTGACCACCGATAGATACATCTAGGAGTTTGCTTTGGATTGATCGAAAATATATATCTATTGGGCTATAGCTTCTCTGTTCCTGTGAGTACCAGTATATTTGGGCCAATAGTTTTTTACTACAGACATTACTTTTAGATGCTGTCGCACTTCCGTCTTTTTTAGTTGTTTTATTTTGTGTCTGTCTCTGCGCATATGCATATCACTAAAACTGTTCAATAGTACAGCTGCAACACAATCCAATTAAGTGGCAAAGTAGCTGTAGTCCTGATACCCCTTCCAGAAAAAAGGAAAATGCAAAGCAGAATTTGAACAGATAACTTATTTTTTCTTTTTGTTTTGCTGCAGGTCATGATGCAGAGATTAAGCCCTGTGTTGATGTTAAAGCAGTATTAGATAGAAGATGAAACTGCATCAAAGATCAAGAGGACTATCAGGAACCAGAAAGCTCCAACTCCCCTTTCTTCCATTGTCACCCATCCCAAAGCACCATTCCAACCTCTGCTACATAACTTCCAGTAACTATCCAGTCCATGAGCAGCTAAAATGTTGTGCCCAGAAAGAGGCACCCATTTCTTCTGACCTAGTTCTTACAAAAGTTTACAAGATTATCCCTAGACAAGAACACAGATATAATATTGTAGAGAAATTCCATCAGAGGGCAAAAAAAGTATACTGTTCCTGGAAAATCAGAGGCTTCAGCCAAACTTTAACTGTTAGATGTGCTCATCTTCTGACTAACTAATGACATGCATCTTGTTTTGATTGGCTTGAAGTTAAGGCCTCAGCCAGTAAGATAATAACAAAATAATGGTTTGGGAAGCTTTTAATTCATTTGTGTATTCTGACTGGGTCCTAACCAATGGAAAGATCCTGTTCCTGCTCCAGCTGTAGAATTAAAATCAACCCTGATTTCCCATCTCCCTCTCAGTTGACTATTTTATTTAAACATTTGAGGGTCAGAGAGATGAGAAACAGATTGAAGTTCAATGCATTACTTACCTCTCTGACACTCACAGTAGTAATGAGTAAAAGATAAGAAAGTGGGCCCTATGGGCCTCATTTTATTTCTGCAGAAGTGATGGGGATGTTTCCAATAACTGAGTCAAGATCAATTTATGCATTTCACCTACCCAGTTTTTATGTTAAGATAAATATATTTTAATGAGGGGTGGTGGGACAGGTAGGTTACTCCAACTGGCTGTGTTGTCATGAATCACTATATTGTGACACTGTGACCCAAAACACCTTCGTGCCCATACACATCTGCTCCATGGCCACATCTACACACAGTAAGTACTACTGGAGCAGTGTATAATCCTCTGTTCTAGTCCTACTTATTCTGTGGGACAACCTTACACACAGAGCTGGATTAAGACTCCATAAGCCATTAGGCAAATCCCCAAACTGGGGCTCCCTTATCCCACCCCTGATGCAAACCTCTAATAATAATAATAATAATAATCTTTATTTATATAGCGCCAACTTATTCCGCAGCGCTTTACAATAGGGGATAGACATACAGGGATATTAAATAGTACAAACCATATGTGGAGAACAGAAGGATCAGAGAGCTTACAGTCTAGAGGAAGGTGGGTAGGACACAGAAGGTGTAAGTGCTATTGGGTGTAAGTGCCTCCTGCCACATGAGCTGCCAGTCAGTGGGTGGGAGTGACAAGTGCTAGTGAGTGCAGTGGTCCAGGGAATGGTTGGTTCTTGGTGATAATATTTATGGAGGCAGTTGATAGGCTTCCCTGAAGAGGTGAGTTTTCAGGGAGCGTCTGAAGATCTGAAGGCTAGGGGAGAGTCTGATGGGACGGGGGAGGGAATTCCAGAGCTTGGGTGCAGCACGGGAGAAGTCCTGTAGGCGGGAGTGGGAGGTTGTAATGAGAGATGTGGAGAGGAGAAGGTCCTGTGCAGAACGAAGATGGCGAGTGGGAGTGTATTTGGAAATGAGAGATGAGATATAGGGGGGTGAGGTGTTAGTATCAATTTGCCCATTGTTCTTGTGGTTAGAGGTACTAGTACAAACTTAATAAAATAGAAAAATTAATGTTGGATGCCAGAGAGGTCGCCAAAGCATTACACAGATTCATTTTTACTGAGCTAAAGGTATATTATGCAGAAACTTCTTGTCCTGGCAGCTCTGCAATTCACCTTCCATTCTGTTCTTCTAAAATAGCTGTTCTCTCAAGTCCATTCATGTAACATTTTTATTCAAAAAATGCAATGTGAATACAATTTGTCATGCATCTGGAATAAGGGGAATGCATATCATTTCTGCCATTCAGTTACACCACAGAGAATGAAGAAAACAAAAGTAGACAGGAAAAGAAAGAAAAACCTTCCCTGCCTACCTAAAGCAAAACCCTATAAACTGAGGCACAAAAACCCAGAGATAACAAAATACCAAAATATATTTATTGAGGCAATATATGTCAAATACAAATAGACTCATAAAAACATATAAAACAAATTAGATAGGGGAAACCTCCATATGTATAGGCTAAAAAAGTAATAAATAATACAGAGTCATTAGTCAATACATCACTTAAAGCCTAGTACAAAAATAACAAACTCTCATATAGTAATTATCCACAGCAGCAGTTGTATAACAATGTGAAATCACATCCTATATAATAATTCGCTAAATCGTGTGTAACGCCGCGACATGCGCAGTAGACACTGCTGCACGTGCTGCAGTCATGCGCAGTAGAGATTGCCCGCGTCGCAGCCGATACAGAAAGCTCAATATCAACCGTGGCGCGGGCAGTCTCTACTGCGTGTGACTGCCCCACGACCGGGTGGCAGTGGCACTGTGGCCCGTGTAACGGGCTGTTCACTAGTACACAATATTAGAGTGACAAAAAGTGCAACCAATACATCAAGGACAATCTATTATGTGAAAAACACTAATCACCAGTGCTATGACCATAAATAACTTATCGCTGCAGGAAAAGAGATAAGGTAAGGAGGAAACCCCTATCAAAATCCACACTCACCCAACGTGTGTCGCCTCAACAGCTTCGGCCCCTGACGAAGCCGTTGAGGCGACACACACTGGGTGAGTGTATATAGTGTTTTTCACATAATAGATTGTCCTTGATGTATTGGTTGCACTTGTGTTTATATCATAGTCTTTATATATATATCTTTTTGTCACTCTAATATTGTGTACTAGTGAACAGCCCGTTGCACGGGCCATAGTGCCACTGCCACCTGGTCGCGGGGCAGTCACACGCAGTAGAGACTGCCCTGCCACAGCACAGCGGAAGTCAGAATGTAGCCCAGGAGACAGCAGGATCACAGGCAGGGTCAGCAACGAGCCGGTTCAGGTCACGGAGCAGAGACGTCAGCCAGTCCGGGTCAAATCACGGAGCAGGATCCTCAGACAAGCCGGGTCAGGTCACGAAGCAGGAACGTCAGCCAGGCCGGGTCAGATCACGGAGCAGGAATCAAGGAGCATAGTCAGACAGGCCAAGTCGGTACACAGGAAGCAGGAACACTGGAACACAGCTACACAGCAACACTGGCTCAGGAACACCACGAAAGGGCACCTGACAGGTGCCAAAGGCCGGGTATAAAAAGGCCACAATGGGCGGGCCAAACAAGCTCAGCCAATGGGAGCACACCACAGCAAAGAGTGACAGAGGAAGATCACAGGCACCGTGATAACTTTATTTCATAGTAATCAATAGACAGTTCTCTGTCTACAACACAACATTCTAGAGTCTTCATTTTTTTCTCAGATTATTGGTGCCTGGGATGTGGAATACACATTTAATGTACGGGACTGTCCCAGGCAATCTGGGACACATGGTCACCCTAATCTGGAGATATATCATGGACTGCCTACTCGATACACATTATTATATAATAAAACAAACTGATGACCAAATTAGTTATCCTTTTGCTATCCACAAAAAACTGTTGACATATAAAATAATCAATGAATATATTGCTTCAGTTTGTTTCTTTTTCTGTATAACCCGAGTATAATAGATACAAGTGAAATAATAAATAACAGAGAACAGTGCCGTGTGAAAACTGACCAGAAGCAAATTCAAATCATCCAATACATTCTCAGAATATCTCCCACAGCAAGAATGTATGACACAAACATTAGAATTTGTGGTAATAAAGGGTTCAAACATATCAATCATCTTCTATCTCCAAATCTAACCTCACCTTTAATGACCTACAGATAAGAGTTACAACCAGGCGACAGTATTTTCAGTTAAACTCAGATCCAAATAGAACTCACATTCAAACAGCCCTTTTTTATAAGTGCTCCTCATTTACCATCCTATTTTATGAGTATTTCAAACATTCAACATCCTGGGATCAATATATTACATAAATAATTAATTAGGGTTAATTAGTGGTCTAACATCCTTAATACTGAGATACAATGTCTCAATCACTTGGTACGGTATTGATAGGATTTGAAAGTTGGCAGTAACTGAGACTTAGAGGGACTAGCAATTTGAATGTAATGATGTGGGACACATCATTCCATATCCCTTTTAGAGAAAGAAGCCATTGTTTTAAATGTAAATGAAACAAGTGAAATGTTAACTGCCAATAGTCCTCCATTCCCTAGTATATCTGTTTTAGGAGATAATTGACTAAAATAGAAAGAAACTACTGCATTAACGTTAGATATACCATTAATAGTAGGGCTTATTCTAATGCTAGCTTACAAGGCCATCCTGCTACAGTGGTCAGCAACTCTCAAGCTAAAACAGGTCATCAAATACCTGTTACAATTATTCTCACCACTATGTCTGACTATGTCTGGCAAGCACATCGACTTGATAATAGAGACAAACATCACCATATGCATTTAGAACTCATGATGCAAGGGAAGGCGAGAGAATCTCCTCATTAGCATTCAAGGTTGAGGAACTTCTGGTGATGTGGAAGTGATGCCCTCCCTTACACATTACCAATAATTCAACAACCCTGAATTCTGAGTGCATTCTCTCTCCTCCCCCCCACGTAGAAGACCGTTTCAGTGAAAGATTTCTTTTTTATTAACATGATCTTGGCTATGCTGCAGAGCCGCCTGACGGTCGTATGACAGGCTTCTCTGCAGTCAGCTGGAACATTGACGGGATGGGGGAGGGAGAGGGCAACTTTAGGAGCGATTATCTCTCAAACCATAAAGGTTTGAGAGATGACACTAGGGGCAATACATTTATTTTTAATATGACTTTAATATAGAGATTAGTAATAATTAAGTATTACTATCCCTTTTTCTGTAGTTGTTACAACCATTTTAGAACAGGCAAGTCGTGTCTGAAAAGAAATGTAGAAGAATTAGAGATTGTAGTTGGTGAAGTTTTGTTCTTCAGGCACCCCCTACAGTATTTCAACTTATATCAATGGGTTGCCATTTCTTTCGTAAGAGCAGTATCTAATGAATATAGTTTTCAAAGATTTCAGTAGTTGAAGGAGTGGAAATGTAAAAAAAAATGCCTATTTTTTTTTTTACTTTAGCATCACCTTCTGGAAACGTTAGTACACACCAGGCTAGGGGTAGAAAGGCAAGTGAATCAATTTTTTGATGCAGTGGGATAGCTATATTCAGGAAATCTATAGTTTTATACAAATATTGGGTTATCTAACCAATGTAATGTTCATGTTAGTTCGTAGCGTGTCGCTAAATGGAAAGTTTAGGTCTCATGAGGTACATGAGAAATCTAAATATGTTCTGAAATAACTAGAAAGTTATCTGTGGGAATCATATCTGAACAGATGAATAGCCCCTTAGTGACCGGCACTTAACGCCCGCCAAACTTTTTTCCCCATTACTTATAATGACTTTCTGGACGTACATGTATGTCCTCTGTAACTAGGTGACAGTTTCTGCGGGACATACATGTACGTCCATTGTCAGGAAGGGGTTAAAGATGAATGACCCTTCAATGCTAGTTAGTCGAAATTTCTCCTCAAAATTAATCAACAGCAGAACATTTGTTGATGACAATGTAGAGGCAGATTTAATAAGAAGAAGTAGAGCAATTCTGAAACAAAACAACTGTATAATAAACTCAATGAATGCTCTGTGGACCTGTCTTGTGTTCAAGGCACCGTTTGTCAGTGTTAGACCTCAGGGCACATTGACAGGTCAGCTTTTCAAGATAGTTTTTCTTAATCACAGATGTGTTATCAGTTTCTTTGTCATTGTAATTTAGATGCCTATGTTTAATTAGAGTTATCCTGAAAACCTGTGCTGTTGGTGTGACCTGGGGACTGGAGAAGAAAAACACGCATTTCAGGGGATTAAAAGTCTCATTTGAATTTATTTGTTCCTTATGGTGAAGTTAGTGTGTTGCAGAATTGGTCCAGGGGGATATGCACTAAGGTTCAATGATGTGGCAATGTGTGTCTGTTGATGTGTGGCAAGCACATCTGTTTGGCAATGGAGACACAAACACTACCATATGCACTAAAATTAGGTTTTCAAGGGGCTGGGAGCATAAGGTTCCCATTATCATACAGGATTGTAAAACTGCTAGGGATGTGTAAGGGATGCCTTCCCTTACATTTTGCTTATGATTGATTGAGTGTTGTTACTGCATATGAAGCTACAGGGACATCCCAACATCAACAGCCTCTGACAGTAGTGGTTGTGGAATAGTGGAGCTTAATGCATGTGGGGAACAGCCACATTAACATATATACACACCAACATGAATACGTCATTGGCTTATTAACCTGCATTTCCATATTGAAATGAGTCATTGTCAATGTGTACAGTCCAAAATCATAAATCTGTCAAAGGCATGGCAGCTTGGTGTCGGATTGAAGGGGATATAATGGTGAAGGCTCGTTAGTGCATATTGGTGATGTGCCTTCAACACAGATCCGACACAACATCGCCATCCTGAACAATTATCAAACTTTAGTGCATCTCGGTCCAGATCTTCTTCTACATCTTCTACATCTGGCTTTTGCTACTTCAGTAAATTTTCCCAGATGTGAGACTGAGCTATTACATTGTTGCCCACATTGGAAGTTGGACTTCCTGCTGAAGCATTATCCTCAGGACATCTGCATAAATACTGAGAGAGCAGAAAAATGCTCTTGCCAGAGATAAAATGCAAGAATGATACGAACCTGCAAATTGAGCAGTTATTATGGAAACATTAACACATCTGAAGAGAATCAGTAAAATTCTTTAAACTTTTACATGCATATGTAGGGCTAAATATTCAAGGAAGTAGAATGAGTGTCAATATGTAATTATGCTAATTAGGAAATAGTGACCACCCTCAAAATTCTCCTAAAATGTGGGTTAAGCAAAGCGTAGTCAGGAACAGTCCAGAAGATCAGGGCGGGTGGCAATCAGGAAGAATTGGTAAAACTAGCCAAGGTCAGGAAACAGGCAAGCAGGGAAGTCCAGAAGGCAAGCAGAAGGTCAGGCAATGGGTAATCCAGCAAAGGGTCTGTAGTAGTGATGAGCGAGCACCCCAATGCTCGGGTGTTCGGGTGCTCTGACCGAGCACCCCCTGAGGCTCGAGTGCTCGGCCGAGCACCCGAGCCCCATTGAAGTCAATGGGAGGACTCGAGCATTACACCAGGCACCCCCTGCTCTGATGAGGGGAGGGTGCCTGGTCCATAGGAAAAGGGCAGAAAAGGATGGAAACACTACAGAAATGGTTCAGGGACAGCATAGGGAGGATGTCTGGATGCACCTTGGACTCCAACATCGCTGCTGGGAACGATCTTTCGCCCGTAGTACGCCATTTTTACAGACTGACCATAAAACACACAAAAAGGAAAATAAAAACGACTTTAGGCGAAAAATTGTTACCAAACAATATTTGCTGTATATTTACTTGTATATCATCTGCAAATTCTCCCAAAAATTTCCTTGATTTTCAGAACTGAGGCCATGATTAAGAGGGAAACGTGCGCAGAGGCAAATTCTCCCAAAAATTTCCTTGATTTTCAGAACTGAGGCCATGATTAAGAGGGAAACGTGCACAGAGGCAAATTCTCCCAAAAATTTCCTTGATTTTATTGAACTGAGGCCATGATTAAAAGGGAAACGTGCGCTGAGCTGACCATCTAAAACATTATGGGTGAGGGTCTGCTGCAGAGCTGACCATCCTAAACATTATATGCGAAGGCCCGCTAGTGAGCTGACGCTATAAAACATTATATGAGAGGGCCCGCTAGAGAGCTGACCCAATAAAACATTATATGAGAAGGCCCGCTGGTGAGCTGACCTATATAAAAATTGGCAAACAGGGCCCGCTGGTGAGCTGACCCTATATAAAAATTATATCACAGGGCCCGCTGGTGAGCTGGCCCTATATAAAAATTATATCACAGGGCATATGGAAGAGGAGGAGGAGGATGAGAAGATTAAGAGTCAACCATATACCCGTTTTTTGGGTGGAAGGGGTGAATGGGAATACAGAGTATTCCCATCATTGTAAATAACATATATAAAGTGAGTTTATGTTCCCCCGGGGCTTTCCTCCAGTGGAGTGGAGAAGTCAGGGGAAATCCAGGCCTTGTTCATTTTTATAAGTGTCAACCTATCAGCATTGTCGGTGGAAAGGCGGATACGCTTATCTGTTATGATGCCACCAGCAGCACTAAATACCCGCTCAGACAGAACGCTGGCGGCAGGGCAGGCCAGCACCTCCAAGGCGTAGAGTGCCAGTTCATACCACGTGTCCAGCTTGGACACCCAGTAGTTGTAAGGCACAGAGGGATCATTGAGGACGCTGACACGGTCTGCTACGTACTCCTTCACCATCTTCCAAAACTTTTCCCTCCTTGTGACACTAGGCTGCGCATCAGGGTGAGGGTGCTGGCGGGGTGTCATGAAGGTGTCCCACGCCTTGGAGAGTGTTGCCCTGCCTTTGTCGGAACTGCTGTGTGCTCCCCTTTTCTCCCCTTCTCGGTTGGCCAAGGTAGCACGTACTCTGCCGCCAGCGTTGTCAGATGGAAAATTTTGGAGCAATTTTTCGACAAGAACCTTCTGGTATTGCACCATTTTGCTTGTCCTCTCCACCGGAGGAATGAGAGATGAGAAATTCTCTTTGTAGCGGGGGTCCAGAAGGGTGAACACCCAGTAATCCGTGTTGTTTAAAATGCGTATAACGCGTGGGTCACGGGAAAGGCAGCCTAACATAAAGTCAGCCATGTGTGCCAGAGTACCAACAGTCAAGATTTCGCTGTCCTCACCAGGAGGATGACTCTCAATCTCCTCATCCTCTTCCTCCTCTTCTGCCCACCCACGCTGAAGAGATGGAACTAAAGTTCCATGGCTACCCTCTGTAGCGGAGGCAACCGTGTCTTCCTCCTCCTCCTCCTCCTCCGCCTCCTCCAATTGTCGCTGAGAAGACGAAGTGAGGGTGCTCTGGCTATCACCTTGTGTAAGCTCTTCCTCCCCCATTTCCACCTCTTCCACATGCAAAGCGTCGGTTTTAATTGTGAGCAGCGAGCGTTTCAGTAGACACAGAAGTGGGATGGTTACACTGATAATAGCGTTATCGCCGCTCACCATCTGTGTCGATTCCTCAAAATTGCGTAAAACCTCGCAGAGGTCTGACATCCATTCCCACTCCTCACTTCTGATTACAGGAAGTTGAACGGAGAGGCGACGACCGTGTAACAGCTGGTACTCCACTACTGCCCTCTGCTGCTCACAAAGCCGGGCCAACATGTGGAAGGTGGAGTTCCAGCGCGTGCTCACGTCACACAGCAGCCGGTGAGCTGGCAATTGTAAGCGCTGCTGCAGCTTCAACAGGCCGGCTGAAGCTGTTGATGACTTACGGAAATGTGCACACACGCGGCGCACCTTGGTCAAGAGATCATGCACATTGGGGTAGGTTTTTAGAAATCGCTGCACCACTAAATTAAATACATGCGCTAGGCATGGTACGTGTGTGAGCTTGCCGAGCTCCAAAGCCGCCACCAAGTTACGCCCATTATCACACACAACCATGCCTGGTTGCAGGTTGAGTGGCGAGAGCCACTGCTCGGTCTGGTGACTAATCCCCTGCAACAGCTCTGAGGCCGTGTGCTGTTTGTCCCCAAGGCAGATCAGCTTCAGCACGGCCTGTTGACGCTTCCCCACTGCAGTGCTACACTGCTTCCAGCTACTGGCTGATGGGGGAGTGGCGCTGCGTGTAGAGAATTCGGAGGTGGAAACGGAGGAGGAGGAGCCAATAACGTAGGTGCTGGTGGAAACCCTGATGGAGGTAGGGCCCGCAATCCTCGGCGTGGGTAGCACCCGTGCCATCCCAGGGTCCGAGTCGCTCCCAGCCTCCACGACATTCACCCAGTGTGCCGTCAGGGAAATGTAGCGTCCCTGGCCACAAGCACTTGTCCATGTGTCAGTCGTTAAGTGGACCTTCCCAGTAACTGCGTTGGTCAGGGCACGGGTGATGTTACGGGACACATGGTGGTGTAATGCGGGGATGGCACACCGGGAAAAGTAGTGGCGGCTGGGGACCGCGTACCGAGGGACAGCTGCTGCCATCAGGCTGCGGAAGGACTCAGTGTCCACAAGCCTAAATGGCAGCATTTCGATGGCCAGTAATTTTGAAAGGTGTGAGGTTAGTGCTATGGCCTGTGGGTGGGTGGCTGGGTACTTTCTCTTGCGCTCAAATGCCTGGGGTAACGACATTTGGACGCTGTGCTGGGACAGGGAAGTGGATGTGGTCGCTGATGGTGCTGCAGATGGTACAGGTGCAGGGCGGGAGGTATGCGGGCCTGCGCCTTCGACAGGCGATTGGCCGGCACCGAAAACAGGGGAAGAGGAGGCAGTGGTGTGGCCTGCAGACACAGATGGGCGATCCAGGCGTTCCTCCCACTTACTACGGTGCTTGGATGCCATGTGTCGGATCATGCTGGTGGTGGTGAGGTTTCTAGTGTTCATGCCTCGGCTCATTCTGGTGTGGCACAGGTTGCAAACTACAATTCTTTTGTCGTCCGCACTTTCCTTAAAAAAACGCCATACCGCGGAACACCTACCCCTTGGCAAGGTAGATTTACGCAAGGGGGTGCTCCGTGGAACATTTGCGGGCCGGTTTGGTGCGGTCCGCCTTCTTTCTGTAGCCACACCACTGCCTCTTCCAGCCTGTTGCGGTGCTGCAGATGGCTCACCCTCAGGACTGCTGACATCGCTCGGCTCTACACCTTCCCAGGTGGGGTCAGTCACCTCATCGTCCACCAAGTCCTCCTCCACTTCCTCACTCTGATCATCCTCCTCAAGTCTTGATCCCACCACATACTCAGTCATTGACAACTGTATAACATTCTCCTCAACAAGGTCTTGAGACGGAAATAGTGGTTGATTTAATGGCAACTGTGTCTCATCATCATCATCATCATCCACTACTTCCTTTGACCTTAAATGCCGTTCACATCTGTCATCTTCTTGTGATTGGGTAGCCTCTAGAGGTTGTGAATCAGGGCACAAGATGTCATGTTCCTCTGCAAGCGTGCTTGAAGAGAGGGTCAAATGAAGGATTGGTGATGAGACGAGCTCCTCACTATATCCCAGTGTGGGATCACTTCTTTGACCAGACCGTGTATGGTGGGAGGAAGGATGATCAGAGTGAGGATTATTTTGACCAGACTCTTGGCTACTGAGAGTGGACTTGGTGGAAGACAGGGTGGTGCTTAACCGACTGGAAGCAGTATCAGCTGTCATCCAACCGACCACCTGTTCGCAGTGGTCGGACCTCGAGAGTGATGTCCTGCGACGCCCTGTAAAATTACACATGAAGCTAGGTATGGTGGATGTCTTTCTTTCTTGTGCTCTGGCACCAGGCACAGTTTCTCCGCGTCCTGACCCGCGCCCTGAACTTTCAGGATCACGTCCACTTCCCCGTCCCTTTTTACCCGCCTTCTTCATCTTACACAGAATATGTGACTTTAATATTTGAGTTTGAAAACTTAACAGTATTTCTTACTATTCTGCAACTGTTCAGAGTACACAGAATAGGCTGCTAAACTGCGGTGACACACACTGAATGGAATATGTGACTTTAATATTTGAGTTTGAAAACTTAACAGTATTTCTTACTATTCTGCAACTGTTCAGAGTACACAGAATAGGCTGCTAAACTGCGGTGACACACACTGAATGGAATATGTGACTTTAATATTTGAGTTTGAAAACTTAACAGTATTTCTTCCTATTCTGCAACTGTGCAGAGTACACAGAATAGGCTGCTAAACTGCGGTGACACACACTGAATGGAATATGTGACTTTAATATTTGAGTTTGAAAACTTAACAGTATTTCTTACTATTCTGCAACTGTGCAGAGTACACAGAATAGGCTGCTAAACGGCGGTGATACACACTGAATGGAATATGTGACTTTGATATTTGAGTTTGAAAACTTAACACTATTTCTTCCTATTCTGCAACTGTGCAGAGTACACAGAATAGGCTGCTAAACGGCGGTGATACACACTGAATGGAATATGTGACTTTAATATTTGAG
The DNA here is from genome assembly GCA_037306005.1 of Rhinophrynus dorsalis. Taxonomy (NCBI): domain Eukaryota; kingdom Metazoa; phylum Chordata; class Amphibia; order Anura; family Rhinophrynidae; genus Rhinophrynus; species Rhinophrynus dorsalis. The sequence goes on from CM074719.1 coordinate 292,139,557, forward strand.
TTTGAAAACTTAACAGTATTTCTTACTATTCTGCAACTGTGCAGAGTACACAGAATAGGCTGCTAAACGGCGGTGATACACACTGAATGGAATATGTGACTTTAATATTTGAGTTTGAAAACTTAACAGTATTTCTTACTATTCTGCAACTGTGCAGAGTACACAGAATAGGCTGCTAAACGGCGGTGATACACACTGAATGGAATATGTGACTTTAATATTTGAGTTTGAAAACTTAACAGTATTTCTTACTATTCTGCAACTGTTCAGAGTACACAGAATAGGCTGCTAAACTGCGGTGACACACACTGAATGGAATATGTGACTTTAATATTTGAGTTTGAAAACTTAACAGTATTTCTTACTATTCTGCAACTCTGCAGAGTACACAGAATAGGCTGCTAAACGGCGGTGATACACACTGAATGGAATATGTGACTTTAATATTTGAGTTTGAAAACTTAACAGTATTTCTTACTATTCTGCAACTGTTCAGAGTACACAGAATAGGCTGCTAAACTGCGGTGACACACACTGAATGGAATATGTGACTTTAATATTTGAGTTTGAAAACTTAACAGTATTTCTTACTATTCTGCAACTGTTCAGAGTACACAGAATAGGCTGCTAAACTGCGGTGACACACACTGAATGGAATATGTGACTTTAATATTTGAGTTTGAAAACTTAACAGTATTTCTTCCTATTCTGCAACTGTGCAGAGTACACAGAATAGGCTGCTAAACTGCGGTGACACACACTGAATGGAATATGTGACTTTAATATTTGAGTTTGAAAACTTAACAGTATTTCTTACTATTCTGCAACTGTGCAGAGTACACAGAATAGGCTGCTAAACGGCGGTGATACACACTGAATGGAATATGTGACTTTGATATTTGAGTTTGAAAACTTAACACTATTTCTTCCTATTCTGCAACTGTGCAGAGTACACAGAATAGGCTGCTAAACGGCGGTGATACACACTGAATGGAATATGTGACTTTAATATTTGAGTTTGAAAACTTAACAGTATTTCTTACTATTCTGCAACTGTGCAGAGTACACAGAATAGGCTGCTAAACGGCGGTGATACACACTGAATGGAATATGTGACTTTGATATTTGAGTTTGAAAACTTAACACTATTTCTTCCTATTCTGCAACTGTGCAGAGTACACAGAATAGGCTGCTAAACGGCGGTGATACACACTGAATGGAATATGTGACTTTAATATTTGAGTTTGAAAACTTAACAGTATTTCTTACTATTCTGCAACTGTGCAGAGTACACAGAATAGGCTGCTAAACGGCGGTGATACACACTGAATGGAATATGTGACTTTGATATTTGAGTTTGAAAACTTAACAGTATTTCTTCCTATTCTGCAACTGTGCAGAGTACACAGAATAGGCTGCTAAACTGCGGTGACACACACTGAATGGAATATGTGACTTTAATATTTGAGTTTGAAAACTTAACAGTATTTCTTACTATTCTGCAACTGTGCAGAGTACACAGAATAGGCTGCTAAACGGCGGTGATACACACTGAATGGAATATGTGACTTTAATATTTGAGTTTGAAAACTTAACAGTATTTCTTACTATTCTGCAACTGTTCAGAGTACACAGAATAGGCTGCTAAACTGCGGTGACACACACTGAATGGAATATGTGACTTTAATATTTGAGTTTGAAAACTTAACAGTATTTCTTACTATTCTGCAACTCTGCAGAGTACACAGAATAGGCTGCTAAACGGCGGTGATACACACTGAATGGAATATGTGACTTTAATATTTGAGTTTGAAAACTTAACAGTATTTCTTACTATTCTGCAACTGTTCAGAGTACACAGAATAGGCTGCTAAACTGCGGTGACACACACTGAATGGAATATGTGACTTTAATATTTGAGTTTGAAAACTTAACAGTATTTCTTCCTAGTCTGCAACTGTTCAGAGTACACAGAATAGGCTGCTAAACTGCGGTGACACACACTGAATGGAATATGTGACTTTAATATTTGAGTTTGAAAACTTAACAGTATTTCTTACTATTCTGCAACTGTGCAGAGTACACAGAATAGGCTGCTAAACGGCGGTGATACACACTGAATGGAATATGTGACTTTGATATTTGAGTTTGAAAACTTAACACTATTTCTTACTATTCTGCAACTCTGCAGAGTACACAGAATGTGCTGCTAAACTGCGGCGAAGCACACTGAATGGAATATGTGACTTTGATATTTTAGTTTGAAGACTTAACAGTATTTCTTCCTATTCTGCAACTCTGCACAGTACACAGAATGTGCTGCTAAACTGCGGCGAAGCACACTGAATGGAATATGTGACTTTGATATTTTAGTTTGAAGACTTAACAGTATTTCTTCCTATTCTGCAACTCTGCACAGTACACAGAATGTGCTGCTAAACTGCGGCGAAGCACACTGAATGGAATATGTGACTTTGATATTTTAGTTTGAAGACTTAACAGTATTTCTTCCTATTCTGCAACTCTGCACAGTACACAGAATGTGCTGCTAAACTGCGGCGACGCACACTGAATGGAATATGTGACTTTGATATTTTAGTTTGAAGACTTAACAGAATGTGCTCTAATCTGCAACTTTGCACACTAAACAGAATGTGCTCTAATCTGCAACTTTGCACACTAAACAGAATGTGCTCTAATCTGCAACTTTGCACACTAAACAGAATGTGCTCTAATCTGCAACTGTGCACACTAAACAGAATGTGCTCTAATCTGCAACTTTTCACACTAAACAGAATATTTTTTTTTTGTTTTTTTTTGTTTTTTTCCCCCCACACAAAATAACCTGCTGCCCCCACACACAGTAGTCCTAAAAAGGACTTTTGGTTCTTTTTTTTCACAATTTTTTTTTTTTCCTCCCTACACTGCCTTTCCCTTCCTATCCTCAGCTCTCCCTGGCTCAGACTGAGCCGAACTCGATGGTCAGGTGCTATACAGCACCCGACCACGGGTTCTGGCCAGCCAATCAGTGTAATGCCAGCAGCCAACATGGCTGCTGGCATTACACCGATGTCAGAGCCTCCCTGCACGTTTATTGGCTGCGCAGCAGCCGCAAAACGTGCGGGGAGGAGACCCGAACATGGCGGGCGAGCACATGCGGTACTCGTACGAGTACCGCCATGTGCCGAGCAGAGCGATGCTCGAGCCGATCCGAGCATCGGCCGAGCATGCTCGCTCAACACTAGTCTGTAGCAAAGCAAGGAAGGAGGCACTGAACACTGGAAGCTTAGAGCACACAGGAACCAAAGTTCTGGAACACTGAAGCAAAGTCATCACAGCCTGAGGGGTTTTATAGTGTCATAGGTTTTCACCCCTCCCCTCTGCTGAACAAACCTCTCACTGGATTGGCCAACAGAGGGATGTGCAACCACAGCACCTGCCTCACTGTTTCCCTGGAGGCACACTATTGGTGGACAGTTGATGAGAGATGCAGGCTTCACCTCCCCCCTACAGGTGTACAACCCCATGGTTTGATCTGGACACCCTGTGGACACCTTCCCTGGAGACTCCCTCAACTTTAGGCCATGGCTTAGGCCTACTGCTCCATAGCAATCGCGGGTAGACGCTGCTACTCAAGGCCGCAGCTTCGGCCTACTCCGCGATTGCGGAGCATCAGGGAAGCCCCCAGAAGCGGCGGATGGCTGGGAAACAGAGGTAGGAGCTAGAGGGGCATGATAGTGCGTTTCCTTTTATAGACATGCCATTTTTACAGCTGGTGCCTTGTCTCATTTCGGACTGTTTGACAATGCTGCAATAAATTTCACCCCCAAACTTATATGTTGTAGAAGAATTGACAACCCTGGCTTTCATTCTATTTGCATTATATACATTTTTTCTCTGCCACTCTATCACCATTCCCTCCCAAAACCTGCAGTAAGGAAGAGAAACACCATTTTTTCACACATATTTTAGTGCTGCTCTGGATTACAATCAGATGATATCTGCAGATTTTATAAGTGTTTACATTAGTGGTGAGTTACATCGTCTGAGTACGGCAATGCCCCATATGCATAGGTTTGTTAGGATTTGGGGGAGCTACTGGGCCCAGTAGGGAACATTTGTGTTTCCATTATCAGAAATGGAAAAAACTTAGGCTGCTTTGCTTCCCATTATATTTTGATAGTGTTAGATCTAAGGAGGGATGTGTTTTGAAAAATAAAAAAAACAGGATATTTCAGGGGGAAAAGTGGCCAAATAATAAAATTAAATTTACAGCACTACTGCATTGTGCCTGAATGGTATTGCTTGAAGCAGTCACCAATGCAGAGGCTGAGTTTGGAAGGGCAATCAGGACAGTAAGTGGTGGTGTCTGTCCATATCCCCTTGCTGCAGCAAACTCTGCAGCGCTTCTGTGGTTTGTTCTTTTGGGGAGTTGGGGGGATTTTATAAATAAAGTGTGCTACCCCAGGTCTTGTTGGAATGATTTCTGGCGCACCTTGAAACAAAAATAGGGAAATGAGTTGTAGCTGATAGTGTGAAAAAATACATTTTGGATTGGGGTTTGCCAGTTTGAAAAGTAAAAATGAATTGTGTACTGAAGTCTGCATCATATATATATATTTCTCATAGCGAGGTATGGCTGCATTAGTTGATCACACAGATCAAGTCCCCCCATGTTCTTGTTATAGTCCCCGATGCAGACTTACTTTCTCAGTACCCCTCTCCTGCCACGAACAGTGACTGCCACAGTTCTGTCCTCATGCTTGGTGGCCAGCATATAGACATATAAAGCTGTCCTTAACTTAAGAAAAGACCAAGGACCAAAAAAGGTTTGAGGTTTCTACAGTAGGAAAATGGTCAGACTAGATGGGCTGAATGGTTCTTATCTGCCGTCAGATTCTGTGTTTCTATATGCAATAAGAACATCTACATACTCAGTGGGCAAAACACAATATGCTATAGGCTATATGCAATGGTCAAAACTATAGTCCTCAGCAGCTGGAGGGCCACAGGCTGCCTGTCCTGGTACTAGATCAGTGGTTCTCAACCTGTGGGTCAGGACCCCTTCAGGGGTCGAATGACGATTTGCCAGGGGTCGCCTAAAACCATCAGATATTTATATTTCGATTCATAACAGTAGCAAAATTACAGAGATGAAGGAGCAACAAAAATAATTTTACTGTTAGGGGTTGCCACAACTTGGGAAATTTTATCAAAGGGTCGCGGCACTAGAAAGGTTGAGAACCACTGGTTTAGAAAGCAATTACACTGTAATATACTTCCTGACAATTTGAACTGTTATAACAGATGAATAAAATAACTGACAGTGTGGAACTATCCATGTTTCACTCAGCAGGAAAAGCCTTATAACATATACTGTTAACGCTCCTTTAATAAACCAGGGCCACAGAAGTACTGTTCCACTTGATTTCACTGATTTGGAAGATACTCTATGTAAACATCCTAGATGTCTTTGATCTAGAGAGATACTTAGGCTTTTAACCAAACATAGCGCACATGATAATTAAGAATCCAGCATATTATGGGCTGGGTTCATGCCAGCAGAAAAAGCACCATGCTGACAAAAGAGATGTCATACTTATGAATGATTTGAGGTGGCTAATTATCCACCTTTGAGAGGTTATAACTCCATGCACTACTAACCATCATCTGGTTTGAGTCTGCAGACAAGCAAAGACCAGAATTGGCGGATGCCAAGCTGTTGAACTACAAAAGTAGAAGTGGTCATACACAAGTGAGTTGTAAGCTAATGACTGAATAGCTGTGAGTCTATGTAATAACAATGCAATGCCCCTTTGAAGTGTATGGTGCAAGTAGCATTTAGTTACTGTCCTCCATCTATTTATAGCCCTGGTACTGGGTTGGATTACATTTACATTTGAAATTATTTACATTTGAGATTATCATATCAGTCTGTTGGTTGTATGAAGTAGTCCAATACATTTGTTTACAGCTTTATTTTTTAATTTCCGTTGTGCACTTTTTAGTTTTACTCTTTTCAAGCAATCTGCTAGATTTTGAGATACTCTGCCTTTCTATGTCTTTCATGTGTGGATCAATTATTAACATTCACTGAGTATTATTATTTTAATACTGAGTTCTTCTTTGGTTTACATGTAGGCTATAATATTTATATGCAAGGTAGATTATACAACGTATTGTAGATATATTTGCTAGCTTTAAACTATAATATATATTGTTTGGCATTGGATTCATAACATAGTTGGGTCTGGAAGTCTGTTTGAATACATGTTCTATATCAGAGGTTCTCAACCTGTGCCCTCAGTGGCCACTAACAGGCCAGGATTTAGGAATTTCCCTGCTAGAACACAAGTGTGTTGATCAGAGGCTCAGTCATATTGATTAACTCACCTGTGCTCTTAAAAGGAAATTCTCAAATCCTGGCTTGTTAGTAGCCACTGAGGGCACGGTTTGAGAACCACTGTTCTATATTATAGGTACCGTGGTCTGAAAATGTGGCTATGACATATATGATAATAGACTTTCAAATAGCCATTATTTTGTACATTAATAAAATATTGGGGTATAACATGCATTTGTAACTGTAGTACCAATGTGACATATGATTTTAGTTTTCTTCGAACACATTTGTTGACTATTGTCCAGTAGTTCGTGAGCCATTTTAATGTTGGAACTGCAAATTTGATGTACTGTTGACTAGTCGTTTTTTGCTGGCTTAGGTCGGAGAGTAGATAGGTTTTTTTGTGCAATTTTCTATATGAAGGCAGCCTGAGATACTTTTGGACTATCAGTAACAGATAGTGAGTCTAAGGTTTTCCATACTAATATCTTTATTACTGGGTTTAATTTTTATTATTTAATGATTAGTATGCACTTGAGATTAAAGGGATAGTAATGTTTCAAAATAAAAGCAATTCCAATTAATCTTCATAGTATTTGGGTCATGGAGAGTGTTATTTCAATACTGTCAGAGTGGTAGTTCAAGAGTAATTGAATGATAAAGTATCCCCCTCCTGCTCTGCTCACCTCAGAACAGAAGGGTGGTGTCCAGATGGCTTGCAGAGAGGGACAATCAATTAGCATAAGGGAAAAACATGAAAAAACTGTCAAGGGGGTAGGGTTTTCATTGTTCTCACAGCAAGGCCAGATTCCACATCTGAGGGGAGGCGGCTTACACTAGGTAAAAGGGACAGGAGGGGGATACTTTATCATTCAGTTACTCTTGAACTACAGCTCTGACAGTATTGAAATAACACTCTCAATGGTATAAACACTATTAAGATTTATTGGAGCTGCTTTTATTTTGGGGAGCCAAATAGCACAGATCACTGGGTAATGGTCATTTTCATTGACAAGCAACAGTGTAGGGGGCTGGGGTCATAAGAAAATTGGAGATGAAGGGCTAATGCGGGGTAAGCAACATTAGGCCCTCCAGCAGTTGTCAGACTACATTTCTCATCATCTCTCACCAGCCACTGTCTGACAGGAAATGATAAAAGTTGTAGTCTGGCAGCAGCTGGAGAGACTCACTTTTCCCACACCTGGACTTAAAGAACCTTTAGTTATCTTGCTTAGGGGAGCCATGTACAAACAATTTTAGAAGCATTTGCATGACAAATGCTTCTATACTAATTATTTCTCACTTGAGTTAAAGGGAAACTACCACCCCGCAAAAATGTAATCTTATTTAAGTCTTCATCTGGCGACTAGCTGCTTAGTAGCGCTAGTCGCCAGAAATATTACCCGGTTTACAAGATTTTCTACTTACTCTGAGGCGGACAGTAGCAGGAAGCATGGACATCTTGCCATAGTGACGTCCGTGCGCCTGCGCTGTCAGTCCCTTTTGGAGCTGGCCAGCTAGTTGCCAGATGAAGACTTAAATAAGATTAAGTTTTTGCGGGGTGGTAGTTCCCCTTTAAAATCTATGTTTTCTTTTCTCATCGTTGCCTGCAGAACAAAAATAACTTCCTTAATACTCTTGCCAAATTCTTTACACACTTTACCCCAAAGAAAGAAAATATGAGTTTGTCATATTTCATATTTTTAAAGAATTGTTTCCTCATTTTGTTGTATATATCCTGTCTTCAAACTCCCAAATGTCGCTCTTTAGGAAGGACAGTACCTCTGTACCTCTTTCCCACCTAGGAAAAACTCTTTTTAGGAGATCAGACTGTGTGGTGCATATATAAGTGTGTCTCACATTGCTCCAAAGCAATAAAATTCACATTACTGTTTGTTTAAACTTCAATATATGTGTGTTTATAAATTAATCTGTGTACCATAAAATCTCCGGTATCATAGGCACCTGTGTATAATACACAGATGTAAATTAAACCCAAGATTTTGGGGGAAAACAAAAGTGCCTATGTATAATACGCATCCATGTTTTCCCTCCCTTTACCCCCCAAAAAAATGTAGTTTCTTGTCTGCTTCCCTCCCTCTACTCACTCCCTCATGAGGAATCCTGGATATCCATGTGAGGACCTGTGTTAGTTCAAGATACTGCTAGTGCCCTTTGAGCCCTCTGCACAAATGTCCCAGATGTCTCCGGAGGGGTGAGTAGAGGGAGGAGAAGTTGGGAGCATATTGAGGTTGTGGGACGGAGGAGGGGAGCAGACTTGAGGATGTATACATACGTCATATATGTGTGTATATATATATATATATATATATATATATATATATATATATATATATACATACACCAGAAAAACTGGGTCTGGAAATACTCAAAACAGCGCACATAACACAGACAGATAAAAAGTCTAAGTGTAGTAGTTTAATGATAAAAAGTATTTTAAAAACAATAATGAATGCACTCACAATAGCCCTTCTCGGGCTTTAAGCTCAGCAAATGGGTCTCTCTCCCTTCTTAGCCGACGAACTGCGTCCTCCTGTTCACCTTTGTCAGGTTCAGCAAGATGTTCTTTATAAATTCCGAATCCAATGTCCTCGGTAGATGGAATAAACAGTATCTCTGTTGCAATCCACACCCGATAAGGTGGATAGTGGAAGAGCAACTTTAAAGAATGAATGGATGAAAAATGGCGTTACCCACTGGAAATAATATACTTCATGGAGAGGTGCATCTGAAACGCTGCGGGCCGGAGTGAGGGCCTGATAAGGGGCGGGAGAAAACTCGCAGGGGGCGTGGAGGAGTCCCGGTACCACAGCGCGATGCTGTGTGTAAGTCAAAAAATGAAGATTTTCTAAAAGAAGCGGATATTTTAACTGAGAAATTCAAAGAAAAAAACTATAAGTCAGAAAGACTTATTACAGTATAAACCAAGAAAGAGTCAGTCTATCAACACCCCCACCCCCCCATGTTAATTACCAGTTTTAATACACAATCGAAACAAGTAAATCACATAATTAACAAACACTTGCATATACTTATGGCAGACCCAATACTAAAACCCATACTAGGAGAACATCCAAAGATTGTGTATAGGAAAAATAGGAACCTGGCCAGCTATATTGCACCTAGTGACATCCATCAGAAAAGTATGAAACCTTCTGGGATTTCCTTCTTAACCAGGAAAGGTATGTACAAATGTGGACGTTTACACTGCACATGCGGTGTCCATCTTCCTAACCAAAAAACTACAGAATTTACCTCTACAAGTACCAAAAAGAATTATCGAATTCCGGATTACATTACATGTTCTAGCACATACATTGTATATCTCATTACTTGCAGCTGTGGACTACAATATGTAGGAAAAAACGTATAACGAGATTTACAGAACATATATATAATATCCATAGAGGAGTGGAGACACACAGTCTATCGGAACACTGCAAAACAGAACATGGCTGTAAACATGAGAATTTGACTATTGTAGGAATTGAACAAGTGAAACTTGGACACAGAGGGGGAGATCGTGTTTTAAGGTTGAGACAGAGAGAATCCTACTGGATTTATGAGTTAAAAACTCTACATCCAAGGGGTCTCAATGTGGTCTTTGACTTCGTAGCCTTCCTGTAACACTCTATAACTTTATCAATGGAATTCAGCAGTTTCCAATGTATATACTCAAATCAGACATCATAAGTCTTTCTAATTCCATTGAACTGTATAAACAATATTAACCAATACATATTAAGCAGTTAATATGGCCTATACTTAAATTATACTTACACAATTAGATAAATAATGTTAGTACTGGATTTGGGTTCTCCTTGCAATATAATTTAGTTATGAAATAAATATAATTTTAGCTCTTACAATAAAGGTATAATGTGCTATTTCATGTACAGCAGTGGTTTTCAACTCCTGTCCTCAGGACCCACTAACAGGCCAGGATTTGATGATTTCCTTGTTAGAACACAGGTGAGTTAATCAATGTGAATGAGCCTCTGATCACCACACCTGTGCTCTAGCAGAGACATCCCTAAGTCCTGGACTGTTAGTGGGTCCTGAGGGCAGGAGTTGAGAACCACTGATGTACAGGGTTCTATTTTGATTGGGTATATTTTATGGTACCAAAGAAAAATAAGTTATGGATTATATATGAATGTAACATCATCATTTAATGTAACCATTACACATTCAGCACCTTATTTATATTTTACTATTATGGACATTCTCATGGAATTGTTGTATATGAGTTACATAATTTCTTTGCTTCAATATACGCCTCATCATCGATATCTCACATTGTTCAATTCACATTCTTTTACTTCATTTCTATAACATATTTTATTTCTCTTTGTTTCTATTTCCTTCTCACCCTCTGCTTTAATTTTAACTTTAATTTCACATTGTGTTTCCATCAACATTCTCTTCTCTATTACACGCACATTGTCACCATCATAATTATTAAAATTATTCCACATTTCATATTCTTTTTTCTATTTCGGATGTATTCCCCCACACGTTTCAGTATTCTTACACCTTTCATCACATAGTCCTCACATTCAATTCATCATTACCACATCATAACGCACATCCATTCCCTTTCATTCATGCTTTATCATTATACGGCACTTGTTTTCCACTTTACACGCATCCAATCACCTCATTATATTGCATATATTTGCACAACATATCCCGCTAGCATAACACTTCTATTATCACAATTTGTAGACCCATGCTACTCTGTTACATCCATTTACAGTTTCCTATTATCTACATTTAATTAGGACCAGTTACATTGACTTTCAGCTTACATGCTTTTTATTAGTTCAGTTTTATAGAATAAAGATATTACGCAGTTTTTATATCATATATACATTTTACTAATTGCATTACATTTAATTGAATTATTGGGTTATACTTAAATTGATTACTTGTTCTTTTATTGTCAAATCTTTTTTATCACATATACATGACATGTATTGTTGTATGATTTTATCTATATGTGTCTGTAGTTACTATATCCATTAACTTCAGGTTTGTTAATTTTGTGTTATTTATTCATATGTAAAATCCTGTTATTTATTTGCATTATCTAATGTTTCATTTGTCTAAGATTGATAGATCAGTCAGTATATAAGCTCATTACTCCTGGGACACAACCTTTGGCCCCTGAGAAAGCAGACTGTCACAGAGTGAATAGTAAATAACGACACTTGACAAGTACAGGTAAAATTAAAATAAACTTTATTTTAAACACAACAGTGGCAGTAAAGAATAGCACACTCTCACAAGTCCAGGGAAGAAAAGTACACACTTTCTTCACCCTTCACTAGGCAAGTGTGATAACTCTCATCTGTACCCTAACGCTAGAGTACCCAGGCAACTGGAGAGAGTATCTCCAGAACTCGGAGCAACACAGTAGTAGGACATAGCCAGGAGTCAGAGCCGGATCAGGTAGCCGGACGTAGCCAGAAGTCAGAGCCGGATCGGGTAATCGGAAGTAGCCAGGAGTCAGAGCCGGATCGGGTAGTCAGACGGAGCCAAAGTAATACACAGGACAGCAATGGACCAACACAGCACTAGGCTCAGGTACACCATGAAAGGGCAGAGGTAATAGGAAATGCAAAGGTTTAAAAGGCCTGGCAGATGAGAGGAGAGATGGCATCACAACCACAGTGACCTATAAGAACAGAGACTTGCATAGAGCGACAGCCAGAAAGTAACAATGTTGCTCTTACAGCAATTACCCACTGGAGGCAATCACAGGCACCGTGATATGCGCACAGACAAGATGTCTGCACTCTAGCCTCAGTTCCGGTCTCCAAGCGGGACGGATTCCTTTAGACACACGTATTTTTTTATGGTAAGACATCTATTTTCAAGCTAGTCACCATGCATTCATTGCTATTATCTGAAAGTTCCACTTTAAGTATAGATCTTTCTTTTTATTTTTATGATTACAGTGTTTGTGGTAGACTATTGGCCTCTATCTGGTGTTCTATTGCTAAGGTGGGGTGGATGCCGATAACATAACAATGTTTTTCTTATTAGGAACACTCCTTTTGCTTTTTATTGTTGATTGATATGGTGTTGTGATTGTTTTTTGGGGGGACTCATCCATTAATTTCATCAATTCCATCTAACTGTCATCATCCATCTTAAGGGTACTATCTGACTATATTACAGCTTAAGGGTGTATATATACTGTTTAATATCTTCTAGTATCTAGCAGAATTATAGGACTTTTAACAACTGTTACTTCATTAATTTGTTCCTGAAACCAGTTTATACATGCAACACTAAGTAGAGATTCTCTGTTAAAGCATCATTTGAAGCTTCATGTATCTATCCATTCAGTAGCGCTGGAATAGTCTTTCTAATCACTCTCTCCTCGTACCCCATTGGTATGGGCTGACATACTGTATAGGTGCAAGAAGAACATCGGTACACCTACCTGTTTTCTTTTCAGAAATGTGCTAACCTGCTCTAAAATGGTCACTAAAATGAAATGATCTCTAAAACTATTAGAGATATAAATAGGAAAGGTGCACAATGCATACCATTTTGGAAAGCAGATTCACCCATATCAAATTAGGGTGTGTTTGTGTTTCTACCCCTATGCTGTTTTGCACAAATATTTTGTAAGTTGGAGCTATAGGAAAAATATGGGTTCTTTCTACCACTTCAAATACACTAAAATCTATAATATAATTTAATTCCCTACTGTACTGAGAAAAACGGTACCCCATTTGTATGGGTTAACATCTTATATTAGGTACCCTGAGCACTAACCTACACAAGCCGACTTTTTTGAAATGATGATACAAGTTTATATGCAGTAGGGGCTGCCAGAATCACAAAACTATGGCAACTACAATTTATCATTTTCTTATTTTTCTCAAATACGACCTGCCTGTACTAGTTAAAGGCTATTGGTTAGCCTGCATTTGTGGGAGGGCCGGTTGTTGGCTCAAATACCAACCTCATTCAGAATGAAGGCGCTGGTAGCGCACAGATCTTCTCTTACGTCACCAGGTCAAGCAAAACCGGAAGTCGAGATCACGTCATCACAACGCGACCATGAGATCCTGATTCCCTGTTGCCAGCGCAAAGACCGGCATGAGAAGTAAGGTAGGAGAAGAGGATAAGCTTTTCTAGTTTAAGGCTCATATTCCTGAATATCGTTACAGAAACATATGACCACATTGGTATTTTATTTGTCCAATTCTTAGAACACTTCACGGGTTATACTTTAAGTGCCGAGACATCTCATAGTCTCATTACACCTGAAAGTAAATTTCTACTCCTGCATAGTGTTATCGTTAAGCTTTAGGGATTCTGGGCTTCAAGGCTAAGGTAGATGGCATCTCTTAACCCCTCCCTCAGGCCTCACTGAAGATCACTTCACATTATTTAGGGCTCCGACACAGTGCCAGTCCATCTTTATAATCATAGCGCCACATTTCACCCTTCATTTCCCTAAAATAATCTCACATTCGATTATAATAAGGGTATAAGCACCCTATGTAACATCAAGCCGATTTCACAGCTCACTGCTAGCCATATCTAAGTTAACCATTTAAGTACTAGTGGTATACACACTCGAAGGGTTCATTCCCGTCCCATCCCAGTGCTATTATAGTCACTAGCTTGTCCATATACCCAGTTATGTAACACAGCATGTGTTTTTATATGATATGGGAACTGGTTTAGTATCAGACACCACATTAGTTGCGCCCTCCCCCCACTCCGCTTGCCCCCCCCCTTGAGTCACTTTCTCCCATATCAGCAGAACATATAATTGACAAATACACCTATTAATTTACATTTATTATAACTGGTGGATAATCTTGTATGTTTTATTTTTAATTTTTTCTCCTTTCCTTAAACATGTTATAACATACAGAAATTAATTACACAGTTGATGAAGTGAATATTAAAACAAGTCATTACATCATTACAGGTAATCACAGTATACGGGAAATAGCTTTTCCTTCTATAGCTTTATTGGTGATAAATCACTCATTGGATTGTTTTTACAGAGTATCAGAATTCTTACCGTAAAGAACAACAGATTTTCATAAACATACCACAGTATCACAGGTATTCAAAAATATGTTTGTTAGATTTTATGTTGTCTAACTTACACATAGAAGGTTTGTCTAGTTCATGTTGTCATTTTACTCATTAGTCCTCAAACCAGGTATACAAATTGGTCACTGATTGTCTTAAATGGGATAATCTTTCTTTCTTGAAGTCAAGGAAGGGCAGTGGTGCATAGATTTGTCTTTTGGTCTATATGTTGTCATATGGTCCACATGTGGATTTTCATAAACTTAATCCATGCCGTCAATATTAAGCTTTCTTGTCCGTCAGTCATGTCTATCCTAATTATAGGACTGTCCATCGGTTGAGTCACGCCGTCAGTCTCATATAGAGACCATGTATCAGAATACTTCACTATATGTTTAGAGTGTAAATAATCTATCTTGGTCAGTATGTTGTCATTTGGTCCATATGTAGATTTCATAAACATAATCTATGTTGTCTAAATATATAGGTGTGTTTTCCTTCAATCGTGTCCATACAATCATTGGACTGTCTATAGGTCATAGTCACGCTGTCAGTCTCACATAGAGACCACGTGTCAGCATCTTACACTATATGTTGTAGAATGTATATAATCTTCATGTCTTCATGCAGTCTAATGCAATAAACAAAGACAAGGATGTCAACACACAGGTTGGTCATACAGCTCATTCTATCCCACAGGCATAGGTCGTAGAATTAGTATCGGCATAAGTCTGCTGGTCACGTCTTCAGAGTAAGTAAAGAAGAAGGCTGTAGGACCTATTCTAGAATAAACGTTGATCCCTTGGGCTAAATCATGGTTAGAGCCTCCTTCATCATCTAAATCTGTCAATCAAAGAGAGGGAGTCACATGTCATACCCAATCATAGATTAGTACCTCTATCCTTTAGAATCAGCAACACTGCAAGGCCAATGATCCCAAGCCTAATCAACCAGGCTTTATGGCCCACGGTCCAAATCATAGCTAGAGCCTTGCTTAGCCACTTAGCAGTAGATAGGGTATCATCGGTCGCTATAAAGTATAAGTATTAATGTTTTCTCCTCTTTTTCCTTAAGATAGAGAGGTTTTATGGGCCAGCAGCATTGTCAATAATAGAGTTCAGTATTCAACATGTAATCTTGTTTTTAGTAATGAAGGAGGAACATCATCCAGGATGTCTACTAGATCCGACCAGGAAGAAATAACAGCGGCTCAAGGATCACCAAGCAACTTACCCATGCCACATAGTCCCCCCCACATATAAAGCTTGGACTATTGCAAAAATAACTGCAGAGCTCATCAGAAGGGGCATACCCTTTTCAGCTTCTGCAAGGAAAGCAGAGTTTTTTTTTTTTAAGTTGTTGTTCTCCACACCACAGGTCAATAGACTGAGTCTTAGCCCTAGTACATCCATACGACACTCTGGAAGAATAGACATTCAAACCTCACTGGCAGAACTACCATCATCATTAGCATTAGTTAATTCAAGACTAGATGCCATAGAATTATTCCAAGCCAGACAACCTGTACAGGAAGCAATAGAACCTGAGCTAGCCCTAAGCTTGCCACACACACCCCATACAGAGAATATACAACCAATCATTTCTCCGGCACATTACATACCAGCTCATCTAAAAAAGACATTCTGGAGGGTAAGGACATTAACCTTGTTTCCTTATTAATATCATCCTAGGATGGTATAGAATCCAGAACAGAAAATAGAGACTAGAGATATATTCAGTACACCCTCACAGAAGGGAGGAACTAGATTTATATATGTTCAGGTTAGTAGAACTAGGGAAGAAATATAGCGGGAATGGTTTTTACGATTACCGCCGATCTATTTCTGCCAAGGCGGCAGGGCAAGCTCAATTAAATCACATAACAGACTGGGGGAAATTGGATACAGAACTTTTCTGCCGCCACTTCGCAGGTTTACGCACCCCAGCCTGCACAGTGTGTCCATCAATAGAACATCATTCCAACCTCTGTCCTTCAGCAGCTACTCCATCTTGCTCCTCAGCCCAAACGTTAGTGACATCAGATAACCATAACTCTAGTAATCAGGCAACAAAAAAACTAGCTAGACTGGGCAGACCCATCATATATCTAGGAAGAGCCCAACTATGTAACAACTAGAATTATTCAGGATGCACTTTCAATGGATGTTGTCCGTTGCATATCTGCGTAAACTGTTTTGACGCTCACCCAAAACCCATATGCCCCAAGAGCTTGTTCCCTAGACCACGACTAGGCATGGTTAATGCCCACACACTACTAGGATATATACATACTCACCCATCAAAAGACTTTGTTGAATTCATAGCCACAGGTTTTCAGGAAGGTTTCCATAATGGTATCATAGCGCTACCATCAGATTCACTAGAATGCAAGAACCTTCAGTCAGCCATCCTAGAACCTCAGGTAGTGGACACACTATTAGCAAGAGAATTGGACAAGGGGTTCATTATGGGCCCTTTTGTAAATCCACCTTTTGCAAAATGGATGATTAACCCCATAGCAGTTGCAACAGGTACATTTTTTAATTAAAAAAAAAGATTAATTTATGAGTTGTCCGCCCCTCACTCATCTTTCATTCCTAGCTTAAATTCACTTATCCCATCTGAGGCATTTTCCATGACATACATAACAGTAGATGAAGCAATTCAATTGATAGTACTATCAGGGAGGCTCGTCGCTATCCAAATTGGACATATCCGATGCATTCAAGTTGCTTCCACTGCATCATTCAATATGGCACCTCCATGGAATCAGGTGGAGAGAGAATTATTATTTTGCTACTTGACTTACCTTTGGGGCTAAAAGTAGCCCCAAGTTGTTTGACATGTTTGCGGAGTCATTATGCTGGATATTAATGAATATACACAGATCCCCCATAGTCATCCATTATCTAGATGATTTTTTGACCATTGAACCACCCATAAGGATACCGGCAGGGATAGGCATCATATAGCCACTTCTCGAAGACCTTAACATCCACATAGCTCGAGACAAAATGATAGTGCCAGTACAGAACTTGAGTTTCTTAGGAATACAGTTAGACACTAACAAGATGGAAGCATGTCTCCCAGAGGATAAACTCAAGCGTATTCAAACTGAGATTCACCGGTCTTCAGGTTTACAAGAATGCGACAAAATAGAGCTACAATCTCTACTAGGTATGTTAGCACACGCTATGAAAATCATACCACAAGGGCGTTCCTTTACATCACATTTACTGCACATGTTAGTGTCAGGACATATAGTTAATAGTAAGATTCAGTTGGAGGAATCAGTACAGTCAGACTTAGTCATGTGGACCAGGTTTTTAACATACTGGAACAGACATTCAATGTTTATCCCTAGGTTCACACACAATTCACCTTCTGTTATCACTGATGCCGAGGCTTTGGGGGGCTTCGCTGCCATCTACCAGGATCATTGGTTGGTGGCGGAGTGGCCTCCGGAGGTCAGAGGCATCGAGGATTTCTTCATTACATCATCTCTAATAGAAATTTACCCAATGGTGGCAGCAGCTGTCACATGGGGGCATCAGTGGAAGGACCAAGCAATGATCTTTTACGCTGATAATCAGGTGGCCGCACACATAGTGCAGAAGGCAAGATCATCCTCTCACACCATCATGCATTTCATTAGGCAATTGACTTGGACGGCTCTAATAAGCAATTTCAACATAGAATGTAGATACATACCGAGACAGAGTAACACAAAAGCTGACTCTCTTTCGCGACTTAAATTTCAGGAATTTCTCAATATCCAGCCATCAGCATATCCTTTCCCTACTTCATCACGTCCCTTGGCAGCAGCAAGTACACTAATGGACAACGCCTTATCTACTAATATGAAGCGAAGCTATATAAGAGCATGGGCTTTATAAGCAAGATATGTCAGAATATACAAGATATCTGAACCTTTGGCCATTAATAACATTATAGCTTTCATCACTTATTGCCATTTATCCCTGCATCTAGCATATTCCACTATTAAGTTATATACGTTCAGTATTCAACACTTTTGCCAGATGATAAATCCTGAGTATCCGTCCCTATTCTCTTATCACCCAATTAAGTCATTACTTAGAGGTATTGAGAAAGCTACACCAGTAAAACATCCCACAAGACTCCCCATAGATGATCGATTTTTCAGACAACTTGCACAGATCCTCCATACCAAACCTTTTGATTTTCAAGTTAATCACACAACAGCAGCCATGTATTTGGCGTTTTACGGTTTTCTCAGACCAGGGGAACTCATGGTTACCGCGCAAAAAGTGATACGAGTGTCAGATCTTACCAAAACAACCGACCACTACACTCTATCATTGACTAGAACAAAGACAGATCAAGTAGGACCAGTCACTTTGATTCGTTTCTACCCGACACTTAACGATTATTGCCCGGTTAAAGTATTGGACAGATACTTAGTAACCATCAAAAATAGACCTAAAAGTAAACCATTACTTATGTACAATGGAATGCCACTAACCACACAAACTGTCATGCACTACATCAAAGCTATGATCATGAGGCTAGGGCTTAACCCAGCAAGTTTTTCCAGGCATTCTTTTTGAATAGGGGCAGCTACGGCTGCGTCCAGACAAAAGATACCGGTACACATCATTAAGACAATGGGCAGATGGAAGTCTGCTTGTTACGACAAATACATTCCACATCCTGAGGTACAAATACAGCAAGCTTTCAGAGAATTGTCAGGTAAATAAGTGTATATGCTGAGTTTAATAAATGTTGTCTTATTAATCACAATTGTTTACTTTTTCCCTCTCATAGGCCTACCAGTAATCGGTCAGAAAGGGCACATTACTTCAGACTTAGTCATTCAAATAGAGGCACGACCACAAGTTAAAGGCTATTGGTTAGCCTGCATTTGTGGGAGGGCCAGTTGTTGGCTCAAAAACTGACCTCATTCAGAAGGAAATCTCTGGTAGCGCACGGAGCTTCTCTTATCCACCACACCCTCCCTCTCTTTTTAATATTTCTAGAACACTTTACAATGCACATTATTACACAGTAGGCCCTCTCATAGGCCTACCAGTAATCGGCCAGAAAGGGCACATTACTTCTGACTTAATCATTTAAATACATAGGCATGACCACAAATATGCTTATACCAAGCATAAGTATAGAATTAAGGAAAAGGTAGACAAAATATACCATTTTGTCAATTAGACAATCAGCCACATTAAATGAAGTGTCTCTTGCCTGTCTACTACCAGTCTATTTCACACAACTATTTATAGAACAAAACTATAATGAAAACCACATTCTTTTTTTATATTTAATTCACTTAAAGATACTAAAATATTTAAATGCTTAGGAATGTCCTAGTTTACTCAGTACCTAGTGCCAGCATGTGAAAATGGTACCCTCTATTGGTAGAGGTTGAAATGTTGTAATTGGTTCCAGGAGCATGGATACCAAAGCTGGGAAAGCAGTCAGTGTTTATGTGATTATATTATATACCAGTGGAACAAGGCTGGCGTATCAAAACATATATATCTGTAATCTGTAACTATCAGTGAGCAGTGGAATCAGCCTGGGGGGGGGAGTCAGACAGCATATGTGGGGAATCTGTGACAACCAGTGGATAATGGGACCAGGGGTTTCAGACAGTGTTTGAGGGAATCTGTGACTACCACTGGATAGTGGAACCAGGTTGGGATGTCAGACAGCATATGTAGGTGATCTGTGGCTACCAGTGGGCAGTGGAATAAGGGTGGGGGTTGGGGGTCAGAAATCATGTGGGGACCTCTGGCTTCCATAGGACAGTGGAATCAGGCTGCGGAAAGAAGAATAGTACAAAGCAATGCATTGTGCACTCCTGTGGCACACCCCCAGTGTTTTTATTTATTGTAAGCTCATACTTCATTGGAAGGGCATCAGGACCTCTCTGATGCCTCAGTTTGTATTGATCTCTTACACAATTGTGTAAGTGATCAACAGTGGTGATGAGAAGGTGCAAGCTGCCTTCCTTCTCTCTCCTTTACTTAAGCCGGTACTACCCAAATCCATGGATTTAGTGGGAGGAGTAGGGAAATCATGGTGTCATTGCTTCTTTTGGTGATGATATGAGTTTACATAATGTAGGTTCTACCAGAAGAACAAAACTACACCAACTTCAATCTATAATCTTTCATCCATTTTTCAAATATGGCTTGCTTGTACTAACATGGTTATAACCATCTTCATTGGGTCTTGATAGAGTCAATGAAGAGAAGCTTTTGCTTGCTGCTAGACAGTTACAAGAGTCTGGAAGCAGGTATAGCCACTTGTACCCTCTGCTAGAAACTGGGCCTGTCACTCCAGGGGCCTGGCTGCCCTCTGCGACCCCCAACCCGGCACCCGCAACATGCTGGGGTTCTAGCAGCTGAGCACCCTTTTCGGCTCTTTAGTAATGCAGAGCACTGGGTGATGACATCATCTCCCAGTGCTCTGCATTCCTGAAGAGAAGACCGTGCAGGAGCTCCGGCAGTATAGAGCTCTGTGCAGAAGGAGACACAGACCTGCCACGCCAATGGACCACCAGGGAGGTAGGAAAATGGCAATGTGGAGGGAATGTGGAGATGGGGGGCAATGTGGATATGATGGGAGGCAATGTGGAGATTGGGAGAATTGTGGAGGTGTCCAGTGGAGATGGCCAATGGGGAGAGCCAATGTAGTCGGTGGGGGGCCCATGGCAACTTTTGCACCAGGGCCCGTTGGCTTCTAAGTATGCCACTGATCAAGACGTTCTGTAGCCAGAAAATCTTGATGGCATCCATGAATTTCACCCTTGTACCTTTGTTCGATAGATAACATCTTCAATCAGTATTGTATGTCATGTCCATGGAGGCAGGCAAGACAGGTGTCCTGCAGACATAAGCCCACTGAACGCTTTAAGAACCACATGGGAATGCTTTGCATGCCCCTCTGTTCGTTAAAAGATTAAGATTATCGTCTGCAGGGCTTGCTATCAACTGTCATGCTGTCCTCCATGTACATAACATCCAGGACTGATTGAATAAAGTTTCTCTTGAATAACAGTACAAGAGCAAAATCCATAGTGCTATTAGAATTTTCAGACCATAGTAAGGTAAGTGGGGGTGGTTTGATCTGTTGTTATCAAGGTAAACCTGTCAAATAGACTGAACCACAGACAGATCCACCTCCAGTGACAGAGTATCATTTAGCACTTTAATCACAAGTGATGTGCCAGGACCATCACCATTTTTTTTCCTGAAGGACAGGTGACGGTCCTAGCATGTTACGTACTTTTTACTTATATCCATCTTTTGGGACCCCTGTATGTAAAAACGGGGTCTGAAATTGACTGCTCCAAGACCAGAGCAGTCTCTCACAGACCCCTGCTTGGCACACCGGTGCATGTAATTAGTCACGTGTGCCAGCGGGCTGGCAACAATCAATGCTGTCCTTAAGCTTTGCTGTACATGCTTTAGAACTCACCTTACAATAAAGAGATAAGAACTCCTGCCATGAAAATGCCCACAGAGAAAGTAATAACTGCCTGAAAGAGCTTATTTTATATTAATTTATATATATATATATATATATATTAATATGTAAAAGGAGAAGCTCTTTGAATAGAATAGGAAGTAAATCTGCTAACCCTTTGAATGTCAGAGTTGTATCCAATGCATTGCAATGCATATCCCTCTGGCACTCAAAGGGTTAAAGTAGTTACTGAAGAATTTCCGTAACGCCAAATAAAATATAAAACACATGCATACTGAAGGACCATGTCAGGCTGAGAGCAGTTGTAGGTGGTAAGTTAGTAATACTTAAAATGTAAAAAAAAATATTTTGTAGGGTTTATCCCCCTGAGTAAAACAAAGGTACTCCCACTGCTGAGAGTGTTTTTATTCAAAAGTTATTGCAGCTTAAACTTACATTTTTTTAGGTGCAGTATCACAGTGGCCTGAAATTGTACAGTGGCGCTGTTGCTACACAATCCTACGGACAGCTCCGGTCAACTGACCATAAATCTCCATAGGATGGTGTAGCAACAGTGCCATTGTACAATTTCAGGCCACTGTGATACTGCATCTAAAAATTTCAAATTTGAGCTGTAATAACTTTTGAATAAAAAAAACCTCTCAGCAGTGGTAGTACCCTTGTTTTACTCAGGGTGATAAACACTACAATATATATATTTTTAAAATTTTAAGTATTACTATCCCTTTAAAAAAAAAAAAATTGGAGGAGTACTGGGACAAACCATTTGCACTATAGGGGAGAACTAGAAATTCCAGTTCTTTTAAATGGGGATTTTAACCCCTTGAATGTTTCTCAACGAGTTGTAGACCTCTCTAGCATTTAAGGGGTTAAAAAATCCCTTTTGATAATGCAGTCCAATATAATACAAAAAATCTTTTGATAATACAGTCCAGAATATGTGTCCCCAAAAGAAACTGGGTTAAATCCACAGAGGTTTGTAGGAGTATAATTCTGATACACCCCCCCCCTCTAATTCATTGTTTCCGCGCTCTCATTTCCTATCTTGCTGTCTCCCCCTTCCCTCTCTCTCACTTTCCCTCTCTTTTTTTCCCTTTCTTGCGCAATCTCCCTCTCTTTTCCTCTCCTGTTCTCTTGCTCCCTCTCTCTTTCTCTTATTCAGTCTCTTTTAGCTACTTGAGTGCTAGAGAGGTCTCCAAAACATTGTGCGGCAATGTACTGAAGAGCCTTCTTGCATTCATGGGGTTAAAAGCCCTATTTCAATGAATGTAAATTTTGTCCATTTGTATTTGCACCCATAGTGAAGCTTGTTTTTTTCAGAACTGCCTAAATTCTACTTAGTACACTAGCCCTCCCGCCCCACTATCTCTCTTTAGCCTCTTTCCCCTCCCCTCTTTCTTCCTCATCTCATTTTTACTGTTGTATCCCTCTCACATTTATTTCTTTCCCCATCAGTACCTCTCTCACTCTCTCTCTCTCTCTTTGTCTCTCCTTCAATCTCTGTCTCTCTTCCCTCTCTCTCTCTCTTTTATTTGCTCTTCCCTCCCTCTCTTTATCTTTTCCCTCGCTCTCTTTCTCTCTCCACACCTCTCTCCCCCCTTTCTCTCTCTTTTTCCCTCTCTTTCTCTTTTGCTCTCCCTCTCGTCCCATCCCTCTTATCTCTATCTCTATCTTTTCCCTTGTTCTCTTTCTCCTCCCTTCTCTCTTTCTCTCTCTTCCCATCTCTCTCTTTCTCTTTTTCCTCTCTCTCTCTTTCTCTCTCTCTCTTTCCCTCTCACCCACTATCTCTTTCTCCCGTCTTCTCTTTTCCACTCCCCCCTCCCACTTTTTCCCTGTCTCTTGCCCTCTCATTCTCTCCCCGCCAGGCATCAGCCTCCCTCTGGTTTCATTTCCCAAGAACCCATGGCTTTGATAATAAACTTGTTTTTGATAATTGATAAACACCTACAGTGTATGCATGTTTTTAAAAATTAGCTGGAAGGGCAACTTTCCCCCTCCCCCTTAACTCCTCATTCCACCCCCTCACATCCTTTATTACGGTAAATGACTCAGGTAACCTGAGATTGTGGAATGAGGCCAGACACACCTGTCAGACAGGTATACAGGGCTCGTCCATTGTCAGATTGAAAAACAACCTTTTATTGTAGGTGCTAACATTACCTTGTTATAAATCCACCAGAACAGCTCATTATCAGCACTAAGAATGTAGGTTCCCAATCATGCAGGTGTAGTTCATACTGGCTCATACTTTCTGCTGTCGTTTAACACCTTAATGCCTGCAAACCTCAAACACTTCCCCTACAAATGATTTTGTTAAAAAAAAAAATAATGAGCAATTCTGGAGCAAACCAAAGATGCCACATAGGACAAATAAAAGTTTCCATTTATTTAATATGCTTTTGACCACTTAATTGCTAAGCAATCCATTGACATTAGCATTGAAGGTATTAAGGGCTCGATCCAAATGTTGGAGATGGCTGTTTTTTCTGCCAACAGCATTTTTTCCAGCACAGTAAGCTATTCATATGCCTGTGCTGTGAAAAAATACCGGCAAAAAAAGAGCCGTCGTGTGTTAAAGTTAAGAGGTGTTTTCATTCATTGAAAATGATGAAAACACCGTAAATAGCAATTAAAATGTCTGCATTAGCCAAGAAAAGGCGGTAAAAGACTCAAGTTATCGCAGGAAAGTTAAGACCTATATTTTTTTTAACTTGAGTCCCTCAACGCCTGTTTAAACAGCCGACTCAGAAACTTGAATTAAAAAAAACTAAGTCCTCAGTGGATGTATTGATATGTAGCTCAAAGCCCTATATCAGTATATCCAAAGGATGAAAAATGTTTCAAATGTTAGTATAATTACCCCATCGGCATTCATAGGGTTAACCCGACTAAGTAAAAAAACATCACATTACAAGTAACACTTACCATTAATCTATATGTCCAGCAGAGTCCTCAGCTTCCTGTTCATCTTCTGTCCTTCATTCTTCTCTTCTATCTTCCCTTCTGTCTTCTTTCTTTTCTTGTATCTTGTCTTCTTGCTGTAAAAACACAAAAAAGTATAATGCAGCACACTAATACATAGTTTATGTGTTGCGTACCTCTCTGGGGCTCAAAGGGTTAAATGATGCAATAGTGTGCCGGCTGTTAAAATATAAATGCCCCCATGCATATTAAATGTTATATAATTAATAATTTATATAATTTTTATAGCACTTTTCTCCCTGTGAGACTCAAAGCGCTTTACAATTCTATAAACAGACATAAAATGTAAGGGCTCCTTATGGTTAGATGAGGTGACTGAATGCCTGATAAAACAGATGGGTCTTTAGCTTTTTTTTAAAAGTCTGTAGTGATGGTGCCTCTCTGATTGAGGATGGTAAAGAGTTCCAGAATGTGGGGGCAGCATGGCTGAATGCCCGGGAACCTGAGGTTGTCTTTATTCTGGGCACTGACAGGAGGGATCTGTTGGCTGACCGCAGTGAGCGGGATTGAATATAGGGTGTCAGGAGCTCTTTCAGGTACTGTGGGCCTTGATTATTTAAGGCTTTGAAGGTCAGCAGGCCAATTTTAAAATATGTTCGCCATTTAATTGGAAGCCAATGCAGGGAGTGGAGAACAGGTGTGATGTGACATGAGCGAGCTTTATTGGTCAGTAGTCTGGCTGCTGCATTTTGTACTGTCTGTAGGCGATGGAGTTCTTTTTCTGGGAGGCCCAAGTACAGTGCATTACAGTGCTCTAGACGAGAAGACACAAATGCATGGACTAATGTAGGCATATCATCTGGTGGAATTAAGTGTTGTATCCTGGCTATGTTTCTCAGATGAAAGAAGGCAGATTTTATTACAGAAGAGATCTGCTGTTTAAATGATAGTCCAGAGTCAATCATCACTCTGAGACTTTGTACCTCTGTTGAACTAATGAGTTCAGAGCCTCCAAGTTCCAGGCCAGTTGGGTGATTCTGAGATATTCTTGTTGCCCGGGGTCCCCTCACCAAGAGTAACTCTGTTTTGTCAGGGTTCACTTTAAGCCAACTAGCATTCATCCACTCTATGAGGTCTGCTAAGCAACTGTTGATGAGGCATGTTGGGTCTTTAGTATCTGGAGCAAAGGAGAAGTAGAGTTGTGTGTCATCTGCTTAGCAATGATAACTTAGGCCATGTCGCCTGATGATGTCCCCCAGTGGTAGCAAGTAAATTGAACAAGGGAGACAAGATAGAACCTTATAGAACTCCGCAGGCTAATTCTGTTGGTGCCGATGAGCAAGATCCTGATGTTACTCTCTGTGATCTACCAGTGAGGAAAGATTTAAACCAGTTAAGAACTGTGCCTCTTAGACCACAGATGTGCTGCAAGCGCGCTATTAAAATCCCATGGTCAATGGTGTCAAATGCAGCTGAGAGATCCAGGAGGATTAGGATGGAGTAATCACCTTTGTCTCTTGCCAAAAGGAGATCATTTAGCACTCGGACTAGCACTGTTTCCGTGCTGTGGCGGCATCTGAAACCTGACTGGAAAGGATCAAAGATGTTATAGCTTGATAGATGGGCCTCCAGTTGAGTTGCCACTACTTTTTCAATAATTTTCCCCAGAAATGGAAGGTTGGATACTGGTCTGTAATTTGCTATGCAGTCTGGGTCTAGTGAGGGTTTCTTTAGGAGGGGTTTTACCACTGCTTCTTTTAGAGGATCTGGGAAGATTCCAGTTTTTAGTGAACACTCCACTATTTTTGTGAGGGCTGGGGCAAGGGTTTCAGTACATGCAGATATAAGACGAGTTGGGGCAGGGTCTAAGTCACACGTAGTGGGGCGCAACTTTTGCATGGTTCTTTTAACTTCCTCTATATATATACAGTTGCCTAGGTCTGTTGCGGGAAAGTGTGATTTCGCGTGACAGAAATGAGGATTTTTTCTGAGTTATCTTAACTTGATATTCATTTAAGTGATTGATAAGAGCAACTTTGTCCTCTGGGTCATGTGTCCTGCGCCACCTGCTCTCAAGTTTACGGCCTGTTCTCTTCAATTCTCTGATGGTGCTATCAAACCAAGGTGCATTATTGTGAGTTTTGATTGTGCATATGCGTGATGGTGCAATGCTTTCTAGGGTGTCCCTTACGGTTTTGTTGTAGAGATGGACTAAGGAGCCAGGGTCTTCACAAGTGTCCATCAGTTCACTGAGATCCATATTTGATGTTACGTCCAGTGGGGTCACCCCTTTTAATGAGCGGTGTTTGACCAGGTTCTGAGGCTGTGGTCTGGCTGTGATCCAATGGAAAAGTGTATGGAGTGGTGGTCTGACCATACAACTGGATTTACAGTTACTGGCGACACTTCTAGTCCACACTGGAACACTAGATCAAGTGTATGACCTTTTCTGTGGGTGGAAGTGGCAACTATTTGTATGAAGCCGAGTGCACTCATCAGGCTGAGGAGGTCCTGCCCCAGTTGGGATAGTGTGTCATCAATCCAAGTGTTGAAGTCTCCCAATATAATCCATCTAGGATGTTCAAGGATTAAACCAGTCAAAAAGTCTGAGAGTTCTTGAAGAAATCTCTTCCCATCTCCTGGGGGTCTGTATATTAACAGTATCCGAAATCCTCTATCTCTTGAGATGCTAGCAGCTACACATTCAAAAGATTGAGGTGTGTGGACTGATATTGGCCTGGGGTTTAAGGATGATTTGACACAAATCATTACTCCACCTCCCTTGCGTTCTTGTCTGGGTCGGTGGAACACTGTATAATTGCCTGGAACAGGTGCTGCTAGGATAGGCCCCGCATTGTCATCTAGCCAAGATTCTGTAATGCACACTAATTCACATGTTTCAATAAGGTTGGCGATAATAGCTGTTTTGTTCTTGCTCTGTACTTTGGAAACAATGCATCTTCTTATGGGGATCACACAAAGAGGTTTCCTTGATTTGAATGTGCGCTTTTTGTGGCTTCTGGATTGAATCACTTCAATTGGGTTTGCAGATAGAAGTGGTGGAGTGGCTATGAGAGTGTCAGGAGATGTTCTTAAGTTATGCCAAGACAATCGTATTGCCATAAGTAAAATTGCCAAAATTACATTTAGCATTGTTTATGTTGTCTCTGTCTCTGCCGCTGTGAGCGGCTGTGCTTTAAATTGATTGGCTGGGAGGTGCATAAGCATATCCCAGCCAATGGCTGTGAGAGAATTAGAAGTAAGACTGCCCATATATAAGTGCAGTCTCAATTCAATTCTGTCTCCACCTCCGCCTCAGCGGTCTCACACAGCTGCAGAGACAGCAACAACATATAACAATATGGCAATTGGCAAGATGGCAATTTTACTTATGGTAATACGATTTTCTTGGCATAATTTACGAACATTTAATATGCATGGGGGCATTTATATTTTAACAACCGGCACACATCATTTAACCCTTTGAGCCCCAGAGAGGTATGCAAAGCATTGCTTTGCAATGTGTTGCATACCCCTCTGGCACTCAAGGGGTTAAACTATGTATTAGTGTGCCACATATGTATGTTTTTAACTTATACTTTTTTGTGTTTTTACAGCAAGAAGACAGAAGATAGAAGAGAAGAAAGAAGATAGAAGAAAGAATGGAGAGAGAAGGAGACAGACAGTAGATGACAGGTAAGTGTAACACAGATTAGGTAACGATCGGTGCTGGGAAGTATGTCAGGCACCATCGTTAGTTTTTTTTCCTTTGAAGTTCCCAAAACTGCCGTTATTTAGTGGCATTTTGGGAACTTAACGCACAAAACGGACCTTTGGACACGACGCCATCTTTATGGCCCAACGTCCATTGTGCTTAATGCTGGTAGGACTATCACGGAGACCGTGATGCATCACCCATGGCATACCTGCCTTTCCCCGCTTGTGACTCGGTAGCAGTGTGCCTGGTCACTACCTGGCTATGGACTTCCTGTTCCTAGAACGTGCTCGCTATTTTGTAAACGCGGCCTAATTGGCTGATTCATGTCCTGCCTCTCCGGTAGGCCTTATATGCGGCTTTCAGACTTAGCTTCAGTGCCCTTTTGTGGTGTATCTGAGCATTACATGTATTCCGCTTTTCGGTGTGACCTGTTCTTGGCTGCTGATTCCGGTTCGTGTATGACCCATGGCTCTGTCTGACTACCCGATTTGTGCCTGAACCACTGGCCTTGTCTGACTAACCAATCTGTGCTCGATCCCTGGCTCTATCTGACTACCCGATCCATGTATGACCCCTGGCCTGGCTGACTACCTCCTCCTTGCTAAGTACTGTGACTCCGTATGACTACCCGATACATGTATGACCTTGACCGCTTGTCTTGTACCTTGGTTCTTGCTCGCTCCCCATGCAGGTCTCTGGGCCTAGTCTCTGCCACCTTACTACTTCGTGTTTGTCTCTACCCATAGGCCTTGTAGCACTCTGGTCTTACCGGTATTCTGCATGGACCCTAGCATCCTAGGATGTTGTGTCAAATTGATTTGGACCCTAGCATTCTAGGCTATTGCGTCTCTGTTGACCCTAGCGTTCTAGGGTAGAGATTGGCCGCTTGCCACCCTGCTCCATCTCAGGTGGCTTCCAGAACCTTAGGTTAGGTTCTCTTCCTTGCTCCTGGTTCCAGTTTTTCCGGCTAAGTTCAGTGTCAGGTCCTGGGTAGTGGAATGTAGCACTGTCTCCACGCCTAACCCCAGATGGGGAAGTGCTTATTTGCTATTCTATGTTTTTTATCTTTTAATAAAGTGGTGTTGATCTTAACTGTACCTGTCAGAATCTTTCTTTGTCTACACTACCGTGACAAGGACATTTGAATACTGACCAGGAAAATTTATTTTATCGGTCGGTATCCATTTTGCCCTACCGGCATTTGTTTACTCCAACATCGATCCCTAAATCCCCATTTAAATCAGTGGAAGTTTTGGGGATATTTATTTTTCTCCTATATTAGATTTGTGCCCGGGAAAAAAAATTTCGGTAAAATTCGATTTCAGACTTTTTTTTTTTTTTTTTTTTTGTCGTTCAGAGGAGCCGAATTTCGGGCCAGACCTGTTTAACTCAGACGAAATTCGGCTACAGTCCAAATCATTCAGCTGTATTTAACATACTTTAAAAAATTACTCTCCCTTGCGGTGGCAGTAAGGTACTAGGCCTGCCTGCCTGCCTAAACAACTGTGAGACTTGCTGTGTTACTCTGAAAACTATTAAAACAAATTTGTAATATTTTTTATATTTTGCACAGGAACAAAGATGACTCTCCCTTGCAGTGGCAATAATGTAGTAATGCTGGCTGCCTGCCTATGCAACCTGCCTGCCTACACAACAACTGGACACTCTCTATCTCCTTCTGCTCTCTCTGAGCTCCAACAACAGCCTAACAGGAAATTCAGGCTGTCTGGGTGTCTGACGTGTCATTAGTCCAACCCCCATCACGAAACGAAGAAGCTAACTGGACTAGAGAGGGAGGGAAAGTATGGAGGGAAAGCATTGCGAGTGGGTAGTCGTTGCCGAATTTTCCAAATTTTCAACGACCTTCTGAACCAGGGCTGTTCGGATTCGGATTTTAAAAAATTAACGACATTTACTCCAAATGATGCCAAATGACCCTTATTCGTCCAAATTCCGAAATTGACCAAATCAATCTGCACAATTCTATCCTATTGCATTTACAATGATCCTAATTTCATTTGTGAATAATGCCCAGCATGCACAGGAAAGTGGAGCAAAGTGGTAACCATTTCCTCTGCGCCTTCTTGTAATGTTCCTGTGAAATGCATTGTACATGTCTCTAGCATTCAATGGTTTAAATATCCCATGTAAATTAATTGTTTTTTTTTTTATTTGTTCTCTGTGGTGTAGCTGACTTACTTCAGAATTAAATCAGTTTCTTTGTGCTTGTGACCCATTGGGTGGAAAATGCAAATACAATTTTGATCAAAAACAGGAGCTCTAATACACTTTCTAGCACTACACCTACGCCAGTTTACTAAATTACTTAAGTAAAATATTGTCTCTTTAAAGCCTCATACGCTAAATATAGGGCAATGCGGCAATCTGTGGGTTATTTTGTGTTGTTTAGAGGAAATGGTATAACTTTACTCCATTTCCTGTGTGAGCTTGGTGACATTAATCATGACAAGTCTGTGTAT
This sequence comes from Rhinophrynus dorsalis, assembly GCA_037306005.1. Classification (NCBI taxonomy): domain Eukaryota; kingdom Metazoa; phylum Chordata; class Amphibia; order Anura; family Rhinophrynidae; genus Rhinophrynus; species Rhinophrynus dorsalis. The sequence goes on from CM074719.1 coordinate 292,170,602, forward strand.
AAATATGTATATACTTTCTTGGAGTACAGCACACAACAAAAAAAACACTGTTGAACAAGGCAAAGCAGGGAACATAGAGCTCAAACACCACTTTGGACATAGCACAATGACAGCAAAGGCAAAATGAACCCCTGGAATGCCAATGAAGTACCCTGCAAATGTGCATGCCCTACAAATAATTCCTGGACAACCAACCTAACCCATCAACCCCGGACAAGGGTTTCAGAAATCAACCTGAAACAATCTGTGCCACGATACTCCAGCACAACAGGGGTTAATACATACCAATAGATATGTCCACACAACACAATATGTACACATGGCAATCCTTAAGCAACCCAAGCCTACCCGTGCAACATCACTAGCTAATGGAGAGCCAAGGTGTACCAGACAACGTCACACATGCACCTGACAGGTAAAAGTAATTATAACAAACACATTCAAATAACAAGAGCCACACTGGCATACACTTACCTGGACAACAAAATCGTTTCCATTGGCCCCTACCTGATGACCGTGCCTGGACAACACCCCACCACTGTCTTAAAGGGACATCTCACCGTCCTCAAACATGGAGTGTTTACAGTGATAACACTTAGAGAGAGATTAAGAGAATTATGTTTGTTGCAATACCTGAAAAGACATCAAAGAAGGGGTGTGTGAGGGCTCAGGAGCCGAAGGAACCCCCAAGTGCACCTGCACGTCATCCACCTGTTGCAACCGCTGATGCTCCAGCTGCCGATCCAGATATAAGGCCATCTCCACCTGGACAACCAGGACAGACAGCAGCCCCTCAGATGCCACAACTGGATCTTCCACAGTCTCAGCTGCCACAGGGACCTGTGAGGATCACCCATGTATGTGCTACCTATCCTGGCATTTGTCATGACTCCTACATCCTCTGGCACTCCTCCATCTACTGGGACTTTGAGAATGGAACCTATACAAGAAGATGGCTGTTGGGTGAGTGAAGTATTTACACATCACATAACATACTCAGGGTTACTCACATCATCAAAGAAAACCCAGCTTAGCACTGTCATGACACATGACAAGTATGTCTCCATTACATAACATCAGCCAAATAATCATGTGGTCCATGTGTCACTATGTTACTTCTTTTCCACAGGGGATGCTGGATATGGGTGCAAACCGTGGCTCCTCACACCTGTACAAAATCCACAAACACCTGCACAGGACTGCTACAATGAGGCTCACAGGACCAGGAATGCTATTGAATGCACTTTTGCCCTCCTCAAAACCAGATTTCAGTGCCTGGATAACTCTGGGGGAGCACTTCAGTATGCACCAGGGAGAGTATGTGATATCATAATAGTGTGCCTTTTCCCCAGCCTGAGGATGAGGAGACCCTGAAGGGGGCAGAGACACGGGAAATGCTCATCAGGGATGTCTTTATTTGTGATTATAATACATGAATCTAACACAATGCATTTATGACCATGGTTATGCATGGGGATTGTGTGGAAACACACTCACACAAGTCAGAATGATATGTTTCACTCCACAGGATGAAGGAGATTCACATGAGCCACCAGCCTTGAAATTGCTTGCTTCAACATCACAACCACATAGCTGGCATCGTAATTAACACATGCAGCTGACATGGCATGCTTGAGTTTTTGGAGGCTGTGAGTTCAATTGACATCTGGAATTCCATTTGGTCATGATGACATTGCCACTTCAGGGATATCAACTATCTCCCTGCAAATGCTGCTACCTCCAATTGCCTATGTCCATCATATTCATGAGGTTAACTAATAGCAAATAATCTGATTTTGAGTTGAATATAGTCATATCAAGCATATAATCCTTGGAGCATTAGGGGGTTATACAATGCATTGGCATGCAATGCATTGGATACCCCTCTGGCATTTCAGGTGTTAAAGGGGTATTAGAAGTATTATTAAAACAATAGATTTGTGATGCCTAAGCTAAGCTAGCTGAATAGGGATGGATATTCTGTGTTAGAGTGTTGGCTACTGCATAGGAGTAACAAATTGGGAGGGAAGATCGCAGGCCCAGCATGCTGACTTTGTGTGTGTGCAGCACAATGACAATGGCCAACACCAGCATATATTTAATGGGAGTTAGTTCATATACTAGGTTAAGTGTTTCTATAATGTCCCATTCACATATTCATATGGTTGGTTGGCATCCTCTCATTCCCAACCATATGAGTTACAGAGGGCTATAGGTTGTATACCCCTCTGGAGCTCAAAAGGTTACAAGGATAATGATGGTTAATGCTTTGAGTACCAGACAGTTATGAAGTCAGTTTCAACTCCTGTCATTACTTCCCACAGGCATACATGGCAGGACCCATCAAGGAAGAGAGGAATGTCCGAGTTACCCTGGTGAAAAGCTGACTTCACTTCCATATGGTGGAAGTACTACTGTCTTTTAATACCATATGGTATCATGTCATGTGACTGACATGAGTCATATGGTGGGACATGAGGGCACATCTGTTCATACACCATCCTGATGGTCCTGGTAGCTGTGGCAGAGGATGAGGGAGTGGATGGTGCACTTGAAGTGGCTGAGGATGCCCCCCTCCTTGGTCTGGCTCTGTCTGTTGACCGGTAGTTTCCTCATGGTCTGTGTGTGCCACTAATGCTGCATCTGCTAGTGAGGGTAATGTAGAGCCAGGTGTGGGGGGGGGCAGCATGTGATGCAAATGAGGGTGATTTTGTGCCTACAACACATCTATTGCCTCACTGCCCACTGATCCTCATTCCCCTGGTTCACTCTGTGATGGTGGGGTGAATTATGTGAGCAGTGAGGTCTCTGTGGCTCACCTGTAAAGCCAAGATGGTCATAGTCGAGTGGCCATAGTTCATGTATGGTCACTGAGATCTGTTCATTTCCTGTCTGGGTGTTGGCTGAAGGCTGGTCTTCTGCTGCTGTTGCACCAGCTGTGTGGCAGTGGTCTGGTGTGGGGCCATATTCGACACCAAAAGGCTCTTTGTTCAGCGGCTCCATTCATAATAACGACGTATGTTCTCAAACACACAATAAACTACATCAGATAAGGAGAACATCCAAAAATATATCTAGAAAACATCCAAAACGTGTGCAACGAAAAAAAGGCTTCCCTCTGCCTTGCAACAAATCCACAATATATGTAAACTGATGCACCACTTGCGATGTGATCAATCAGTTGGCAGGACAATTGTCTTTCTTCTTAAAAGCAGTAAATCTTTATTTGAAATTCTTAAAAATCATACCTGCATATGTAGATGTCTCCAAATAAATACAGCAAGACTTACAGAGTGGGAGTACAGCATGTTATATCTCAAGATGATAATCAACGAGTTTCTCTCCTACAGTGCGCACTTGAGATATAACATGCTGTACTCCCACTATGTAAGTCTTGCTGTATTTATTTGGAGACATCTACATATGCAGGTATGATTTTTAAGAACTTCATATAAAGATTTACTGCTTTTAAGAAGAAAGACAATTGTCCTGCCAATTGATTGATCACATCGCAAGTGATGTATCAGTTTACATATATTGTGGGGCCATATTCCCCATATTGTGGGGAGCTGACCATGCTGGGCATCCAGTGGCATCCCAGTGGTGGTGGTGGTGGTGGCATCCAGTACTGGCCTGATGTAGTTGGAGGTATCCACCTCTCTTGTGGTATCCACTGTTGTATCTCCTGTGTCACACACTGTTGTTCTGTTGTGGGTGGCAGCCCGTAATGTAGTGGTGGTGGTGACATCCAGCTGATGTCCTGTGCTGGCTCTTCAGGGGCTGTGTCACTGGAGATGACTGTTTGCTCCTCCACCTGCTCACTCTCCTCCTGCTCTGCTGCAGGCATGGATGCTATGTGGGGAAATTATATAGTGTGATTAGTAACCTGAGGAATGACAAGAGGGATGCAAGACAATAACATTGAAGCGTGAGTCCTTGAGTGACAGAATGGTATCCCATGAATTGCATTGCAATACATGGGATACAATCCTGGCAGTCATTGATTGAACAACTTGATAAGATCATGTGCATTGATGGCAGCGAACTACAGTGGTTGAGCTTTGGTTATCATATGTATCCTGAAGAGGGGAGATAGCAAGAAATTATGCATAGATTTTGGGTACGTATTATGTGATATAGAAGACACATCTTTTTGAATCCAGGGTTAGTCAACTGTGGTAACATGGATATTGTGAGTACTATTCCCATTAACCCCAATCATGTACCATGTGCTTGTTCAGACGTGTGTTGTGGTTCCCTAATGGTGTGATTTGGCAGTGTTGCTAACTCAAGTTTGAGTGTTTGTTCCAGCATGACATTTTGGATGTGTTTTTTCTGGTTCTCCTGGTGTGTAAAACATGTGTCCTCCAGCTGCTTGTGTTGCTGTGTTCCCCCCATCAGTGTGCGTTTGTTGAGTTGTTTTCCTGTGTGTGGTACTGTCATTGTTTCGACTTGGTTGTCACAAAAACACAAATTTGTGTTTTGAGACCCTGGGGTTATTGCACATGTGGTCTATGTGTTGAGCATGAAATCAGTTTGTGATAGTTGAACTGTCATGTGAGTGCTGACCTGTGTAGAGCTGTGCAACTTAACCCTGTGTCGTGTGTTTTTCCTCTGTTAAGTGCATGAATTGCATATCCTTCTAGCACTCAAAGAGTTAAAAGCAGACCTTCCTGTGGCTCCATGTGTAACATAACGGACATTTGTATGATAATGTGATGGCAATTATTGTTTGTGAGAGGTATGTTTGATCAGCTCAGCACCGAGTGGGTTAAACTTGTACTTGGATTTGATTTGGCCTGCTTATCCCATCACATTTCTGTTTTGTATTTACAGAATTATCGCCTTGTTTGAACCTTATCAGCCATGTTTTGGTGAACTTGGGAAGCTCAGTGCTGGTCAAGTGTACATCTGACACTGTGTTGTGGCATACTAGCTAAGAGAATTTGTGCGGTGGACAGTTATGGACTGATTGACTTACCAGGTGGCTGGAGGGTGCTGTCAACCCCTATGTCACAGCCTGCTTGGACCCCTTGAACAGCAGCTGTGGAGAGGTTCTGTCGGAGCATGGCCTCCCAGGCATTAAAGTTGATGTTCGCTGGGGGACCACCTCCGGTGCCTCTTGCATGCATGGCCAGGTCTCCCATCTCGTGTTTGACTTTGCACTTCCAGTCTGTCCAGCTCTTCTTTTTGGAGTCAGTGATGCTCTTACACCTGGACACCGCATTCACAGCGTTTTGGACCTGACGTTAGGTGAGCTTCTTCAGAGCACCAATCCCACTGGCCTTTTCCGTGGGGAACAAGATGTGCTCCTGCCTGTGATGCTTTGCACCAGGGCCATGTTCTCCTCATGGGTGTGCATCGGGTCCCACAATATGTTTTCCGCAAACCAGTCTGGGATGTATCAACTGAATCACACTGTTTGAAACAAAAATAAAATTGAGCTGTGTGTCCAAAAACAAAAGATGTGTGTGCATGTGTGTGTATGCAATGTGTGAAATATGTGCCAAAATGTGCTATGTGTCTATTTTTAATGCAATGCTCTCCGCTCCCCACGCCAAGTCTACCTATCTCCATTGTATGCACCTCTCTCTCTCTCTCTCTCTCTATTGCTAAGTCTGTCCTCAGCCCCTGGGCCCTAGGCTATAGCTCTGAGAACTTCCAAACAAGGTGTTTCAGTTATTTTGGGGTATATATAGGTTTAATTGAATGTACTTTGGTGTGTTGTGATTGGCTGTGATTTTGAACTTGCATCGCCAATATTTAGTGTTGCTAGGTACATCGACCGTTTGCTTGTTTCTTTTGAAGCTGATGTATCTGGCTTTGTTTAATGACTGAAATGAACGAGTGGTGAGGTAAAAAAAAAGGTGTGATGCACGTTATAAAGCTATGTGTGTTTGTTTGGCCTGTGCTCGTTGACCATTCTTGTAGACGGTTTATTGCATAGTTGCTCTCCACAGACATAGCTAATGTTCGGCAATGCTTTTTTCTTACCGGCAGTTTTAACGTGTTTTATCAAACTGAGCCCTTAGTGAGAAGAATAAACTCTGATTTATTTATTTTTCCATAATAAGCATTACTATCCCTTTAATAGTGGAAGACTGCTTCAACTTTTATATGTATATTCTCACCTCTGTTTCTCTTTTCCAGAAGGAAAGCCTGAAAATAAGCAGGCCATTTGTTTACAGAGAAAAATCTTCCAGCTTCAGTGGAAGACTTTCCATTCACAGATTCACTTCTTTATGTTGTATTGAATGAACAGTAATTTTTTCTTTATGAGAAAAAATGTATGCTGTAGGACCGAGTAAAAAAATGGTACTCCCACTACCATTCAAAAATTATTACATCAAACTTTTTAAATTAAATTAATTTTTATTATATAGCACTACATGGGAAAGCATGAGTCACTGGCTATAGCTGTCCATAGTAAGTAACAGGAACAGCACCACCTGATGATTACAACGGAAAACTGCAATTTAATTAAAAAAAAAAATCTTAGCTCCAAAAAATTAGCCCTATGATGCTGTAGGAGCTGTAGGATGCAATGCATTACACACCCTCTAGTCCTTAAATCGTTAAAAGGTTTAATAGTCCTTTAATGAAAACATATCTTTACATTTTCCTACCTACTGGACAATCTCTATTGTTATTGGAATAGTTCTACCAGGGCTGTTTTAAGAACCTTTAAAGCACCTGGCAAGATGGAGGGACACCATATGCAATAATAGATTAAATATCCTCCTAGGTTTAATTATAGACTTTCTTTAGACTGTTAAAATTGTTGGAAAGCAACCAGAATGGTGCATTGTGCCCCCAGAACAGCTGCAGTCCTCCATGACATCAAGATTAAATTGGCTCCTTTCTGGAAAAAAATGGGACTTTTGAGAACCCAGCACGAGGCTCCTGATGAACTCCAGGTACACCTTTGAAATAAAATGCCCATGATTCCCATTCAGCTCTTCCATGGAAGAAACCCTTATTATGAACATGTTGTACTTTCTAAAACATCTTCCACTCCCAGCATGGCTTATCCTGTGGGAAATCCCTACTATACATACAACACTACTATATGCATACAGCTGGCATAAATACACCCATGCCATACCTTATTACTAAGCAAACATATCGTAAGCCTGTGCTGGGTTTCAGAATAATTAGAGTGACTCAGTGACCTGGTAACTGTTTTCTCCTTGTCACGCTCTCCTAGCTGATGCCAGCAGGCACAGATCCAAGCACCTTAACAAAACATGGGTGAGGTTTAGCTCTATCAATAACAAACCTCTAATGAGCAATGACGTCCAGCTGGGGCTATATTATTATTATGTTATCAATTAACAAAATTATATTTTCATGCCCTGTATCACAGTATTAAAGTAGATCAATTATTTTGTAACAATTGCATGATTTTGACAGAGCTTCCAAGATCACCTGTACACATGTTAGATATTTTTATTTCAAACAACAGTTTATGAGCTATTTAGATTTATTTATTTGTTAGTTTATGCAAATGAGCTAGTACTGATAGTCAGGGAGTGACAATTGATATGGGGAACAGAATAGAAATAAATATATGTCTGGTATGTCTGTCAGTACTGTCTAAAGCTCTTTCTATGTAAACTATTTGTTACAAAATGACATCTCTGCTGTAATGTTTTATGGGCCATATGCACACAGTAAAAGAGAAGCAACTCTTGGGTAAACCAACAACACAACAGGGGACCAACAAAAGTCCCCCAATTTTCCATTGATTGAAATGAGCCTGTTAACCACTTCAGATCTAGGGCTCGATTTTAGTCCCTGGTAAAACTGTTGGTAGGGCAAAAATGATTACCTTACGGCACGCAAACAGTGTTCCTGTTGGAATTCAATTACCCTACCAACAGGAACCATGACGAGTGTTGGGCCACAGAACCCAACTTGTGGCGTAACAGCCGTTGTGTGTTTTTTGTTCCCAAAAACATGCTAAATAGAGTGAGAATGGGAATATCAAAGAAAACACTCGGTGTCTGACACACTGTCAAACACTAAGCTTGAGCTGAAACACAGTCACCCTCTCAAACACTAACCCTACACTACCCCTAACATTAACAATAAAGTGGAACAATACTAACTCTAACACTATCCTAACACCCATACCCCATAGCTGTATAACACTTACCTGTCATCCACTGTAAATTTTCTTCTTTAATCATCTATCTTCCGTGTTCTTCTTTCTTCTTATCTTCTTTCTTCTTAACCTCTTTTTTCTAATCTTCTGAAAAGTATTCCACTATAAATTAAAAGAAAATCCATGATGAAATAAGAAATGCCCCCAAAGATTTGACATAACTGTATGTATGTATGTATGTCATTGCACAAGCCATTCTGAGTAATATTTGAAAATAGACTGGATTTTATATGGTCAGTCTCTGTTCAAAATGGTTCCCAGGCACCTCCCAGCCAATCGTCTTCTAGTGGGAGGGATGACTTCCTGTGATAGTTTTTCACAGCACAGGTAATTGGATGGCTTACTGTCCTTTAAAAACTACCGTTACCCCACATCCTAGCCAGTGGAAGCCTGGGAACCATTTAGAACAGAGACTGACCATACAAATGCCAGTGTCGGTTCAAATATTCCTCGGAATGGCTCAGTCAATGTCCCAAGAGGTATCTAAGGGGGGATTTTTGATCTACTCTCCTGCCGTCATTGCCAGTTGTGGCAGAGTACAGTTACGTCATATCTTTGGGGGCATTTCTTATTTCAACAGGGATTTTCTTTTTATTTATAGTTCCATACTATTAGATTAGAAGAAAGAAGATGAGAAGATAAGAAGAAAGAAGAACACGGATAGAAGATTAAAGAAGAAGACTTACAGTGGATGACAAGGGTGCTGAAGACCCAGCTGGACAGCAAATTTAAAGGTAAGTGTTAATTTTCAGGGGATGGTATTAGTTTTAGCGGGATTAACTCTGCAAGTGCCAGTTGGGTATGCAATGCTCTGCAATGCATTGCATACCCACTGACATTCATAGGGTTACTTTTTCTAACATTACACACATTTTTCCAGTCCTTTGGATGTATTGCTATGGGGCTTAGGGTCCCATATCAATACATCCGCTGGTAACTTAGGGCTTGATTCAATATTCACCAGAAAAAAAATGGTAGTTTTTCAAGTACAGTAAGCCATCCAGTTACCTGTGAAGTGAAAAACTACAGCAGGAAAAAAACACATTGGGCCCTAAACTGTGCACCCATTGGAAGCAATAAAAACATTGAATTTCAGATTCAGTTCCATGCGTGGAGTGGTAACCAGATCAGGAATCCCTTGCTCTTGGTGGAGAGAGGGAATCCTGGAAATGGAGAGAAGCTTGGGATTAAGGGGGTTTTCACTAGAGAGGGAAGTGTGTGGGGCTTAAAAGGGTAGTGGCATGTGGTGTCCTCACATTGATGAACCTGTTCGGGGTGGAATGGAAAATAATGGATTTTTGGTGGCTAGATCCAGTTTCAGCTGACATTTTAGGTAGGAACATATCTACTCTTCCCCTCAAAGGTAGATATGCATTGTTAAGGGCTGGGTAGATGGGCATTTCAACTCATGGTGGGGTGATGTTTTTATGCATGTGTGTTGCTTTTGCATGTGATTGCTTTTAGGGTGAAGGTGGAGTCTCCAAAAGGGTATATGGGTTGTAGTTGACAACAGTGACTCATTAAGCTTTGTTTCATAACTTGCTAGTTATCTCCTCTACAATGTAAACTTGTGTCTGGCATGACATGAATAGTTCTGTTGGTATGAGTTCTAGTTAGTTAGAAATGACTGTGTATAGCAAACACTCTGGGTTACAACTATGCAGATTGTTTATGGTTGATTTGTAATACAATTTGAGCTGAACAATCCTGCTTGTTTTGGTGTGATTATTATGTGGTGGTTGGAAAGGTCAATCTGAGTGGTCATTACAACAAAACTGACCTTCTCTTTAGTCAAGGGAGATCAACTAAATTCCCTCACAAGGTCCAGAGAAGTTCAAAACTTACTTCTGGGAGTTGCTGGTATTCTTGTGCAAAAGAGATATGCCTGGTATTTCAAATTTGTGCTCTTCTTATGAACAGGCTTGAGACTAACATGCAACTGGAAATCTATCATCTGTAATGGCACAGTAGTGCAAAAACCTAGTAGTAGTAGCATCAACATCTAGCCCCAGTAGTAGTATTAGCCCCTTTGGAACCCCTCAATCCATAAAGTCCACAGTATGGAGATACTTCACTCAGGATCCAAAAGCTAAGCATGTTGCTATCTGTTGTCTGTTAAAATTTAAAAAGCATGTGAACATGGGGAAAGCAGACTCACACCTAGTGACACCTGTTCTATGAGATCACACCTAAAGTACAACCACAGGTCTGACTAGGAGACTCACTATTAGCAGGTCAGAGGTGCTGCAACAGAAGCACTCCAAAAGGTTCCCAGGGCTCTCTGGCAGATAAGGGAAGTAGTAATGTTATTTATGTGTCCAAGAATGCACCACTATCAACAGTTAGTTCATTCCAAATAACATGTAAGTCTCCTGCAACAGAGGAGTATGACTAAGCTGGGTTTGCTTTAGGAGATGACAAAAGTCATTGGCTACACACATATACTGCCTCCACCTCCATCACCTTATCTAGTCATGTTGTTAAAGCAATAAAGTTAGAGGGTTGTTCTGCCATGTCCTTCCAACCCACACTGATTGAGTTCATGGTTAGGAGTCAAAAACTTCACAAAAACAATCCCAAAGTACTCCTGTGGAATGGCAAGGTTGCCAAAATGTTGTCAGTGGACATGCTGCCATATTCTTTTGTAGAAAACTGAGGTTTCAGAGAAGTGATGCCATGTGTAACTCTACGCTGGTATTTCCCAAACTGCAATTATTTTGCCAGGAGTCTGTACCTGAATTGTGCAAGCAGAAAGCCAGGCCAAATGTATTAAGAGTAGCATAGATGAGAGGGAAGAGGAGGGATGTGAAGAAGGGTTGCTACCATCTACCACACTTAAGACAACTGCTATGACCAATAAGTAATGTGTATCTGAGAAGTATATATTACATTTGATGCATAGTGGGTGGTAGATACAATGTTAAACAAAAATTTTACACACCAGTCAAGCCATAATACTTGCTTTTCCCACAGAAATCTCACATTTGCAGTGTTTGTTACTACTGCAAGGGATTCTGGGTAGGCATATGCAAATAGGTATAACAAGGAATCACCTTTTTGCCTCAGATTCCACTTTACATATGGATTCCTTACAGTATGTATATATATATATATATATATATATATATATATATATATATATATACATACAGATCAATCACATGCCAGTCACCCACCACCACTACCATATACATCTGTCACATTGTAGGTTGCACTTTTTGTTTATCTCTAGACATCATCATGAATGTGCCATTGTCACTTTAGCAAGAAGTTAGGCTTGTGGGCAAAAGACAAAGGCACTCTGCATGCTAAAACATTTGTTCAAGGCATATGTTACTGTAGAACTCACGACTTTGACTTTCAGCTACTTATTTCTCCTCTGCAGCCCTCAGAAGAAGTAATATTGTCATGGTAAATGTTGCACCACAGGAAACATAGGCAAAAATTTATTGGAATTGACAAAAAGGAGGAAAATTTTGCATTGTGGAAAAAGAGAAAACTTTTGCAGAAAAAGCAAAAAAATTCCCCAATTTTCATGAAAAGTCATGCGGGAAATTTTCCTCACTTTTCTTTACCCCTAATTGTAATGTACTGTATATCTCTTCGACACTCAGATGGTTAAACCTTTGACTTCTAGAGGGTTACCCAATGACAGTAAATTAGATACATCTTTTTTCATTCTGTCCTTTAGCCCTAAAACATATTGGATACCCCACTATTATTCAAGGGGTCAGTGGCATAACAATAGGGGTCACAGAGGTCGCACCTGCGATCGGGCCCATCACTCCAGGGGCCCGGCCACCCCCTGTGAACCCATCGCCACTCGCCCATAGCAGCTCAGCTGATCTCCCAGCGCTCTAGTAATGCAGAGCGCTGGGAGATGACATCATCTCCCAGCGCTCTACATAACTGAGAACCATGCGGGAGCGGTGATGTGATGGAGGTAGGAGATTGACATGGGGCAATGTGAAGGGGGGGGCATGGCAATTTCTGCACCAGGGCCCGGTGGCTTCTAGTTATGCCACTGCAAGGGGTTAAAACTACTGTATTGTTATACATAATGATTTGCAGACTTCTTGCATATACAGTTGATGAAGTAGACAAGTCTCCATCAATTTCAAATTTTTGTTGGTTCAAACAGCAGTGAGTGAAACTAAAAGCTGCCACTCTGTTCATACAGGCAGCAGCAAAGAGAGGTAGTTGCTGAATTTGAGTCCATCCCTCCATTTACAATTCCCTATGGTCTGAATGCTTGATTGTGATTGGCTAACAGTTAGTTAATGGGTGATTGGATAATGGTTTGTCAATAACAACATTTGTTACTCACAAGGCAGAAATCCAAGACATGTAAGATCCTATACTGCTTTATAGGGACAGGTTCATAAAAATTGGACTCTCCTAGGAAAACTAGGGCTTATTGGAAATCCTAATCAACATCCAAATGTGATAACCTGATGGTATCTTTGAGGTTTCAAATGATGGAGGTGGTGCTGCAGATTTTAACAGTTTGGATGTTCGAAGCATCATTATTATAACTCATTGGAGACCGATCTAGCATGCATTTAAATGCCCACTTAAATCAATGAGATATTTTATTTCCCTGTGATGCACCTAGTTTACCACATTAGTTCACAGATTTCTTACCACTAGTTCTTAATTTATATTTATTATTCTAATCCTTGATATCATTCTTATTCATGTAGTCAAAACATTGGGGGATATTTATAAAAGATGGTGTAATGAGAAATGTGGCATGATTTTGGCATTAAACATAAGGTCGACATATAAAAATAAAAGAACGCCAGTTTTGGAAGTCTTAACGCTATGTAGTAGTGTTTCTGTAGAAATGACGTTAGTGTGGATGAAAATTCTGGGGCAGCGAATTTATATGGAAATGTCATAAAATGTGACATTTTAATGACAAAATTCTGTTGTTAATATGCCTAATAATGCAATATTTATAAGACGAACTTACTCATTTAAAAATAATATAAACTATAAACCAGTTGTGATGATTTATCAACCATTCTTTCAAAACGACTAAGAATAGTTTTTATAAATCTCCCCATTATTTCTTATTGCCCTGTTCTATTCTTCAGCTATAATGCCAGTAACCAATATAGCATCTAGAAACAGTTTAGTCAAACGGGAACTTTTTGACTTTGACTTTATGACTCAGGGTTTTGACCCTTAGGTTGAGATGAAAGTCTAGTCCCTAGTATATAATCTGCACCAAGTAACTGATTCTTTTAATCTGTAAATTTGTGGGTGGTGGGAGAATCCCTGCTTGTATTGTGGGTGTGTATACAAACAGTAAGATCACTAAGTTGTAACATGGTAAAGATTATTTGAGGCAGAGGTATGGCAGGTATTGTAAAGTGAGCTAAAGCTCCTGGTTTCATGCTTAAAAGAATGGTGAGCTCCAAAATACTAATCTAACTAAAAGACTGGTCATGTGCCGTGAGTACTGTTAAATTGTTCTAGTAGCTCAGCGGTTGATACTTAGTCACATGGGTGATCTCTCTTTGTGTTCTGAAGACTAGAGGAAAGTAACCTCCAACTTTCTCCTCTGATTAGCAACCGGGGTTATGAGAGGTGGGACTGACAGCTCAAGCCCCCGTACAGCCAATGTGTTTTCTCAAAGCCAAAATCCCAGGGTTGCTTCTCCTTAGTCTTTAAACTAGTGTGGCATTGTCCATACGACTTAGTAAGTATTAACTCTTTAACTATCAGTGGAGCTTAACTGTAGTCATGGGCACATAGCCAACCTTTTGGTCAGTTTAGGATATTAGAGATTACTGCTACTTTAATGCCTTGGGTCTTGATGCTAATTTGGGGCATACTGTTATGCTAATCTCCATAACAGTAATGGTAAATCTGGGCTGCATCATGCACTAATAATGTCTTAGTGTGGCCGATCTCTATGGCATTTTTAACCAAACAACTCCTATGACTGGAGAATTGATTGGAACTCCTCTGGGTTGGTGCAAGCAGAAACATATTTTCTGTAATCTAAGTTATTGGGAAGTTTAAGGGTTAATATTTCAAAGACCCCAGGGTCAGCTTATTTTAAAAGTACCCAGTTACTCAGTCACTAAGTCACGAAATAAAAGGTACTCATCCCTAAAGTGTCTACTCTATCGCCCTTTCAAAGTGGTCCGCTTCTCCTAGACTAAAATTATAGACCACAACATTTACTAGTATTTGAACGATTTTCATTTTATTTTCATTGACATTTATAACTTCACAAACAATATTCACATATAATTTGCCACAGTTTATACCGTTATAAAAATATTAATATTTATTTATGTACATATTTGCCAGCCCAGCTGGGTTAAAAGTCCAATTTAGATGAACAGAAATTTATATTTGTCAGTTGGCTTGCCCCCAAATAACCCACAAGGGCCCCAAGTGCTTCAGAAAAGTAAAAATCACATCTAGAAAACATTCATTTTAACATGAAAATCTGATGTAGCCAACTTCAATTTCCTGAGTTACGCTACCACGACTGGATAAGTAACTTTCATTGAATAGCATGGGGATCTTTGTTTGCTGAACAAAGAAAGTTACAGACAGTGAAGAAAATTCTGTACAATGAGTAGGACTACATCTATGGTATATTTACATGAAATTGGTACACTATGTACATGTCAAAGAGAAATTCACAGTGTCAGGTCTGAAATATGTTAGGGGTGTGAGGGATATATCACAAATGACTGTACAGAAGGGTGGGAAGAGGGGTTTAAATCTGTAATGTGATTTTATTAGAAAGTTGGAGCTTATGTATACAGAAAAGGTAGAACAATCCTGGAGCAACCCAACCAGTCTATAGGAGACAATTAAAAAATGTGATTGTTTTAAATTGGTATTTAAACCTTTGAATGCTAGAAAGGTCTCCAATGCATTTTTCCTAATGTTTAGGAACCTCTCTACTAGCATTCCATGGATTAAAAGCCCCATTTAAATCTATGGGAATCTGAATGAGCCCCATACCGTGCAAATGGTTTAATCCAGAATTGTTCTTGGTTAGCATCTGAATTTAAAGACAAAAGACAGAAAAAAAAGAGGCCATAGAATGTCCATGTCCCTATCTACTTAAAAAGCTCAGAATTACATTTGTATTCAGGACTATTTTTGGGAGATGGGGACATGTGTCTATAATATACATATATATATATATATACATACAGAAAAGGGGGAGGCAGCACCAGTGGGTCTTTTAATATATAACTTTAATGAGTGATATGGCAAACAAAGGATCAACGTTTCGGTCCTACAGCAGGACTTTTATCTTGATAAAGGTCCTCCTGTAGGACCGAAACGTTGACCCTTTGTTTGCCATATCACTCATTAAAGTTATATATTAAAAGACCCACTGGTACTGCCTCCCCTTTTCTGTATGCATATTGGTCATTTTGAGGACTGGGCACCTGGGCTTCTCATATCATGAAGAGTGAGAGCCTCCATCCAAACTTTGGTTCATATATATATATATATATATAATGTATTTTAATTATCTTTGGAGAAAAGTACCTTATAGGGCAATACATTTTCTTAATTTTAGGGAAAGAGTTGTCTGTGTAGGACACCCCTAAATACCTCCACAATAGAGTCCTGTTTATATCTACTTATAAGTGAGCTTGTGTCTTTGTGTTAGGAGGAGCGATATCTATGTGTCTGTGTACTGACATGACAGTTAAACTCTTAAAGGGAAAGTATCAGATACTATAGAAAATGCATATTTTGTAAGGCTTTGCCTGATGAGTAAGACAGGGGTACTCTCATTGCTGGGATGTACATAATTCATAAGTTATTACAGCTTAAACGTACATTTTTTTGTTTTCAGTACTTACATGGCCTGCCATTTAAGGTGTCACTGTTGCTACAACAGTCTATGGAAAGACATTGTCAGTGACAAACATAATCCGTAGAATGATGTAGCAACAGTGCCACTCTAAAATGGCAGTGCATGGACGTACTATAACCACAAATAAATGTAAGTTTAAGCTAATATATTTCAGGGCAGGATGTCCTCTTATGCAGTGTCCTGCACTACCCCCTCATCCTGCAGCTTACTCTCTCCCATATCATTCCAATGCCTTGCATGATAAAGATGATAGCCCCCTGAGATCCCCTTATCATCTTAAAGATAGTTACATTACAAATGTATTAATATTTACAGGGTAAAACATATACAAAATATGAGTAAAAACTGGTTTACAACAACCTACTGAAGCTAAAATATCAGCTTAAGTTACAGGCACCGTAAAAATGGTGCTACATCAATGTCCTTCAAAAAAGGTTGGAGTCTGACATACACATGCATTCAGGAAGGTCCCACACAGAAGGTCCTGAAGCCTGAGTGAGATGGGAACTATCCAAACAGTCCCTGAGTTCCTGGGATTAACACCCAATAACAGCCTTGTCTCCAAGTCTCCACCCACTGGAGTTCTTCCCAAATTTGTACACCAGCCTGCGTCCATCCACACGCTCTAGGATTTCTCTTTTATAGTAGTACCTGGGAGAAGAAGAGCACAGTGTGATTCAGTGACACAAACAAGATATTGCATTATCAGGGTAGTGACTGAGGGACTGAGGGCACACTGCAGAACAGTGGTGGGCAACAGATGGTCCTGGGGTTACATTCAGTCCTCAGAGGCTTCTCCTGAAGCAGCCAATCTATTTTCTGGTACAGTAAGTACAATTTCTATCTCCATTTCACAATAGTCCGTTTAACTCCTTGGGTGTAAAAGAGGTCTTGCACACTTTGCTATACAATGCAATCCAGCATCCATGGAGTGATACTGCTGTTTTCAACCCCCTATTTAGAATTTTAAAGACTATTGTGTTGTCCTTTGGGGGACTTGAGAACCACATCTGAATATTTTAGGGTAAATCTGGTTGGCTAGCACTGCTGAAGAAGTACATAGCCAAAACAGACATGTATTGCTAACATAGTATTGCATGCAGGTCATTTAACAGATGAAAAAAGTGCATAGGCTGCAGGAAGAAGCCACCAGGGCCATGGTCCAACCCACTTTATAACATACTCAGAGTCAATGTTCCCTTTAATGCAGGTATGTGCAATCTGTAGTCTCCAGGTGCTGTTGGATTATAATTCCCATTATCTCCAATAATAGTAAGAGCCATATGGGTTGTTCAGCCCTGATCTAAGATGTTGCATGATTGGTCAACAGGTGATTGTTTATGTTGTTTGGTCCTTCAAATCAAAAAGACTTCTCTTGGCCTCTGGAGAAGTAAGCTGCCAACAGCACATGTGGAATAGCATTTGGTGCATGCAAGGGTATTGCAAGGTACTGTTTAGGGGGCTAAAATCCCAGTTCTCATGCCTACAGGAACACAAATAACTCCTAATAATAAACCCCCAGTGATCTGAATATGAATAGAAAACCCAAATGGCATATTTGCATAGATTGCCTATCAATATGAATATTTAATTATTACTGTATAGCATGTCCATGAAAGCAGACATGATGCTTTGTTACAGTACTGTGATTCCAGTCTCCTCACTAGAGTGGGAGGAGTTTGGAATCTTGGAGTCCTGCATAATGAATTATATCTGACTCCATGGACATGATATCTAGTATTAATTAAAGAATAATTTTAGAGAATTGATTCATAGGGGCTTATGCACTAAGGTGCGATAAAGAGGGGATAAAGTGGTGATGACTTCTCTAGTGATATCACTTCTCGAGTTCCTATGTTATTCAATGGAGCCTATGCTTTAAGATCTACAAAGTTGGAGAAATCTTAGTGCATTGGATCCATAGAATAAACATTGGAATTAGAGAAGTGATATCACTGGAGAAGTCATCTCCACTTTATCACCTCTTTATCACACCTTAGTAAATAACCCCCATAGTGTCCATGCTGGTTTTCTGCTCAGATTAAGATAAATGGGAGTTTATTATTAGAATGTTTTACTATTCAATTAAAGGATCTTGTTGCCAGCTTGGGTCATGTATCAGTGCTAATCCCCCTTATGATGCAATTGAACTGCAGAGTACTAATAATGGATCTCAAGAAGTTAAGGAGGGGTGTTAGGTAATATTTCACTGGAGGGAGTGGTGACTGTGAACTTTGGTCACCTGCATGAGTGCACGACAGAGCTCCATGCATCATGAAAATGTTAATGGTAGTACGTGATTGGGGAATGTAAGGGGAGTGGGGGATGATGGGTGAGGTTGTACTATGTAGTCTGGAGCAATTCTAGAGCAAAACAACTACACCACAGGGCAAATTACATTTCCAATACTCTCCCCTTTAATGCTAGAGAAGTCCTCATCTCATCATACTTTCCAGGCCTCTACCATTTAAGGGGTTAAATGCTCCATTTAAATTAATGAAAATTTGAGGGATTTTTGTTTCCTAAACTCCAGATTGTACCTATTTAACTTACTGAATACAGCCCTACCTCTGTTGATAAAGGCAGCCCTTTGCAGTATGACATAGAAAAATGGCACCTACCTGACATGGGGCCTTATCCATCAAACTAGAGAGGTGCAATTCTGGAGCAAACCAAGTACGCCATAGGGGGGATATCAAACTCCACATTGATTTAATTTGTGTTTTTAAATCTTTGAAATCTAGAGAGACCTTTCTAGCACTTATGAGGTTTAAAACCTTATTTAAATTAATGGTGGTTTGGAATTTTAATTTCATCGCTATGGTGAGGTTGATTTGTTCCAGAATTTCACTTCTCTAGCTTGATGGATAAGGCCCCATGTCAAGTATGTACCTTCTCTCTATGTTGAACTGCAAAGGGCTGCCTTATCTATCAATAGCCTTAGGGTTGTATTCTGTAAGCTGAAGTGTTATAACTTTGTATGTTGATGAATAAGGCTCATGGACTTTGTACTCCAAGAGAAACACTAACCTCATGGCACGACTCAGCTTCTCATATGTCATACTCGCATTCTTCTTTTTCTGCCCCCATAGCTGTGCCACTGCCTCAGAGCGCAGGAATTTGAAGACTCCCTCAGATCGGTCTTCCCATTTCAGGAGACCCTCATTCAACTCTGGACGCAGCAGAATGTCCCGGATAAACTCCCACAAGTGAGTACCACGTGCAGCTGGAAATGGAAAGGAGAAAAGCCTTAACAACAACACCGTTTTTCATAGACACTTCACAATGTTAAAATTATTGATGTCAGTAAATTTGCTGATGATTGGCAACAACCCTTTCTGGAACAAATCAACTGCACCACAAACAAATATTCTCAAATATCCAGGTGAAATAAGTGAGGTTTTTCTTTCCTTAAGAGGTCTCTAGCATTCAAGGGGTTAAACAGTCCGATTGACATCATTGGGATTTTTGCCTCTTATTACATAGTTAGTTTGTTTCTGTTTTGTCATTGTACATATACCCAAAAAGGTTCCCAGCCATATTAATCTATTACTTTCACTCACAGTGTTTGCTTTTCTTGGTTTCCAGGATATCTCGGCTGTCAGAGTTGAGTTTTCGTGGTCTGCCTCTCCTACGTTTATTGGCGCCTGCATCGGTTTTATAACTTGAGAAACCATCTGATGAGACAAAAGGAGAGAGAAATGCATAAATATACTCAGAGACATTATATATGGGGAATTATTAGAGATAACATAGCAATAATTTGCTTACAACATACTATTAGGTCTTCTGTTCTATAAAAATATGCCCAGCACTCTGCAATCATACATTAAACTTACCCCTTGCTCTACATACTGGGCTTGATTTGCATTCTATGCTCCCTTTGGCAATGCACCCTTAATGCTCTAAGACAATCCTATGGCCCAGCTCATTCTCCTTACATTAGCTCACTCCCAACCAAATCAATTCTTGTACAGCAATGAAATAGCCCTTAAGCCAGAAGCAAAAAAAATGTTAAGCCATTGAATGCTAGAAAGATCTCCTACACATTGGAGGATTGTTTTTACCCTTTGGTGGGTTTTTTTGCATTTCTCTGGTTCAAGAAGGGTGATGTGGCAATGTCTTGACTTGATGGAGTCATGTCTTTTTTAGGTCTCATAAACCATGTTATTATGTATGGAAAATGCATTGGAGACCTTGCTACTATTTAAGGGGGTTAAAAATACCCAGTGAGAGTATATGTAAAATGGTAAATAAACTGACCAGATTAGTATATATAAAAAATGACCACAATAAATAAGACTGTGTGCTGCATAGGGATTTGGATTGGTCTGACCACTCCCTCAGGTTAGAATGTGGGCTCAAAAATCAAAATGTTACTTGCCTAATCTGCTTTATGGGAAGATGGTACTGCATACAAAAAAGGTCTGTCATACACTACCTTAATATGTCTTATTATTTAAACAAATGCTAGTGTGTAGATACCCAGACACTTTGGAGTATCTGAACTATAACTCTTTCATTACCTGTCTCATCCATTAAATTTAAAGAAAATAAAATGCATTTTATTCTCCATAGCTCCCCCACCTCCTTTTGTGTGTTTGGGGTTCAATGGGCACTCACCTCTGCTCATGTGACCTTTGATCTCCACATCATAGTCACTGTTCCTATCCTGGGGGCTGTATGCCTCTGTTCCTGCTGACAAAAATAAAATGAGGTGAGTGACCACTGAACTGCCAAACACCCCATCATTTGCTACACAATGTACATTGACTTAATTATCTGCCCAACTTTGTAGCTATCTCCCATATCCCTTCATGGATCATGTCCCACTTACCTGAGCCACATGAAGTTGAACTGGCTGGAGAGATGGGATCAGAGTAATAACCATGGTCTGTAGATATCCAGTAATTATCTTCATAGTCTGAAAATAAACACAAAAAGTAGAAGGATCAGTCTCCTCATTCCAATGTGATCCTTATGTGCTTAGTTAGAAGTGCTTCCCCATGACCTCCTGAGATTTTTTATGACCCAAACATAGATAACATATAGTGGTAGGCCGCCAGGGTTATTACCAACTCAGAGCCAGTGTTCCCTCCATTAATCCAGGAATGTGCAAATAGTGGTTTACAGTTGTTGTTGTTGGCCTGCAAATGCAATCATCTCTAGATGGCCATTGCTCAGCTGAGGATGAGAAAAGTTGTAGTCTCACAACCTTCAGGTTGTTCACACTTGCTTTAAGCTGTTCCAGGGGTAAGAGTTAAGATTACCCTCTAACCCCTTGTTTTACTTGGCCCTCTTGATATACCCATTTACTGGATATTGTTTATGATAGATGTATACAATACATTGCATCCAAGAAGTTAAACTTTTTTGTGTTTGTATGTGAAGGACCAGAAAAAGTGTATGGAGCTATGGGTAGAGTACACTGATATTTGGGATTGTGACTATTGTTGGGGCTAAGGGTTGCCTTGCCTAGAGGTGCCCAAGATATAAATCTGGCCCTGATTATATTAAGTCCTTTTTTCTTACCTGGGTCCTTCTTGATCTTGACTTGCAGATTGTCATCATTTCTGATGAAGTCGTATATCAGGTCCCAATCAGATGGAGAATCTGAAATAATAGAGAAGGTTTTTACTAATGAGCAAGAGCCAGGTGTGGTGTGGTGTGGTGAAGAGGCCAAAATGGCAGTCACACATGCAATGTGTATCACTCACCTGTCAGATGAAACTTTAACTCATATTCACTAGCGCCAGAGTCACAGGAATCGGAGATTTGAGAAGCTGGCCCTGAAAGGAAACAACCTAATACTTAGTGTCTAATAACGGCATTTATCTTTGATTTGATTTAATCAAGGCTCTGCATGATATAATAACGTGCATCTGTACTATAGGGTAATTGCTGCTCTGTTCAATGATGCACATGTCATTGATAATGGATATATATTGGATGTAAGCCAATTGCAGCATAGGACAAAAACGGTTAATGAGCACACTTTTGTATAATGATATAGAGCAAGGAAAATGTATGAATCCGCAAGAGCGGATATAGGCATAGAAGTCATGTGCATGCACTTTGATGTATGTACATGCATATAATCAATTTTTTTGTGTGCATACTAGTGCATACTCTTAAAGTTAAGACTTTAATGCAAGCAATCTTGAATTCCACTATATAGCACAAGCAGGAAAATTGATTAATTTAAGACTAATTTCCTCTGAACCTTAACACATGGTGTTATGGTGCAGAGCAAGGCAAGCCCTGAATTGCCCATAGACTCTAACATTACCTTTGACTTGAAAGAAATGGATAGCAGTGCTTATTATGGAAAAAATATATATTGCAGGGTTTAGCCTTTTGAGAAAAATTTGAGTACTCCCACTGCTTAAACATGTTCCACTCAAAAATGATTGCAGCTGAAACTAGTATTATTTTGTGTAGAATCTCCATACCCTGAAATTTGATGGTGTCACTATTGCTACAGAATTCTTTGTGCAGCTCTAGTCAGGTAACCATAAACCTCCATAGGCTATTGTAGCAATAGCGCCTCTGTAAAATCTCTGGCCATGGAGGCATGGTGCCCAAAAATTAGAATTTAAGCTACAATAACTTAAATACAAATCTCAGCAGTGGTAGTACAAACAATGTAATATATTTTTTATATAATTTTTCCAACATTAAACATTACAATTCCTTTAAAAGGACCATTTTCAACATATATAGCCTAGTGCATATTTAATAGGCATGTATAGCAAAAAAGTGGTTCCAGTGCTAATTTTAGCACTATATCATATTAGTACATCACCTTGTATCTGTACACAATACACTATAATGCATGTCTAAGTGATAAAAGTAAGGTGTAGTACTTACAGTCCCTGAGCCGGCAAAGGTCATCATACAGCTTGTCTCCAAGCCCGCCAAACATGGTATTCATGTCTTCCTTACTGAGCTGGCATAACTGTTGCCCATCCATTTCACACTGGGTCAAGTCCATAGTACTGGCGTCCCATTTGTTTTTCTCCACATGGTAACTGATCCAGTCTAAAACCTGTTGCTGAGACCACATAGCTGGCAAATCCTGTGACCATCCTGATGGCTGTGCTGTAGAGAACAAAACAGAGGGTCTTATTTAGCAAGCTAAAGAGTTGCAATTCAGGAGTAAATCAACTGCACCATAGGGTTGAAATTACAATTCTGTAAATTTCAGTTGATTTAAATGGGGCTATTAACCCCTTTAATGTTAGAGAGGTGGAATTTAATATTTGAATTGGCAAGACTCTAAGTAAGCAGAATAGATAGGAAGTAAGTGGGGTTACCTAGAGAAATTGACCAAAGCTGGAAAATCATTATTAACACTAAAAAATGGAGTCTCCGGGGTGCAGTTGGTTGGTGTCAGAAGTCCAAATGTTTAAGTTTGATAATGCTTGAAAGGATCTTGGGCCACTGAAATGTTGTAATGTCTTCACCCTATCTCATTGTGGATATCTTTCCTGCTAGCACTCCCATCTCACCCTTACTGCTTATGTACATCCTCCCAACACTACTAACCATCACTCTGCCATGAAATGATCAACTCTCTGTTAATTTCTAGTGTGTTTGTTATATTCATAGAAACATGGGGGAGATTCACTATGCAGTGATAAAGAGTTGATAAAGTGATGATGACTTCTCCAGTGATATCACTTCTCCAATTTAGTCTACACACTAAATTCTCCAAAGTTAGAGAAACCTTAGTGCATGGGCTCCACAGAATAACCTAGGAATTGGAGAAGTGATAAACCGGAGAATTCATCTCCACTTTATCACTTCTTTATCACCGTTTAGTGAATCTCCCCCATAGAATTTGAGAGCAAATTGGCCCAACACATTTATATCCCAAAAGTTCTTAAATTCATTTCTTGTCATTTCTATCACCCTTAAAGAACTTTTTTTTCCTGTAATAAACACAGGATTAATTCTAGGATAAAACAATAAAAATTCCCAATACTGCCTTGATTTAAACAGGAATTAAAACCCCTTGACTGCTAAAGAGATCTCCAGTGCATTGTGAAGCATTTAAAGGGATAGTAATACTTCGTTTTATCTTTATTTTATTTTGTAGGCATTAAAAAAACATGAAGAACGATATAAGTCTTATCTCTCAAACCTTTATGGTTTAAGAGATATTCACAAGCAAAGTATCCCCCCCCCCCCGTTCAGCCTAAGCAGAAGGGAGGTGCCCAGGTAGACTGCAGAAAGGGCCAATCTTCAATTAAGATAAGGGAAAAAGCTGAAAAACTTGTCAGGGGGGGGAAGGGCTTTCATTCTTTTCATACAAAGAAGATTGTCCCCTGCTGTTATCTGTCTGGTCTTACAACCAGATTCACATCTGAGAAAAGATGGCTTACACAAGGAAAAAGGGGAGGAAGGGGGAAACTTTGCTTGTGAATATCTCTTAAACCATAAAGGTTTGAGCGATAAGACATTCTTCATGTTTTTTTAATGCCTACAAAATAAAATAAAGTTAAAATGAAGTATTACTATCCCTTTAAGGGTGTTAAAATGTCCATCTGTATGAATGGGAAGTTTAAGAATTTTCAGTTGTCCACTGTGGTACAGTTGGTGTGACCCAGATTTGCCCCTCTTTTTCTTTGTGTATATGGACCTTAGTCACCCAAACATTTAATTTTAGATCATGATCCCTTGTTCTAGATTTCCTGGTTCAGAAAAATGGTTCACTGATGATCTTTGTTACATTCCTTTATCCATTTGCTAATTTTTCTCTTTTCTCATCCTCTCTCTAATCTTCTTTGATCCCAAACATCTCTGCCCCCCATTACACAAACAAACAAGCATGCACGTTTCTTCCCTCCTCATATTTCAGGTACCTGTCAATTCACTGGTCAGTTCTGGGATGGCTAACGTAAGGAATTTGTCTTGGCTTGGCAGAATGTTATCTGGCACAGACTGAGCTTGAACTACTGGATACAAGGTGGTGAAGTAGTTGTTAAAGATGCTGCCAATCTCAGAGCTTCCTCCTGCCATAGTTGGCTCTATGGTTGAAATAAAAAACAGAATTTAGAGACGAACCTGCTGCTTTTTTCTGCCTACATGCAATTAACCAAATAAACAAAATATATAACCAAAACACAAAGCACGGTGCACTACTTACACAGAAATCAGGAGATAATAGGGTACAAATAAAAATTCCAAAAGTCCCAAACAAATTAAAATTTTTAAACCTATTGAATGCTAGAGAGGTTTCCAGACCTTTGTAGCAATCAAGGGATTTAAAAAAAAAAACATAAATGGGATTTTTGATTTCCAGACTATGGGGCAGTTGGCTTGCCTTTGATTAATTCATCTCCTGCTTTTTGCATAAGGCTTCAAGAGTGAAACATGATTCAAATTCTATGGTTATTTTCCTTCTATATATTGATTTTGTTATAACAAATATATATATTTTATAATAACATTTTTAATCAACATACACTGTAAAAATAGGGTTAAATTACATTTTCTTAATGAGGTCCACAATTAGGCCATTCTGTACCTCTGGACTTACAGCATCATCCTTTTGCGCCTAGGAGAAAAACCCCACACGCACACTGTGGAACCATAGCTTATTAGACTGCCCTTCACTCTGGGTATTAACAGTCTAATGAAGGAAATGAATCATCTTGAAGTCCCATCACCCACTATCCTGTCATGCACAGTCCCTTTATAATCTTCATGTGGATGGTGTATCTTGCAAATATTTCTAACCTAAGAGGTGTTAAAATAAATCTACTCAATAAGGGCCACTATTAGGCCAAACTGCACTTGTGTACTCATGACCAATCTGCTTTCAGCAAGCAATGGAAGAAAAACTTTTCTGGGGGAACATTTGGGGACCCCTGGGTTGGGGCAATTTCTGTTTAACCATTTGGGTGCCAGAGAGATATCCAATGCATTTCAAGGCAATGCATTGGGTACCTTTCTGGCACTCAAAGGATTAAATCTCTTATCCACAAAACAAAACTCAAACAATTGGAGTTCCAGGGGACCTTGAACTTCCTTCCCAGATCTTGTAGATCAAATTATATGCCTGTTTGTTATGTCATTGGCAAACTGTAAGCTCTCAGGAGCAGGGTCCTCTCTCTCCACTTGTTTCAGTTTGTACATGTATGTCACATTTTTCTGTTTTTATATACACTAGGGTGACCACACGTTCCAGAATGCCCAGGACTGTCCCTTATTAGGGGTCTGTGTCTCGCGTCCCAGATCACCCCCCCCCCACCACCGGGACAACAAAGAGCCCCGGAATTGAGCAACATGCGCCAGTCCAGCCAGCCAATGAGGACATTACAGCAAATACATTTTATTGGCTGGCTGGACTGGTACATGCGAGACAGCTGGGATGGAGCAGGTATGCTGGTTCTGAAAGTGAGACCCGCGGCTGAGGCTCCCGCTGGCTCTGACCATCTTTCTGAGGCTGACACAGAGTAAGAGTTCCTACTGGGAACACATACTATGTCAGCCTCAGAAATATGGTCAGCGCCGGCGTGAGCCTCAGCCACGGGTCTAGGGTGACCATATGTCCTGGAATGGCAGAATGGAAATGCGGTCACCCTAATATACACCCTATTGTACAGAGTTACAAGATATGTTGGTGATTTATACATAAAAGATAATACAAGATTATGATAATATAATATTAATAACTAGATGAAGAGGCCGTTACACGGGCCACAGTGCCACTGCCAGCCGGTCATGGGGCAGTCATGCTCAGTAGAGACTGCCCGCGCCACGGCTGATACAGAGCGGGACGCCACGGGCAGTCTCTACTGAGCATGACTGCATCGTTACACACGTTTTAGTGAATTATTATGTAGGATAGTATTAAGGGTACTAATGCTCTGTTCCTTGTTACTCCAATCCTTTTGGCATCCATGCTGTCCCCCAGAAGGTACAGTGCAGCGCGGCCGCTGCAATTGGAACAATTATGGAACAAACCAACTGCACATCATAGGAGACAAATACAAAAAAAACAAACTTGATTTAAAATATTTTTTTAACCCCTTGAATGGTAGAGATTTCTCCAACGCATTACAAAAAAATACGTTGAAGACCTTTGGCATTCAAGGGTTTAAATGACCTTATTTAATTCACTGGGAATTTTGGAAATTTGTATTTATTTCCCTTCTGATACAGTTGATTTTCTCCACAATTACTCCAGTCCATCTAAAGATTTCAGTCTCAGCTCATTTATTCAAATGGGGCTCCTTTCTTTAACTCTTTGCGTGCCAGAGATGCATCCAACTCATTGCAACAGGTTGGATCTTCCATTGAAAGGGTTAAGCTGAGATGCAGACATCCTATATAGCAATATATGTGTATATATATATATATATATATATATATATATATATATATATATATCAGGGCTCAAAATTTCCACTCACCACTAGCCAATGGCGAGTGAAAATTTAGCCCTGGCGAGTAGAAATTCAGCCCTGGTGGGTATGTTATGGTTTGCAGTGGTGAGTAACTTTTCAGGTCTGGCTAGTAGTAAAGGACTTCAAATTTTAAGCCCTGTATATATATATATATATATATATATATATATATATATATATATACATATATCTATGTAGATAATTCAAGCCGATGTAATAAGAAGAACTCAGCTAATTCTGGATCAAACCAACTGCACCACAGGGGACAAATACATATTTTCCGAATACCTCCTGATTTAAGTGGGGCTTTTTAATGCCTTGGTCTCCAATATATTGCCCCACAATGCTTTGGAGACCTCTCTAGCATTCAGTGGGGGCTATGCATTAAGGAGTGATAAAGAGGTAAATAAGTGCAGATAACTTATCCAGTGATAACAATTCTCCATTTCCTATGTTATTCTATGGAGCCTATGTACCAAAGCTGGAGAAATCTTAGTGCATAGGCTCCATAGAATAACAAAGGAACTGGAGAAATGATATCACTGGAGAAATCATATCTGCTTCACCATTTTATCACGCCTTTGTGTATCTCCCCCAAGGAGTTAAAATCACCTTTTAAATCTATGAGAAATTTCATTTGTCTCTTATGGTGCAAATGTTTTGCCTCAAAATGAATCGAGTTCTTGTTAGTGCATACACCTCATTTTAGCTGATTATATAAAAAACTTGCAATATAAATGTATAAAATACATAGTAACATAACATAGTAACATAGTAGTTTAGGTTGAAAAAAGACTTGCGTCCATGTAGTAAAAGAAAGAATTACAGTAAAAACAATTACTCTATGTAACATAAAGAATAACAGTTACCCTAAGAAATAACACCTCTTCTTTATGACAAGCCATTCTAGATACACAAGGCAGATACAGGGGAACTTGTAAGATTACAATATAAAAAGATTGGTTTCATTCTTAGAAGTAAAATTAATCCCAAACTGTAGAAGTAAAATTAATCCAACATTTTACTCAAGGGACTCAGATTTATTTCCCTACCTGTGCAGTGTTCCAGCAGCTAGAATAATCCACAAGATTTCTTTGAAGCAGCTAATGACAGAATGAAACCAAATCTATTCAAACACATGTATATATAGATAAATACCTGTAACCAGACTCTAACTCCTCCCATACACATAGCAAAGGATGGGACTTTCCCCAGGTGTGTGCTATGTGCAGAGGCTGCATAGAAATTTGCATAGCACACATGATATCTGAGCCTTACTGGGAAGATAAAGACAGTTGGTTTAATTATTGTCCTAGAGACCAAGGTTTAAACACTGAGGTTGGTGTACTAAGAAGAGCTGGAGCTATTCTGGATCAAACCAACTGCAGTATTGGGATTTTAACCCCTTAAAGGTTACAGAGGACTCCAATGCATTGTGACCTCTATAGCATTCAAGGGGTTAAAAGCCCCAGTTAAATGAATGGTAATGTTTATTTTTTTTAATTATTCCCTATGGTTCAGCTTGTTTCCTCCAACATCTCACCACTTTTTCATGGTATATCAACCCCACAGTATTATCTGAGAGCCAGACTGCCATTTCTTTTTCTTTTCCCTCCGAAAGACCAGTGGCTTTTGTTTCATAAGAAATCCCTGAGGAAACAGAACAATTAAGCACTTTAACCCTTGGATGCTAAAGTTGTATCTTTCTAGAATCCAATGGGGTTAACATTGTATTTAATGTTTCAGGATGCTAATTGGTACCAATAACAAAACTAATCAGCTGAAATGTATTAGGTAAAAGAAATCAGGTAATTATACTGTGCAATATTTTTTTTATAGAAGAGACTAGGATGTAATGTATATTACAAGAGAAATCTAGAATCTCTGAAATTATTTAATTTTAACCACGTCCACTGGTAGTCACAGCACTACACATATAGTGTATGACTCCTCAGCCTTGTTTCATTGTCCACTGGTAGTTACAGAACTATACGTATTGAATAACACCTTACTTATTGCAATGTCTAATGGTATTCACAGAACTACACATACGCTGACTTACACCCCATCCTTGCTGCACTGTTCACTGGTAGTTACAGAACTGCACATATATAGTCTGACCTCAGCCTTGTTGCATTGTCTACTGGTAGTCACAGAACTACACATACATTATACATTGTCAGACACATCAGCCTTGTTGCATTGTTTACTGGTAGTCACTGAACTACACATGCATTGTCTGACACCCTAGCCTTGTTGTAATATCCACTGGTAGACACATAATGTCTGACACAGCAGTTGCACTGTCCAATGGTAATTACAGAACCACCATACTGTTTGATGCCCCAGTCTTTTTCCCTGTCTTCTGTTCTTCACATAACCACACTTACAATGACTGCAGCCATACATTTATTTAGTTTGTAAGGCTGTTAGGAGCGTCAGAGATAAGCTCCTCAGTTCTGCATGTATTAAGAAAAGATGAATTTTGTGTACTAACTAATAAATCTTTTTCTCTTTGTCCATGTGGAACACAGGAACCATGGGATAAAGTATCCTTCACTCAGTAGGGCAAGGTATTTGCCTTAAAAGAGCTCTCTGGAAGCAAAGACTTCTTCCCTTCTCCACTTTGTCCCCACCAGTCATGTTCAGCTTTTATTAATAGCAAAGCTCAAAAACAGAAGGGAAGCAGGAAAGGGGAGCCATCTGAACCCAAGAACCCAAGCGACCTCTCCAAAAGGGAAGTCCTGTGTTCCACATGGAGTTAATTGATAACTGTGCAAAATTCTCTTTTCTCTTTTGTTCAACGTTGAACACAGTAACCCTGGTGATATACCAAAGCTATCCACCAAGATTCCAGTGAGGGAGAGAAAAACCCCTCAAAACACAGACCAGTTCTAACAGATCTTAAAGGGGATCTATCACCCCTATACAAGTTTGTCTAAACAGTTTTTATAGCGACTAGCTGGAATATTCTTTTCATTCTTTTTAAAAATTTAGCCAAAATCAAACTTGTAAAGATTATCCTGTGCCTGCCTTCCAGACAGACTGTCACTCTTCCTCTGCTCCCCTCCCTCGATCCAGCCTCTTCCGATGATGGAGGATTTCTGCATGTAAGCTGGAGCACTCTCATTGGCCCAAGGTGCCCCCCAGCCTGTCAGAATGGCACCTGTGAAGTAGGAAAGGAGTCTTCGCCTCCAGTGAGCCTTTTAAGGCAGGTGTCCTGCCCTCCTGACTGGAGGATATTTTACCTAGTGGTTCCTGTGTTTGACATTGGACAAAGGAGAAAAGTATTTATTATCATCTAGAAAGCACTTCCTCTTTAAACACGTATAGTATTAATATCAGTATGCTTTGGTCCCAGGAGAGCATGGTCAGTTAAGCATGTCACTGACTTGTGTACAGCCTGAACTTTGAAGAGACTTACACAGTAAAAATGTGAATGTTATTGATACACATTGGTTCATAGAGGGATTGACTCTTTACAATGTTGCTACCAATAGTCGTAATAAGAGCTATGTTTTTACCATTATTGAAAAGGGAACGGAAAGGGACGAAGAAAAGGATAGTACGAGTGAGAGCAGGACAGGTCAGCTGCCTTTGCGTGCTGCAAGAAGTGCTGCCCCTTCTGCCAGTGCCACCATTGCTGTACCTGCTGCCAGATGTGCTGCCCCTGCTGCCACCAGTGCTGTTCCTGCAACCACCATTGCAGTACCTGCTGCCAGACATGCTGCCCCTGCTGCCACTAGTGCTGTACCTGCTGCCAGATGTGCTGCCCATGCTGCCACCAGTGCTGCCCCTGCTGCCACCAGTACTGTACCTGCAACCACCATTGCTGTACCTGCAAGCACCATTGCTGTACCTGCAAGCACCATTGCTGTACCTGCTGCTAGTGCTGAACCTGCTACCACCAATACTTTGCCTGCTCCTAGTGTATCTTGTAGTACTCAGGAGGGGGGGAAGGAGAAAATGATACCAAGTGTGACAGCAAGGGACCCGAAGTCACACTTGCCATCCCCAAGCAGTTCCGCCAGTGCTTAGTACTACTACTACTAAGGTCCAGCAGATTGTTAGCATTAGGAGTGTAGGAGGGGGTAATCAACAACAATATCCTCATATTATTAGTGACTGTGAGACTGAGGAGGAAGACTCTGTGGCTGAACTTGAAGTGGTTGGTGTTAGTAGTAGTGTCAGTAATGGTGAAGAACCTGGAGTGGTAGGGGAAATATTTGAGAGAGTTCAGACTAGTGGTCAAGGGAGCCCACACCATTCCTAATGCTCTGGGAGTCCTCCTCACCTTCCCTTCACTACAGTGTCCAGGTGGAACATGATCCTGAAGAGGCCAGAACTCGTGTTGGGGGAGGAGAGCAGGCTCAGAATTAATACCACCACCAGCAGCAGGAGCACAGATCAGCTGCCTGTGCATGCTGCTACTGCTGCTAGTGCTAGTCTGCCTTCTTAAGGTGAAAAGGAAATGCCAAGAGTGACATTAGGGGACCCTCTGTCACATTGCTCGTCACCTCCTCCAAGCAGCAGTGAGATGTCTGTAATAGAGCAGCAGCAGCAACATGTAGGGACTAGTGGTGGTGGTGGTGATGACGATGGTGGAGAAGCTGGGGTGGAAGAGACATTGACGGCCTTTTTTAGCAGTAACTGAGAAGGAAGGGGAGACAGGGATGAGGATGGGCATCCCCACCACCACCAGTAGCAATGACATTTTGGAGACATTACACAGATCGTTACTGTGCTTCCAGTCCAGTCTCACTATGATTTATTCTCTGCTTTTGTTTGTGTTCGTCCAGATACTACTATGTTTGTGGTTTGACCAGTAGAAAGTTTAGGAGGACTAACATGCTTTACAAATGAATTCACTAACTTTGTGTGCCGCTTGATGTGTGTTTCTTATTGACTGCTACTTTATTTCCACCGGATACTTATGATGTGGAATTTGAAGATATGTCTACAGATGTCGTTTGATAAACGCTTTGCTTATTGACTGTCATCTAACATACATTGGATGCTTATAAGGTTGTAAAATAATTATCTATTTAAAGAAATAAATCACCCAACGCGTTTTGTGTTGGAACAACACTTTCTCAAGGGTCAAAACAAATTAGAAACAATTGACCCTTGAGAAAGTGTTGTTCCAACACAAAATGTGTTGGGTGATTTATTTATTTAAATAGATAATTATTTTACAAGTTTGTTTTAAACTGTATCTTACTTAATAAAACATTTTGGAACCTCGATGGATTTGAGAATTTGAAGACATGTGGCTTATAAGAGGTGGATTATGGAGCAAATATTTGCTTGAATCTGGTAAGCATTTTTGATTACTGGGGGTCACAATAATACTTACAAAAACAGCTGGTGCTCTTAGAGGGATCTGCGCCCTTCTCTCTTTTGTATTGTTCTACAGATGGATTGTACCTCCTATTATAATGTGTGTGTGACTATTCACTTACCATACCTCCCATATACTGTAATGTAAACTGTAAAGTTGTAAGTACACTTGTTGGCACTATGTAAATAAAATATATATGCATATAGAAACATTGGGTTTATATCACATTTCTTGTTGTGCAGCGTTCCTGTTGTTTGCCACACACAATGCATTGCAGGAAGTAGGACGAACTCTTGATTAATGAGTCAATATATTAACCTGTGAAATTTTAAGCAGGCAAAGAAATATGTTTATTTCCTCCACATTAGACAGTTGAATATTTATGATGAACCCATTGCGTGGCAGCGGGGCATCCAGCACATTACATTACTTGCAATTTCTTATATATTGATGCAAGACAATAAAGATACTCAAAGGACATACTCTATGAGTTATAGCCTATGTCACTGGTTCACAAACGGTGTGGGGGATGTATAATAAGCCTTAGTGTATTCTTAAGAATTGTTGCTAAAATTCACAATGCCTGGTCATATTTATAAAGAAATAAAGTCACGTTTATAAACATGTCTATCTGAGCATATTCTGAGAATATTCTGTGAAAATTCTCACCTGCGAATATATTTTTGCACACATAGCTGTCACTTTATACTTCCATTGAGAACAAGTTATACCTGCCGTTAAGATTTAATCCATAAAACAGCCTTTATTTTTGGTGCAATGAGCGAATTTCTTTATAAATACATTGGGACACAATTCTTATGTGGCCAAGGCCATTTCTACTCCACTTTACAAAAAAGTCAACTAACTGGAGTTAGCATTTAGCAAAATGTCGCTAGATGTTTATACATATACTTACCGTAAAATCTCGACAATAAAAACCACAATTTTACCCCACTTCACCTTATGTGAAGTGGGGGGTGCGTATTATACATGAAAGTTTTTTTTTTTAATTAGTGCTTACAGATACCCTCCCTCCACTGGCCCAATTCACTATCACAATAAGGCTTACTTGCTCCCACTGATGTCCCCACTGAGGTCCACTCTCACAATATGGCTTCCGGTACTTCTTTCCACTGACCCATCTTCCCTGCGGGCGGCATGCTTGCATTTACCTCCCTCTTCCTTCATGGGCTTTCAGGATCTTCCGCCTCCACCCAATGGTAATGCCCTGACACAGGAGAAGGGGAGGGATGGGAGGAACTTTGAATGTGAATATCTCTCAAACCATAGTGGTTTGAGAGGTAGGATTTGTGGCATATAGTTTATTTTTTGAACCTCTACAAAACTCTAAGCATTTTTCATGGGACATTACTGACCATTTAACTATATTTTATTATAACAATAGTTTATGAGAAGTTCAGCCTTATTTATGTGTTAATCAGTGCACATTAGACAGTATTGGCTGGCGTAGCCATATTTCAGGTTGCCTGTGGAACATGGAGGAGATTTATAAAAATGGAGTTAGGTGTAAATTGTCTTTAAAGTGGAGTTAAAATGCATTTTGTTATTTATAAACTGTGTAACGTCAGTTTTCTTGCATGTAATGCCACCTAGTAGAGGTTGAGGAAAATTGGCGTTAGGGAGAAGGAAAATATTGGAGCAGCGAATTTATAAAGAATTGTCACATTTTGTGATAGATTTGCGACAATATTATCACGAGAATTTTAACACCATGTGTAGGCTGTACTTGAGCATTCCAGGCGTTAAAATATTCATAGTAACGCCATATTTATAAAAACTCATTTAAAACATTTATAAATCAGACCTGGCGTTATCGTCACTTGCCATGCTTTAAGGACAGTTCTTTAAATGGTACGAAGAATGTTTTTTTATAAATTTCCCTCATGGAATCTTAGTACCTGGCAGGTGGCTTTTCCAGTCAAGTATTCCCTGATTTGAAAAAAAACGACAAACAAATTCAACTAAATATCTCTTAAACTCGTGTTTAAATAAATAAATAAAAAATGGCATACATACCATATAGGGGATTTTGAAGATTCTTTCAAAATGGTTTGAAATGTTACAAGGTGTTAGCTCCACTTTAAATCTGCATCAGTATGTGTGCATAATACATTTATAAAGAACTTTCTCTGCAGAACCCTAGATTATCTGCATTGTTGTGAACAGACTGTGTGATTGAACACATTTTGTAAAGGTGCTGGTTGCGAAACCAGATTGTTCCACACCAGCTGATCCAGGGTGCAACCAGGATGGGAGTACATTGGGAACGGTGGCGAACCAGGGCCAGTAGATGAGTACCAGAACAGAACAGGACCAGGAACCAAACAAGAACAGATGAGAGAAGCCATGGTCAGGAGGGAGCTGATGTCAGTAGCCAGGAGTCACTAGAGATAAGCCTTGGT
Organism: Rhinophrynus dorsalis; assembly: GCA_037306005.1. Lineage (NCBI taxonomy): Eukaryota > Metazoa > Chordata > Amphibia > Anura > Rhinophrynidae > Rhinophrynus > Rhinophrynus dorsalis. The sequence continues at coordinate 292,205,820 of CM074719.1, forward strand.
CAGATGAGAGCCAAGGTGTCATGGTTTGTTAAGACAATCAGACACAGAGTTAGGTAAAAACACAACTTTACTGAAAAGTTAATGCAGCCCCGTAGGGTAATATACACGTACACACATATATCTTTTATTAGACAGAAAGCAATACAAATAAGAGCAATGTTGGCTCTACCAGCCCTGCCAATATACCGGGCAAGGCAGCCAGAGGATTGGGACTTGTGAGGTGAGGCTCTATCGGCCTTGCCAAGATACCGGGCAAGGCAGCCCCTAGACAGGAGGCTAAAACTGGCTCTACCGGCCTTGCCAATACTGGGTAAGGCAACCCAAGGAAACAGGACAGGTTCTACCGGCCTTACCATATACCAGGCAAGGCAGCCAATTGACAGGAGATAACACCGGCTCTACCGGCCTTGCCAATACCGGGTAAGACAACCCAAGGAAACAGGACAGGTTCTACCGGCCTTACCATATACCGGGCAAGGCAGCCCATAGACAGAAGATAATGGCAACCACTCGCCCAAGTGACTGGAAGGTGGGACAACAGTCACTAGGTGATAATGAGGCTAAGTCAGTAAGTAGGCCGCCAGCAGCAGAGATAGTGAAGGGTGTGGAGCTAACAGTGCTCTCACAGATGGAACGCCATACCACTATAGTAGCAACCAGTTGTGCATGAAGCAAACCAGTACCCAGTACGTGGAACGCAAACAATACTGCAAGACAGCCGGGTGGCTTGAGGAGCGAACCAGTACCCCGTACGTGGAATGCTAACAATACTGAAACAGCCGGGTGGCTTAGGGAGCAAATCAGTACCCTGTACGTGGAACGCTTATGAATACTGAGACAGCCGGGTGGCTAGAGGAGCGAACCAGTACCCTGTACATGGAACGCTAACAATACTGAGACAGGCGGGTGGCTTGAGGAGCGAACCAGTACCCTGTACGTGGAAAAATATCAATTCTGAGACAGCCGGATGGCTTGAGGAGCGAACCAGTACCCTGTACGTGGAACGCTAACAATACTGAGACAGCCGGATGGCTTGAGGAGCGAACCAGTTCCCTGTACGTGGAACGCTATCAATACTAAGACAGACGGATGGCTTGAGGAGCGAACCAGTCCCCTGTACGTGGAACGATATCAATACTGAGAAAGCCGGATGGCTTGAGGAGCGAACCAGTACCCTGTACGTGGAACGCTATCAATACTGAGACAGACGGATGGCTTGAGGAGCGAACCAGTCCCCTGTACGTGGAACGCTATCAATACTGAGACAGCTGGATGGCTTGAGGAGCGAACCAGTACCCTGTACATGGAACGCTATCAATACTGAGACAGCCGGATGACTTGAGGAGCGAACCAGTACCCTGTACGTGAAACGCTATCAATACTAGCAGACAGCCGGATGGCTTGAGGAGCGAGCCAGTACCCTGTACATGGAACGCTATCAATATTGAGGCAGCCGGATGGCTTGAGGAGCGAACCAGTACCCTGTACGTGGAACACTAACAATACTGAGACAGCCGGGTGGCTAGAGGAGTGAACCAGTACCCTGTACGTGGAACGCTAACAATACCGAGACAGCCGGATGGCTTGAGGAGCGAACCAGTACCCTGTACGTGGAACGCTAACAATACTGAGACAGCCGGATGGCTTGAGGAGCGAACCAGTACCCTGTATGTGGAACGCTAACAATACTGAGACAGCCGGGTGGCTGTCAAGCAACCAGTACCCGCGTATTGAATAACCAGCAAGATAGTAATGTTGCCAAGGCAACTCAGGAACGTCAGATGACTGAAGACGACTGGACAGGAACCGGCAGATGGAAGCAGGAACCAGCATGCAGACGGTCAACTGGAATCAGGAACGACGGCGGAGACTGGCAGCAGGAAACGGTGGCTCAACCGGATCCGACGGAGGCAGGAACTATTCAACTGGAAACACTGGAACAGGTTGAACACAGGTCGCAGGAACACAGCAAAGGACCGGGAACTCAGGAACAAGGTATATACTCAACAGCATAGAGACAACACGAAAGGGCAACCAAAGGGTGCCCAGGCTAGGTTTAAATAGGCAATACAGTGCAGGCTGAAAGCAGCCAGCCAATGGAGAGCCCCATACTGGTGAAAGACAGAAAAGGAGAGCAATCACGGGCACCGTGATACTAGGTCAGTAGCCAGGAGTCAAGAGATAAGCTGTGGTCCTGAGGGAGCTGAGGTCAGTAGCCAGGAGTCAAGAGATAAGCCTTGGTTAAAGGGAGCCGAGGTCAGTAGCCAGGAGTCAAGAGGGGCAATGAGTTGGGGTGGAAGCCCATCGCAGCAAAGAAAGGAGAGCATTGCAAGGATTTATGCAGACAGCTATTAAAAGCAAACTCCGCCAGAGGAAGGAGCGAAAACCAGTTATCTTGAAGAGGACCCACAAAAAGACAAAGGAACTTCTTCAGGAACTGATTAGTCCATTCGATTTGCCCGTTTGATTGAGTATGGTAGGCAGAGGATAAATGGACTGCAATGCCTAGACGTGCACTAAAGGCTCTCCAGAACCGTGATGTGAACTGACTCCCTCTGTCGGAGACAATTTGAAGGGGCCACCCCTTGGAGACGGAGCACCTCCTTAATGAAAACCATAGTCAGTTGATGGGTGATAAGCAGTTTAGGCAGCAGAATGAAATGGGCCTGCCGAGAGAAGCAGTCCACAACAACTAAGATAACCGTGTGTTTCTTAGAGGGAGGCAGGTCTACCAAAAAGTCCATGACTATGTGTGTCCGGGGTGTTGAAGGTACTGGTAAGGGCTGCAAGAGGCATGAGGGTTTAGTTCGGGCTCACAATGGTGACAACTGCGAACAAAGTCCTCAACATCAAGTTGTAGGAAGGCCAATAAAAACAGTTGCTGAACTAGATCATTAGTTTGAGAGATACTGGGATGACCTCTGGTAGGAGATTGGTGAGCCCACTGCAGGATTTTGGTGCGATACAACACCAGAACAAATAATCGTCCGGGAGGACCACATTGGGTTTTGCCCAGTATGTGTGTGGATAAAGCAGAAACAATCCAGGAGGTCGGAATAATTATCTTAGGTGGCTCCTCAGAAGTTGAAGAACCAAAAAGTCAGGACAAGGCATCTGCTTTCACATTATTAGTACCGGGTATGAAGGTGATGGTAAAACAAAAACGTAAAAAAAAAAAGACCAGCGAGCTTGGCACGGATTGAGTTGTTTGGCTGATTCGAGGTATTGGCGTCCTTGTGGTCTGTGTAGGTAGTGAAAATAACCTCAGACCCCCTCCAGCAGATGATGGCATTTCTCAAGGGCTAATTTCATAGCCAGAAGCTCCTCATTGCCAAAGTCATAATTTCTCTCGGCAGGAGACAAGCAACGAGAAAAATAGGAACAAGGGTGCAACATGTTAGTTTTAGAGTCTCTTTGGGATAGGATGGCACAGACACCAGACTTAGAGGCATCAACCTCATGTAAAGGTTTGTTTGACACACAGACACAGTAGGTTTGGATAAAACACAATTTTATTGAACAATAAAGAAAACAATAACCCTCACGGGTCCTGTAATATATACATAATATAGTACAGACACAAGACAGGTTATACAGAGGTAGGCCCACACAGGTCCAGTATATGTAGATAGTCCAGAGATCAATATACTGACACAGGTCAGGCAGTTCTTGTGTGAGTCCCAGTTTATCAGTACTGAATGGGTTAATGTTAGGCAGAGAGTGTTGACAGGCCCTAATAGTGCAAGGCACTTTAAGAAGCTCAAACAAAGGTGAGAGCTCCAACTCGAGTAACGTCCAAGATAATGGAGACCAGACAATTGTGGACTGCTGTAGCAGTAACGAAGAGTGAGCAACCTGAGCACCGCCGTAGCGGTGACAGAGACTAAGCAACTTGAACACTGCCATAGCAGTAATGGAAACTGAGCAGCTTGAGCACTGCCGTAGCAGTAATGGAGACTGAGCAACTTGAGCACTGCCATAGCAGTAACGGAGACTGAGCCACTTGAGCACTGCCGTAGCAGTAACGGAAACTGGGCAACTTCAACACTGCAGTAGCAGTAACGGAGACTGAGCAACTGGGCACTGCCGTAGCAGTAATGGAGACTGAGCAACTGGGCACTGCCGTAGCAGTAACGGAGACTGAGCAACTTGAACCCTGCCGTAGCAGTAACAGATACTGAGCACTTAAGCACTGCTGTAGCAGTAACGGAGACTGAGCCTCTTGAGCACTGCCATAGCAGTAACGGAAACTGATCAACGTGAGCACTGCCGTAGCAGTAAAGGAGACTGAGCAACTTGCCCTGAGAGGCACCCAACCGGGAACTGCACGGGAGGCAGACAAATAGGAATGTCGCCTGGGCAACACTGAGGCAACCAAGACCAATCTGCAGCGAGCTGTCCGGAGACAGCGAAAGACTTGACACTACCCTAACCGGAGACCAGCCAGGGTGTGCAGAGGAGGCACCTCACCACAGCAGCCCAGCCGGGCAGGATCCACCCACACACACACAGAGCAGGAACGTAGGCCAGTCCGAGTTGGTAGACCATGAAGGAACGTCAGCCAATCCAAGTCGGTGCACAGAGCAGGAACGTCAGCCGGGCCGGGTCGGTACACAGAGCAGGAACGTCAGCCAATCCAAGTTGGTATACAGAGCAGGAACGACAGCCGGGCCGGGTCGGTACACAGAGCAGGAACGTAAGCCAATCCAGGTCGGTACACGGGCAGAGACAAGAAGCAGAATGGTCAGGCAGTCCGGGTCGGTGCACAGGCAGGAAACAAGATGCAGAGTCGTCAGGCAGGCCGGGTCGATACACTGAGATCTCACAAATAACATCACAAAAGGGCACTGGAGAAGTGCCAGAACCCAGAATTTAAGGCCAAATGCTGGGTGGGACAATAACAGAGTAGCCAATAGTGTAAGCAGGAGTGGAAACTGACAGGATGTTGCCAAATGGCACGTGTACCGTGACACCTCAACAATAAAGGGTCTAGAAACATCAGGGTATCTCAGAATCGGTGCTGATGTGAAGGCAGACTTGAGAGAAGCAAAAACGGCTTTGGCTTCAGGTGTCCATTCCTGAGGATTTACCCCTTTCTTGGTTAAGGCAGTGAGAGGGGCAACTACGTTGGAGAAATCCTGGATAAACCGTCTATAGTAATTAGCAAACCCTAGGAACCACTGCACTTGTCGCAGGTCTGTGGGCTGTGGCCAATGGGTACCAGAACTGGAGACAATGTAGCCTAGGAAAGGGAGCTGATTCTTTTCAGACTCACAGCTCAAGATTTATGTACAATCCATTGTCTTTGAGTTGCTGCAGAACTTGCTTGATATGTACTCTATGAAGACTGAGCGTCAGAGAGAAGATTGGTATGTCATACAGATAGACAACTACGTGAGACGTCAGTGTCACGGTTTATTATGACTCTCAGACACAAGTTTTAGGTAAAAATCAATTTTATTGAAATAATAAATTTGATAACGTAGGATGGCAATCACATACATACATACAGATATATTCAGAATATAACAAGACAGAAGGCAGACACTACCGGTCCTGTCAATATACCGGACAGGACAGTCTGAAGTAATAGAATGTTAGGCTCTACCGGCCTTGCCAATACCGGGTAAGGCAACCTGCAGATGGAATCGCATAACGGTTCTACCGGCCTTACCAAATTACCGGGCAAGGCAGCCTCAATAGATTCATAATGTAGGCTCTGCCGGCCCTGCCAATACCGGGTAAGGCAACCTCAGATGGAATGTGGCAAAAGGTTCTACCGGCCTTAGGTTTGCTCCTAAGCCTTACGGCTATACTAACTCGCTTGTTACACCAGTGTGCGGTCACTGGTTTGCTCCTAAGCCTATCGGCTATACAATTCAGTGTTGGTCCCAGCGTGCGGACGCTGGTTTGCTCCAAAGCCTTGCGGCTTTGCGATTCCCCTGTTAGTCTCAGTGTGTGTACACTGGGTTGCTTACGATCCTGTCCATTTGCCATTACCATCTGACTGCTGCTACTATCTCTGGGCTGCCCTGCCCGGTATTGGTAAGGCCGGTAGAACCTTTTGCCACATTCCATCTGAGGTTGCCTTACCCGGTATTGGCAGGGCCGGTAGAGCCTACATTATGAATCCATTGAGGCTGCCTTGCCCGGTAATTTGCTAAGGCCGGTAGAACCGTTATGCGATTCCATCTGCAGGTTGCCTTACCCGGTATTGGCAAGGCCGGTAGAGCCTAACATTCTATTACTTCAGACTGTCCTGTCCGGTATATTGACAGGACCGGTAGAGTCTGCCTTCTGTCTTGTTATATTCTGAATATATCTGTATGTATGTGATTGCCATCCTACGTTATCAAATTTATTATTTCAATAAAATTGATTTTTACCTAAAACTTGTGTCTGAGAGTCATAATAAACCGTGACAGTACGAAAGGGCCATGACCTCAGACAGCAAAGGTGAAGGTAATGCACAGAATATCCATTGGAGGATGGATGTGCACGAGCAACGTTTGGATCAGTTGGCAGTTGCAATTCAAACGATCCTTGAACGCACAATACTTGCTTACAAATCTAGCTCTAGCCCGGTGGTCTCGCCAAGTCAGACACCGGAGAGTGATACCAGACCCCTAGGGGGCACTGTTAAAGGGTTAACGGCTTCTGCACCCTTGCCGCTAAGATACGATGGTGACCCTAGTCTCTGCAGAGGGTTCATCAACCAACTCGAGATTTTTATGGAATTGACGGCACACGCATTTCCCAATGATCGTAGTAAGGTGGGGTTTACAATATCTTTGCTCACTGGCAGAGCTTTGGCTTGGGCTAACCCCTTGTGGGAGAATGCTAAACCTTGTACTAAAAACTTTAGAGAATTTGTGCAATCCTTTCGAAGAGTGTTTGAGCCTCCTGGTAGAACCACCTCTGCTGCCAAACGCCTTATGGAGATACATCAGGGCAGGCGTACAGTAGGCGACTACGCCATCGAATTCCGCACATTGGCAGAAGAGGTAGGTTGGAATAACGAGGCATTATTGGCAGCTTTTTCTCAAGGCCTGAATGACCACATTAAGGACGAAATCGCTGCTAAAGATCTACCTATTGATCTAGATGACTACATTGAATATGTTATGATAATTGACTCCAGAATACGTGAGAGATCAATTGCCAGAGATCGTAAGTTACGGTCAAAGAATAATGAGCCTAGTGGCATGTTTTGCCCACCCATCCCTCCCCTGGCATTGAAGTCTAGTGAACCTGTACGGGAGACAAGTGAACCTATGCAAATAGGCTTCACTAGACTAACCAAGGCTGAGAGACTTTATCGCAGAAGACAAGGGTTGTGTTTATACTGCGGTAAAAAAGGGCATTTGCTAAATTCCTGTCCGGTACGTCCGGGAAACGCACACACCTAGGGTACCTTGGGGGACAGGCCCTAGGTGGTGTACAATCGTCCCCAGTGTCGGGCACAATGAAACCCACCATACAGGTGGTATTATCTTGGGCACAATGCTCTGTGGAGGTTTTGGCCTTGGTTGACTCTGGTGCAGCAGGGTATTTTATGGATAATACCTTTGCTGAATTGCACGGAGTTCCACGCATTGAAAGAGAAAATCCCTTGACTATTGAAGCGATTGATGGCAGACCCTTAGAACCGCCTCAGGTTATGTTTGAACTATGCCACTGTCTATGACTATTGGGGCACTTCACAAAGAAGAGCAGCAGTTTCAACTGATTAATTCTCCGCACCATGCGGTAATATTGGGCTTTCCGTGGTTACAGTTACATAACCCACAATTTGATTGGAAAAAGTGTGAAATTGCTGCTTGGTCCCAGTTTTGTATGGACAAGTGCGTCATCCAGCCTGTTAAGGTCCTGTGCACCTCCTCGGCTATACCGGATGTGTACCAACAGTTTGGCGATGTTTTTAGCAAAGGAGAGGCCAGTTTGCTACCTCAGCATAGACCTTATGATTGTTGCATCGAATTGCAGCCTGGGGCAGTACCTCCGAAAGGACGCACTTATCCATTATCTTGTGAGGAAAATAAGGCTATGGAGGATTACATTTCTGATGCCCTTGCTAGAGGGATCATACGAAAATCTACCTCTCCAGATGGGGCTGGGTTCTTTTTTGTAAAAAAGAAAAATGGCGAATTAAGACCATGCATTGACTACCGGGGCTTGAATAAACTAATGGCAAAAAATGCATACCCCATACCACTCATCACCAGGCTTTTTGACAGGCTTAAGGGCGCTTCGATTTTTACCAAATTGGACCTACGGGCCGCTTACAATCTGGTGCGCATTCGAGCAGGTGATGAGTGGAAAACTGCCTTTAATACTCGAGCTGGGCACTACGAGTATCTTGTAATGCCATTTGGGCTATGTAATGCCCCCGCAGTTTTCCAGGAACTGATAAACGATGTTCTGAGAGATATGTTACAGACATGTGTTGTGGTTTATCTGGACGATATACTGATTTACTTTCAAGACATGGCACAGCACATCAAAGATGTATCCGCAGTATTGCTACGACTCCGTGAGAACAAATTATTTTGTAAACCGGAAAAATGTGACTTTCATAGAACCAGTGTGCCATTCTTGGGGTTCATAATTGGCAATGATGGCATTGCCATGGACAAGGATAAGTTGTCAGCTGTCTTACAATGGCCAAAACCCAAGGGGCTTAAAGCCATACAGCGTTTCCTGGGTTTTGCTAATTATTATAGGCGGTTTATTAAGAACTTTTCTTCCATTGTTAAACCTTTGTCCAATCTTACGCACAAGGGCGCTAATCCTTTTTGTTGGCCGGTATCTGCTGAGAATGCCGTTGAGAATTTGAAGCTGGCATTTGCTGCTGCTCCTGTGTTATCCCACCCCAATCCTCTACTTCCATTTACGTTAGAGGTGGATGCCTCAGATATTGGGGTTGGGGCAGTACTTTCGCAACGACACGAGAAAGGTGGTACTCTCAGACCTTGTGGGTTTTTCTCTAAGAAGTTGACTGTCACTCAAGGCCACTATGAGATAGGTGACAAAGAATTATTAGCCATTATCCTCGCTCTTAAGGAGTGGCGTCATTTGCTTGAAGGTACCAAGACTCCCGTATTAATCCTAACAGATCATAAAAATCTGACTTATCTCTCGGAGGCCAAGAGATTGTCCTCCCGTCAGGCCAGGTGGGCACTGTTCCTGTCTCGATTTAATTTCATTGTATCATACTTACCGGGGTCAAAGAATATCAGGGCGGATGCACTGTCAAGACAATTTGAGGCCGACAGTGACAGAGTGGAAGCACCAGCACCCATCATCCAACCTGATAGAATACTGGCTACTATACGCACGAGTATCACTTCTCCTTTAGGGGAGGAGATCCTGGCCTCTCAGGGGTCCGCTCCCCATGAAACTCCAGTGGGCAAATGTTTTGTCGATGAACCATTTCGTACTAGGCTGCTTGAAACCTACCATTCCTCTAAGGCTGCGGGACATATTGGTAGAGACCAATTGTTATGGTCCCTTTCTCAGTTATTTTGGTGGCCCTCCATGAGAAACGATTGTGCCGAATTTACGAATGCCTGTGCCACCTGTGCCTGCGCTAAGACCCCGAGACATCTCTCTGTGGGCTTGCTTCAACCGGTGCCTAATGGCGAACGCCCCTGGTCTCATGTTTCCATTGATTTTATGGGAGAGTTGCCTATGTCCAAGGGGTACTCCTTTATATTCATGGTGGTGGACAGGTTTTCTAAAATGGCTCATTTCGTGCCCCTCCGTGGTCTTCCTTCAGAGAAGGAATTGGCAATGGTGTTCGCAATGGAAGTATTCCGGTTGCATGGAGTGCCTAGGGTACTGGTGTCTGACAGGGGGAGCCAGTTTGTGTCTAGATTTTGGAGGGCATTTTGCCAACAGATGGGCATACAGCTGTCCTTCTCCTCTGCCTACCATCCCCAGACCAATGGAGCCGCTGAACGAGCTAATCAGGGCTTGGAACAATTTCTCCATTGTTTCGTTACTGACCATCATGATAATTGGTCCGACTTGTTGCCTTGGGCAGAGTTCGCCAGGAACTGTGCGGTCAATTCTTCATCTTGGAGCTCTCCATTTCTGATTAATTATGGGTTCCAGCCCTGTTTTCTTCCAGACTCATTTCAGACGCAACAGATTCCAGCTCTGGATGAGCATATCGAGCAACTCCGTTCCACATGGGCACAAGTTCAGAGGGCACTTGGTCAGTCATTTCAGCGTCATCAGCGCCATGCTAATCGCAGAAGGCTTCCAGCTGTTTCCTTTCAGGTTGGGGATAGAGTATGGCTTTCCTCCAGAAATCTCAAGCTGCAGGTTCCGTCTAATAAGTTGGCTCCCCGGTTTATTGGTCCATACAGAGTTATTCACAAAATTAACCCTGTCTCCTATGCACTAGACCTACCTGCATCCATGCGTATCCATAATGTGTTCCATGTGTCCCTTCTTAAGCCTCTGGTTTGCAATCGCTATACTACCACACCTGTGGTGCCAGGACCTGTTGAGGTCGAGGGCCAGGAGGAGTACGAGGTTCAGAGCATTATTGATTCCCGTAGGCTTAGAGGAAGGGTACAGTACCTGGTACATTGGAAAGGGTATGGTCCTGAGGATCGATCATGGGTGGATAGTACGGACCTTCATGCACCTAGGCTAACTAGGGCCTTTCATGCCAATTACCCACAGAAACCTAGACTCTATTCTAGGAGAGGGGGTCTTTGAAGGGGGGGTACTATCACGGTGCCCGTGATTGCTGCAGTTCCTTGTCTGTCACCAGTAGGGGGCTGCTATTGGCTGTCTGCAGATAGCCCGCCTTTCATTGCCTATTTAAACCTGGATTGGGCACCCTTTGGTTGCCCTTTCGTGTTGTTTCTGACCTTCTTGCTATCACTATGCCAGTGATAGCTGGGCCTCTGTTCCAGTGTTCCTGAGTTCCTGTTCTCATATGTTCCTGAGTTCCTGATCTCTACTGTTCCAGTGTTTCCTGCATGCTGAAGTACTTCCAGTCCTGGTTCCGGCCTAGTCTCTGGTGTTGCAGTTCCTGCTGAACTTCTTCTCTGCTGTTTCCTGACCTGACTGATCGTTGCTGGTTCCTGTCATCGCATCGCCTGTCTCCTGTATCCTGGTGACCTCCTGCCTGGTCGCGTCGGCGACATTGCTTGTTACTCCAGTGTGCGGTCACTGGTTTGCTCCACAGCCTATCGGCTATACAATTCTGTGTTGGTCCCAGCGTGCGGACGCTGGTTTGCTCCTAAGCCTTGCGGCTAGGCAAACTCGCTTGTTACACCAGTGTGCGGTCACTGGTTTGCTCCAAAGCCTATCGGCTATACAATCTTGTGTTAGTCCCAGCGTGCGGACGTTGGTTTGCTCCAAAGCCTTGCGGCTAGACAAACTCGCTTATTACACCAGTGTGCGGTCACTGGTTTGCTCCAAAGACTATCGGCTGTACTATCCTGTGTTGGTCCCAGCGTGCGGACGCTGGTTTGCTCCAAAGCCTTGCGGCTATACAAACTCGCTTGTTACACCAGTGTGCGGTCACTGGTTTGCTCCAAAGCCTATCAGCTATACAATTCTGTGTTGGTCCCAGCGTGCGGACGCTGGTTTGCTCCAAAGCCTTGCGGCTATACAGACTCGCTTGTTACACCAGTGTGCGGTCACTGGTTTGCTCCAAAGCCTATCAGCTATACAATTCTGTGTTGGTCCCAGCGTGCGGACGCTGGTTTGCTCCTAAGCCTTACGGCTATACTAACTCGCTTGTTACACCAGTGTGCGGTCACTGGTTTGCTCCTAAGCCTATCGGCTATACAATTCAGTGTTGGTCCCAGCGTGCGGACGCTGGTTTGCTCCAAAGCCTTGCGGCTTTACGATTCCCCTGTTAGTCTCATTCCATCTGAGGTTGCCTTACCAGGTATTGGCAGGGCCGGCAGAGCCTACATTATGAATCTATTGAGGCTGCCTTGCCCGGTAATTTGCTAAGGCCGGTAGAACCGTTATGCGATTCCATCTGCAGGTTGCCTTACCCGGTATTGGCAAGGCCGGTAGAGCTTAACATTCTATTACTTCAGACTGTCCTGTCCGGTATATTGACAGGACCGGTAGAGTCTGCCTTCTGTCTTGTTATATTCTGAATATATCTGTATGTATGTGATTGCCATCCTACGTTATCAATTTATTATTTCAATAAAATTGATTTTTACCTAAAACTTGTGTCTGAGAGTCATAATAAACCGTGACACTCTCCCTGTCAGACACCAGTACCCTAGGCACTCCATGCAACCAGAATACTTCTCTGGCGAACACCATTGCCAATTCCTTAGCTGAAGGAAGACCACGGAGGGGCACGAAATGAGCCATTTTAGAAAACCTGTCCACCACCATGAATATAAAGGAGTACCCCTTGGACATAGGCAACTCTCCCATAAAATCAATGGAAACATGAGACCAGGGGCGTTCGCCATTAGGCACCGGTTGAAGCAAGCCCACAGGGAGATGTCTCGGGGTCTTAGCGCGGGCACAGGTGGCACAGGCATTCGTAAATTCGGCACAATCGTTTCTCATGGAGGGCCACCAAAATAACTGAGAAAGGGACCATAACAATTGGTCTCTACCAATATGTCCCGCAGCCTTAGAGGAATGGTAGGTTTCAAGCAGCCTAGTACGAAATGGTTCATCGACAAAACATTTGCCCACTGGAGTTTCATGGGGAGCGGACCCCTGAGAGGCCAGGATCTCCTCCCCTAAAGGAGAAGTGATACTCGTGCGTATAGTAGCCAGTATTCTATCAGGTTGGATGATGGGTGCTGGTGCTTCCACTCTGTCACTGTCGGCCTCAAATTGTCTTGACAGTGCATCCGCCCTGATATTCTTTGACCCCGGTAAGTATGATACAATGAAATTAAATCGAGACAGGAACAGTGCCCACCTGGCCTGACGGGAGGACAATCTCTTGGCCTCCGAGAGATAAGTCAGATTTTTATGATCTGTTAGGATTAATACGGGAGTCTTGGTACCTTCAAGGAAATGACGCCACTCCTTAAGAGCGAGGATAATGGCCAATAATTCTTTGTCACCTATCTCATAGTGGCCTTGAGTGACAGTCAACTTCTTAGAGAAAAACCCACAAGGTCTGAGAGTACCACCTTTCTCGTGTCGTTGCGAAAGTACTGCCCCAACCCCAATATCTGAGGCATCCACCTCTAACGTAAATGGAAGTAGAGGATTGGGGTGGGATAACACAGGAGCCGCAGCAAATGCCAGCTTCAAATTCTCAAAGGCATTCTCAACAGATACCGGCCAACAAGAAGGATTAGCACCCTTGTGCGTAAGATCGGACAAAGGTTTAACAATGGAAGAAAAGTTCTTAATAAACCGCCTATAATAATTAGCGAAACCCAGGAAACGCTGTATGGCTTTAAGCCCCTTGGGTTTTGGCCATTGTAAGACAGCTGACAACTTATCCTTGTCCATGGCAATGCCATCATTGCCAATTATGAACCCCAAGAATGGCACACTGGTTCTATGAAAGTCACATTTTTCCAGTTTACAAAATAATTTGTTCTCACGGAGTAGTAGCAATACTGCGGATACATCTTTGATGTGCTGTGCCATGTCTTGAGAGTAAATCAATATATCGTCCAGATAAACCACAACACATGTTTGTAACATATCTCTCAGAACATCGTTTATCAGTTCCTGGAAAACTGCGGGGGCATTACATAGCCCAAATGGCATTACAAGATACTCGTAGTGCCCAGCTCGAGTATTAAAGGCAGTTTTCCACTCATCACCTGCTCGAATGCGCACCAGATTGTAAGCGGCCCATAGGTCCAATCTGATAAAAATCGAAGCGCCCTTAAGCCTGTCAAAAAGCTTGGTGATGAGTGGTATTGGGTATGCGTTTTTTGCCATTAGTTTATTCAAGCCCCGGTAGTCAATGCATGGTCTTAATTCGCCATTTTTCTTTTTTACAAAAAAGAACCCAGCCCCAGCTGGAGAGGTAGATTTTCGTATGATCCCTCTAGCAAGGGCATCAGAAATGTAATCCTCCATAGCCTTATTTTCCTCACAAGATAATGGATAAGTGCGTCCTTTCGGAGGTACTGCTCCAGGCTGCAATTCGATGCAACAATCATAAGGTCTATGCTGAGGTAGCAAACTGGCCTCTCCTTTGCTAAAAACATTGCCAAACTGTTGGTACACATCCGGTATAACCGATGAGGTGCACAGGACCTTAACAGGCTGGATGACACACTTGTCCATACAAAACTGGGACCAAGCAGGAATTTCACACTTTTTCCAATCAAATTGTGGGTTATGTAACTGTAACCACAGAAAGCCCAATATTACCGCATGGTGCGGAGAATTAATCAGTTGAAACTGCTGCTCTTCTCTGTGAAGTGCCCCAATAGTCATAGACAGTGGCATAGTTTCAAACATAACCTGAGGCTGTTCTAAGGGTCTGCCATCAATCGCTTCAATAGTCAAGGGATTTTCTCTTTCAATGCGTGGAACTCCGTGCAATTCAGCAAAGGTATTATCCATAAAATACCCTGCTGCACCAGAGTCAACCAAGGCCAAAACCTCCACAGAGCGTTGTGCCCAAGATAATACCACCTGTATGGTGGGTTTCATTGTGCCCGACACTGGGGACGATTGTACACCACCTAGGGCCTGTCCCCCAAGGTACCCTATGTGTGTGCGTTTCCCGGACGTACCGGACAGGAATTTAGCAAATGCCCTTTTTTACCACAGTATAAACACAACCCTTGTCTTCTGCGATAAAGTCTCTCAGCCTTGGTTAGTCTAGTGAAGCCTATTTGCATAGGTTCACTTGTCTCCCGTACAGGTTCACTAGACTTCAATGCCAGGGGAGGGATGGGTGGGCAAAACATGCCACTAGGCTCATTATTCTTTGACCGTAACTTACGATCTCTGGCAATTGATCTCTCACGTATTCTGGAGTCAATTATCATAACGTATTCAATGTAGTCATCTAGATCAATAGGTAGATCTTTAGCAGCGATTTCGTCCTTAATGTGGTCATTCAGGCCTTGAGAAAAAGCTGCCAATAATGCCTCGTTATTCCAACCTACCTCTGCTGCCAATGTGCGGAATTCGATGGCGTAGTCGCCTACTGTACGCCTGCCCTGATGTATCTCCATAAGGCGTTTGGCAGCAGAGGTGGTTCTACCAGGAGGCTCAAACACTCTTCGAAAGGATTGCACAAATTCTCTAAAGTTTTTAGTACAAGGTTTAGCATTCTCCCACAAGGGGTTAGCCCAAGCCAAAGCTCTGCCAGTGAGCAAAGATATTGTAAACCCCACCTTACTACGATCATTGGGAAATGCGTGTGCCGTCAATTCCATAAAAATCTCGAGTTGGTTGATGAACCCTCTGCAGAGACTAGGGTCACCATCATATCTTAGCGGCAAGGGTGCAGAAGCCGTTAACCCTTTAACAGTGCCCCCTAGGGGTCTGGTATCACTCTCCGGTGTCTGACTTGGCGAGATCACCGGGCTAGAGCTAGATTTGTCAGCAAGTACCGTGCGTTCAAGGATCGTTTGAATTGCAACTGCCAACTGATCCAAACGTTGCTCGTGCACATCCATCCTCCAATGGATATTCTGTGCATTACCTTCACCTTTGCTGTCTGAGGTCATGGCCCTTTCGTACTGTCACGGTTTATTATGACTCTCAGACACAAGTTTTAGGTAAAAATCAATTTTATTGAAATAATAAATTTGATAACGTAGGATGGCAATCACATACATACAGATATATTCAGAATATAACAAGACAGAAGGCAGACTCTACCGGTCCTGTCAATATACCGGACAGGACAGTCTGAAGTAATAGAATGTTAGGCTCTACCAGCCTTGCCAATACCGGGTAAGGCAACCTGCAGATGGAATCGCATAACGGTTCTACCGGCCTTACCAAATTACCGGGCAAGGCAGCCTCAATAGATTCATAATGTAGGCTCTACCGGCCCTGCCAATACCGGGTAAGGCAACCTCAGATGGAATGTGGCAAAAGGTTCTACCGGCCTTACCAATACCGGGCAGGGCAGCCCAGAGATAGTAGCAGCAGTCAGATGGTAATGGCAAATGGACAGGATCGTAAGCAACCCAGTGTACACACACTGAGACTAACAGGGGAATCATAAAGCCGCAAGGCTTTGGCGCAAACCAGCGTCCGCATGCTGGGACCAACACTGAATTGTATAGCCGATAGGCTTAGGAGCAAACCAGTGACCGCACACTGGTGTAACAAGCGAGTTAGTATAGCCGTAAGGCTTAGGAGCAAACCAGCGTCCGCACGCTGGGACCAACACAGAATTGTATAGCTGATAGGCTTTGGAGCAAACCAGTGACCGCACACTGGTGTAACAAGCGAGTCTGTATAGCCGCAAGGCTTAGGAGCAAACCAGTGACCGCACACTGGTGTAACAAGCGAGTTAGTATAGCCGTAAGGCTTAGGAGCAAACCAGCGTTCGCACGCTGGGACCAACACAGAATTTTATAGCTGATAGGCTTTGGAGCAAACCAGTGACCGCACACTGGTGTAACAAGCGAGTTTGTATAGCCGCAAGGCTTTTGAGCAAACTAGCGTCCGCACGCTGGGACCAACACAGGATAGTACAGCCGATAGGCTTTGGAGCAAACCAGTGACCGCACACTGGTGTAATAAGCGAGTTTGTCTAGCCGCAAGGCTTTGGAGCAAACCAACGTCCGCACGCTGGGACTAACACAGGATTGTATAGCCGATAGGCTTTGGAGCAAACCAGTGACCGTACACTGGTGTAATAAGCGAGTTTGTCTAGCCGCAAGGCTTTGGAGCAAACCAACGTCCGCACGCTGGGACTAACACAGGATTGTATAGCCGACAGGCTTTGGAGCAAACCAGTGACCGCACACTGGTGTAACAGGCGAGTTTGTCTAGCCGCAAGGCTTTGGAGCAAACCAGCGTCTGCACGCTGGGACCAACACAGGATTGTATAGCTGATAGGCTTTGGAGCAAACCAGTGACCGCACACTGGTGTAACAAGCGAGTTTGCCTAGCCGCAAGGCTTAGGAGCAAACCAGCGTCCGCACGCTGGGACCAACACAGAATTGTATAGCCGATAGGCTGTGGAGCAAACCAGTGACCGCACACTGGAGTAACAAGCAATGTCGCCGACGCGACCAGGCAGGAGGTCACCAGGATACAGGAGACAGGCGATGCGATGACAGGAACCAGCAACGATCAGTCAGGTCAGGAAACAGCAGAGAAGAAGTTCAGCAGGAACTGCAACACCAGAGACTAGGCCGGAACCAGGACTGGAAGTAATTCAGCATGCAGGAAACACTGGAACAGTAGAGATCAGGAACTCAGGAACACATGAGATCAGGAACTCAGGAACACTGGAACAGAGGCCCAGCTATCAATGGCATAGTGATAGCAAGAAGGTCAGAAACAACACGAAAGGGCAACCAAAGGGTGCCCAATCCAGGTTTAAATAGGCAATGAAAGGCGGGCTATCTGCAGACAGCCAATAGCAGCCCCCTACTGGTGACAGACAAGGAACTGCAGCAATCACGGGCACCGTGATAGTCAGTATATCCCGGAAGACGTTGTTTACCAGAGCCTGGAAGATGGCAGGGGCATGGTAGAAAAAGAAGGGCATCACCAGGTACTCATAGTGCCCATATCTTGAATCGAAGGCCGTCTTCCACTCATCCACTGGTTGGATGTGGACAGGTTGTACACTCCACTCAGATCCAGCTTAGTGAACCAATTAGCACCGCAAAGGAGGTAAAACAGCTCAGGTATCAAGGGCAACGGGTACTTGTTCTTGACCGTGATACTGTGGAGGCCTCGGTACTCAACACACGGTCGCAAAGACCTGTCTATCTTGCAGATAAAGAAGAATACAGCCCCGGCTAGAGAAGTGGAGGGACAGATTAAGTCTTTTGCCAAAATCTCTTGTATGGTAGGTGGCGAGGGCTTTCATCTCTGGTTGATAAAATGTAGATGTAGGTATACCCGTTAGGAGGCATGGTTCTGGGAAGGAGCTCAATCGGGCAGTCATACAGCCGATGGGGTGAAAGAGTTTTGTCCTGAATCTTGGAAAACACGTCCTTGAAGGCAGAGTAAGCTTGTGGAAGAATGCCGTGGAGAGACATAGAGGATGAAAATACCTTCTGGGGTTTTTTGCAGGAATGACAGTAGATAAGAATCTCTACATTCAATGAGCTCACTAGTCCTCCCCTCGATAGAGGGACTGTGATGGCAGAGCCAAGAAGGCCCAGAATGACTGGAGTTTGTGGTGAATAAGTTGAAGGTCAGGCGATTGGCATGCAGGACTCCAGTGTCCAGTGTCTAACGTGATTCTCCCAATGTCCAAGGGTTTCCAATCCAAAGTGAATACCAGAAGAGGCTGTTTCTTGAGCTGGCTGGCAAGGTATACCATGGGGTCTGGCTCAGGTGATTTCTATAAAGACTCCTGCGGCACCAGAGTCCAAGAAAGCAAAATAAGAAATGGACCGCTCAGGCAATTGGATCATGACCAACACTAATATCCTTTCGGAGGGGTGGTGAGGCTGAAAAACGGGGCTTAGCGAACTGCCTCCATGTTTTCCTAAGCCGTGTCATTTCCCAGTCTCGTAGGGAATTGCCGAAGCATATGGCCATTGAGACCACAATATAGACACAGACCTAGGGTGCAACACCTCTTCCTCGGACAGCCAAGTGACTCTGCAGATCTGCACTGGTGTTTCAGCAAAAGGAGTACCCTCTGTGGAAGCAGGAGAGGAGGTCCAGAGCTGTCTCTGATCATCTTTCCTATATATGACTATCCAGGTCGAGACACAGGGTGATGACCTTCTCCAGCCACACAGGAGGATGAACTCCTCCAGACTGTATGGGATGTCCCTGCACGTGGCAGCATCCTGGAGACGCATGTTGAGACCGTGACTAAAAGCCGCCTTCAAGGCACCTTGGTTCCAATAGGTCTTGTATGATAAGGTTCAGAATACAACCATGTACTGACTCACAGACCAGTTTCCCTGCCATAACTCCAACAATGCTGCTTCAGCAGTGGCGCCTCCACCTGAGATGTCAAAAACAAACTTAAAGGAAGAGATTAAGGCCTCCAAGCCATCCAGCATTGGAGATTGTTGCTCTGCCAACATGGAAACCCAAGCCAGAGCTTCACCCTTAAGAAGGGAGATGATGAAGACCAACCTGGCCACATGGGTAAAGAAGGATTGAGCCAAGGTTCTAAAGTGGAGCAGGCATTGATTAAGGAACCTCCAGAACTCAGAAAACTTGTCCAGTAAAGGAATATGAGGTGGAACATACCCTGCAGGAGGAGAAGCAGACACCCTGGAGGTCGGAGAAACTCCGGGAGTGGTGGTAACAGTAATTAAAGCAGCTGATGCCCACATTATGTGTATCATGGTGTCAAGCTTCCTCTCAAGGCTCTGGAGATGGGAAGCATGTGGCATCAGGACTTGTTACTGATGCTCCCATCACTCCACCAGGTGAGACAAGTCGGTCTGATCCAACTGTCACTATTGTAGGGAGTAGGGACCCATGTAGGCCTAGCACTGGTTCAGTAGCTTGAGTGCACTGCTAGAGAGCTAGGCTTGTGTTAGGTGACTGCATGCTTTCACTAAGGGGGAATGGGGGGATCATTGTCCTGGGCCCAGGGTAAAATGGGGGCCTAGATCCTGTGTGTGTGAAAAAGCCTTTAGTTTGGGGGAGGTCTTGTGCTCATATAACATTTGTAATCTACAGGGTGTGCATACAATACTGGAGGCCACCAGTAGGCAGCAGCTCTCTGGAGAAATTATGAAAGTCACAGAAGGTCTCTCTGTCTACATACACACACAGTTCCAGAAAAATAAGTGACTGCCTGAAAGGGGAATGTTACCTCCATCTATTGTTTGGGGGGATAAAAAGAATCTGGGTGGATGTTGTTAGTGCTGCGAGGAAACAATAGTGGGTAGGGTCAAACAGAGGTGCAGGTGCAGGACACTGAAAAGGTGGTGGGGCATCACCATTTATTCTTGTCCTGGGCCGCATGATTTGTAATTGTGACTCTGTGTAAGGCTCATCTGTCTTCTTCCCTCTGTTTGATGAAAGCAGGACCCACTTGCAAGTAATTAATGGGGTGGCTTGTCCGCCACAAGCGGCAAGAAGATGAGGGGGCCTATTAAAGGTAAAAAAAAAGTAAGGGTATGAGGTTTAAAAATAAAACCCACATTTCTATATGCTTATTTTGCAGGTTGCCTTTTTGCTGTTTTGAAGATGATCATGGTCCATAAGAGAAGGATCCAGCCTTCTTATTTTAATGTATAGCAAAGATTGAAAGCAGAAGCAAGGAAGGAAGGGGGAATCACCTGAAACAGAGAAGGCAAATGACCCTTATGCCCAGAACTCAAACAACTTGCTTTTCTATGGGAGGGAATTCCTGTGATCCACATGGACTAAGAGAAAAGGATTTATTGGTAAGTACACAACAATCCTATTTTCTCTTATGTTCAATATGGAACACTGGAACCATAGGGATATAACAAAGCTATCCACCAAGATTCCAAGGAGTGAGATAAAAATCCCTCTAAATGCAATCCAGTTCTAAAACAGAAAAACTGGAACTAATATGACTCTCAGGTGTCAACAGATACTTACACACCAAACTAAGTCACAAGAAAAAACAGGTTACTGGAAATATAAAAATGAAGGAC
Organism: Rhinophrynus dorsalis; assembly: GCA_037306005.1. Classification (NCBI taxonomy): domain Eukaryota; kingdom Metazoa; phylum Chordata; class Amphibia; order Anura; family Rhinophrynidae; genus Rhinophrynus; species Rhinophrynus dorsalis. Next base: position 292,226,558 of record CM074719.1, read on the forward strand.
ACCTACAAAGACACAATGGCCTGTAGGACCTTCCATACAAAACTGGCTTCAGCAGAAGCTGGAGCATTGACATGGTATGTTTAACAAATGTATGAAGGAACAACCATGTTGCCACCTTACACAACTGCACCACAGAGGCCTGGCTATTGAAGGCCCAAGAAGAACTCACCACTCTGTTGGAATGAGCTTTGACCCTAAAGGACACAGGCTTTTTCCTGAGGATGTAGTCACTGTCACCTTAGATATAGCTTTGACCACACAAGGGCCCTCAGAAATTAGTCTGATTTTTGGAAAGGCTTCATGTGAGGAACATAACACGAAACTATGTCTAAACAATGAAGCTGCTGCTCCCATTTGTTAGATGGAGCTGGACAAAGAGAAGGAAGAAGAAAAGTGCTTTCTGAAATACTCCAAAGACCATATTCAAGTCCCACTGAGAAGTGGGATCCTGAAAGGCTCGGTAGACATGAGCCATCTTGCAAAAAGGCATGTACATCTGGTAATAAATATGGGTGGGCGAAAGGTCCCTTTGTGTTCCCGTCAGAAATTCTCCCAAAAAAACACAAGGTTGTCCACTTTTTTGTTTGAAAATCCACCCTCAACAAACCCTTTAAATTGTTCTCCTTTTTTGCCTGCTCCAAAAAATGTTTCCGCAATTTTTTTCAATGGCTACAAACTTCCTCCGCATTTACTTACGTGTACTTCACATTTTTGTACCAAAAAGTGAAGTTTCCAGGAAGCAAAACAGAAAACTAAGCAGCTAGAGAGCTAGAGAGGGTGCCAGGTGATTTTGTTGCTATTTATTTTGTGAAATAAAGCAGAGGCTCAGACTGTTGGTTAAAAGTATGAACACCCATCTGAAAAAGAAAAGGAGGAGCTGTGTCCAATGAGTCAGAGGAGGAGAAAGAGACCACTTCCAGCATGGAAGGGTCTGGGAGCCCTGATTCCCCAGACTCAATGAAGCCCAGTCTCCCTACATTGAAATTTGTGAGCAAGGCAGAACTGAGAAGCAGTGTGAGCAGCACAGGTCAGCTGGGTATGCCTGCTACTACTTCTGCCAGGGTGCCTTCCGATACTCAGGAGGAGGAGAAAATAACATTAAGTGTGACATCAGGGGACCCCAAGTCAAGCTTGCCATCTGCAATCAGCCCGACTACTACCACATAGCATCTAGAGAATGGTGGGGATGAGGGAGGGGGTGGTGGTGATGGTAATTGTGATGAAGCAGCTGGTGGAGGGAGTAGCATGACTTTCAATCCTCCTAATGATGAAGTGGAAGGGGAAGTGATAATGATGAGTAGCCAAGGGAGCCCACAACATCCTCCTGACCTTGTGATTCCCCTTCCCCATGGATTTTGCCTCAGGAATATGATGCTGAAGAAGGCTGAATTGGCTAACGGTATTAGCATCAGCACAGATCAGCTGCCTGTGCCTGCTGCTAGTGCTGCCAGTCTGCCTTATTCACCTCAAGAAGAGATTGCAAGTGTGATAGTAGGAGACCCACTGTCACATTTATCATAATCCCCAACCAGTGCAACTCTCATAGAACAGCAGCAGCAAGGAGGGACTGGTGGTGTTGGTGATGAGGGTAATGGTGGAGCAGCTGGGGTGGAAGGGTATTTTTATCATAAAGTGAGAAAGAATTGGAGACAGATATGCAAATGGGCATGGGCATCACCAACACTACCAGCATTGGCACTGAAGAATTTGCTGCTGATGTAATTCCTGCAGCTAAGTTGCAATGGCAGCGGGCTGATGATGAGCACAATAGTGTGTCAAAGACCACAGTTGGAATGGGGTCCAGCACATGTGATGCAGGACTAGGACAGGTTCCACTTGTCAGAAATCCTAGTTCTAGTGCTGATTCTGACAGAGCACCAGCAGCAGCGTCATCCTCTGACCCAGCTAGTGAAATGAATTGTGAAGGAGAAATAGGCCATTAGGCAGACACAGTTCAGTCATCAGTGATGGCACTGTGCATGATTTGTGACATGTTAGTGAAAAGGAGAAAAGAGGGAATGCACCTTGGCACAACCACCCTGATAACACACATGAACTACAGACACCATGACATTTATGACAAGCATGTCAAACCCACACAAAAGAAATCAGGAGCTGCTGTTGCTGTACCCCCATCTCTCCCCAAGGGCACCAAGAATCAAGACAGAAATCTAAGTGGAAGAAGAATAGAGAAACCCAGCCTGAGTCTAAGAAATTTGATGGTAAGCAAAACACCTGGCTTGCCATCAGCTTCTTGCACTAGGGAATGATTTTGGAGAAGGCGCAGGAGGAAAAGAATTATAGGTACATTTCTATTCTCTAGATACTCCTGAAGTGATGGGGGCTAGTTGTGGTGCTGCTACTGCCTTTTCTGCATCATGATCTAGTGGCAAGAGAAACCATGATCAACATCATCTGCCTCATATCACTGCTGCTGATCCCATTCCCTTGGAGCTACATAATAATCCTGCTGCTTAAACAACTCAGCAGCAGCAATAACAGCAGTCGCAAATGCAGCAATGTCACCACGGCATTTGCCAATGGCCATTGGCCAGCGGCCACCACAAAATGACCTGCTGGCAATAGGCCAGTAGAGCATTTTTTTCTCAGGGCTTGCTCTTTCAAACAAGAGACCAATATAACAAACTATGTTTGGGGGGCTTGTTTCTAACAGGCCTATGTCCGACAAATTGCTGTTTATTCATGGATTGCACCTCTAACAAGCCTAAGTCCAACAAATCAATGTTTCCTAGGGGCTTGGTCTTCTAACAACAACAGATAACTGATTCCTCAGGGATTGGGCCTCTAACTAAGTCCTACAAATCAATGTTTCCACAGGGCTTGTACCAATAAAATATAAATACAACAAATCACTGTTTCCTCAGGGCTTCTGCCTAACAAGTCTAAGCCCTATCGATTTTTTTTTTAGACCTTGGTTTGGCTAACCTGAGTCCTGACAGCAAAGCACAAACAAATATCTTTCAGTCTTTTCTAAGCCTGCTGCTATGCTGCCTACTAGCCATTGTTTATAAAAAATAAAGAAATCATTAAAAAAGGGTTAGGAGGAGGAGAGGAATCATCATTTATTGCACATGCTGCAGTAACCATGACAGCAGTCAGTTTTAAGACTGTCTCTTTAATCATATGACCCTGCACTGTTCCTAAATCCTTTCATCCTCCCCCTACCAATTTTGTGTTTATTGGACATTATTCAACTACTGTGTGTGTTTTTACTGTAAAGTACACCATAGAACTGATTGTGTGTGATATCTTGCCTTTGTTCTCTACAAAATAGACTATACCGTCAAGTATCAGTCTGCCCCAGCCACAGCTCATGTCAGGGGGGTCCATGTCTCTCTCATGTTACATACCAATTTATTTTATTTTTATATTATGTATTTAATAACTTAACTTCCTATCCCAGTCAACAAAAAAACAAAACAAAATCCCTGTTCAACTGATTCTTTCCCCAGACTACACCAACACAGGGACCCTCAGACCCATTTTATCCTATACCTGTGGGAAATAAAACAAAATCTGCAATGTGTTGGTTGTAAATTCAGTCTTTCCATTGATCTGAATGCAACAAGTTAGGCGAAAAAAGCAGAGAAACTGTACTTTTTGTGGGAAATTTCCTGCTAGGCAGGAAGTGCCATGTTTTGCCTATTTCTGTGTTGAGGTGAAAACTTTCACCCATACCTAGCAAAAAGCCAAAAGCTTTTGAAAAAGGACAGATAGAGCTGAAATCTTGGCCTTACTAAAACTAAAACTAAGCCATTTCTGAAGCTCATCCTGAACAAAGGCCAAAATCACTTGAAGAGGATAAGGACATGGAGGTGACCCCACCTTCCCACCTCCTGCAAATCAAGGACCATAACGTAAGATACACTTCGGATAAAAAACAGCTCTTAGGTCACAATCACTTTGGTAATGACAGAATGTGAGAAACCTTTTTTTCCTTAGGATGCTGGCTTTAATAGCCAAGCCATCAAAACCAACTTTTCCATCTCTGAGTGACACAGAGGACCCTGGTAAAGAGGTCTGGAAGTAGCAAAGCCAAAATAGCTCTGCTACAAATAGAGAGGAAACGAGAACCACACCTGTTGAGGCCTGAATATGGTGATCAGAATTACATGACTACTTTATCTTGACTTTCTTCAATACCTTGGGAATCTGAGGGAATGGAGGAAAAACATATACTATTGCAGACTGCCAGGGAAGGAACGTTATGTCCACAGCAAGAATTAGAGGGTCCCGGAATTTGGAACAAAACAGAAGAACTTTCCAGTTCAACCAAGAGACCATTAGATCATGCTTGTAAGACCCCACAGATGGACTATGGAGTCAAACACCCTCTAGTCAAGTTTCCAGTTCCCAAGATCCAAACATTGATGGCTATGAAAGTCCATACAACTTTGACTATCCTTGGAATGTGAAAGGCTGAGAGAGCCAGCATGTGAGCTTCCACAGAAACAAGAATCAAATGAACTTCTGACCATGCATTTGTGCTCCTGTTTCCTCATTCATGGCTGAACCACACAGGCAGATCTTGGAGTAACTGAAACTAATGCAGAAGACCAAATAGAATTGCCTCAAGCTCCAACATGCTGATGGGCATGAGACTCCCTGGGCCATCTGAGAGCTCAAGGTAGCTCCCCAACCTGTCAGGCTGGCATCTGTTATGACTACCACCAAATTCAGAATGACCAGTTTGAGACAAATGGGACATCTGAAGCCACCAACAAAGAAACACATTTGTCTGGTTGAGATATGACACAGGAGATGACACTGCTGCCAGGACCAGTTCTTGAGAATCTCCAGCTGCTGTACCTGAGTAGAATTTGGCAAAATGGACCTGTTCCAAGGCAGAGACCAGATACCTAGCACCTACAAATGCTCCAACACCATCACAAAGAAAGGCCTGTGACACCCACCATCACAACTATAAAATCTTGTCCTACAGCAGAAAGACCGGTCCTGAAGAGCATCAATTCTCATGAGGGATAGCAGAAAGATTGTCTGAAGTAGATCTAGAATTTGGTAAAGCATATCACCTCTGCTGAAGCAGCCTTTGACAAAGAGTTAGCTCTATAAGGAGTAAAAAAAAGTCTATAAAGAATGAATGAGGGCAGCCAAGACTGTTGATGTGGGAAACAGACACCAGCCCAAAATAAAGTGCAGTGAATTAGAAAGGATCAACCGAAGGAAACACTCTTGATCTCCTTAGATGAGAGTATTCAGAGAACAGTCCTCAATGTCTAGGGAATCTAAAATATCCCAGGGCACAGAGCAGCTATGATGGAGTGCAAATACTTCATGTTGAACCTGGGAGAAAGAAAAAAATGGCTGAGACCAGAAAAGGATGAAAGCTGCCATCCATTTTCAAACTTTTCAATCTCCTGGATCAAAGATCCTGTAAACAATGGGAGGAAAATGAAACCTAGATGTAAATGTTTCAACTCTCACTGATTCCTGGCTGGAAGAAGAGGGGCCCAGAGAAAAATTAAGTAGGACAGGGACATAAGATTCTTTACAGAAGTAAAGATAGGAACACCAGTTTTATATGAGGAACAGGGGGTTAAAGAGGAAAGCCCAGAAACCCTGGTGGTATTAGACTCATTCATGGGCCCTTGTTCTCAGACATAGCCAGGTAAATTCCAAATAAAGAATATAGGACAGAAATATATCACAAAATAAATTTCTGTCTCAAAGGAGCCAAAATAGAATGCGAGGAAGGAGACTTCAACTTCATGAGACACACATTGCTAGAGAAAAGCAAGTGGAGAAGCAAGCAACTCTCTTTCCTCAGACCTGAGGTACAGGAAAAATAGGCCTCTTAGCTTTTTTCTCAACAGATGGAATGGCAAGGTGGTTCTCCAGCCATCACATTTGCTGGACGCCACCCCTTGATGGTAGAACCCAGATAGTAATGGCATTGAGCAAGTGGAAACTGTGTTGTTTAAGTCACTAAGACTTCTTCTGCCTAAACTCTGCAGACATCATAATAGAAAGGACAAGCCCTCCTGTCCCCCAGAGTCACTTGGTGCCATCCAAGATGGCCACCACTAGCACCAAATTCTTAAAGGCGCTGCTGGCCCAAAACAGAGACTGACTAAAATAATATGATTTTTTCTTTTAAGTAATGAGAGAGAGCACCTCTGATAAGTAGGGAAAGGAAATGGGGCTGACATAAATGAAGAACACAGTGGATAACTAGCAATATGTCCACAGACCTCAGAAAGTAGACGCCAGACATACATATGCACTCTGAAAATGGCATCTTCTTCACACTCTAAATCATCAGCAGAGAAAAGAGGAATATGGCTGTGAGAGAAAGCCATCCTCTAAGCAGACCTTCGTCCCTTAAAAGTCTGCGCCCTGGACAGTATCCTTCATGGAGGCCAAGAATAGGAGCCTGCCTAATGAGGAGGGGGGGAGAAAGATTGAACAGTCCCATATAAGTTGGGGCTTTTAGGCAAATGCCCTGCCTTCCAGACCAAAGGATACTTTACCCCATGTTTACCATGTTCATATTGGACGATAGAGAAATAAACAATGATTCTGATTTCAATTGGGCTTTTAACTCATTGAATACTAGAGAGGTCTCCATTGCATTGCAAATAAACATAATGGAGACCTCACTAGGATTCCAGGTGATAAGAGCCTTATGTAAATGAATGGAAATACTGGAAATCTGCATTTGTTCTCTATGGTGCAGCTGGTTTGCTACAGAATTACTTCTATATATGGCCCTCGATGCTTGGAGTGAATAATACTTTAAAAGGCCTCCAATTCCCCCAGGCGCCAAAAAAACAGCCAAAGGTATTTTTTCAAGCACGGTAAGCTATTCAATTACCTGTGCTTTGAAAAAATACCATATTAAAAAAAACCACGTCGGGCAATAAATGTGCAGGCATTTTCGCCCATTGGAAAAAACAAACAAACCCCTAAATATGCAATTCAGTTCCATGCAGTAGGCACTAAGATCTGTTAAGGGACTCGCTTTAACCTGAGAAATTCTGCACCCGGTTTTTCTGGGCGCATTGTCCCTTAATGGATTTCCAAAGTGCCAACTCAGGAATTGAAAGTTAAAAAAAAAGTCACTAGTGGATGTATTGATATGGGGCCTAAATACCAGTACCAGCCCTTGACAAAAAAAACACTTACCAGTAATCCTGATGTCCAGCAGAGTCTTCAGCACCCTGGTCAGCTACTGTCCTTCTTCTTCTTCTTCAATCTTCCTTCTTCTGACCTTTCTAATCTTTCTCATCTTCTTTTTTTTTCTTTCCTAAAAAATAAAATGTTAAAAAACATTCCCCCAACATATGCACGAGTTAACCCTGTGAATACCAGAGGGTTACCCCTCTGAATCGCAAAAGGTTAAATGCAGTGTGTCATTTCTTTTAAAAGTAATATTCAGCTATGCCATTTTCAAATAAAGAAAAGCACCCTGGTCAGCTACTGTCCGTCTTCTTCTTCAATCTTCCTTCTGATGTTTTTTTTTCTTTCCTATAAAATAAAATGTTAAAAAAAAATTCCCCCCCCCAACATATGCGTGAGTTAACCCTGTGAGTGCCAGAGAGATACCCCTCTGGAGCGCAAAAGGTTAAATGCAGTGTGTCATCTCTTTTAAAAATAATACTCAGCTATTCCATTTTCAAATAAAGAAAAGCGGGTTTTGTCATCCCCCCAGAAGCTGATTGACTGGAAGGTGCGTAAGCCATATAAAAAGCCAGTCTCTGCTCAAAATTCCCTCATTTGGACTTGGGCAATGGTCCGTAAAGGTATAGAGGGGGTCTCTGTGTCACTAGACACTGCTGCAGTGGAAGCACTTTTATTTCTTTGGAGGGAAGAATTATGATAATTTATTTGAAAATCAAAAGGCTGAATATTATTTTTAAAAGATATGCCACACTGCATTTAACCTTTTGAGCACTGGAGGGGTATCCCTTAGGCACTCAAAGAGTTAACTCAGATATATCTTGGGGGATTTTTTTTTAACATTATTTGCACTGATGTATTTTATTTTGCAGGAAAGAAGAAAATGAAGATAAGAAGAAAGAAGATTAGAGAGAACGGAAGAAGGAAGATTGAAGAAGAAGACGGAAATAGATAACAGAAAAATGTTACACAGATCTGGGTGTCACGCTAGTGTTGTTGCACTTCACTGTTAGGGGTATTTGGGAGAGTGACTGAGTGTTTGAGCCAACAATCAGTGCTTGACAGTGTGTCAGGCACGAATCGTTAGCTTTTTCCTTTGATGTTCCAATTATTTAAATTATTTAGGGTGTTTTCTGGAACTTAACACATAAAATGGACGTTTGGCCACGAATGTCATTTGTTGTTTCGGCTGTTAGGACAATTGAATTGCTCTATTAGCACTTTTTGCTAAGGGGCCGTTAGACAATATAGTACTACCGGCTATTTTACCAGTTTCAATTGAACCGAGGCCTAAATAAGTACATAACTGAGCACAATTATTACTTTTGAGTTCTTGTGCACTCCCATCACTCAAAGGCATAAAAGCATTTCTGCATATACAGATTTTGTTTTAAATGACAACTTCCATGGAAAAGAACTATTAACACATATTTTTTACACATTGGAAACTGAACTTATACCAAGGACTGTTCTTAATAAGAGTCAAAGATTTTCTCACTAGGCAGTGAAATCTAACTTGACAAATATTCTGATTGGGAAACCAAGTTAACCCATTAAGGATCAGAGGGGAATGCAATGTTTTACACACCTCTCTGGTCCTTCAACGGTTAATTATGGCAAACAATAGATAAAAGAGATGCATCACTAGTTGCTGATTTTTGAGGACAGAATCACACTGCTCATTGCCTTGGATCAGCACAGAAGAGAAGGAGTTCATGCATTGTACAGGAGATGGACCTGGAGAGTCACCTAGTGCTGACTGGGCATACTCTGTGTGTGTAATACCTTGACTGGGTACCCTCTTTATGATGAGTAACCTGATTGGATACCCTCTTGTGTGGAGTATCCTGATTAGGTAGCACCCCTGTGTAGAAAACCCTGATTGGGTACCCTCACTGAGCAGAGGACCCTGAGTAGTTACCCACCCTGTGTGCGTGTTTTTCAAACAATATAGTCTTTGAGGCTACAGCATTGACCCCAGCCATCCACTCTCCCCTGACATTGTATAGACTGGTATTCAAGGTTATATTGGTTCAATCAAAAAAGCCCGCATTCAAACATTTACAACCATGTGTTGATAAGCTTTACATTTTTATTAGGTGTTTCAAGGTAACACATAAGTTCAGTTACAGAACAAATATATAAAACACAGACATCTGAAACACAACCAGCATTCATTGGGGCATATATAAATGATAAACTGGAGCAATTCTGGGGTAAACCAGTTGCACCATGGGGGACAAATGCCAATTCTTGTTTATTTAAATGGGTTTTTAATCAATTGAATGCTATAAACATCTTCATTTTTTATTTGTTCACAATGGTAAAGTTGGTTTGACCTAGAATTGATCCAGTTTGTCTCGGTTCACCAGCCTCATTGAGTCCAACTAATATTAGTGGGCTCCTACAGTATTGAGAGGCATTTATTTCCTGAAGTTCTCTTGGCTGCTGACTATCAGGCACAGGCCTTGATGCAAATGTTCATGTTAAAACCATTGTTAATTAAAAAAAGGCCATCGCTACTTAGCCAAGACCAATTAACAAGAGATTCAAATCTCCGGTCACCAAAATGGCTAACGAGTGAAGGCCAATGAAATACACATACGCCTTAAACATGTGTCAAATAAAAATCTGACCTCACGATAAGTAACATACGATATGTCCATATTAAAGGAGAAAGCAAACGTCCAACGTTATCTAGCTCCGCAGCCAAACACAGCAACCCAAAGTATCAAGTGCATTCAAATAACCTATAATATAATAACCCATAGACCCAAAATAACCAACACACCTTTGTCTGTGATTCGAGTTTTTGCTAGCTAGATCAAAGGACCCAGGAGCAAAGGATAGAGTTAGAGGGAGGGAGATAGGGGTGTGAATAACAGATAGAAGGACATTTGGAGAGAGTTCATACAATTTGAGACACATATTACACTTTTTACACATACCCAATACACGCATTCAAACACACATACACACATATTTTTTTTAACACATTACATACATTTTTATTTTTTTTTACAGTGTGAGTCTGTGTGTGCAAATGAGTGACAGAGTCAGTCTGATTGAGCATGTGTGTGAGGGCCTTAGTGAGTACCTGGGTTAGAGATGGAGAGGTGAGGAGAGCAGGAGAGGGGGATGGGTAGAGTAGATGGAGAGGAGGAAGTGCAGATGGGCATCCCTGTTGAGGCCTAGGTGTTGTACATGCAATTGGTTTGTATCACTCAAGGTGTGATGGTTCAGTTTTGTTCACCACGTGTATCTTGATGAATGGGGATAGCAAGGAGATATGCCTTGCCACCCTCAATCCTCAGGATACACATGATAAACAAAGCTACACCTCTGTAGGTTAGTACAATTAATGCATGGGATCATGTCAAGCTCAGCAATCAGTGTGTGTCAGGATGCTAACCAATTCATTGCAAAGCAATGCAATGGATACCATCCTGCCACTCAGCGGTTCACATGTTAATGTAATAGTCTTGCAGCACTCCTGTCATAGCTTATACCTGCCTGCAGAAAAGTAGGAGGAGGGTGAGGAGGACACCACATTCAGAGACAAATCTCCTGAGGAGGCCACCACCTCAACACAGCTGCCATCATTGTGAAGGGCTAACTTTGGCCTCCAGGCCCCATCACCACCACCACCGCTGCAGTATCCCAGAGCTGACATTGGCCTCCAAGCCCCACCACTGCAGCAGTATCCCAGAGCTGACTTTGGCCTCCAGGCCCACCATCACTGCAGCATCAAGTGACAAGGGCCGACTTTGGCCTCCAGGCCCCATCACCACTACTGATTTCACCCCACAACCCCCACCAACACCACCACCACCGATCCACTCTGGGGTTGGTACATCCCAGGGGAGTGAGAGGTCTGTGGATGACCTGGAGATGTCCCCACACTCCCTTCATGCTGGCCTTCTCCCTGTTGATGCTCTCCAGGGATCACCACCTTCACCTCCACTGCCAGAGGAGGAGGAGCCACATACCCTTCACCAGGCAACCACACCACCAGCCAAACCACCATCAACACCCTCCACACCAGTCATGCCTTTGCACACTGTGGTATGGGATGCAGAGTGCATGACCATCCAAAGAAGGCAACTGATGGAGGCCAGGAGGTGTGCGAGATCCCTCAGGTGGTTGGAGAGGAATTCCCAACGGACAAATGAAAGCCTCCAAGCAATTGAGGTGCATCAGGTGGTGCTGACCTCCAAACTGCGTCATTTCAGAAATGGCATGCTGAACCTATTGGACAGATGTTGGAGGAAATGCGGAACTTTTAATTGCTGGGAGAACAAGCACCAGGAGATGGCCCAGGTGTCAACTGAGGGGTCATCAAACACCTTCCCTTCCAGCATTGCACCACCACCTGAAGCCACCAGACCACCAAGGTTCACCCACTGGAGTGTGAGGGATTCCACCCCTGTAGCCCCTTCCAAAGCCTCCCCCTCAAAAAGAAAAAATAAGGCCAATCTGCCCCCCCTTAATAATTAAACACTTGTTTATCATATTTTTGTCCATGTATGTTTTGTATCCAAACAGGTTGAGTGGCAGAGATGTCTCCAATGAATTGCAAAGCAATGCAGTGAACACAACTCTTGCACAATTAATGACGTATTAGGGTGTTACAGCATGGGTGAACACACACATCACATACAGACACTATTGCACAAGTTCAACTCACAGACCACATAGCAAAGCCAAACAACATGAAGGTGTTGTTTTTCCATTATGTGAATTGAACTTGAACAACATACACCTAACTCGCAACATACTAGGTCCCACACTGGCCACATATTGTTTCAACCACTTTTATGGTAACAGAGGATTTTGACAAACATGTAGATGTGTTTATTGATCATCAGGTCAAAAATATGATCTGAATTAAAACTCTGATGAGAAAAGGTAATCAATTACACCAAAAAATTACAGATGCTCATAGGTTGTAACTGACATATAACAGCAACAGGTGATCTTAATGGACTTGGAATCAACATGTCACCGGGTTGCATACCCCTCTGGCACTCAAAGGGTTAACACGTGGAATTCCAGAGTGGTATAAAATGCATTGCATGTCATTACATTGGATATCCTTCTATGACTCCAAGGGATCTAGGGGTGTTATGTCTATGTTCAACTTCGTAAATGTAGTTTTCTGTCAGTTCAACTTAGAATATGATAAACATGGCCAATTTGGTGTACCTTTGATCCCAAGTTGAAGGATGATATCCTTGACATGCCATTGTCAGAGTGGAGGGCTGTGTTCATGGGTCATAGAAAGATGTAGAACAGATGGTTATACGTTGTGTGAGTGTGTTTGCATGCATTCCACAAGCATCACCATGGTCACACACACGTTACTCACAGGTGAAGTAGTACCTGATGAGCCTGGTTCACATATGCGTCCCACTCAACATATCCTCATCTTCATCAATGGGAATAGGGACCTCCATGTGCTGTTGTGGCTCAACATCCTCGACTAGACGTGTGTCTACAGCAATATTGTGGAGTAGGGCATACGCCAGGGTGATGTCACATGCTTTACCAGGTGCATATTGTAGTGCGCCCCCTGAGTGATCCAGGCAACGGAACCTGGCTTTGAGCAGGCCGAAGGTGTGCTCTATGGCATTCCTGTTCCTGATGTGTGTCTTATTACAGCGCTTCTGTGAAGGTGTGTGGGGATTGGCTATTGGTGTGAGCAGCCATGACTTGCATCCATAGCCGGCATCTCCTGTGGACAGTGAGTGACATATTATGTGGATGATGTACTCCAGGTAAGTGTCTGCTGGTGTGTCTGTGGTTGGTGGTGTTTTTAATTGTAATTGGTATGCACGTGTCAGGTGTGTGTGTGTGTGTGTGTGTGTGTGTGTGACGTTGTGAGGTGCATGTTATATCTCCATTGGCTGTTGAGATTGCATAGGTGAAATTTGTTTTGGGAGTGACAGGTGTCCTTGTTGTGTTGTGTGTTAACCCCTGTTTTTTTAGGGTGTGTTGGAATGGTTTATGTTATGATGATTTGTGTTACCCTTGTTCCTGTGGGGTTGCTGGGTTCTTGCTGTTTGTCTATGACTTGTTTGTATGGTCTCAGCAATGTTGGTGTTTGCTTGGCTTTGCAGGGGTTAAAGGGTTAGTAATGTAAAAATAAAAGTTTTTTGCATTTAGAAGAGCTTAAAAAGTTGAGCTACATGCAAAAAAAACATCTCTCTCAAACCGCTATGGTTTGAGAGATACAAACCAGCTTGAAAACCAGGAACACGTTTTAGACCATTCTAATAAAGGGATTCATTGTCAACAGCTGTCAGCAGGAGACATCAAACTTTAAATGCCTGTATCTCTCAAACCATAGCGGTTCGAGATATACGTTTTTTTGAATTTATCTCAAAGCTCTTCTAAATGCAAAAAACTTTTTTGACATTACTAACCCTTTTATTTCAACCTTTGTATGCTTGGGTTATGTACATGTGTTCTATTAGCTGCTGTTTCACTTTTCTCAGATGGTGGTTTTTACTGTGCTTTGTGTGGGGTGTGACTAGAAAAAGTGGGTCTTAAATTTCTGTCAGTAAATGTTGCAATTTATCACTCATTTGAATGGCTCCGGGGATAGCTGTTGCATTGGCCTCAATGGGCGATATTTTCTCGTCTGCTGTGTTTTCAGAACTGGCGTTAATTGTTTGTAGTAGGTATATTTGAATGGCTTACCATGCTTTTAAAACCACCAACGTTAGTTTTTTCTGGCGACGATTACATTTGCATCATGCCCATAAGATCAGCTATTGTTAAACATTTTCAGACTGACACAAACTATGGGGCCTTATGCATGAAAAGTAAGCCATTCTGGAGCAAACCAACAGTACCATAGGGGAGAAATAAAAATTCCCAAAACTCCAGTTGATTTAAATGGGCCTTTTAAACGCCTGAATGCTAAAATGGTTTCCAATACATTGTGAAGAAATGTGTTCAAATAGGGAAAAACAGCAACTCAGCAGACAACTCATCAAAGATTAGATCAAATCTTGAAGATTTATTGACACATAGTATAAAACCTGAAGTAACGTGTTGTAGGTTTTGCTACCGTTCAGTGGGTAAATGCCCCATTTAAAGCAATGAAAATGTTTATTTCCTCCCTCTTGCGGAGTTGCTTTGCTCCAGAATTGCAACCCTTAAGCTTGAGAAGTAAAGCCCATACCACTGCATGGGGTCGTTAGTCGGAGGTTAATAGGGAAATTCCCCTCCCTGATATGCTTTTATCCAGCATGCAAATTCAAGGTCACATTGCGCCCCACCCTGAGAGATTGCGTCCAGGAATGTAGTTAGACCAGGCATACCTGCCAAGTTCAACGCCTCCTAGTATCGTCTATTGCTTTCTTAAGAAACCTGAGCTAAAGCAAAGTGAAACAACTCGAAAACACTAAAAGCATAAAGTCCCAGGCGTTTACTCATTAATGCCATATTGCTGGCCAGTGTTTGCCAAGCAAGTATTTTCTTTCAGTCCATCATACTATATTGAGGCTATTACAAAGAGTGGAGCGGGGGGGCTTTAGACGATTAGGAGTAGAGTGCTCTCTGTATAATAAACTAATGCTGAATGGCATCAGGGGGCACACCCAGAATTTCCAGGGGGGGTTTCAGTAATGAGAGGGACATATCACTTTAAAAAAATTCAGTGATTTTGAAAGAGATTTTAAAATCACCTATATGTTCTAGTTAGAGCTATTTAGATTTATTAATTATACTAACTGGTGCTTCTTGTCTTGGTCCTACATTACCCCCTCCATTGACACTGCTCAACAATGCATTTTAAAGGGATAGCAATGTTTCATAATAAAAGCAGCTCTAATTAATCATCATAGTATTTGGACTTTGGAGAGTGTTATTTCAGTTCTGTCAGAGTTGTAGTTCAAGAGTAATTCAATGACAAAGTATCACCCTCCCGCCTCTTTTACTGATGTAACACTGCTCAGTCAGAGCAGAATGGAGGTGCCCAGGTAGATTGCAGAGAGGGACAATCTTCAATTAAGATAAGTGAAAAACCTGAAAAACCTGTCAAGGGGGGCAGGTCTTTCATTGTTCTCATAGGAAGAAGATTGTCCCCTACTGTTATCTGTCTGGTCTATGGACTGCATTCCACATCTGAGAAGAGATGGCTTACACTACTTAAAAGGGGAGGGGAACTTTGCTTGTGAATATCTTTCAAACCATAAAGGTTTGAGAGATAAGACTTATATCATTCTTCATGTTTTTTAATGCCTACAAAATAAAATAAAGATAAACCGAAGTATTACTATCCCTTTAACCTCTCCTAGAACTGAAAGGGTTAAGTATCAGTGAATGGTGAGGTAATGTAAAGCCAATACAGAAAGTGGGTGAATGTTTTAATTTGCATAATTTATCTAAACCACTCAGAACCTTTTTTTTTTTTTTTTAATAAAATGACTAGTACAGCACATAGATGATTTTGAAGGTTCTTTCAAATTCCCCAGGGTGTTTTTTTAAGTGGTAGGGTCCCTTTAAAATAGACTTGCATAAAAATAGCTAGAATTAGTTTTTTTGTAATTCTGGATGCATAGGCCATTGCAGGTCCCAAAGCAAAGATCAGGAGTGGCTGACCTGCTGATCTCCAGATATTATTGGACTACAATTACTACAATTACCATCATCCTCATATGGCCAATGATCATCTCAGGATGACTGGAGTCCAACAACAACTGGAGAAGGACTCTTATGGACAACAGCAGAAAACATTTCTGATTAATGAGGATGCTAAAGCTTTGTCTTTCCATAATATGATGGGGCAAACGTCCAAGACTGGTTTAGGGCAACTGGAAACCACTTTTCTATTTACCCCTTGGCATTGTTACATACTGGTTGAGGGGGCTAAAGCCCAGGTCTTTCCGCCAGCTTGGGACATGATTGTACTAATCTCTCTACTTGAAGTGATGCAGTTGGTCTGCAGTTCGACTTCACTATGTATTAGTTTGGTCATAATGAGATATCAGGTAAAACAAAGCAGCCAGAGGCATACCTACCAGCTGTCCCTGATTTCCAGGGACATTCCCTGACTTTGGCTTCAGTCCTTGGATCCTGCTGTTACTGGGTTTAAAATGTATTTTAAACTCATATTTTATGTGTTTCTCAAAGCTTAATATTCTATGAAAATTGTCTCACGATTCCCTTGCTAGTTTTTATGATTTTATTGAGTATTTATGTGTGGGTTACATCTGTTCTGCTGTAGAAGTACAGCTCTAAGGGCCATATGTTCAAAGAGATAACAACAAAAAATTGTCGTATGAACGACAAAAATAAGTAATTGAATGCATGAACAACATATTTTCTATAGAGTATACGACAAAAAACTAGTAATGTCCGTTGTGTATGACACAACTCCAGAATTGACAGGTAAAGGGGCGTGGCTAGGGAGTGGCTAAACTATTCTCCATTGTCGTATAGAGGAAAATAAAATTTGTCGTAACTAACGAGAAAAAAAATGTCTTTCAAAAGACAAAATTTATACGTTAAGAAAAAAGTGGAGGGAATGTGTTCTGAATGTGAGAATTTTTGTCTTTAGTGAAGACATTTTTTAAGACATTTTCGTCTTAAGTTAAGACTTTTTTTGTCGTTACATACGACAATTTCAGTCAGGACAAATGGCATATTTCCAATCACAACCGACACTCTCTGAAAATATTAATGAGCCCAACGACACTTTACTTTGAAAAGTCGTTACAAACGACAAAAGCTATTTTGCTACTTCTTTGAATATATGGCCCTAAGACTATTTCTTTCATTTGGTTGCCAAGAGGATAAGTATCCTTGTCATTTATTTTAAATGGGCCAAGGTCCGGGTGATGTTAACCCTTTGAGTGCCAGAGGGGTACGCAACGCATTGCTCAAAGGGTTAAGAGGCCTTTCCTGTTCTGTGTCCTGTCGCCGATGCAGTCATGCACTGTAGAGACTGCCCGAAAGCACAGAATGCTCCCAGCACAGAACTCCCAGCATTCTGTGCGTTCGGACAGTCTGTACTGTGCATGGCGGCTTCAGACAAACATACTAGGGAATTATTACATACTAGTTGAAGAGCCCGTTACACGGGCCACAGTACCACTGCCACCCGGTCGTGGGGCAGTCACGCGCAGTAGAGACTCCAAAGGAGCATCCAGCTCTGTATCAGCCGCGGCGCTGGCAGTCTCTACTGCGTATGACTGCAGCATGCGCAGCAGTGTCTACTGCGCATGACGTGGCATTACTGACGTTTTAGTGAATTATTATATAGGATGGTGGTTGGCAAGTATGAAAAGTGAATCAACCCTCCCCCAATTAGCCGAGGAGCAAATTTTTATAATAACTTTAAATTAATAATTTATGATGCTAAGGTCAATAACATGTTCATGTTCCAAAAGATAAAACACCTAGTTTAAATCAATGGAAATATGTTTTTGTCCTCTAGAGTCCTGTTGGTTAGCCCCAGAATTGATCTAGTTCATTTTAGTACATTGGTGTCAGCCTGTGGGTCTCTTGCAGCCTCTACCAGTTCCTATTCTCCATGGACACAAATGTCAGTGGATTTTGTGGTAGATCTGCATCCTTCTAAGGTTAATGCCATAATTTGGGTTATTGTGGACAGGTTCTCCAAGCAGGTGCACTTTGTTCTTCTAACCAAACTTCCCACCTCTTTAGAGTTGGCATAGCTTTTTATACAGGAGATTTACCGCCTCCATGGGATTCTGCAGCACATAATATTAGACTGTAGATCTCAATTTGTGTCCAGATTTTGGAGAGCTTTCTACTCCAAGATTGGTATCCACCTCCAGCATTCATCTGAATATCACCCGTAGAAAATGGGCAGACCTAGAGTTTGAACCAGAATCTCAAGCACTTCCTCTGCTGTTACTGTTCTCACAATCAAGATAATTGGACCCAGCTGCTACCCTTGGCAGAGTTTTCATATACGTAACTCACTGCTACAGTCCTCTCTCATGTGTTCTCCCTTTTTGCAACTCTATGTTACAAACTCCCAGCCCTAACTCTCAGTCCTTCCATGTCCAAGGTACCATCTGCTGATACTCTCACCCATTCCTTGACTCACCACTGGCAAGTTTTTGCTGCTTTCTCTTGGCATGCCAGATGCTGCAGAAAGTGCCTGCTGATCACCATCAATCTCTGGCCCATAGATATGTCCAGGGAGATATTGTCTGGCTCTCAGCGGGAAATATTAAGCTACGTCACCCATCTGATAAAGTTGTTCCCTGCTTTCTAGGGCCATTTAAGGTCCATGCTGGTCTTTTTGCCGGTCTCCCATCGGCTGGTTTTACCACTTTGAAGACTTTGAATATACATCCTGTCTTCCATGTATCCCTTCTGAAACCTTATGTCCAGACGCATGCATCTCAACCCTCCTCATCTCCTCCTCCTCCCGTCTCCATAGCCAATTTTGATCAATGCCATCTTAGACTCCTGCCTCTTCTGTGGTACCTTACTGTATTTGTCAACTGGATGGGCTATGGACTGGAGGAATACTCCTGGGTGGTGGCCTGTGACGCCCATGCTCCCTCTTTGGTTCGCCAACTTTCACCAGTCCTTTCTTGCTAAGCCATCTTTGAACTCATGGAGATAGTCCTTTTGGGGTGGGATAGTGTCATATTCTACCCTTTTTTCTGTCTTTTCTTGTGATTTCTTGTCTGGCTTTTCATTTGGTCCTTCTTGTCTTTATCAAGAGGCAGTACTTCAGTGCTAGCGTGTGATCAAAGCATTCCAGTTTGTGACACATATTTTCTATCTAGTTTCAGAGTGTATACCTTGTGTTTTGACCCGGCTTTCCCTTTGACCTCTCTACTGCTTATCTCCTGCTCTACTGTGCCTGTCTGTTTGTTAACGTGTTTCCAACTTTGGCTCCATTATTCTGCCACCTTGTGCTGCTTTTCCTGCCTCTTACTTACCTTGGCTCTGTTGTTCAACCATTCTTCTGTCTGCTGTCTTTCATTGATTTGCCCACCTGATACCAACATGGCTTATCTGACTATTTGACTTCTTCATCCCTTGTGGTTTACAATTCCCTTATCCCACAGTTTGGTTCAACTGCCAGTCGGGCTTCGACCACCAGTCAAATCTTGAGCTGGAGGTCGAGCATTCTACCTATCTTCAACTATACTGTCCACTGTTCTATTCAAACCTCGACTGGCCCTTTTTGCCTGTTCCTATCCCTTCAGTCGAACCCCATGTTTCTGCATTCCTGTTCAGCAACTGTTGATGGGTACTGCAGGTACACTGTGTTCTCTTATGCTCCTTCGACCTCAGTGGGTAGTAGCTATCTCTAGACAGCCATCCGGGGTGTGGGCAGGCTCCGCTGGTGAGTACTAATCTCACCTTGTAGGCAACATCTTTACCTGGCTTAGGCCGCAGCAAGGCAGCCTAGGGATTAGCCATCGGCAGCAAGCCTCGAACACCATTAATTGCCCTCTAGCATCTGGTTCACAGGGGGCCTACCATGCAGTTTAGCCTTGTGTTGTTTTGTTGCTTTATTTCATGTTTATTATATCAACTTAGCAGTCTGTCACTGCTTTGTGTGGATTCTCCTTTACAGAGTTTTATCAGGTAGCTTACACTGAGCACTCCAGCTTATAATAACAATTACATAACCTGTGCCTTATCACTGATGCAAAAATGCTCAGATTTCTATACTCATGGAAATATATCTTGCAAAGAGACACAGATGTCACAAAGCAGCCATTTTATTGGATAAAATGCTTTGCTCAAAGAATGCTATATGTGCCTAAAAAGTCTGCACCAATGGATTTGCACATTTCTTCCATTGTGTCCCTATGAGCCCGTCACCACCAGTGCTTCACTGAAAGTTTTCATTGCTCGCATCCTCAAATTTAGCGATCTGTCCAAGATTCTCAAAATGGCTAGAGAAGGGGCAACTGGTGATTCAAAACACACAAATTTCCATTTGTGCTGGATTCATAGAAGATATATTGAAGCAGACACCAATAAAAAATCATGTTTGCTACAAAAGCAATATTTCACCAAGATGCAGTCAAGTATACTCAGCCTGGGTTGATCCTGGCTTCATACGAGACAGCACTCTAGAAGCTTTTGTAGCAAAGAAAAAACTGTTACTTTATTGCATTCATGCCTAACGTTTTCGGTCCTCATGGGGACCTTCCTCAGGGCAAATGGCAAGAAATTCACACACTACATCTATAAATAGTTGATAAAACAATAATTAACACAATTAACAAAATTACTTACAGCCTCCTCCGGTCTCTGCCTCATGCTACTCAGGCGCCAAAACGCGGCGTCCCAAATCGGACATGGGGCAATGACGTCAGATGGAGTCCCGGTTGTCTAGCAACCAGTAAACTACTGTGTACATTATAAAAACAACCAATAGAGAATGAATGAGCATAAACATACAACACAACAATCCCTAAAGATCTGCCGGCTGAAGACAAAGCTTAATAGCAGGCCATCAAGAAGGCTGAGTCACCAAGATGCAGAATATTGATACGGTCTAATTTGTTTGCCTCACCAAGAAGTTGAATACATACCTGTGAACTTTCAAAATGAGCTGACTCTGAGATCTTTGAAATATTAACCCTTAAACTTCCGCATATTGTAGATTTATGCAATAGGTCCCCACTTGAGAAACCCAAAGGTGCTCCATTCAGTCCGCAAGAAAGCTTTAACATGCTATCACTTAGATATATCACTGCCTGAACAAACAGAAGACAAGCAGGACTTCTCCCTCTGTCTTTCTGGTAGGAACTGCACCAGTTTAGAGACTAAATAAGCACTTGATTAGTGTACATCACAGAGCAGGTAACACATGACTCCCTCCCCTTGAGAATTTGACCCTTGACCCAGAGACCCTGAGATCTGAGTCAAAGCCCAGAGTCTTAGGGTCAAACCCTGAGAGTCCCCAGCTATGGCTGGATGTGAAATAGCAACATAACAATATTATTTAACCCTTCACTGTCAAATGGTAATTGCAGAAACTCACATACACTGTCTGACACTCCAGCCTTGTTCCACTGTCCCACTTCTAGTCACAGAACCACACATACCCTTACTGCCACGCCAGCCTTGTTCCTCTGTTCACTGGTAGTCACAGACCTATATCTGTCTGGCTCCCTAGACTCAACTTTGAGCTACTGTCCACTATCCCTGACACTTGTTCTGGGAAACCCCATGCACTTTGTCACAGACCCTAGAGTGTGGAAGAACCCAACTTGAGAACAAATAAATTAGTCTATGAGTACTTATTGCAACCATACATATTGCTGTCTGTTAATTATCATGCTTAAGCTGCATTTAGCAGTGAATGTCACATCTTTGTTGTAAACCAGACTTTTATCAAGGTGTTTATTTGCAGACATTTCTGTTAAATAGGTGTGCTGCACCCACATTTGTGATTTAAGATTCAGCAGTTGAGGAAGTGGGATTAGGATAAGAATCGGTATGGGACTGACAATGTTGATTTTTCACATTTTTGCTTTCGGTTTTCGTTTACCGTAAATGGCTATGTTTTCACCTTGACTGAATGGCAATGAAGATTACTACAGAAACTTTGCAAACCTGCTAATGTTAATCAGCATGCAGTGAGGCCTTGGTTTAGCTTTTGCATCTAAAGAGTTTTACAAGTAAAATTATAGGCAAAAGGTGCTTCAGTGTTAGCAGTAGCAAAAGCAGGAGACTGGTAGAGTAAAAGTGATAACTATATTGGCTAACTGAGTTGCTCTAGAATGCAAGCTTTTCAACAAAACTCAAGTCTAACATTTCTAAATATTCACTAATAAATTGTGAAACATTATAATCTAATTTTTGTTTAATAGATTTTGTTTTTATTTTGTATATAATTTAAATTTTTTATTAAATAGTATTTATTATTTATTTTTCATACATATATCCTACTCATCCATAATTTTCTTTATTATAATATTTTGATACAGTTTTGTGCACTGCAGATGTGGACATTTGGGTAGGCTGACCAGACTCAACCTTTAACCGGGGAAGCATAGGAGAAATGCATACTGCAGGACTGCATTAATTTCAGTGAAATACTGCAAAATGGCTATTTTCTATGTGTCCCCGGTTAAAGGTGAGATGTCAGCCTACATTTGGGGCTAGATTCTATTACAGGTGCTAATTTTATCTCTGCTTTTATATCCAGTTGTCTCCATAGACTTCAATGGGAACATTTTTCATAAAATGGGTGTTAACATTTATCTCCTGTAATAGAATCCAGCCCAAGATGAGGAAGATTTTAATACTTGTGTGATAGTTTTTGATATATATACAGTATCTCACATAAGTGAGTACACCCCTCACATTTTTGTAAATATTTTTATTTTATCTTTCATGTGACAACACTGAAGAAATGGCACTCTGCAACAATGTAAAGTAGTGAGTGTACAGCCTGTATAACAGTGTACATTTGCTGTCCCCCTCAAAATAACTCAACACACAGTCATTAATGTCTAAACCTTAGCAACAAAAGTGAGTACACCCCTAAGTGGAAATGTCCAAATTGGGCCCAGTTAGCCATTTTCCCTCCACGGTGTCATGTGACTCTTTAGTGTTACAAGGTCTCAGGTGTGAATGGGAAGCAGTTGTGTTAAATTGGGTGTTATCGCTCTCAAGTTCTCTCATACTGATCACATACTGGTTGAGTTATTTTGAGGGGACAGCAAATTTACACTGTTATACAGGCTGCACACTCACTACTTTACATTGTAGCAGAGTGTTATTTCTTCAGTGTTGTTATATGAAAGATAAAATACAAATATTTACAAAAATGTGAGGGGTGTACTCACCTATGTGAGATACTGTATGTAATATTGGTTATTTGTTTGTTTTTTGGATACACTTGGAGACTTGTCGTTCCTAACCTAACCATGTATATGTGGTGATGTATAGGGCGATGCACCCATTGTATAATGTTACGACTCCAATTAGCAATTAACACTTCTCATGTGAAGCTATTTATATGAGCATTTCCTGGCTGCTTTTTCCTTTGTTTTTGGTCCATACTCTGAAGAAGCAGTGGTGCACACACTGCAAAATGCGTTAGTTATATTTTTGTAAGAGAAGAGCACGTGGAAGCACTTCCGATCTATAATATGTCTAACACTGAAATGTCCAAAAGAAATCTCTTTGATGTTCTACCCAGCAGGCAAAACGCACAGCTTAGTCCTGCAGCTACAAGCAGCGTGGATCCAACGCTTGTTTCCGCTAATTCTCCTCCTCCACACCACCAGGGCCGGTGCAAGGATTTTTGTCTACACAGGCGAAGGTGCATTTTGATGCCCCCCCCTGCCGCCAATCCCCCCACCCCCCTCCGAACCAGTCACAATCCCATGCCCCCCGTGACCTTGCCACAATCCCTGGCCCGCAAGCATGATTCCCTTGCTTACTATTAGCCACATATTGTCAACATACGCTGATGCAATCTGTGCCTCCTTCTGCACAGAGCTCTATAGTGCTGGAGCTCCCGCGCGGTTCTCAGTAATGCAGAGCACTGGGAGATTATGTCCCAGCGTTCTGCATTACTAAAGCGCCGGAGAAGGAGATCAGCTGTTAGAGGTCTGTGCCAAAGAAGGCACAGACCTACTTGCTGTGGACGCCAGGTGAGGGGGTCGCAGGGGGAGTCCAGGACCCTGGAGTGACGGCCCCCTATTGTTACGCCAGTGTAGATGCAGCTGAAGCAGAGCAGCACAGCTGCGAGATAATGTAGCAGCTAGATGCGGCTGAAGTCCTGACCAGGCCCACGTAGTAGTGAATGGGCCGAGAAGGGGAAATAGGAGTCAGAGCACTCACCTATGCAGCTACCTCCAAAGGGGCTGAAGCGGCAGAGAACTGCGGGTGGAGTAGATGTGGTGCATGCGTCTGACATCATTGGCTGTATCCTCTCATCATGTCGGACTGGACTGCTGCCGATAACGAAGCCGCCAGGATAGACGCCGCGAGGGAGTGTTTGGTAGCGTAAATCAGTGTTCTGCACTCCCGGCTCGCGGCAGATATATAAAAAAATAAATAAAAAAAATTCTCAGCTCCCCCCATCTTGGCACCCCCTCAACTGCAGCGCCCTAAGGCGGCTGCTTAAACAGCCTTATGCTAGCACTGGCCCTGCACACCACAAAGATAAACCATATAGTAAGCTTGAGCCCTGACTTTGCCTTTAATTCTGCCAACCTAATTGCAGAAAGATATATATACAGAAAACAAATCAGGCAGATATATGCTCTAATACGAAAGTATATTACTGCAATGGATAAGTAATGATTCAAGTGTCTAAAATATGCCAACACTCAAAAAAATATAAAAATAGTAAAGTATTTATTTAAATAAAAATTAGATACATACATATCATCTACAACTATAAGAGTGGACGAACAAAAAAATAGTTGCTCAACCCAAACCTTATTATATAAATGACACTATGGATCTCAACAAACATATATAGAACCACAATCCTATAAATCTGATTATAGAAACAATATTGTGAAAAATTCCACTTACATGGTGGATAAAATAATTTCCAAACACCGCATCTAGTTTCCTGGCCAGGAACAAAGTAACATCTTCACCAATGCAACGCAATTCACACGGTAACGTACTTTATCAAGCTTAGAAAGCGAAGAAAGTTTTCTTCGCTTTCTAAGCTTGATAAAGAACGTTACCGTGTGTGTTTAGAAATTATTTTATCCAACATGTAAGTGGAATTTTTCACAATATTGATTTTATAATCATAATCATTACTTACAATGAGGGTTTTGAACACTAGAGAGGTCTCTAACTCATTTTGAAGGGAAAAAAATCAATGAGAATTTTCGGAATTTTTGTTTGTCCCTATGGTCTATTTGGTTTTCTCTAGAATTTTTGCAGTTCTTAGTAAATCACCTCCAATGGATATTTCAAAATAATAGCTCACGGTGATAAATAATCAGTCAGTATCTGTTTGTATCATGTAGACAGGGCTGCATTAAGATCATAGACAGTATAAGACTCCACCCCTAGCCCCTTTCACTATTGCTTAAAACAGAAAATACAATTAGCCTATATCGTGCAGGTATAAATAGCTCTTAATCACCTGCCTGCTAGGTAAATCTTCAATGCACTGATTGCTTTGGAGACTCTAGCATCCAAATGGTATGTGATGGCCTGTAAATGAGCATTAAAACTAATGCATAAATTGGTTACCATTAAGTAGGAGTGGGTATCTGGTTCAAAAGCACTGGAATTAATATAGCCACACCCATACCTCAGAGGGTAGGTGTGGCCAGTACAGATGAGGCATCCCTCATAACTTGCAGTAAGCAGTTTCCTACTATGCTTAATAGGGGGAAAGCCATCCCTGCTTGCAGTAAATACTGGTGTTTTATATGTCCCAATTACTTTACTATGGCCATAGAATCCTAATGGTTCCTGAGAAAGTTTTCTTTATTCCTCATTTCAAGAGGTAATATTGTCAGTTAGCCCTGGATGGTATGTCCAGGAGGCAGACATGACTATCCTTCCAGGACTGATTGAAGATGTTATCACTTGAACAAAATAGAAAAGCTAAAATTCATAGGAACATAGGGATTTGGTGGAGAAACACTTCTTCAGGGATTATTAGCATATATAAGCTGAGACAAGGCCTTCAGACTCATTACGGAATGTTTACTTGAGACAGATTGCCTGAAACAGACAACAGTAACTTGCTTTTTCTTTCTCCATCTTTCTATTGGTTAGTCAAAGAGGAACAAGTCTATGTCAGCCTTCTACACTGGCAATCTACAATACCAAATGCAATAAGGCACTTATATATATGGAAGGAGTTCCATATCCTCTATAATCTTCTTTCACCTTCTTTTTTAGGATAACATTAAAC
Source organism: Rhinophrynus dorsalis (assembly GCA_037306005.1). Taxonomy (NCBI): domain Eukaryota; kingdom Metazoa; phylum Chordata; class Amphibia; order Anura; family Rhinophrynidae; genus Rhinophrynus; species Rhinophrynus dorsalis. The sequence goes on from CM074719.1 coordinate 292,252,593, forward strand.
ACCTTTATCAAGGTACTTTTTAATCCCATGAGTATAAGAGGGGTCTCCAAAGTGAAGTAATGTATTGAGGACCTTTATAGCATTCAAGGGGTTAAGAGAACCATATAAATCAAATTTTACTTTTCCTCTATTTTGCAGTTGGCATGCTTCAGAACTACTCCCATTTTCTTTTGAATAATCTAAACAGAGGTAATTTGGGAGAAAACAACTGCATTCCAAATATCCATTGATTTTATTGGGGCTTTTATACCCTAGAACAGGGGTACTCAACCCGTGCCCTCAGTGGCTACTAACAGGCCAGGATTTGAGGATTCCCTTGTTAGAGCACAGGTGAGTTAATCAATATGAATGAACCTCTGATCACCACACTTGTGTTCTATCAGGGAAATTCCTAAGTCCTGGCCTGTTAGTGGCCACTGAGGGCACGGGTTGAGAACCTCTGCCCTAGAATACTAAAGATGACTCCAATATATCAAGAAGCAATGCATTGGAGGCCTTCTCAGCATTCAAGGGGTTAAAGGTCTCATCTAAATCATTGGGAATTTTCATTGGCCCCCTATAACGCAGTTTCAGAAGAACACTTCTTCACTGACAGTGACACATACACATACACGTATCAATGAGTCAGTAAATATAAAAACAATCTGCATGTATAAGAGTACTGTAGGGTCAGAAAAGACCTTACCGGTATAAACGTGTATACATCTGCATGTGTATAAGAGTACTGTAGGGTCAGAAAAGACCTTACCGGTATAAACGTGTATACATCTGCATGTGTATAAGAGTACTGTAGGGTCAGCAAACACCTTCCCGGTATAAACGTGTATACATCTGCATGTGTATAAGAGTACTGTAGGGTCAGGAAACACCTTCTCATTATAGATGTATATACATCTGCATGTGTATAAGAGTACTGTGATGTCAGGAAAGACCTTACCGGAATACATGTGTATAAGAGTAATTTGGGGTAATATGTATAAGAGTATCGGTATACATCTGCATGCGTATAAGAGTAATACAGGGTCAGGAAAGACCTTACTGGTATGTATGTGTATAAGAGTAATGTTGGATAATGTGTATAGCAATGGTATATCTCTGCATGTGTATAAGAGTACTGAGGAATCAGGAAATGCCTTACCAGTATGCATTTGAAACCAGAGTGCCATTTAACAGTCTAAAGTGACAGAGGGGTATGCAATGCATTGCGAAGCAAATGCATTGCATACCCCTCTGGCACTCAAAGGGTATCCCTTTAAGGATTGTGTGGAAATTAGGAGTGTCAGGAATAAGGCCCAAATGTTATATTATTAAAGGGATCGTAAAGTTTCACAAAAACAGCAGCTCCAATTAATCTTCATAGTATTTGAGCCATAGAGAATGTTATTAACAATACTGAGTTGTAATTGAAGAGTAATTGAATGATAAAGTGCCCCCCTCCCACCCCTTTTAACCGGTGTAAGCCACCTCCCCTCAGATGTGGAATCTGGTGTTGAGAACAGACAGCTCACAGCAAGGGACAATCTTCTTACTGTGAGAACAATGAAAACCCTGCCCCCCTTGACAGGTTTTTCAGGTTTTTCCTTATACTCACTGAAGGTTGTCCCTCTCTGTGATCTGAGCTAAGCAGCGTTACATCAGTAATAGGGGAGGGAGGAGGAATACTTTATCATCCAATTACTCTTGAACTACAACTCTGACAAATTTGAAATAACACTCTCCATGGCACAAATACTATGAAGATTAATAGAAGCTGATTTTATTGTGAAAAACTACTATCCCTTTAAGAGTTTCTTTTTTTTTTTTTTTTGTTTTTTTATAACTAAGAGGCACTGCCCATTGAATAAGCCATAGCCAGACTCCTACTAAGTCTGGAATAAATATTTAATCATCACATTTCAATTACCAAACCTAAAGCATTAGCACTCTATGAATAACAAAGATAATAAGTATTATTACTGAAATTATGGTGCAATGGCATTGCTATTACATTTTGTGAAAATAAGCTGTTGGATGAAATCACTTACCTGCCTAGTACCATGATTAGTAGCAGAAAAAGGGACGTGGTCATGCCACTCTACAGATCTTTAGTTAGACCTCACCTAGGGCTAGATTTAATGGTAGGAGTCAACATAGCCAGTAGGGCCAAAGTGAATACCAGCTGTTAAACTTACATGTTTAACGCGGTATTTAAAGGCCCTACCAGCTAGAACTCTAAAGGACGTTAAGCCACAAAACAGTCTTGTGGCTGAATGCCCGTTTTGTGTGTTTAGTTCCCAAAATGTCGCTAAAAGCAGCGATATTGGGAACTGAACAGTGAAAAACATACTGCCAAGCACCAATCGTTAACTGATCTAAGTTACACTTACCTGTCATCCACTGTCCTTCTGTCTTCTCTTCTTTCTTCCTCCTTCTCTTCAGTCTTCTGTCTTCTTCCTGTAAAAGAAAAGAAACCAGGTATTACCAAGCATGAAAAAATAAATCCCAGAACCTTTTGAGTCACACTGGGGTAAGCATCGCATTGCAAAGCAATGCGTTGCGTACCTCATTGGCACTCAAAGGGTTCAATAGTAGTGCGCCCCAAAGATACCCATATGTGCCTCCATGTAATGCCCCAAAGCATACAAAAGCCAAGAAATAAAATGATCCACATAGACATAAATCAGTGCTATTCCTTAATGCCCAGTATGACACTTAGCTTAGTGATATGTGTCTCTGACGCTTGCAGCGGCCGCAAGTGCGGCGGCAATGGAGACAATGTCCCACAATGCTCCCATTCAGCTGTATATGGGCCGATGCTTGTAACACACTGAGGGCATTTGAAGTGAGCCTGCCTTTACATATGGGCAGGCTCACTTCAAGTGCCTTCACGGCCATTGGCTGGGATGTACTTCACATCCCAGCCAATCATGTTCAAGAACAGCCGCTCGAATCTGATTGGCTGGTTTGAAAATTCCGCTTCAACCATGACCACTTCAGATGACAAAGTGAGTTTGCCTGTCATACAATTCCTGAGCTGCCTACTTTTCTCAATGCTATGTCTATGGGAGCTTTTTAAATGTCCTGCTCAGGGATTCGACAAATCAGGCCGTCACCTACTTTCCCCGCCACGAGGTGTATGACATTGTATAGACGATTCCATCCGTATCCCGGGAACCTTTGACTGATTGTCGACGAAAGAGTAACTTGTAAAAGAGTTGTTGAGGTTCCAAAGTCAAGAAGCTCTGTCCATCCAGGCGTGTGTCAGAGCTGTTTGTGAACATAACGTCCCACATGGTTCAAAACATTTGTCCCCAAGGCCACAAAAGTCATACGCCCAACATTAGCTTCCAGTAACGGCCTACGGCCCGTTACAGTGAAAAAAGCACTGCGCATCACAATGCACAGATTTTTTGTGTGATCAGTCTACATGGTGACCAAACAGGCTACCGGTACATCTTTAGCAATGCACCTTCCCTGAATGCTGAGTTGAAGTGCTTCATGTCCAGGCCATAACCACCCTTGTGGATACCCTAGTCCAACAATGATCCATCATGAAAACATACTTGCAAAAATAAGACAGTTTAAGTCTATCCAAGCACCAGAAAAAACAAATGCTTACAGGCATTAGGTTTGCAAAAATGATAATTTAAAAAAAAAAAAAAAAAAAAAATATATATATATATATATATATATATATATATAAACACATTAAACCCCATTGAGAATCAGAGAGGTTTGCAATGCATTCCTTTGCATTGAGTTGCACACCACTTTGGTCCTCAAGGGTTTAAATACAGGGGATATTTTGTAGATTTAGGATCAGGTACAATTTCAATTGCTGGGTTTGAAAAATTAGGTTTCACTCTTCTATGGTTTAGCAAATTAGAAATAGTGATCAGTGTCAAACAATTTCAACAAAAGCAAAAACAGGGGTATTGATGCAAGAATGGGCAGCATAAATTTCCAACTGTACAAATCTTGATAAGATCTCACCTGCATTACAGTTTCTGGAACCAATTCAAGAATTGAAAAAAGTGCTGATAGGAGCAAGAAAATTAATTATGGCAATGAAAGACTGAAGTATGAAGAACATCTAGCCAAACCTGATGTATTGACTCTAGAGAAAACATGCCTAGAGTGCATGGATCTACATTGTACAAGAATATATAAGGTTAATATAAGGATCCTTCAAGCCAAGTGTACTTTTCATTCCAAGGCCTAATCAAGTTTACTAGTAGCCACCCCTTACGTTAAGATTAAAGGAAACGAGGTTTCATCTTCAGCAGAGGAAATGTTTTTTTATCGTTTTTTTTACAGTAATGTCTAGTAAAGGGTTAGTAATAGCTTAAAATAATAACAAGTAGTATTGTATTGAGGAAAAGAGAAATCCATTGGTGCTAGTCCTATCTCTCAAACCTTTATGGTTTGAGAAATAGAACGTTTTAAAGTTCTCCTCTCCCTCCTCTTTCCCTGATGTCAGCATCTAGCTGACAGTGAGAGATCCTGGTCTGGGGACCGTCAGGTGGCTCTTCAGCAGAGCAGAGATACCAACATCTACAAAGAACTACTTCATTGGAACAGTCTACAAAGGTGTGCATGCAACACTTTGCTGAAGAGCCACTTAGAGTCATCCAACTCGATTCTCCTGCTGTCAGCTTTACAACTGACAACATTGAGAGGGAAACTTTAAATTGTTCTATCTCTCAAACTATAAAGGTTTGAGAGATAGAACTTGCACCGACGGATTTCATTTTTGCTTCGCTACACTACTACTTGTTATTAGTTTAAGGCATTACTATCCCTTTAAAAGTGGGATTATTTACTTAAGGATGTGTGGTGCCAAATACAATGAATACATACGTCCCAACATTTCAAATGACATGAGAGGGACACTTTTGTTTTAGGTGGTGTTGCTGGAGGTGTGGCTGGTGGGAGGGGCATTACAGATTACAAATTTTTTTGTTATTACATGACCTCACCTATTAACACCTCTTTTTGAAGCTGAATAAATTATTTAGCACAAGGCCAATATGTTTTATTTACATATATTAATTTATAAACAGATATACTTAAGTTTAAACAATCATTAATGTGAGTTTTATTGCTAAGGACCAATGTGATACACTTATACACACAGTTTGATCTTCTAAAAATAGGGACAATATGGTGGGAAAGAGGGACAGAGGGAGGTGGGTTTCAAAGAGGTACCGACCCTCCTAATGAGATACACTTGGGAGGTATGTGTACACATTTAAAACAGAAGGGGACATGCACCCAGGCAAACTACAGATTTGTTTCCATCTAACTCAGTATTGCTACACCATGAATAAACCCACAGTTGAATTGTGGTCTCTGGGTGAATTGATCACCAAACATTTCTTTGCCGTTAGGGGGCCATTTGGAGGTCAACTATGTTCCTCCTCCAGAAGCAAACTTGGGATATCTTGGGGCATCTTGTGGACCATAGTGTTGATCCAAAGTACATTGGGTGTGTAGGTGTGTATAAGGCTGATGATCTGGCCTCTGCAGTCTATTACTAATACATATCTCTTAAAGAAGCAGTAAACACTACAACTGTTCTGCCTTGAAAGCCACTAGGTGGTGCTGCTCCTATCACTTATTATGTAGAGCAGTAGTCTATGCCTCAAGCTCCCTCACAGAGAGTATTGTAAAAAAAAAAAATCAGACACCGGCTTGGTCTGTTGTTAATAGTTTGCTTGACAAATAAGTTTGATCTGTAATACCTTTTGAACAGAAAAATCTCCAAGAAGCTAGAATACCCCTGCTTTACTACACAGAGAAGCACTATAGAATAAGTTCATTAAAACATTCCTGCTCCTTTAAACACCTGTGGCATACTAAATTGTCTTGAGAATGGAGTGGCTTCATAAAGGGGGAAGTGGGTCAATAAGTGGGAAGGACTAGACAAATGATGGGAGTGGTTGGGTAGGTGATTATATGATCAGAATGTGGAAAGGAATGGGCAGGCTATAATGATTCAGAGTGAGCGGGAGAAAGGCTCAGTCCTTGGAGACTTGGTACTGTACAGTAAATAAAGTAGCCTCGAGGCAAATCCAAAGAAATTCCAGGTTTGCTACATTCCCTTGGATTTCATGTCTTTGTTTCAGAAGTGTTCTTGATCACAGACTACACTCCTTTGAATCCTTATTGAACTTCATACTTCACAAAACTGGTTAAGGCAGTTTCCCATGACCTGGTCAGTGTATACCCGGAGGTCAGTTAAAGGACATACATAGAATTAGACAGCAAGTCTGTCTTGTCTGCTCTTAATGGCAAACAAAACAATGGCTGCTTTGAGACAAATAAAGAATAAAATATAAGGTATCAAAGCGTTGTTCACTCACCGCCTTGATTGATTGTTAAGTCGCGGTGCAGGTCCCAGGGATTCCAAAACCTGAGAGTACATCAAATAGAAGGAAAAGACCGCACTCCAGCATAGCATAACAAATCAAAAATGCTTTATTCCAAAGTATCAAAATAGGACACTACATATACGATGATAGTCTCACGCGTTTCGCACCTGGGTGCTTAATCATAGACTAAAACAGCTCTCATTGCTCCGGTCTCTTAAAGTCAAAAACAACTCCTCCCTTTCCGAAAACCAATCCAGCAGGCCAAAGAATAGCAATCATTTCCCATATGAGAAAGGTTACCTAATTAATTAACCCATTGCAGAGGCAACATTGAATATATATCCCATTTCTTTTAAAGAGAGAGGAGCAAAATGAACCCACAACCACAGATATTAACACTTCATATGTTAATATAAACATAACATACTAAAGACAAAAATCACATTGCTCCTTATTATGTATAAAAGAAAAATTTATTCAACGAAATGGGTGCATGTATAATCATCTCTTCCAAAAGTAATTAGCATATATATAGGAAAAGCATCCAAACTGTAGAGTTATAAGTCAAAGGAAATTTATAATTAGTTAACAAATCCAAACTTAGTGTGGCAATCCTACTGGAAGCCCCAGAGTATACAATACACTCATATTAACCCATTAACAACTTCATTAAAATCTAAACAAAAAGTGTTACATCAAAGATCTTGTTAAACCCAAGCAGCATTCCTGTAGACAGGGTAAAAATCCAGAACACCTCTCTCTGGGACAACAATTTCACTCTATCACCACCCGTAACAGGTGGCACCAGTCTTTCTATGCTCTCCGCAGAGAAGTGTTCTAGATTCAACCCATGACTACTACAAAAATGCTGAGACACACCAGTTTTACAATCACCACATTTTATGTTCCCTTAGAGATCTGCAAGTCTTACCTACATATTGAATGTTGCACACTTTACATGTTACAACATACATCACAAATTTTGTAGCACAGTTAATATACTGTTTGATCTTAAATTTACTTCCATGTACAGTAGATTGAAATTCATTCATAGGAGCAGCCCATTGGCAGCAACCACATCGGCAGCTGCCACATGGAAAAAAGCCCACTGTTCACAACCAAGTATATTTATTATCTTGTTTTCTGTCCCCAACATACATGCTGGGAGAAATACTCCCAGCTAACGTCAGTGCCTTTCTAGACACAAACTTGCATCCCTTATTCACAAATGGTTGGAGACCCCTATCCACGAGCAGGATAGGAAGATGTCATTGTACTATTTTCTTGATTTGTGTAAATTCAGCACTGAAAGTAGTTCTGAACACTACCTGATCTTCCAACCCTGATCGCCGATTATATGAGCCTCCCAAAAATGCATCCCGCGATTTACCTCTCGCCATTGACTCAGCCCTATCAATCATCCACCTTGGATATCCCCTTTCAAGAAACTTATTTCTTAGTTCCATACAAGCTCTATAAAAGAGAGCACCGGTGGAGCAGTTACGACGCACCCACATAAACTGCCCCACCAGTACTCCCTTAATGGTACGTTGTGGATGACAGCTCTCTGCCCTAAGCAGGGAGTTAGCAGCCATAGGTTTCTTATGTATGTCCGTTACTATGATGCCTGACCCTGAAGATGTTGAAATTTCAAGAACCAAAAAGACAGTTTTGTAAGGATCACTGGTGAAGGTAAATGCAAGATTGCTGTCATTTTGATTGAGATGCTCAACAAATGCAGGAACTCTCTCTGGATCACCACTCCATATGATGAGTATGTAATTGATGTATCTCTTTAAATAAAAATATCTGATCTATATGGATTACCATCTCCAAAGACGTGGGACTCCTCCCACCAACCCATAAAAAGGTTGGCGTATGAAGGGGCGAATTTAGCCCCCATCGAAGTCCCACGTCTTTGGAGATGGTAAGAGCAATTAAACAAAAATAATTATGAGTGAGCAAATAATGGATCACCTTCATCAGATTGTCCACACAATTTACAGGATAATTACTATATCTATGTAGATGGTAGTGTATGGCCCTAAGACCCAACTCATGAGGGATGCAAGAATATAACGATGCCACATCACAACTCATCCAACTTAAGTTACATAGTTACATAGTTACATAGTAATTTAGGTTGAAAAAAGACTTGCGTCCATCCAGTTCAACCCTTTTCCTATTCCTGTTTACCATCGCTGACCCAAAAGAAGGCATCTGACTCCAAATGGCAATCAGATTTCTCCCTGGATCAACAAGCCCTAACTAAATATTAATCCCAATACTAACGTGCATAGCCCTCTATATTATGCTCTTTTAAATAAGTATCCAGGCCCCTTTTAAAGGCATCTAATGTATTTGATAGCACCACCTCCTCCGGAAGTGCATTCCATACCTTTATTGTCCTTACTGTAAAGAAACCCTTCCGCTGTTGTAGACTAAATCTCCTTTCCTCAAGTCTAAGCGGGTGGCCCCTTGTCCTGTGTACTGTTCTGTTAATGAACAGGTCTTTTGAAAGCCCTTTATATGGGCCTTGAACATATTTATATAGTGTTATCATATCCCCTCTAAGACGCCGTTTCTCTAGTGTGTACAAGTTTAACTTTTCTAGCCTCTCTTCATAACTAAAACATTCCATTCCCCTTACTAGTTTTGTAGCCCTCCTCTGCACTCTCTCTAGTTCCATAATGTCCTTCTTCAGAAAGGGCGCCCAGAATTGAACAGCATATTCTAGGTGGGGTCTTACCATGGACCTGTAAAGAGGCATAATTATATCTTCCTCCCTTGAGTCAATACCCCTTTTAATACATGCCAATATCTTATTGGCCTTTGCAGCTGCCAGCTGGCACTGCATGCTACTGCAAAGTCTATTGTCTACCATTACTCCTAAATCCTTTTCATTAGTAGACTTCCCCAGAGAAACACCATTTAAACTATATGTTGCATTTTTATTATTATACCCAAAATGCATAACTTTACACTTGTCTATATTGAATCTCATTTGCCATTTGCCTGCCCAGTTACTCAATTTGTCCAAATCCTCTTGTAATGAAGACACATCCAGTTCAGACTTTATTACCTTACTTAATTTTGTGTCATCGGCAAACACTGATACATGGCTTCCTATGCCCTCTGGGAGGTCATTAATAAACAAATTAAAAAGAAGAGGACCCAGGACAGATCCCTGAGGCACTCCACTTATCACGTTTATCCAACTGGAGAACTTGCCATTTACTACCACTCTTTGCATTCTATCTTTCAGCCAATTTCCAATCCACTCACAAACATTTTGCCCTAGTCCTATTTCATTCAATTTGTACAGTAACCTCTTGTGTGGAACCGTATCAAATGCCTTGGCAAAGTCTAAATAGATCACGTCAACCGCCTCTCCCTCATCTATATTATTACTTACTTTTTCATAAAATGCAATCAAGTTCGTTTGACAAGACCTATCTTTCACAAAGCCATGTTGGCTATTGCTAATGATATTCCTGCTCCAGCAGAATTCTTGAATATATTCCCTTAGCAACCTTTCAAACAGCTTCCCTACCACAGATGTCAAGCATACGGGTCTGTAATTTCCTGGCTGGGACTTTGATCCCTTTTTAAATATGGGCACCACATCTGCTTTACGCCAGTTGGGCCTCCATTCTACATCCCTTAAATCTTGTAAGACTTGCTTTGTATCTCTAAGGTAAGTATTAAGTCTCAAGACTAATGGCTGAAGGCAGGCATCCACATATTCTCCCAACCGTTCATTGAGTGAATTAATGCCAGAAACTATTGGCCTGCCTGCTGGATTCTCAAGTCTCTTGTGGACTTTTGGGAAATGATGAAAAATAGGGATTACCAGTTTAGGTACTTTAAGAAATTCAGCTTCCCTCACAGAGAAAAATTCCTGAAGTGTGCCACTGTCGACGAGAGAATCCAGCAGGCAATTAAATTTAGGAGTTGAATCGCCACCTAGCTTCTGATATGTATCTGTGTCGGAAAGTTGTCTAGAAGCCTCATTAACATACATAGTAGTATCCAGTACTACCACCGCCCCCCCCCCCTTGTCCGCCTCCTTGATTGTGATGTTAAAATTATTAGACAACGACTTGACAGCCTTTTTCTCAGAGAGGGTAAGATTATCCACTCTTTCTGATTATCACGGTGCCCGTGATCTGGGCAACATTCTGTCCATCATGGCTGATTCTATTCTCCTATTGGCTGCCTGTACTGCTCCTCCTAGTGACAGCCTTTTTATACCCTGGGCTGTCACTCTGTGAGTGCCCTTTCGTGGTGTACTGATGCCTGGCGCTAGTATCGTTGTTCTGATCCAGTGTATGACCCCGGACTGTCTGACCACTCTCTAGTCTCGTTCCTGCTGCTGCTGTATACCGATTCGGATTGGCTGACGTTCCTGCTTCCTGTTCTGACCTGGCCCGGCTGACGTTCCTGTTCTGTGTACCGACCCGGTGTGATTGACAAACCTGCTCTGTGTACTGAACCGGCGCGTCTGAGGATCCTGCTCCGTGTACTGACTTGGCCTGGCTGAAGTTCCTGATCTCGCCATCGCCCATCTGGGCAAGGTTCCTGTTCTGCTGTTCTAGTTGGCGATTTGTGTTGCTGTTGCCAGCCTCCCAGTTGGGCAGCAATCTTGTGTTTGGTCATAGTGCTGAGCCCGTTGTCTGCACACACTCATCCGTTGTCAGAGTCTCGCTGCTCCACTCCGTGTTGCACTCGCTTGGTCTGTGTAGGTTCATTAGGGCGCCTCCATTACATTCCGTTGTACAGACCACAGAGCATTAACCCCTTCGGGGGAAGGGCCTCGTAATCACTACCATTGGGTTCCGTTGGGCAGTATTGTTTGGGCTTGGTATTCCGCTGTCGAGTAGGGTGCTCCCTGTGGCCATCCATATATACCATAGCCCATTAACCCTGTCAGGTAGTGCATGCACACGGAACTGGGTTATTTCGGTAGGGCCTCCATTAAGCACGAGTTCTGACCTCTCCATTAGTCGTTGGTGGGCGTCCACCATTGGTCACATTCACAGGCGTCCAGAGCCTGAGTTGGCAGTCCATTCCTGTGGCCTCCGTTACTTCAGGCGACATTGAGCCTGCAGAGTGTTGCGACCAGCACTTCACTAGTTAAGTGGGCATCATACATTGCATCTATTACATACCTGACCTGTGTCAGTATTGTTTTCACTATACTGGACCCGTGTGGGTTAACCATTTGTAACCTGTCTTGTGTCAGTGTGCTATACTGGACCCGTGAGGATTACCTTGTTCATTGTGTGTTTCAATAAAGCTGTGTTTTTAACTATACCTCCTTGTCTGAGTGTACTGAACCGTAACACTGATGTACACGAGAGACCAGATCCCTCTCAACAATTTCTTGGAAGGTGTCCACCAGGGGACTCCTGGCATGTACCAGATAAAAACTACTAGGTATCTGTAAATAATCAGATGGTCTAGGTACAGGTGCACAAACAGTACATTCCAAAGTTTTACCTGTATCTATGTGTTTGCTCTCATTAGATAATGACAACAAATCCATAGCTACACATTGATCACAAAAACAATTACCAAAGGAAGCATATTCTGGCTTGACTGAAGGAATAACGTTGGTCACCGACTGGGCTTTAGATATTAAACCATTACCCTCATCAGCAGCCCCAGTATCCCCCGAACATCCAGAAAAATGCTTCCTGAGTACCAGCTTACATACAAATTTGTTCACATCCAAAACAGTATGAAAGAGATTAAAATGTGTGACTGGAGCAAATTTAAGCCCTCTGAGCAACACTCCAGTCTCTTCATCCGTTAGCCGATATGATGAAATATGAATCACTGATAGCGATCCCCGGACGTAGATTTCTTCTTGGATACCTCCGATTTTGACTTGGACTTGCAAGTTCTTCCTCCTCTCTTCTTTAGTATATGTTATGGGGACGTGCACAGACATTTTTGGGGGCAGGGGCTCAAATGAAAAAAAGGGCACTTCTCATAATTATTATTATTATTATTTTTTCGTTAAAAGGGCACAAGAGCACTTTGGACAAAAAGGGCAGGTGTTCAAGCCCCCCTTGGTGTCCATGTGTGCACGTGCCTGGTTATGTTTATATTAACATATGAAGTGTTTTTATCTGTGGTTGTGGGCTCATTTTGCACCTCTCTCTTTATAAGAAATGCGATATATATTCAATGGTGCCTCTGCAATGGGTTAATTAATTAGGTAACTTTTCTCATACGGGAAATGGTTGCTATTCTTTGACCCACTGGATTGGTTTTTGGAAAGGGAGGAGTTGTATGTGTAGCATCCTGTTTTGATACTTTGGAATAAGCGGTTTTGATTTTTTATACTACGCTGGAGTGCGGTCTTTTTTCTTCTATTTGATTGTCTGCTCTTAACCCAGTGCAGTTCCTCTAGCATTAAACTATTGCACCTGTACTGAACCTGCATTTCAGGCTATGCACTAGAGTAGAGCTAGTCAATTGTCTGGTGAAGGATGACAGGAGTTGTAGTCCCCAACATCTGGAAGTCCCACATTGACTACCCCTGCATTGCAGCATATGAGTGCTTTAGTGAATCCTCCCAATGTGTTCAAACTTATGTAATCCTTACAATAGCCTAATACATTCTTAAATTTCTTTACAATTTTAGGCCCAACCTTTTGCTCGGGGCACTATTCCATGCACCAACCAACTTTTTTCCATAAAACCATTACCATTTATTGGTCCTTAAATTAATTTCAGATAAAGGCCTCACTAAAGGATTAATATTGGTAAAAGGTGGCACTGTGTTAGCCATAGAAAGAGGTATAACATTATCACCTTAAATTAAATAGGTTTACTTTTAAATATCATGAATTCCTAGCCAGCATCTGTAAAAAGGATTTCTTCAGTGCATACACCACAAAATACACCACAATACATCCAAAGGTAGCTATGCATGATTGTTTTTAAGGGCACTGTAAGACATGGGTTAGATAAAAATAAATAAACAAACAATACATTAGTGATTAAGTGAGATGAACTGAGTGATTTCTAATTTCAAAAAAAATTGCTATTTATGGTTTTATCAGTTTGTCTTGCCTAATAATAAATAGCTAAAAGTGGTCACATTTCCATTTTATTTTGAACGATTTTAGAGCTTTCAAACCAAATAAAATATGTTTAGAAAATACAGTCTAGAAGCACACAATTTTAATGGATTTGTTACCTTTTCTTTTTTGGCAATAAACGTCATTGTTTTAGGAACCCACCATTCTCCTACTTTCCTGCTTTCCTCTCCTTCATGGATCCCACCACCGAGGACATGCCCAATAACCGTTCAGCCCACGTATGCACCAGCTGAATATTACTGGCCGACTCCCAAATGGAACAGTTCAGCAATGAAGGCTTGAACTTTCAACTCTTATGTGAAAGCTCTACTGGAAGACCAATGGACCACCATGAAGATCTGCCCTGTTCCACAATGACTGCATTACTGCATTAGAGCAGTGAAGATGCAGTATGTTGGACTGTGGTGCATTCATGTGAGGAAGGCACCATAGTCCAGCAGCATACCGTTCACCATGGGCAATATAATCAATACACCACTGCAGCTTTGGTGTTGACTATGTGAAAAGGGTTTTATCCACAAAAGAAATCAAGAACAATTATGGAGTAAACCACCTGCACCATAAGTGAGATATTCAAATTTCCAAAACTTTCAGAGATTTAAATGGTGCTTTTTAAGGAGTAAATACATAACTAAAACTAGCCAAGAAAAACCAAAAGAGATAAACCTACTTTCACTGCTATTTATCTTTATATCATTCACGGGTCATAACAGGACAGCAGGTAAAACAATCTAAACTTTCACCAACAGCTGTCAAAACAACAGAGAACATAAAAACCTGCTGAAATAGTCGATCATGGTTCTTCCCTGAACCCAGAATACCTTTATTGAGATGTATGGGTTTAGAAAGAGTATATGTTCCATCTAGAGGTGCAATTGACGGAGACATTCTTCCGGAACAATGTGAGTCAAAATGGATAATTTGTCTGACAGCCACTGATAATTTAGGATAGGAAAGATTTTCAAGTGTTTTTGTATTGATTTTAATATAACTTCTATTAGAATATATAATCTATTATTAGAATAGATGGAGGTAGCTGGGCTTTTAACTTTGGGTACTTTGGGTTCAGCACACTTCCACTTTAATAAAGCAAGGAATTATGGATTCAGGGAGGACACATGCTCAACTAAATCAGCAAATGTGTTTTTTTTATATATTACTAGTGTAAAAGCCCGTGTACATGGGACAAGGTCCGGGTAATGTTAAGAGGCCACTACCTCACTGCTCCACGCAATGCAGTCTTGTGTCGCCTCACTCACACGATACAATCATGGGCAATAGAGACTGTCCGAATGCGGGCACTGCGCATGACTGCATCGTGACAAATATCCTAGCGAATTATTATATAGGATGCTATCCTGACAAAGTGCCTTTGGACACGAAACAGCTATTGGCAGACGTTTACATTGTTTTACCCACTGTTCTGCTAGGACCTGTGAATGAAATACAGATAGAGAAGTGGTGAGTGGTGTTTATTTCTTCTGGTTTAGTATATATTGGACTAGTGTGTTATTGGGCACTGGATAGCAGGTGTTCTCAGTGACTCCTGCTATCTTTGTTTCCACTTAAAAACCATTATTAATTTCCTTATCTAACATTTGCAGTTTGGTTATTTTATAAGTGCAGTCAAGGTCTCATTTAATTTGGTAAAATATTGGCCACATGTACCTGACTAATGATAACATGCTCAAGTAGGCTGATCAGGGCATACTTACCCAGCTGCACAGCAGATCCTGCTTTGTCTTCTGATGATTAGGGAGAAGAAGGCTGCACTACTTAGTTTGATCAATCGATGGGAAGGGGTGTTTTTGTGTCTGAAAGTATTTTATGAGAAAAATACATCAAGATGTCTCTCGTTTTTCAAGTATGTCCTGGACTCATTTTGTCTATTTCATAGGGGTGAAAGGCTGAGCTGACCTTGCCGGGACTAGAACCTACAACCTTGTGGTTTGAACAGATTCTACAGCTGGCACATTAACCAACTGTGACATCTCACCAGACTTGAAGATAAGGTCTCAAACACTCACAGAACTATCACAATCGCACAGAGATTAAATCCCTGCACTACACTGTCACACTGGTTCTAGGTTGTTTTGTTCTTACTGTTTTTTTAACTACTTGAATTGTAGAGAGGGCTTTGCAAAGCATCGCAGACATGTCTATTTCAAGAGGTTAAAGTCCCATGTTAACCCTTTGAGTGCCAGGGGATACACAACGCATTGCAAAGCAATGTGTTGCGTACCCCTCTGGCAATCAAAGGATTAATCAAAGGGGATATTTAATTTCTGCTATTGTTCAACTGGTTTGCTTCTGAATTGCTCAAAGCTGATATTCAGCCAGTTCATGCTAAATCAGTGACCCGGTACCTTTTTTTTTTTTTTTTTTTACGGTATTACATGAGACCACCACGTTATAACATTACATGTCAATAGCAGAGTAATCCATCTTTACACAATTAGGCGAACTTTCATTTGAGAAAATCACCCCTTCAATTGATTTGCTCTTCTTTTATTCATAAGGTCTAAAGGGTTCAAGGAAACAGTTTGGAAAAAGATATTTTCTGGTGTGTGATATAATCAATTCTGCATGCATAGATAGTTGTTGTAAAAACAATGCGTTATGTGGGATTGAATATTAAAATAACACCACTTTTGTGAAACTCGTAAAAAAAAACTTGATTTTCTTGCCTTAAAAAAATCTGAACCCTAGCACCTATTGTTGTTTACATAAGTATCACAGATTCCAGACTTCTTGCAGTTTCTCACATATTATAGCCTTAGTTTGACCTGTGGATGGAATAACCATGTAACAAGTTGTTGAAGGTGGCTTCCCAGTGAAAGAGTTTAACCTCTTTGATATAAGAAGCATTTCCAATGCACTGAATCCCAGGTGTTTATTCATGTCATCCATGATTAAGAGTCCCATACGTTTGAGCCAAAAAATAAAAGTTTTAATTTGTGTCGATTGATATTATCCCATCTCAAAGTTCAGGGAAGGATGTGAGGCAATGGGCACCAGGTGGGCCTGAGTCCATTCCTCCTCAGCTCGGTCCCTAGTACCTGGTTGCATGGCCATGCAGAGCAGGCACTGCAACTTGCATTATCTCTTGTATCTATTCAAGGAACATTGGACTATATGTATAATGGAAAACGGGAACATTTCTGAGCCAAACGGGATCACAGAGGAGAAAAAAAATCCCTAAACCTCATTGAGTTAATGGTGCTTTTAACTCCTTGAATGCCATATGCCCCTTTGCTCCTGTGCCACCAGCAGTTTGTTCTCACTGGCATAAATCAGAGAGATTTAATTGTCCCAGCTAACTTTAGTTAGAACCAGGGCTGCTATCAAGAAAGGACGGTGGTGGTGGTAGTGAGGGGGGGGGGGGGGTTACCAATATCCAGGTCCAGCCATGCAGCCCATTTATAGTAGAGGTGGACAAAATAAGAATTATGGCCCAGTTCTGGCCCACTGATCTTTTTGGAAGGAAAAAAAAAAGCTTTACTACAGTTTTGAAGCTGGCAGGCTCTATCTCTTCTGGATTCAGCTTCTGCCCTGTTGTGATAGCTGCAGGGTTGGGAAAGTGCAATTACTTAAAGTGATAGTAATACCTCGTTTTATCTTTATTTTATTTTGTAGGCATTAAAAAAAACATGAAGAACGATATAAGTCTTATCTCTCAAACCTTTATGGTTTGAGAGATATACACAACCAAAGTTTTCCCCTCCCTCCCCTTGTACCTAGTGTAAGCCATCTCATCTCAGATGTGGAATGCAGTCCATAGACCAGACAGATAACAGAAGGGGACAATCTTCTTCCTATGAGAACAATGAAAGCTCTGCCCCCCTTGATAAGTTTTTCAGGTTTTTCCTTTATCTTAATTGAAGATTGTCCCTCTCTGCAGTCTACCTGGGCACCTCCCTTCTGATCTGGCTGAGCAGTGTTACATCAGTAAAAGGGGCGGGAGGGGGACACTTTATCATTGAATTACTCTTGAACTACAACTCTGACAGAATTGAAATAACACTCTCCAAAGTCCAAATACTATGATGATTAATTAGAGCTGCTTTTATTATGAAACATTACTATCCCTTTAATCTCTTTGAGCTGATCACTACTGTCAATGCTGACAACAGAAGCCAGTTGGGATGTGGTGGACCCTGCCAACTTCACCATGGGGAAATGCTGAAAATCGATGTGGATTTGGATGCTGGGGACCCTGCTGGATTCCAAACTACAGTAAAGATTTTCCTTTTCCCCCAACTGTTAATATATAAAAATGCCTGTGTGTTTGAGTGAGTAAGCATATTTGCGTGTGTGCCTGCATATGCATGAGTGTGTATATGTGTGCATTTGTGTGTATGAGTATGTGCCTGCATAAGTATATGTGCGTGCATGTATTATTATTCATCTAAAACACCAACATGCACATGCACTCTTACACCCACTCATACTTTCACACAGACACACACAAACACATGCACACTCATTCAGATTAATGATGTAAACAAGGCAACAGAGAATTAGGAGTCTGAAAAGATGCTGAAAGGGGCATTAGTGGTCTTCTAAACAGAAAGGTACCAGGTCACCTTATTCTTGGTGGGAGATAAGGTACCGAGTCACCATCAAAAGATACAGTCACTCACCTGGCAGGGCCTGACTGAAAATCAGCTCTGGGTGGGGTGGGGGCTCTGACAATTAACCTTGTCCTAAGCCCTCAGATTTCTAATGGCAGCCCTGACTGGCACATTGGGTCAGGCTCCCAAAATCTTTACTAGAAAAAACAAGACTTATGCGATCTCTGTCCAGGTAACATATTTTTTTTAAATATATATTTCTTTAAGTATGAGTTTGTTTGTTTCATCAACTTGAACCGTATGGTTTAACAGCTATGGAAGCTATGATCTATAATTATACTTCAGAATGTTGGGCAAAAATAACCAACCATATGGGGTATCATATGTTACCAGCTGTATTGTAGCAGATAGGGTGTAAGCTATTTTCCTACTCCCTAGAGACCACAGGTTTCTACACATAATTACTGATGAGCAGGGCTGGGTTTACATTCCGGGCGCCACTAGCCAAGGCAACCTAACTCCCAGCCCCAGTCCCTACATGACAGCGTCCACAGTCCCATTAATTGTTTCATGGCAAACAATATACCCTTAGCCTATAAAATACAAACACAAAAAACAAACAAAGAAATAACACCTAAATGGGTAAAGAGATCAGCAATGCATTACTTAACTACGCTTTAGAGACCTATCATCCAAATGTTTAAATGATAGCCAATCAAGGGGTATATCAACTGGTGTAGGGGCACTGTGATTGCACTGTTCACCTCCATAATTCACAATGTGGGTGTGGCCAGCACAGCTGAGACACTCCTCAAAACTTGGCAGTTGCCTACTCTGCCTAATGGAAGATATAGAAAAGCATTTTTTGTGTATGTTTAAGAATTGTTGTTTTAACCCTTTGAGTGCCAGAGGGGTATGGAATGCATTGCTTTGCAATGGGATCTGTACCCCTCTGGCACTCAAAGAGTTAAGAATTTAATTTAAAGGGATAGTATTGCCATGTATTGATAAACATTAATTTTGTAGGCATTCAAAAATAAAACTTAATGCCCCCAGTCCCATCTCTCAAACCTTTATGATTTTAGTGATATTTGGGACCAAAGCTCCCCCCTCTCTCCCCTTCCCCTGACGTCAGCGCTCTAGCTGACTGCATGGGAATCCGGTCCCAGGACTGTCAGAGGCTCTTCAGCAGAGCCGAGATTGCATTATTGAACAAGAAAACCTTCATTGGAACTCTCTACAAATTGTGCTTGCAAACCAAGCACACGTAGAAGACCTTTCCAGTGAAGGATTTCTTGTTCAATAACGTGATATCGGCTCTGATGAAGAGCCTCCGCTTGTCCAGGGAACGGATTCCCCTGAAGTCAGCTAGAGCGCTGACGTCAGTGGAAGGGGAGGGAGGGGGGGAACTTTGGTCCCAAATATCTCACAAACCATAAAGGTTTGAGAGATGGAACTGGGGGCATTAAGTTTTATTTTTGAATGCCTACAAAATTAATGTTTATCAATATATGGCAATACTATCCCTTTAAATTAAATTCTTAACTCTTTGAGTTTATAGATATATATATGTGAATTTTCAGAGAAAATTTGCAGCAAATTCACAAATGAGAATTTTTTTGCATATATATCAGTATATACGTACATTAAGAACAGGTTATACATGGTGCTAAGATTTAATCACTAAACTGCCTTTATTTTGGGCACAATTAGACCATTTCTACTCAACTTTTCAAAAAAGTCAACTGACTTAAGTTAGTACTTAGTGAAAAATGACGCTGAACGATTATGCATCTTTATGCCAATTTTACATATACTTTTTTTATTATTCCAGTTTTATACATCTCCCCCTATGTTTCTGACAATTATAAATTGTTTATAAATATGGCCCATAATGTTCTGCTTGAGCAAATGATCTATGAAGAGGCTGCTGTCCTACCAACATTATGATTGATTTAAAATGTGCTATTAATCCATTGCATGCCAGAGAGATCTCCAGTACATTGCTGATTGTTTTTTTTTAGAGGAATGGGGGTTAGAGAACTCCACTGGCATATTTTACTAGTATGAGAGGATTCTGGACTATTATAATCTGTGGCCTATCCCCCCCACCCCAAATTCCTACCTCACACTTCAACTTGAAATTAAATAGCCCTTCAGATGGAGAGTAAAGCAGGAAGTGTCAGGCAGATTGAGGATTGTACAGCCCAGTATGTGGACAGTAAAGCAGGAAGTGGCAGGCAGACTAGGGATTGTACAGCCCAGTATGTGGACAGTAAAGCAGGAAGTGGCAGGCAGACTAGGGATTGTACAGCCCAGTATGTGGACAGTAAAGCAGGAAGTGGCAGGCAGACTAGGGATTGTACAGCCCAGTATGTGGACAGTAAAGCAGGAAGTGGCGGGCAGACTTGGGATTGTACAGCCCTGCATATAGAGAGTAAAGCACGAAGTGGCGGGCAGACTTGGGATTATACAGCCCTGCATATAGAGAGTAAAGCACGAAGTGGCAGGCAGGCTGTGGATTTACAGCCCTGCATGTTGAAAGCAAAGCAGGAAGAGGCAGGCAGGCTGTCGTAGGGTGACCACCTGTCCCTGATTACCCAGGACAGTCCCTGATTTTGAATGTGTGTCCCTTGTCCCTGATGACGACTTCCTGGGACAATAAAAAGTCCTGGAAAAAAGACTCCAGGGCAAAGAGGTCTAAACACTAGAAGGAGAACATCCCATTGCCTAGTCTGACAGGAAGTGATGCCTCTGCTGGACTACAAGAAAATGGCCTCCAGACAGATCGCTAAACACTAGAGAGAATGGAGCCTTCATCCTGATTTAACATGAGCTGCAGTACAATTTTGTAGTAGTATAAGGCTAGTCTAAGGGCGTTAAGTACCTGTTCTTGTAGTCCACCACAGTCATCACTTTCTGTCACAGCAGTCAAAGGGCAGTTGGGCAGTTCCCCCTCTAGTGTTTAGAAGCAGGCAGTGTACTTATGTCTGGTGATGTACAATGACCTCTTCCACATGTCTGCACTAAAGCCGAGGACAAGTACTCTGCTGCTCTCATCTCTGCAGTGTCCCTGAATGGCAGACTAGATATGTGGTCAACCTAAGGCTGTGGATTGTACAGCCTTGCATGTGGAGGTTAAAGCAGGAAGTGGCAGGCAGGCCATGGCTTGTATATCCCTCTATGTGGAGAGTAAAGCAGGAAGTGGCAGGCAGGCCATGAATTGTATAGCCCTGCATGTGGAGAGTAAAGCAGGAAGTGGCAAGCAGACCATAGTTGGTATAGCCCTGCAAATGGAGAGTAAAGCTGGAAGTGGCAGGATTCTCCTGGATTTTATAGCCCTGCATGTGGAGGGTAAAGCAGGAAGTGGCAGGCAGGCCATGGATTGTATACCCCTCTATGTGGAGAGTAAAGCAGGAAGTATCAAACAGGCCATGGATTGTATAGTCCTACATGTGGAGAGTAAAGCAGGAAGTGACGAGTAGGCTATGGATTGTGACAGGCTTAATGGAGACAGCAGGGGTTTCTCACATACTAGTAAAATATGGCCAGGGGATCTTTTGGACCCCTCTTCCTCTGCCGGCCCAGTTTTTGCAAAGCAGCACTTTTATTAACTCTGCTTCTGTTTAACCCCAGAAATTATAGCAATATCTCAATTGCATTGTAAAGCAATACAAAATGTATTGGAGACCTCAGTAGCATTCAGTGGTTTAAAAACAGTGTGGGATCCTCACATACAAGTAAATTGTAGCTGGCCTGGTTTTGTCAGGGGAGGAGGTGGTAGTTGCTTATATGTGTTTTAAAATTGCCATATGTGTGGGAGACAAAAGATTCTCTCTTTCACCTGGGCCCACCCCATGTAGTTTTTACATGAGAGGGATTTGTTTTTTCCTATGGTGTAGTTTTATTGTCCCAAAATTGTTCCTCTTTACATTATGCTTGTGGCCCTTAAATGAACACTAACACCTCCAAATAATAAACCCCAGATTATCTTAAATGAGTCCATAAAATCCTAATGGCAGCTATAAAACAATTCTATGCACATTGATTCTCCCTCCATGGACATGACATACAGTATTAATTAACATTAATTAACCCCTTAAATACTAGGCAGGTCTCCAATGCATTGGAGACCTGACTGGCATTCAGGTGGTTAAAGATTCATTTTGGAGACGCAATCCACACAAAATTGACTTAAAATGTCAATTGGCATATTCTGCTCAAATTAAGATGAATGGGGATTTTACTCTTAGAAGGCATTAGAGCTCCTGTAAAGATAAGGCAAAAGCCAATGATCAAACTCTATGTCATGTCAAATTACTGTGATTACCATTACCCCTTTACACCCAAAGCAGAATAACTCAACCAATATAAATGACACTGTTGTTGGAAATCACTGCTTAGCTAAATGTTATTAATATTATTATTATTGAGTAGACTAATGATTAAAAGTGACTGATCATATCTGAATCAGAGTTATATTTAGGCTACTGTTTAGCATGAGTACCAGCAGATTAAAATGTCTCGCATGATGAAAGAGGAGGATTATTGTGGTGAATATTTCCAGGAAAGCCACAGTAAAACCGGTTTGGGGGAAAAAAACTTGTTCACCCAGATCTTCCAGGGAAAAAAATGTAAGGGTGTGTGTGGATACCTGATATTGCCTGTGTCCAGAACACATTAACCACTTAGGTACCAGAAAGCCGTCACACAAAGGATTAACCTCACTTTGAATATAACATACCAGTCAACTGATTAATAGGGTGAAACATTTTTATTTTCTTTCATTTATACATTTTTACGTACAAGTCCAGTGGCAAATAAAGTGGGTGAGGGCCACTGAGCAAAATAATTCTAGGCCCCCATTTCACTGCACACTACTGAAAAATACTTACATATTTTCTATTTTTAGTATTCTATGGGACCCTAAATTTGTCTGTGCCCAGTTGCTTTGCACATGCTGTGCCAATGGTAGTACTGCCCTTGGGTATTTTTTCAAAAGTTCATTAGAGCTGTATTTACATTTTCAAGGAAGCGACACCACTTAGCTTCCAGTTTGTGAAAGGACAGGTCCTAAGTCCTAACAAGTGACACAAGTTTCTGAAATCTAAAACAATGGCTCCACCAGGTGGTGTGTATAGTATATCTAAATACATGTTTTTTACATAACTGACTCAATTCAGTTTCAAATGTTCATTCAATCATTGAACTATTAGATACTAAGGGCCTTATTCACAAAAGAAATTATGAACAATTCTGACGTAAACTAAATGTACCAAAAGGGGAAAAATAAAATTTAACATTCAGATAAAGAGGTGGCTGTTCTGGATCCAGTCCTAAGCAGGAGCCTACGCTGCTCTCAGACTATCATATCCCAGCCAAAGGCGATGGACTTCTCATAGGCCTCCTCATTAAAATCTGCTCCTAGAAGGCTGCGGATCTTCCACACATGGTCATCCCCAATTTTTTTGCATATAGACATCTTGGCAGTAGTCCAGCTGCATCCTGTGGTACTGCTTGATCCCACCGCTATTACCAGTTTTGAAGGTCAACAAGCAGGCTCTCCTGGTCAGTGGTGCCCCACTGTGGGTTCTTTTCCTGGATACCCTGGTTTAGGCAGGATACAGGAACAGATGGCTGCCACTTGCTGGTAGACCAGCAAGTGAATTTAGCTCTTGCATTGGCTGAGATGAGGACCACCAGCCCTCTAGGAATCCCCTCCAGAAATACAGCAGAAACTTCCATTAAGGAGGGTAAAACAGAACTGTTTTTATGGAGGACACCCACAGTTTTTATACACTTCCAACTGGCATCTGTCACAGGACTGCTAGACAAATAAATACTCTGACAGGTACAGGTAGAATAAAATACAGATTTTATTGAAATTCAGGCAGTAAATAATAAACACACTTCCCCAACCTTCCCGGGTCAGGCATGGAAACAGTGCAAGGTCCACTACAGGAACAGCACTGCACGTAGCCAGACTGCTTCCAGATGAAATCAGAAGTAAGCACAAACCACGATCAGCAGGTGGTAAGGCACAAGCAGAGAGCAAGGAAAGGCTCAAGTAACCTAGAACACTAGGATACTATGGACGTCCTAGAACGCTAGGACCATCACACAATAAGGATGGCCAGAGCCGCTAACCCACCAGCACTCACACCTGGATACTCAATAGAGAAGTCAGATACGCAGGCCCAGGTCATACACGGAATGGATAGTCAGACAGAGCCAGGGTAGCACATAACGGGTAGTCAGGCCAAGGATCATACATGGAGCAGTTAGTCAGACAAGCTGGATCGCGCACGGACTGGGTAGTCAGACCAGGCCAGAGGTTCAGACACTAATCGGGTAGTTAGACAAGCCATGGGTCATACACAAATAGGAAAGGCAACCAGAAACGGATCTCAACAGAGAACAATAATGCTCGGGAACACCACGAAAGGGCAATCAGGCTATGACTGAATGTGGCTTAAAAGGCCTCCTAGGAAGGAGGAGTGACACAGCTGAGGTGAGCGTAGCCTAAAAAATATCGAGAGCATAATGACGAGCGACAACCAGGAAGTCCGCGACCAGAATGTAGCTGCCAGTCACTACAGGAAAGCTCAGGTAACAAAGGCCTGAATCACGGCACTGTGATAGCATCCTTGTATACATAGTCAAATTAATGCTCGTGACAGTACTGGCCCAGTATACTATCAGGCAGAGCCCCAGGGGACTAATCAGAAACAGAATTTTAGTCTCCAATCAAAGCCTCACTTTTCAATCCAGGAAAAATAACTGTTCGAACAGCAGGGGTTGATTAGTATTCCTTTGCTGCCGCCTTGTCCAAGCATTAGGCTTCAGAATCCAATGTACGCAGTATGCACAGCAAACTACAGTACAGAGGTAAACAGAGAGTCAATGCACTCTACCTCCAGGGTCACATGTAAACACTTTAATACCAATATCTGAAAAACTATGGATGTGGATGGTACTACGAGGAATTAAACAATAATTATTAGACAAACAGATAACCCTGCAGAACTAGCACTCTACCCCAATCCTTCAATTGTCCAGTGGTGGTGTTAAACATAAAGGAGACTTGGCAAAATTAAAACGTAACTTTTAATAATAAATAAATAAAATTTAGAAGCTAGCAAATAGAATCCTATAATGAAAAGCACTCACAACCGAATGTCAGTATCTAGTTTCCTGACAATCACTGTCGATTATGTAACCTAAAGTGAATATAGCAGCAAAATATATGCCCAATATATACTCAATACACACAAAAGAACCTTTAATGTACTGCCTGGGCTGTTTCCGGCTTGCCATAGGACTAATCCAAGTCCCAAAATTGGATCACCAAGAGCAACAAAGTGTTATTACATGCTTACAAGAACAAGTATCACACCTTCGATATTAGGCTGCTTGTGGATCCCAGTAAATGTAAATAACAGTTTGATTAGCTGTGATCTACAGCTGAAGCTCTTGCACATAATCCAGGACTACATAGAGTACTTTACATGTCAAAACGTGGCCTGGAAAAATACTCAAAACTTCTCAGTTATAGAGTCACTATCCCAAGACTTCTCTTAAGGGACAAATGGATAGTGGGATCCCTACCTAAGTATCACAGTTCCCGTGATCTCTCTGTCACTCTTTGCTGTGGTGCGCTCTCATTGGCTGAGCTTGTTTGGCCCGCCCAGTATGGCCTTCATATACCGGGCCTCTGGCACCTGACAGGTGCCCTTTCATGGTGTTCCTGTACCAGTGCTACGGTTGCTGTGTTCCTGTGTACCGACTTGGCCCGTCTGACTACGCTCATTGGTTCCTGCTCCATGATTGACCCAGCCTGGCTGATGTTCCTGCTCCATGATTGACCTGGCTTGTCT
The DNA here is from genome assembly GCA_037306005.1 of Rhinophrynus dorsalis. Lineage (NCBI taxonomy): Eukaryota > Metazoa > Chordata > Amphibia > Anura > Rhinophrynidae > Rhinophrynus > Rhinophrynus dorsalis. Next base: position 292,278,512 of record CM074719.1, read on the forward strand.
GACGTTCCTGTTCCGTGATTGACCCGGCCTGGCTGACGTTCCTGCTCCGTGACCTGATTCCGGCTATCCTGACATCCTGAGAGTGTTCCAGCTGCGATCCTGATCCTGTGTCGCTTGGCGACATTCTGAACTTTCATAGTAGCAGTTGTTAGGGAATCTTTACCTGGATCGCTGCCTGAGAGGGCACCTGTCACACTCTTATGTTATCTTTGCTAGGTATGGTACCTTTTTACTCTCTTATGATCAATCTGTGGAATCTATGTCAAATACTGGTACCAGGAGGCTGTAAGGATCGCAAGGAAAAACACACACAACAGCGTATACAATACAAGCTCTCTCTTTATTCTTATCCTACATAGCATTTATAGCCCTATACAGCCCCCCTCCTTACAGGGAGGGGCGAGGTGCACAGTTTCGTTTCAGCAGAAAACAGAAGTTATAAAAAAACAGAAAGACAAAACTTGTTCACAGGAAGGGGGGGGGGGGGAAGGGGAGAGAATGCAGATAACAGTTTCTTCAGTATCCCATCTCCTCCCCCGTGGGGAGGTCTGGAAACTCTGCTCATTTTCGCATAGCAGCTTTGAACATATTCTAACGACTGTTGCAATTACACAGATAAGAAGCTGGAACAAACTAGTCTAGTGATTTCCTCCCTAGTACATGGATTTTTGCAAAGCAATCAAATGTAACTATTAACCCTATAGGTACCGAACATAAGTATTACACACCTTATCCCTGTTCCCTTCAGCAGTGTTTGTGCAGACTGAACATTTGCTGAGCACTGTTGCCTCCGTTATACTGAGCCTGTCTATTAACACTTGCAGAGCACTGTTGCCTTCAGTTTATTGAGCCTTCCGTTTACACTTGCAGAGCATTGCAGCCTACCTTATACCGAGCCTCCTGGTTACACTTGCAGAGCATTGCAGCCTCCGTTATCACTTTTCTTCCGCTTAACCCTTACTACGCGCAGTGTATCAGTTACCGCACCGGGTGGTGCTATTGGGCGATTCCATCAGCTCTCGCAGTGTACAAGGTTCTGTTACCGCACCGGAAGGGTGCTATTGGCTCTGGTTCCATTCAGCTCTTGCAGTGTTTGTGACTCCGTTACAGCACCAGAAGGGTGCTAATGGCTCTGGTCCCTCAGCTCTAGCAGTGTGCATTACCTCCGTTACGGCACCGCACGGGTGCCCATGGCTCAACAGTAGTGCTAGCTCTTGCAGAGTATTGTGTATCTCCTCTCCTTGCCTGACCTAGGAGTGTGTCAGTTCTGCCTCACTTCTGCATCTTGCACCACAGTCTCTTGCTACTTTTAACATCTACTGGGCGTTGTCAAACACACCACAACAGAGAGTGATTACCTACCTAGAACTTTAACCCATTTGATACTGATACTTCTTATTTATGCCTGTCCTGTGACAGTATTTGTTCTTGCCCTATATACTGGGCCTGAGAGGGCATACATACCTGTATATCATTTACCTGTCATTCCATACTATCCTGCAGTGGGCAGTGTTCCTTGTCTTTTAATAAAACTGTGTTTTATTCTAACCTCCTGGTCTGAGTGTCTTACAAAACCGTTACACTAAGGCTGTGCAAGGTACTTTCCGTGTCCATGCACAGCTTATATTGTCTAAGACACCTTAAGTTATACCCACTCATGATATCCCTATCTACAGCTGTGCAAAGTACTTAACATGTCAATGGGCAGCTTATACTGGCTAAAGCTACTTCAGTATTATCCACTTGTACAATCTCTATCTACAGTTACTCAAAGTACTTTCTATGCCAATGCACAACATATGCTATCCGTAGTGCCAGAAAATCACTGCTATACATGATATTGTAATCTATAGCTAACGCCTCACTAGGTAACTCGGTAAACTACTACACCGAAGATAAAATCGACTGAATGGTGATTAAGTACGTCTACCTCCCATCAGTCAATTAGGAGTGCTCATATAAAATAAAATAACAACAAAGTTTGACACGTGTTTCGCATACACGCTTCTTCAGAAATGTATCAAACAGAATCACGGTCTCTCGGAGTTTAAAAGCAAAGTGAGGGACAACCCCTCCTAGCTGATTGGCTCACATCTTGATACAAACAGCCGTCCACAAAAAGGATTAACCCTATCCTCCAGTTATGCCTCAAAACTAAAAGAACAACAGGGGAATCCCAAAATACAAAAGAATTGTCTGTTGCCCAATAGAAAGATAGACAAGGAACAACTAACTTATATGTAACCCACAAACCGATACGCTCCATCATGTCCAAATTATTACGCTGGAGAGTATTATAAATGAACACTTAAAGCAAATTCCTCATTTAACCCATTGGGTTGCAAAGTGTCCATTTCAAAAATCCATTGATTTTCATGTTGTAGAAGGGCTCTATCAAGATCGCCACCTCGTATGCCTAAATTAATGTTTTGTAAGCCCCAAGCCTGCAGACCATCAGGTTTATTCTGAGGACGATTCAAAAAATGTTTGGCCACTGCAGTCGGATTATTAATATCCTTAGGAGCATTCCAAATGCTATAAACATGTCTACTTGATAATTTGCGAATACTTTTTCCTATGTATTTGAGGCCACAATGGCTTTGTAAACAGTAGATGACACCTAATGTTGAATCTTCCTGCACCTGCCAAATTGGTCAGTTATTTCCTTAGTGGTGATCATATATTGACACACCACACAGTGACAACAAGGGAAAGAACCCTGTTTCTTGCTCTTCTGGTAACTTGTAAGATGGCTATGCACAAGCCTATCCCTCAAATTAGGGGCCCTTTTGCAACTTATGGATATATGATCTTCCAATTTCTCTGTTAAGTAATATATGAAGATTGGAATTCAGAATCTTCTTTGATGCATTACATTGGTAATTGTATGTGGTGATTAACTGAATTTTATCATCGCCAGGGGATCTCTTAGCATTGAACAGAAGATGAGGTCTTGAGGCATAAAGAGCTCTCTTACATGCCTTTTTAATACAGCTTTGACTGTAGCCTCTTGCAAGAAATCTCTTGCGTAGTTCTTCTGCTCTTATTTTATATGTGGTAACACCACTATAGTTCTTTCTAAGACGAAGGAACTCACCAATAGGGATGTTGTATTTCATTTGTCTGGGATGATGGCTTTCAAAGTGTAACAAACTATTTGTTGCTGTATGTTTTCTATAGAGGTCAGATTTTAACATATCTTTTGTACCTCTGTAGATACAAATATCCAAGAAAACCACACCAAATGGTATTCATTTATAATGTCAACTTCAAGTTCATTTGGTTGTCATTGAGATGTCCAATTAATTGTAATTGTTCTTTAGAACCATCCCATAGGATGAAAATATCATCAATGTAGCGTATCCACATAAGAATCTTGGACGTATATATATATATATATATATATATATATATATATATATATATATATATATAGAGAGAGTTCTGGGAAGAAAATACAATCGTATCCTCCCACCACCCTAAATAGAGATTCACGTATGATGGTGCACACGAACTCCCCAAGGCAGTTCCACGTTGCTGTAAATAAAATTGATTCCTGAAGACAAAGAAATTGTTCTTAAGAACAAAAGATAGTAAATCCAATGTGAATTTTCTTCTTTCTTCCCCCATATTTGAATGAATATGTTTATTTATATAGCGCCACAAGTGTATGCAGCACTTTACAAGTTAAGGGTTTAACCCCTTAGTGACAGCCGCGTTCGTATGCGGCTGTCACCTTAACGCCCGCCGAACTTTTTTTTTTTTTTTCAAAGAAGTCCTGAGTCTCCGAGCGGCGTGTAGCCGCACGGAGACGCGGACTTCCGTGACTTACCAGGTACGTCCTCTGTCACTAAGTGACAGTTTCTGCGGGACATACCTGGTAAGTCATCTGTCGTTAAGGGGTTAAACAATGCAGGGTTACAGGTACTTTGTAGAGTGAAACTTTGGGGGCGAGGTCCCTGCCCGAAAGCTTACATATTTGTATTTTGATTCAAATAGAAAGCAGAAGCTTGAACTCCTTTATCATGATCAATGTACGCATAGAGTGACTCGACATCACGAATCACTAAAATTGTTTCAGAATTGATAGGTAACATGTCAATTTTTGATAGCACATCTGTTGTATCTTTTACATAAGAGTTTAAATTCACCACGTGTGGTCTGAAGGTACAGTCTATGAATTGGCTTGCTTGTTCAGTGAGACTTCCATTGCCTGAAAGTATCAGACGTCCTGGGGGATGTGTTTTATTTTTGTGTGACTTAGGCAGAAGATACAATGTAGGTGTTCTAGGAAACTTAACTTGAAGGAATTCCCATTCTGATTTGGTTATAGCATTATTCATAAATCCTCTTGAAATGAGAGTGATAATTTCTCATGATATATTCAGTGGGATTCCCAAATAGTTTCTTGTAACAGTTATGATCACGTAATTGTTTATTGACTTCTGCAAGATACATCTCTAAAGGCCATAACACAATATTATCCCCCTTATCGGAGGTCTTTATCACCACATCCTCCCATTGTTCAATCTCCTGAAAAGCCAACAATTCCTGTTTAGACATATTTTTATTAAGGATTCTGTCAGGTAATCTTAAAACCTCTTTCATGACGGCACCATTGAACATCTGTATTGCTGGACATATTGCAGAACTAGGAGTGAAAAGGTATTTTTTCTTGGGCATTCCTGGAAGTTTGTATTGACCTTTCTCTTCCTTGTTAATAAGGAGAATTAGTTCATCTAATGATGGATCCGAATGCGTTGCTAAATCCATTTCAGCATTAGCCCCTCCTTTGTGAGAAAAGGATTTAACAGGTAAGACTAAAATCCTCTCTTCTCTGTCGTCCAATATAGCTTACAGGTAACTCTGGGATGTACCAACATTGAGTTTCCCAGTGGTGGGAAAGAAGGCAAGGACCAGGCATCAGCCCACAGTCACCAGAGCTCATACTGACTAATCAGATCATAGGATAGCCCTAAACAACAAAGTGTCAACGGACACTGAACTGGACTACAACACACTAGTAACTAACACAGCACATTGAATGAGAGCCAACCAAGCTCAACAGTTAAATATCACGGAGATGCAGGGAGTAAAGTCCTAAACAGGCAAGACTGCCTCCAGGACTTTTCTACCAAAGCTGGTGCCAGCCGAGGCCAGCACATCAACACGATAGTGTTTAGTGAAAGTGTGCACAGACCAAGTAGCTGCTGTGCACAGCTGATCAGCAGAGGCCTGATTCTTATAGGCCCAAGAGACCCCAAAAGACCTGGTGGAATGAGCCATGACACGAAAAGGAACAGGCTTCTTCCTGAGTTCATAGGCCTTACGAATGGTAGACTTGATCCAAGAAGCAATAGTCACCTTGGATGCAGACTTACCAGCCCTGGGACCCTCAGGGATGACAAAGAGTGCCTCAGTCTGGTGAACACTCAGTGCGGTGCGCATAAAACTTAAGGCAGTACACCACATCTAACAAGTAATGACTTAGGAGTCTGATTCTAAAACTGTCTGACCGATCAAATTTGTGTAATCACTTTTACTCATAACCTGTTCAACATGCGGTCGGACAGAACAGTGAATCGTCCTAATGTTCCTGCTTGGCATGTATGATGTATATGTATATAATTCTGAAATTCCTCTCACAGGGTTACTTGTGATATAGTTAAGGTATCATGCATGTAGTCTGCTGTGTTTAAATCCAACTGTAAAGCAGTTTTGATTATCTTTGTGCATAGTAAGTAATGCAGACGCCATTACAAACATTTCACAGTTCATGGATTGATTCTGTTCCCAGAAGTGTTATCAAGGTCTCAAATTGAAATAACAGAAACCCCCTCCACTAAGGGATATGAACTAGCCTGATTCCAAATATTAAAAATTCTTAATTACCGGTGGGGGAAAAATTTCATGATCATTCCTCTGACCTAAAATTCTGTAGGTCAGAGGTGCCCCACATACCGGTTACTCACACTGAGGGGGTGCACATAAAACTTAAGGCAGTGCACCACATCTAACAAGTGGAGATTCCTCTCTTTGTCAGATTTAGGACAATGAGGTTGAACACCTCCCGGTGGAATTCCCATTCACCGTTGTCTACCGTGTGTCGACTTAAGAAGTCGGCTATGACATAGTCTATGTCTGGAATATGAATTTCAAATATGGCAGGAACATGTTCTTCTGCCCTGGTTAATATAGCCTTGACCTCCAACCAAGCTGTGAGACTTCTTGTTCTGCCTTGCTTGTTGATGGAAGCCACGGCCGCGGCGTTGTTTGACTAGACACAAACTCGAAAGCCTTCAAGATGATAGGACCAATACCTCAGAGCGTGGAATATCGCCCGAAGTTCCAGGACATAGATGGTTAGGAGAGACTCCTCCACTAACCACCAACTGTACGCATTCCGGTGACCCAGGACTGCTCCCCAACCGGATAGGCTGGCATAAGTTATCACCGTGGTCCAGAATGGAACCAGAAAGGGTCTGCCCTTCCGCAGTTTGGAGAGATCTTGCCACCAAGAAAGACTCAGCTCCATGTGTAAGGGGAGAGAAACCGACAGCTTCAGGAGATCTGGGTTCCCCTTGCAAACCTGGATCATAAACCTCTGACGTTTCCTCATGTGAGCCATCACAAATGGTACGGCCTCTATGGTGGAAATCAACTTCCCCACTACAGAGGTCAACTTCTTGGCTGGAATGGAGTCACAAGCCAGGACTGAGGAAACCTTGTTGGTGATCTGGTGAACCACTTTGTCCTTTAGAAATACATGCCCTTCAGGGTTTTGAACAGAAGACCAACCTCTGAGATGGGATCAGGTCTGACTTGTCCATATTCAGGATCCACCCATGATGGGTGAGGACAAGGATACAGTCCTGAACCTGTTGTTGAAGGAGTTCCGGAGACGGTGCCTTCAAGAGCAAGTCGTCCATGTACAGAATGACTCAGATGCCTTTCTCATGCATAACGGAAATGAATGCACCCAGGATGAGAGTGATCACCTGAAGGGCTGTGGTCAGACCAAAGGGGAGAGCAGAAAACTGGAAGTGCCCAATGTCGCAAGCGAACCTGAGGTACTGGCGGCTCTCCTGATGAATGGCGATGTGCAGATAGGCATCTTGGAGATCCAAAGAGGACAGAAATTCTCCAAGGAACATTGCCACAATCACCAATCTTAAGGACTCTTGGTAATAATAAGTCTTGACCACAAAGGAATTTGTGATCCTTGAGATCCAGGATAGGACGGCAGCCGCTGTCCTTTTTGGATACTACAAATAGGTTGGAACAGAAGCTGGAACTCATTTCTGGGTCGGAAACCGGTTCCGGAACTCCCTTGTCCAAGAGAGTCTGGATGTGTAACAGTTTGTTTGACACACAGACACAGTGGTTTACGATAAAACACAGTTTTGTTAAAATAAATAACCTTCACAGGTCCTGTAGTATATCAGCAGAATAGTACAGACACATGACAGGTTATAGATACATAGTCCTACACAGGTCCAGCATAAACAATAAGTCCACAATAGTCTATACTGACAGAGGTCAGGCAGAGTGATGGATTCCCAGAAGCAAGGTCTTGTATGGGTTAAAGATCTTCAGAGTGTAAACAGTTCCATGTACAGAAAGGTCAGTGATGGGACTCCCTGCATATAAACAGCTGTGGAAATCGTAATGCCAAAAGCCAGATAAGCAGAACTAGCATGAGCTGTTTAGGCAATACTGGGAACAGAGACACGTGAGGTACTGCCATAGCAGTAACGGAGACAACACTTGCACACTGCTGAAGTCTAATGGAGGCAACAGGTGGCTCAACAGCCGGAGTGGTAACGGAGACAGACACTTGCTATGAGCAGAGGCAGTAACGGAGACTAGGCCCAAGGTAAACTTCCGTAGCAGTAACGGAGATAACACTTGCACTATTCACAAGTATAACGGAGGCAACCGGTGACTCAGCTGTTGGAGCAATAACGGAGACTGGCCGCTGATACTCTGCACAAGGAAATAACCCAATTGCCAGACAGTCAGATTTTGCCTAGGCGACAGCACTGGAACGGCAACCAAGCCGGGTAGATACACGGAGTAGGAACGTCAGCCAAGCCAGGTCGGATCACGGAGCAGGAACGTCAGCCAAGCAGGGTCGAATCATGGATCAGGAACATCAGAAGAATAGTTAGGCAATCTGGGTCGGTACACAAGGGCAGCAGGACAATATGCAGAGTAGTCAGGCAGGCCGAGTCGGTACACTGGGAAACACTGAGCAGAAATAAGCACTGGCACAGGAACACCACGAAAGGGCACCGGAGGGGTGCCCCTAGCCCAGTATATAAAGGTCATACTGGTCGGGACTAACACACGGTAGCCAATGGGAGCAAGGCACAGACTAGACTGCCAGAAAAAAAATTGAAAAGAGCACAGGCACCGTGATAGGATGGCACCATTGAAAAGACCATGCTTTTTCAGCCCCTGAGGTATGTAAGAAAGGAAGAACCTGAAGGGAGGAAGAGAGGTGAAGGGAATCCTGTACCCTTCGGAAATCACCTGTAAAACCCATGGATCCACCACAGTGTATGTCCAAACACTGAGAAAATGGCGCAGATGACCACTAACTGGCGCATGGGTTCCGGGGTTCTGAGAGTCAAGCCAAAGAAGGTTTGGTGGAGGACTGCTTGGGCTTCCACTGTTCAGGCTTGGTGAAAGAGTGGGGAGCCTGAGGAACTGCTGGGGCCGTGCCACGTACCTCAGTCTGGTAGGAAAAAGACAGTGCCTTCGGAGTTGAGGCTTCTTCTTGGGAACCAAGGACAACAAAGTGCGCTTGCCTACAGTAGCCTCATTGATGAGATTTTTCAACTCCGGCCCAAATAGGGAAGTGTCCAAAAAGGGAAGAGAAATCAAGAATTTCTTTGAAATTTAATCTGAAGACCAGATTTTAAGCCAGAGGGCACACCTGGTTGCCACAGACAGGTCAGAAGCCCAAGTCTCTAACTGGATAATATCAAAAATAGCTTCAGTAACATAATGCTGAGCTTCAGAAATGTTGGCCAAGAGGCGCAGCAAGTCAGCTGTGGGGGTGCCCTGACAAACAGCATCAGTAAGTTGTCCTGTCCATACAGCAATGGCCCTGTTTACCAAAGCGGAAGCTAAGGTGGGTTGCAGAGATGCACCTATAGTCTCAAATATGGCTTTTAGAAAAGCCTCAAGCTTCCTATCATCAAATCCTTGAGAGCTGAAGCATCCGCCACATGCAGAGCCTAGAGATAGAGGCATACACCTTGGCGGGGAGGGCCCACTGAGCCAATGCCGCCTTAGAGAAGGTGTACAGCTTAGAAAACCTCTTAGGCAAGGACAAACGTTTGTCAGGGGTCTTCCACTCATCTAGAACAACTTTGTTAAGAGTGGGATTAGGTGGAAAGACAGTGTGCTGCTTTTTGAGCAGTTGGAAGACGTCAGAAGCATTCTTAGGGACCTCAGAAACAGGGGAAATGTTCAGGGTATTGAGGACTGCCTTGATAAGACCCTCAGCAGAGGGCTTAGGTTCAGCCTCAAAAGGGTCCCCAAAAAAATTGGGAGCAAACCCCATCAGAGCATTCACCCTCATCTGAATCCACCAATAATTCCTCTCACATGTCAATTATTTCCTGAGGTTTAGGTGCTAAAGACCCTAATAATGCAGGGGGGCTTCCAAGCCTGGAGGACCCCCTGTAGGTGCATGGGAAACTGTGCCAGAGTAATCTTTAACACTTGCACCCAAGGAGGCTCTGGAACATGGCTGGAAGGCCCTGGCAGAGCAGGGGCTACAGCAAATGAAAGGCATAAATGACCTGAGTATTCTCTAGGAAGCCCTGATCCAGATGAGAAGCAATGCTCAATGGGGGTCACAGAGACCCCAGTATCCTTAGTCTTAGGTCTAGCCCCAGGTCCCAAATGGTCTGACACCCTAACAGGATATAAAGTGTCTGAAAGTATAAGGAATAAACCAAATACTGTGTCCCATATTAAAATGTCACCCCAGAGTTAAAATACACTTAACTAGCAAGCAAAGGGTTAATCTGCTGAGGAGAGAGGAAGGATCCAAGCCATGCATAGGATACTTATGAGGGGAAGGAAAGAAAATGGCGTCTGCAGTGGAGCCAATCAGAAAATAGCCTGTGAAACGGGCGTTCATGGGAAATGTAGCTTCTCCTCAAAGTACCCAAAAACAATGCCCGAAGACACTCAGAACATGAACCAGATTGTAGTACAAGGGTATACAAGGAGAATGAGCAATCTCTGAACTCGGTACGTGGAGCGGTTGCAGAGATATGTCCCAAGAAAGAAAGTCCCATAGAGGTAGTAGAAGTGGATAATACATTAAGAGAAAAAAATCTCTGGGGTAGACATAAGACTATTCTGAGAACTATGTAGGATTGTGCATTTTAAATAGGATAGGAAATTGGCAGACTGCATGAGTCGATTGGTTCTTACTTGTTAAAATCTATTTTTCTCTGTGTATAGTATCCTGCCTGCTGTCAAACTGTTTCTCTGTTTGCAATATCCTACCTGATTGTTCATAATGACCTCCCTCCCTCCTTCAGGCACAGGATACGGATAAACCGTACCATTTTAATTTTCAAACACAGCCCCAAGTACTTCATAGTACGCAACAATAAAAAAATGCGAGATGGGTAGACTGAACTCTTTAGTTTATTAAGCACAAATAGTTGAGCTGTACATGTCAAATAAGGTTAATGTATGCTTAATGTATCATCCACCTTTGTTATAAGATTGTCACATGATCGGTCTTCTACCCCATCTTCCCTGAAAGGCCTCAGATATCACATGGCAGTCATGTTGCTCTATGCCGCTAGTATCTTCTTCACATAGTTGCGCACATTATGATGAAGTTGTGGACATGTCTGGGTGAATATTTCCCTTGCCAAGACTTGGGCAGACTCTGATCCAGCTTGCATAGCACGGTACAATGGTAATGTGTATTTCTGTTTTCCCTAAGAAAATAGATAAAAGGGGAAATATATATTACAGCTGCAAATGACATTTACAATAAAATAAATTTGTTATTTATTTTGTGTGCCATTAACATTGGCAGGCCATTATAGGAAAGTCTACAGAATGTTTCCATGCTGACTATATAGGGCTGTGTTCAAGACTTTATAGAGGTTCAATTCTAGAGCAAACAAACTGCACCTCAGGGGACAAATGAAAATACTCATTGATTTAAATAGGCGATTAAACTCCTTCAATGCTAGGGAAGTCTCAAACAAAATGCATCTGAGACCACTTTAGCACTCAAAGAGTTAAAGGGCAATTATCACATTTTACTAAGTTCGCACCAGTGGGGCAGACATCCTAAAAAAAAAAGCCGGGGGGTGCACTGTCCAGCCTCAAAATGGCTCCTATCAGCTACTGCTGGATGGGGTAGTTGTGTCATAAAACGGATCCCCCTTGTGGACACAAGTTGTGTGTGCAGCTCCCATACATCCTTTGTTGTGGCCATTCAATCATGATACAGAGGGCCTATGGGTTTTGAGTTCTCGCAGGACAGGAAACTGTTCTGGGAGGTGCAGCGTGCACCAGAACATACAACAGGGGGCTCTTTTAAGACCTCCCAGTCGGCTACAACATTTGTCTGCTGTGGCTCACAACACAGTTCATGCTATACTGGCAGGTCTGCTCTCAGGGGCAACTATCTGATGATAGTTGCCCTTTAAAAGACACAAAAAAAAAAAATAAAATAAAATAAGTTTTCCAAAATTCACATTGATTTTTAAAACTGGTCTCTAAGATGCAGTTGGTTTTCACCAGAATTGCTCCTCATCTTCTTGAATATGGCTCTACAGTAACATCAACAGATTTTCAATCTAAAAGTAGTGTCAAAAGACCTCATTATACACCAACAAAATGTGTAAACTTGATCAAAAGGTCAAACAAAAATAATAAAGTGATTTTATTGGGCTTTAACCCTTTAAGGACTAGAGGGGCTGTGCATCACCCTCTGTTCCAAAGACAGTCAACCTCTTTTACTTTACATATTCTGCAAATCTGTAATGTGTAAAAATAAATTGCCTAGATTTTTTATTTTAAACTTAGGTCTTTGAAAAGGAGTTCTCTGATTCTGTTTAATGAGCGCTATCTGCATGGGTCTATGAAAGAAGAGAGGGTTTATCAATTTAAAACAAATCAAATACAGTGAAACAATGTAGAAAAGCCACACTACAGTATACAGATCTATCAAAGCTGCAGAAAGACTGCAACATTGTTTAAAGTCTCTGCTATGTGAAGTCCTAGTCATGCTAATAAGACAATAGCTCAGGTCTGGGTGGGGAATGCAACCCACTAGTCATAAAAATGCATACATCTGGTGAATAGCAATATCCTGCACTATAAATACCTCTTTTTTACACAGAAACTGGCTCTCCAAACAAATTTGGGGGCCATGGCTGACTTCTCAATATATACCATGTGTATATCTGCAGATATGCCCTCTCTAAAGCTGCATGGTTATGTCCAGTACAAATGGCACTAGTAATATCTTATAAATGTGGTTCAAGAGAAGTGGTGTGAAAGGAAGTAAATAAATTCAAAGGGGCAGTAAACCAAAAACTGCATTTCCTTCTGAGTAAAACTATTTGGAAACTTTCATGCACAAGTTATTACAGCTAGGTAGGAAAAACTTTAACTACTTTTTCCTTTGGGGAAAAAACTTTGCGCTTTAATAACTTTTGAATGACAAACCTCCCAGTAGGAAAAGACACATACCTTTTTTTGAATAAAAAGAGTAAAAGGGGATTTTGCATTCTTACTAATAAATCCTTAGTCCTTGTAGGATACAGGAAACGCTGTGTAAAGTATCCTCCTGCAGTAGGCAGGGAATTTGCATTAAGAGTTCTCTGTAGGTAGAAACCCCATCCCAGCTCAACTTTACCCCCTTCCCCTGTCGATTATATTCAGTTTCAATGTATAGCCAAGCCATAACAAAAAAGAAGGCAGGGATGTGGTCACCTATAACAGAGAAACCAAAAGGACACCCCTGCCTGGAAATCAAACAGCCTGTTTTTCTCTGGGTAGAACGTCCTGTGTTCCACAAGGCCTAAGAGAAAATGATTTATTGGCAAGTACACAAAAATCCACTGTTCTCTTTGGTCCACTGTGGAACACAAGACCCACAGGGTATACCAAAGCTATTCAACAAGAAAAATCCCCAGGAAGATGGCACTCTTACAATCATACAGTAAGGCTGACAATAACAATATTCAAACACACAAAAAAACAAAACAAAAACACAAAACCAGAAAAATAAATGGAAAAATGGCAAGTGTAAATAATGGTTAGATAAACAGAGTTCAATGAATAAGCAAGTTCATATATCTGTATGTGTCTACCTATAAACTTTCTTATTCATTGAACTCTGTGTATCTCAAATTTTTATATTTATATATAGCCTATATAATAATTTGATAAAACGTGTGTAATGCCACAATCATGCGCAGTAGAGACTGCTGCATGTGCTGCAGTCACGCGCAGTAGAGACTGCCCGCGCCGCAGCTGATACAGAGTGGGGCGCTTCAAAGGAGTGTCCCGCTCTGTATCAGTCGTGGCGCGGGCAGTCTCTACTGAGCATGACTGCACCACGACCGGCTGCCCGTGGCACTGTGGCCCGTGTAACGGGCTCATCAACTAGTATATTATATATATCACAGCTAGTATGGTTCAAAAAGTTACCAGATGAGATTTGTAGATGGTAATGTGTATGATGGAGATGAGAGAAAACAGTATATATGAATATGATGTATGGTGGTCTCGTCCACCAGTTGTAGAAATTGGATCCGTAAACACTCAAAGAATAGCGCATATGTCAAAGAAAAAAAAAAAAAAAACACAAACAGCCTGAGTGTAATAAAAAAAAAATTATCTGTTTTAATAAAAGTAGTCCACTCATATGCACAGGTGCGTGCACTACTTATCGTTTAAGCTTTACTCTGTTTTAATAAATTACTACACTCAGGTTATTTATATATATATTTTTTTGTCATATGCACTATTCTTTGAGTATTTACAGACCCAATATCAAAGCCATTCCACCAGGATTCCAGGTGTGTGTTGGGGGAGCGGTGGACACAACACAATCCAGTTTCAGAGACAAATCAGAAACCATCAACTCCCCTGGGCATTTGGTGGCATGACTGAGTGCAAAAGACTCCATTTTGAACAGAGGTCACATGAACGAAGTGATTGAGACACTTCAGGACCAAAACTGGCAGCTATCCTTTCTGGGAACTAAGAAAAGGCTGGAATAAAATCCTATGAATCTCTCCTGCGGAGGAACTAAAATCAAGATGTGCATATCCACCAGGGATGAAGCTGCCTCTAGGAATAAAAGGGATAGCACCAGGTCATGAGGGACCCTGAACATGAAAAAAACATCAAGGAGAAGGGGATTTGCAACTATATGATAACCTAATTGCTCTTAACCCTTTGAGTGCCAGAGGGGTACGCAACGCATTGCAAAGCAATCCGTTGCGTGCCCCTCTGGCACTCAAAGGGTTAAAACCCAAAGATCCACCATGAACAGTGTCCACATATAGTCCAAGAGACGCAGATTTTGTCCCATCACCTGAGGTGGCCCAGGCCTCCACAAGTCATGAAGTGTTAGACTTGTTAGCAAGGGGTCTTTTGGGTAGGATTCTTGCCCGCCCAGGCTTATCTGGATTACACATTAGAGTGCAATTGGCTCGCAGAGGGAGTAACATACGAAGCTGAGAAAAAAAAAAAAAAAAAAAAAAAAGGAAATACGTCAATCAGGTTCAGAAAATACCATATCATTCTTGTTGATCCAAAGTGGAAAGAAAAAAAAAATATAAAATAACCCTCAGAAATCAGAGAGGACCTGCCAAAGAACTTGGCAATGTCAAAGGCATCTTCAGTGAGATATGCATTGGCCTCAAGAATCTTAGAGATGGTGAGAATAATATCCCTTTATGGAGAATCAGAACAGACAACATCAAACAACTGCTCACCCAAATAGTAATGACTTTAGTCACCCATGCTATAACAAAGGCTGGGTGTTAGGAGGCCCCTGAATCCACAAAATTCACCTTAAGAAGAGAGAACAGATATTTATCTGCCTAATCTTTTAAGGCAGCTACGTCCACAACTGCTAATGTTGTGTGTCTAGAAAGATGAGAAACAGAAGTGTCAACAGCCAGGGTGGTAGCCCAGCAGGAGAGGAAGGATATAAAAAGAGAAATGGTAGATATAGTGGAAATAAGTGTTTAACTCATGAAGACTAGTGCACAGAGGAAGAAGGACCTGGAGTTGGCTATGTAGGGGCCACACACCAAGAAGACATCATGCACCAGTATGAGACTAGTGTGACAGGAGGTAGAAAGGGTTAAAGAAGAAACCGCTTGAAGCCTTATTGGTCTTAGTCTTTCCCATAGCTCCTCTATGCTCAGACATAGCAATGAGTCCGCCAAAGAGAGAGATTCAGAGTAGAAAAATAAGAATAAAAAACACTTCTCTATCTGTTTTGTGGCAATGATAATGGGTTCCACAGTGAGAAAAAGGAAGAAGAAAAGCAATAGCTCCTCATTTTCTTTCCCCAAGAACCAGGAAGAAAAAAAAATAAACAAGAGAAAATGGTGTGGTGGCTCTCCAGTCAATGGCACATATGCACTGTGACAAGGTAGCTCCTCTTGGGGGTTTCCCATCATTTGTCCACAATATGCCCCATAAGCCCAGTCCCGCAGTCAGGACTCCTCCAGCTGCCATGGAGGTGGCTGTGAAGGAACCAACGCAACATCCAAGGTGGCCAAGAGTGCCTGTCTCTTAAAAGGCAATCTACGATAATCTTCACCTGTCTCCTACAAGGACACTTAAACTGTGCATGCTAGGCTGGAGTAAAGTGGAGCTGGGAGGGAGTCTCCTCTTACAGTGAACTTTGTAAGCAAGTGCCTAGGAGGATACTTTACCTGTCTTTCACAGTAGAGAAAAGGGGCTTTTGTGTGTACTTAACTATAAATAATTTTCTCTTAGTCCATGTGGAACCATAGGTAAAGTATCCACCTGCAGAAGGTCAGGGCACATGCCTTAAAAGGCTCTCAGAGGCAGAGACTCTCTCCCTGCTCTTTACCCCCACCAGACATGCTCATGTTTTAATATACAGCAAAGATGTGAGAAAAAAAACAACAGTGAAGCAGTAAGGGAAATCACATGAACTAGAAATCCTAAGAGGGAAGGCCTGTGTTCCTTGGTATCCTTTTAAAAGGTCGCAGGTGAAAGAGCATGTGACCACATAACACATAAAGTATATCGCAAGTATTACAATGGCGACATGAGAATCTCTCGCTGCATGACAACTCGAGATTCTCAGGTCGCCTACTGAAAGGGCACATCCCGGTCTTGCTGGCCAGCTCTGTCTGTCATTGATTCATTAATGCATCTCTCTTTTAGTGCAGTCATTATCGGGCATATGTTAGCGTTTCGTGCCATGTTCTGGCACTCAAAGGGTTGACTAATCCATCTGCCGTTCTGTCTCCCCTTATGTGGCATTTTAATGTAAATCACAGATTTACCCCTCCATAATGCAGCACTGGCTCATGTGTGTGCTGCAGAGTACCATTAATCTGTGTGGAAAAAAAAAAAACACCTGTGTTCCTGGAGGCGGTGCGCTGCCCCGGCTCTATCTCCCTTTTTCTGCTATTTTACACACAGATTAAACACACACATATGAGCCAGCACTGCACTATGGTGGGGTAAAATCAGTGATTTACATTAAAATACCATATAAGGGGAGACAGAACAGCAGATGGATTAGTCAACCCACTGAGTGCCAGAACATGGCACGAAACGCTAATATATGACTGATGATGACTGCACTAAAAGACAGATGGATTAATGAATCAATGACAGATAGAGCCGACCAGTAAGACCGGGATGTGCCCTCTCAGTAGGCGACCTGAGAATCTTGCGCTGTCATGCAGAGCGAGATTCTCATGTCGCCATTTTAATCCTTCCGACATAGTTAATGTGTTTTTACTTTTAAAAGTAAACCATGTTCCACATGGACTAAGAAAAGGATTTCTCACTACGTACACAAAAATCACCCTCTTATGTCCTATGTGGAACACAGGAACCATGGAGATATACCGAAGCCATCCACCATGATTCCAAGGAGAGAAAGAGGAAAAACCCTGAAAATGCATACCAGTTTTAATAAAGATAAACCTCAGGTGTCAAAGGACACCAACACTGCAAACCAGAGAACATGAAACCAGCAGGTTATTGGCAAAAATAAAACCCAAGTAGGACTGTCAGTAGGGTATTCTTGGCAAAATTGGCTATTGCTGAAGCCAGTACACTTACACAAAAATATGTGACACCTTTCACGGAGGTTCTGCAAAAGACTGGTTCTTGTAGGCCCACCAGTCTGCTGAAATGAGAGGTCTTGCTGAACATATGCCTGCCCAATGATTGACTTGATTCAAGAAGCCACTGTCACCTTAAACATAGCCTGGCTCTCAGAATGATAAATATTTAATCATATTTCCTAAAAGGCTGAGTGCGATGAACATAGTATATTTAGCACCTAACCCCATCCAAAGAGAGGAAGCTACTGCTCCTGTCTATTAGGTGAAGCAGAACAGAGAGGAAGAAGAACAATTTCCTGCTTAATGTGAAACTTGGACACAACCCTATAGGGGTTGCATGGGATTTTGACATAAAAAAAACAAAACAAAAAACACAACACCACAGAGGAAGTTTAGTTGAAATTTAAAGGGATATTAATGTTTAAAAATAAAAGCAACTTCAATTACTCTTCATAGTATCTGGGCCATGGAGAGTGCCATTTCAATACGGTCAGAGTTGTAGTTCAAGAGTAATTGAATGATAAAGTATCCCCTTCCACCCTTTTTACTGATGTAACACTGCTCACCTCAGAACAGAAAGGTGGTGTCCAGATGGCTTGCAATGGGGGACAGTCTTCAATTAGCATAAGGGAAAAACCTGTCAAGGGGGGGCAGGGTTTTCATCGTTCTCACAGTAAGAAGATTGTCCCTTGCTGTGAGCTGTCTGGTCTTAAGACCAGATTCCACATCTGAGGGGAGGTGGCTTACACTAGGTAAAAGGGGTGGGAGGGGATACGTTATCATTCAATTACTCTTGAACTACAACTCTGTCAGTACTGATATAACACTCTCCAAGGTCCAAATACTATGAAGATTAATTGGAGCTGATTTTATTTTGAAACTTACTATCCCTTTAAGCAGTACTGTTCCAAATTTAACAGCAAAACCCAGAGATCTGACATGGAAAAGACCCAAGCACTGAGAAAGAGGTGTAAAACTACGTCCTATTGCTTGACGTAGACCAGACACCCGCTAGTCACGTAGAGGTAGATTTGGGCTTCTAAGCAGGCTTTTTTCTTGTCCAGAACTGCTTGGGCTTGGGATAAACTGCACCTGGGTAACTGAGGGAACAAGTTGTCCTAGATGCCTACCCATACTGGAGGGGGTAACAAAAGCCACCCTTGTTTTATGGAAAAAGGAATGTTTAGGAGTAACCTGAGGCAAGAGGGTGATCCTGTCTACTGTGGCATGACATAGTTTTCTCCAGCAAAACAACTACTTGTACACAAAAGGGAGAGACACAAAGAACTTCTTGGAACCATATCTTACAGTTAGCCAGATCCTGAGCCACATGGTGCAAAGCTCAGCCACAGAAAAAGCCGGGGCCTTTAGAGTAAACATAATGAAACCAGAAATGCTTCACCAAGATCATAGGAATATCCAGAACGAGCTCCTCCTTAGGTGCCTCCACTTGGACAGCATCCAAAAATTTGATCGCCCACAACAGCCATGCAAGCAACAAAGGTGGAGTGAAAAGCAGCGCCAGAAGCTGCAACATTTGCCTTCTAAAGAGAACCCAGACACTTATCCACCTGATGCTTAAGTGTTGCTGCATCAGCCAATAGCAAAGCTACATTCTTAGCAAGGGGAGAGGGTCCATCACGGGGGGGAGGGAAGCAATGCACTAAAGCCTCTGCAGAAAACAGGGTACAAGAGAGAGATACACCAGAAAGGAACAGTCTCCTGTCAGGCATACTCCATTCCTCCAGGAGTACCTGGTATAAGGAATGGTGAGGAGGAATAATGGCAGCCTCCTTTTCCGCATCTCTCTTCAAATTATATGGGGAAGAAGAACTAG
Organism: Rhinophrynus dorsalis; assembly: GCA_037306005.1. NCBI lineage: Eukaryota > Metazoa > Chordata > Amphibia > Anura > Rhinophrynidae > Rhinophrynus > Rhinophrynus dorsalis. The sequence continues at coordinate 292,297,709 of CM074719.1, forward strand.
AATCTGAGGCCTCTGAGACATTAAAGGACTTCAGGACTGACTGAATATGACCCTTAGCAGAAGAATCAGGGTCTTCCTCAAAAGAATACCCAACAGAGAAGGCTAAATCTGTATTGTACACTTACAGAGGACACTGTCCTCTGTAAAATAACTTAAGTGCAGATATAAAGTGTGGCCCTTTTGAGGTGAATCTGATTGCCTGTTATTAGTGTAACTATTCTGAATAATTTGTGGAAGGCAATAATATTTTAGTGTTTTCTTTTGCATATAAACTGATGTAACCAGAACTGTAAAGTGGTGCATACGTTCCAGTCACGTCACACTCACATACCTGGCTGTGCAGGAAATCCCTGACTTTATGGAAGTGAGGCTGGTGGTCATTCTTCAGTACAATCTGAGCCCAGCGCAGCCGCAGCTCTGCATTGGTGGCTTCAGAGATCTTTGGATAAAACTTTCCCAGCTCTTCCACATTTCCTGTGTAAAATTAAGAGGTAAGCTTATCACACAAAATTGCAAGATAATCAAAATCCCTTCTCTGCATAACCGTATCATGTATACCTATACTTCCAAATTCCAATTAAAAGTACAAAACAAGTGTACTGTAGGAATAAATAAAAATTCCAAAAATCTCCATTGCTGTAGATTTTTAACTCCTCGAATGCTAGTGATATCTCCAACGCAAGAACTCTCTAGCATTCAAGGCATTAAAAGAACCATTTTAAAGTTAGTCAACCTCTTTTCTGACTTTACATTTTCTGCAAGTGTATAAAATTGAAATCCATGTTTTTATACTTTAATGTGCATGACAGTGAACTCCCTGGATCTCTGTTTCCAAAGATCTTTCTGTCAGGCACTGTGAAAGCAATGCACCAATGAGTGCTCTGCATGCAGTAGTGGAGGCAGGCTTCTCTGCTACAGGCATAGAGCAACATTGTATTACTGTTTAACAGTCACTGACAGAAAGCGATCCGGAAACAGATTCAGGACATAAATATGTATTTAACACTTTGAGTGCCAGAGGTGTATACAAAGCATACATCTCCAACACTCAAAGGGTTAAAAGAAGTGGTGAAAATTTAAAAAAATGTACACGCAATTGATCTTTACATATTATGCATTTGCAGAACGTGTGAAGTCAGAAATGAGGTGCTGTCCCTTTAAATAAATATAATTTTTTGTTTGTTTGTTCCTATGGTGCGGTTGGTTTTCCCAACTTACCTCTATACATAAGGCCCTATGTCAAAGCTGTTTAAGCCACTGCCAAGCCATGGGCAAAATATAAAGTATCGGGGCCCTTTACTCCTTGAATGACAGTGGTATATTCAACTCATTGCTTAGAGCTCTCTACCATATATGGGGTTGAATAATACATTTTCGCCCACCTTCTGAAATTTTGAGTTGAAATTTTGGAGTTGAGATACCTTATCACCTGCAATCTAATCTAGACCTATAATGGCATTATATGAAGCAAAATGTAAAAAGGTCCTTCAATTTTGTCTGGTAAGACAAAAATTGGGTTACCATGGGCTCACAGGTGAGAGGCTATGTAAAGATCAGAATGGGGCAAGAGGCTGGATGGTACAGAGTAGATACAAAAGGCCGTTTGAAGCAGGAGAGCTATGCTACAAAAGAGGTAGCATTCAGAGTGTACTACCCTCTCCAAGATAAAGGCTTGGTTCAAAGGTTTCAAAATAGTTTATTATTTAGCCAGTGAAGAACTTAGTGGTCTAGGAATTTAAATAAAACTACTGTGTTAAAGCCAAATGGGATAGGATTTATGGTACTGTGTGCTTTGTTTGTTTTGCTGCTGTGTATTACAGTGTTTATATTATAAGGTCTGTTCTGGAAGACCAGCATCCTCTGCTAGAAGTCTCTCCTTGGTACCCATAGCCATATGACAACGCAGAATCAATTTTAATGTGTTGATATGCGGCACAAAAAATACGATGTATGGAAAATTGTAGTCTTTCCCCAAAGAGTTGCTAGTGACATGTCTCAAACTGCCATGTTATAGTGAAGTGAAGAATAGCTTTATTATATTAATGAAAGATAGCTTAATCTCACCACTGGGTAGTGGGGACAGCTCCAAGACCCTATCCAAGAAGTAAACTAGCTGAAATGTCTTCCATTGTGTAATGTCCACTTTTGCAATATTTCCTGTGTCCAAGGGTGTGGAGGCCCAGAAGCTTGCCAGTTCCGCTGCTGGCTTCATGAGAGCATCACCTGCAGACAGGTCTGGTAGATAAGGGGGCCAGCCAGGAGTGTTCAACCAGCGGTCAAACTCTAGGCCTGTGAAAAAAGGATGTACACATCAAGATCAGAGCACAACAGCTTCCACTGTATAGCAAAATAATCTGCTTTCACAGCTCCAAAACAAAATCAACAGTATTCAAAAATAGAAACCCCTTACATATATACTTGCTTTGCCTTATATATAGTATATATAGTATATTACCTGTATTATTAAAGGGATAGCAATGTCCTAGTTTGCTAAAATGTAATATTGTAGATAAATTAAAAATAAATCTATCGGTGCAAGTCCTATATCTGAAACCTTTATGGTTTGAGAGATAGAACGTTTTTAAGTTCTCCCCTCCTTCCCCTTTCCTTGACGTCAGCTGTAATATGACATCAGGAGATCCTGGTCCGGGGACCGGGATGTCACTCTTCAGCAGAGCCGAGATACCAAAATCAAAAAAGAAATGCTTCATTGGAATGGTCTACAAAGTGTGCTTGGAAACCAGGCACACTTTGCAGACCGTTCCAATGAAGCATTTCTTTTTCGATTTCGGTATCGCCCATCCCTTTCTACGTCTCATGGATAAAACTTTAGTCCATCTGCAGTAACACTGAATCAAAAACAGCTCCTAGTGGCACTGACATTTCTAACAAATTTAGTTCCTCTGGATCAACAGGGGTGTTTTTGGCATGGGCTAGACATAATGGATGCATGTCTTTTTTCAGCCTCATCAAATACGTTACTATGGAATAGATGGTGGTAAGGAGCATAGAAAGAAAGACAAAATGTTGTACCAGATGCAAGTAGGACCATCATTCTGTATTTCTTTAGGCTAGGCTGGGGCTATATGAGTGACTATCATGGTGCCCGTGCTCTTTAAGCGACATTCTGTCAGTCTACACTCCTTCTCTACTCCTATTGGCTTTACTGTGATTGTCCCGCCCAGCATTGCCTTTAAATACTGGGTTCTGGCACTTTTCTGGTGCCCTTTCCTGGTGTTCCAGTACCAGTGCTGGTTTCTGATCTCAGTGTATCGACCCAGCCTGCCTGACTACTCTGCATCTCGTTTCCTGCCTGACTATTCTGCTTCTCCTGCTCCTGTGCGCCCACCCGGCTCGTCTGACGTTCCTGCTCCGTGTATCGACCCGGCTTGGCTGACGTTCCTGCTCCGTGTACCGACCCAGTTTGGCTGATGCTCCTGCTCCGTGTACCGGCCCGGCTTGGCTGATGCTCCTGCTCCGGTTGCTTCTGTGTCACCTCGGCGACATTCCTATTGGCTTGTCATTTGTGTCGCTCCCGGTTGGTTTCCACCTCAGGGCGAGTTGCTCAGTTGCTCATTCCGTTACTGTCACGGCATTGATCAGTTGCGCAGTTTCCATTACTGCCACGGCAGTCTCCAGTCGCTTAGTCTCCGTTACTGCTCCGGCAGAGTGCAAGTGCCTAGTCTCCGTTACTGGTCCGGCAGAGTGCAAGTGGCGTAGCCTCCGTTTACTGCTATGGCAGAATAAAAGTGGCCTAGTCTCCGTTACTGCTCCGGCAGAGTGCAAGTGGGCTAATCTCCGTTCACTGCTACAGCACAGTGCAAGTGGCTTAGTCTCCGTTTACTGCTACGACAGAATACAAGTTGCCTGGTCTCTGTTACTGCTAAGGCAGTGCCCACGTCTCTCAGTCTCCGTTACTGCTACGGCAGTGATCACGTGGTCTAGCCTCCATTACTGCTCCGGCAGTGCTCTATGTTGCTCAGCCTCCGTTACTGCTCAGGCAGTTCACCTATTACTGGGCGTTACTCGGCTATAAGCTCTCTATCCTAGGTGAGCTCCTTAACAGACTTCTCCTCACATGGGACTGTTTACACTCGCTGAAGGCTATTAACCCATTCAGTACCGATACACTGGGATTCCTTCAAATTCTGCCTGACCTGTGTCAATATATTGTGTTATGGACTCTATGTTTATACTGGACCTGTGTAGGCATATGTAAATGTAACCTGTCTTGTGTCTGTATTGTACTGAGAATATACTACAGGACCTGTGAAGGTTATTGTATTACGGATTGCGTAATAAAACTGTGTTTTATCCTAACCCACTGTGTCTGTGTGTCAAACAAACCGTTACACTATCGTTTTCAATGTAGTGGTTCTCCAACTGTGTTCTGCAAAACATCAGGGATCCCTGAAGTGCAAGCACTTCCACAGAACACAGCTGTCAAACTGCAGATAACTAGGCTGATGTATTAAGGAGCAAACCAACTGCTCTATAATAAAAATGACCATGGATTGAAATGGGGCTTTGAACTTTTCTAGCATACAAGGTGTTAAAATGCCCAATTTTGTATGAATATTACAATTGGGAAGGTTTGTTACCCATGATGCAGCTGATTTGCTCCTCTTTTTCTTACTACGTGTGTGGTCCTAAAACTACCTGTGGACTTGTGGAAGATTATGGGAATGGTTACCTGAGATTTGATCCTAATAAGCACAAACTAGCATTCCAGTTCATTTGATACCAACAATATATTAATCACCCGGATGCTCGACAGGTCTCCAATGCATCACTCTGCCAGGCGGTGGAGACCTCTATAGTGTTCAAGGAGGTAAAAGAGTTTGGTTCTTAGGTTTCTACCACTATTCTGTGTGAAACCAAAGGGTTCCAACACCGTGAAAAGTTTGACAAACACTGCTTTTGTGTTTTAACCCTCATACTCTTTCAATGATAACAGCTTCTGTAAGGAGTTGCAGTAGGCTGGTTATTGGTCTGGAGGTCTGTTAAAGGTAAGAAATCACTGTGTTTGATTAGCAAACACTCATATCTACCATATAGTTCAGTCAGTTTCCACTAAAACTGCTTTCAATTTCTTTTGTTCATAAAACTCTTAGGGCCTTATTCACAAAAGAAAAGAGGAGCAAACCAACTGTGCCGTGTGTGTGTGTGGGGGGGGGGGGCTACCCTTGAATGTTAGGGAGATCTCATCATCCTCCTCCTAACAAGAACAAATACTAATTTCACAATAAATAAAGAAAAATAATTGAGTGTGAACATGCTGACTTAGCTACACTATTACTAGATCAGGGAGGATGCCGAACTGTGCATAATCTCTAATGTGTCAACTAATTCTAAAGCTAACCAACTTCATCAGTGAGATGAAATAATAATTCCCATTAATTAAAAATGGGCCTTTTATCCCTTAAATGCTAAAGAGGTCTTCAACACATTTGTAATGTTTCTGGAAGTGGAACCCAGTGGCAGGTGACTCTGATCCACAAAGGGGCAACTGTTCATGCCCTCTGGCTGATCCACAGAGGTTACGCTGCCACTAGTGCTCAGAGAAACAAGTCCAAGGCAACGTACAGAACGGCAAAAGCCTAGGCAGATGCTGGAAGGTCAGGGGCAGAAAGCTCAGGTTCAAGTCCGTGGTACCAAGGCAGGCCAAGACCCAGTAACTGTAAAGTCAAGTAGCAAGGAAAGAGACAAGACAACTAAGGGGAGAAGTCATGGTAACATATTGTCCGTAATCAGAATAAAAATGTTCTTACACCATGGCCTGTCAATTCTCAGACATATTACTGTGACTTTTTTGCATCCAATTCCACCATCAGTCTTAAAAGTGGGTGTGGTGTAATCTACCATCATATTGTAAAGTATTTTCAGAAAAAAATATTCCTTTTTAGCCATCACTTTGTCTGATAAACATAATTTTTTCCCAGACAAACTAAAAATGGTCTCAACTTCAACTTTAAAATTAACCTAAGTCTGAGGCCCTGAATTTATCCCTTTCTGCTTCAACTGAATTGGCTTTGCGTACTTCTTTCTCTTTTAGATGGACCCCTTCTCAACTTAAATATCTTGGTATATTTTTGACTAAGGATCTGAATGCCCTCTTCGATTTAAATTTTCAAGGCCTCTTACGTCAATGTCGCAGGGATTTGACTACTTGGTCTAAGTTACGAGTTTCCTGGTTTGGCCGAGCTTCTATTATAAAAATGAATATACTGCCTCGCATCCTATATCTTATTCAGACCTTACCTATTGCGATTCCGAAGTCTTTCTTTGTAGAATTACGGTCCTTGATCCTGAAATTTGTATGGCAGGGTAGGCGCTCCCGTCTGGGCTTTAGCTATTTCACCAGACCTAAGCTGCTGGGGGACCTAGGCCTTCCTGATATGGAACGATATAAGTCTGTGCATCTCGCTAGGATTGTGGATTGGTCCCGTCCTTCTTCTAAGCCCTGGGTATCTTTAGAACAGAGGGCTCTTTGCGTCCCTATACCCGTGTCAGCCTGGGTGTGCCCTAGACAGCGGGTGGTTGCTCATGGTTCTCATCCCACGGTTACTCACACTATGGAGATTTGGAAGGCTAGTACTGCCTCACATGGCCTCATCAACTCCCCTTCTGTTATGCAGTCTCTTACGTTTCGTGAGGATTTTCCTCCCGGCAGGGATAGGGGTTATTTAAGGTTTTCTTTTCTGACATGATAAAGTTCCCCAGACTAGGTCATGTTCTTCAAGGTACCCGACTTAAGACGTTATCTGACTTAATGGACTCACGGACTGGACATCCTAGACTTTCCTTTGCCTATACTCAACTATCTCACTATATCGCTACATTAACTTCTTTGGGTCCATTACCTACGGATGTTACCCCCTTCGAATCTCTTTGCATGACGGAGGAGCCCCCCATTAAACTTGTTTCTACTATTTACAGATACCTCACGGATATAGCCTTGAGTTCTAAACTGTTTTATATTCGTTTGTGGGAAAGGGACTGTGGTGTTGAGCTATCTGACTCCCAGTGGCGTAAGATGGTAACTCTAGCACATCAGTGTAGCATGTCCACCCAGATTCAAGAAAATGCTTTTAAACTGCACTCTAGATGGTATATGGTCCCAGCTGTCTTACACAAGATTTACCCTGCCACGTCGGATAGATGTTGCCGTTTGTCAAGGGGAATTTTTTTCACATCTGGTGGACATGCCCTTTAATCAAGCCATTTTGGGACGCCGTCATGCGGGTTGTGAGGAAGGTGGGTGATCCTGATATTCCACATGAACCTTTGTCTGTGCTTCTACATCACACTTCTCATACAGTCGGTTCTTATAAGAGGTCATTAACTATCCACTTACTGAATGCGGCCAAAGTTTTCATTCCTAGACACTGGAAGGGATCCCTTCCACCGTCATTTCAGGAGTGGTTGGTATCTGTGGAGTCGATGTGAGCGGTGGAGGATGTAGCGATGTCAGCCCAGGGTAAGGGATTGGTTCATTCCACTAGATGGCTCCCTTGGAGGATGTATTTGGAAAGCACTGAGTGTACGGGGGAGTTGGGTACTGTACTTTCCCCTTAGTGACTTTATTCTGCCTTGGGCAGTTTGTCACCTTAGCTTATGTGTAGTGACAGACGGTCTGGACTTGCGGACTTCAGGAGATTAGGGACCAGGTATCCTCACCTTCCCCTCCCCCCCTTCATTCCTTATTTTTGCCTTTCCCCCTCTTTCCTTCTTATTGTTGCTTTTATATTTTAATGGCATAGCCTAGTCATTATGATGTATCTAATTATTATGGACTCTAGAATGGTACTTCGGAATTGCTTATATTGTACTGGGGTCTGTTACTCATTTATTTTTTGTATGTTTTTGTAACACATGATTTCATATGTCTTTCTATGTCCATGGTTATGCTCCGTGTTTGTATTTTATATTTTTTTGTTTTCTGAATAAAAAAAAATGGTCTCAACTTGGGTAAGACAAATTAAAGTACTGTTAGCAGAAGTGAGAAGCAGTAGTATTGAGTTAACTATTAAAAAAATGTGTCTGAAAATGTGTCAATTTAAAAGACAAAAAAACAAAACTGTTTCTTTAAAACGGAGCAATTAAAAAAAAAAAAAAAAATGCCTCGTGGTCCTCAAGTGCGAGTCGCGCGTGCGCGCGACTGACCTTAAGGGGTTAAAACAAAAATAATAATAAATAAAATGATACTTCTAGCTCAGAACAACACTGAGATTATGACAGCTGGTTTCAAATCACATAGGATGTTGATCCAGAGAAATATCCGACTGCCTTTTGGAGTCAGTGAGGAATTTTTTTTTACCCACTTGGGGCTAAATTGGATATGGCTTACATTTTTTTCTGCCTTCCTCTGTATCAACAAGGGTGATATGGCTTGTGCTGAACTTGATGAAAGCATGGATTTTTGCACCTCAACTATGTTACTTTGTATTCTCCGTATTTCCATTAATTTAGATGGAGATTTTAACCTCCTTCCATGCTAAATAGGTCTTCAACACCTTGTCCTTTTCAGATGGTATATGGCAGTCAGAGACACAAAGGGACACATGTCTTCCAGTATAATAGAAAGTTATAAAAGGTTTCCTTACCTTCAATTTTGTCCACTTCCTTGGCTTTTAAATCAGGAAAATAATCCAGATAGAACTCAAGAGCATCATCAGCCATAATGCTTTGGAACTTAAACTTGTCAACATAGGCCTAGGGACGAAAATAATAATAATAATCATCAACGTAGCAAGGGATGACCTGTCACACACCCTCTAAAGGTGCTTAAAAGTGACATATAAGGGGAAAAAATCTAAAGAAGACAAATATCTTTTATGGATGTGATTCCAAAAACTGCAAAATAATGTCGTGGGCAAACCAAAAGCGTTTATGGTTGCCCAGAAGCCCCACTGAACTGTACCCACCCCCAACAGATCAAGGAAAGAAAGAATCCATTTTGGCAGATGAAGAAGTGCAATTCTCGAGCAATCCAGTTGCATCACAGGGAACAAATACAAATTACCCACTGATTTAAATGGGGCTTTAAATACTAAGAATGCTAGAAAGTCTTCCACACATTGCATAGCAAAGCTTTGGTGACTTATCTAGCATTCAAGGGGCTAAAAGTTCCACTTACATCAATAAGAATTTTCATTTGACCCCTATGGTGCTATTGGTTTGCCCCAGAATTGCTGATTTGAAGAGATTTTAAACCCGTGACTGCTATACTGGTTAAATCCTTTGGGTGTCAGAGAAGTATCCAAAGCATTTCTTTGCAATGTGTTCGCTATCACTCTGGCACTCAAAGGGTTAAAAGCCCTACTTAGATCAATGTGGATTTTCATTTCTCACCTATTGTGCAATTGATATGTGCCAGAATAGCTTATTTTTTACTTAATGAACATCGTCTTACGTACACCAATACCAACATCTTTCCATGCTTGTGTGTATGTCTATGCCAAGGGTGGGCAGTCTGCAGGCTTCCTACATCTCTTGGACTATAATTCTAGTACGGTAATCCTCTTGCAGAGATGGCCACTAAAAATGTCCAGAATGTTAGTCTAACAACAGATTAAAAACTGCAGATCCATGTTCAGGTAGCTGTAATGATACCATATACCAAGTATGTCAAAAATGCATCCCATTGGCTGAAAACATGCAGCCCATGGGTCAGAGGTGTGAGGCCCTGCATAGGGGTTAAAAGCACCATTTAGGGATTCCTTCTTGAATGCCAGGGAGAGGTCTTGTGAATAGATCTGCACACCCCGCCACTCAAAGGGACATATTCCTGCAGGCCAGCACTGGGCAGAGGGAATTCTCTGTATGAAAACACTCTTTGAATGTATTATTTATTTATGTAAATATATCTACTAGCATATTTCTGTTCTAGTTTCCCTGTCATCCACCCCCTTCCCGTTCCCTATCCCTCTGTTAGCTATGCCCCAGCTTTGTTTCCCTGTCACCCTTCCTCTGCACTAGATAGGGTTAAAAAAAAAAATCCCCTTTCAGTGCCAGAGAATTAACTAAGGCATAGCAATACATTGGACTGTGGCAGTTAAAAAGTTAAACCTTTCAAAGCCAGAGAGTTATTCAACGTATTGCAATGCATTACATTACTCTTTGGCACTCAAAGAGTTAAGTCTGAGTGTCAGAGAGGTAGCCAATGACAATGCATTGCATAAATATTTGGCACTCAAAGAGTTACAACTTTGGCAATACAAATTGTAGATACAGTTTGTTTTTTTCTTGGAAATCCTTCTGTTGAAATCCTGGTTTTGTTCCTGAGAATAGTTACATTAGCATCTGATTATGCTGCACCAATTATCTCTTTAGTGCTTAAAGGAATTTCATTCCCCCCAATATATAATTAAGCCTGAACATGCTGCACATTTTGTTTTTACGATTTTAACTCTCCCCATCACAAGTCCAAGTAACATCAGTTCTGGTGCAAGTCAGGACTGCAATGACGTTGTTCAAACATCAGTGAGTGACTAATAAGGGAGTAATTCTGGGGCAAAACATCCACTGATATAAACTTCCTGCAGTGGTTTCCAACACATTGTGTTATGCACCAAGATATAAAAAAGAGGAGATAACCACTCCAGTGAGAAAAGCTCATGTTCCCATGCTCCAAGCTCTCTCCAGCTTGACAAATCTTACTGCATCGCCTCCCCACAGAGTAACAGGCATACTGGACATTTTATATCACAGGAGAGGGTACTGCCTCTTTGCCACACTTAAAGGAACAGTAAACTTTTTTTTATGAAAAACTATATATTGTAGGGGTTTTCCTATTGAGTAAAATAAGGGTACTCCCACTACGGAGAGATTTATATTTCCAGAGTTATTACGGTTTAAACCCATGTTTTTTTTACATTAGCAGTGCCCTCTAGTGGTCAAATTCTAATCAGATTTCCTGTTATATTCTAATGGAAAGGAAAGTCAGAAAAGTCAGAGACATAACAGTTCTTTATAGAATGTGATAGAAACTGCCTGTCACTACCTGTCAGTTAGAACTATCAGGAAGTAAACACAGTAAATTCACTTTGATTATTTAAACTGCTATAATTTTTGAATAAAACATCTGACAGCAGTGGGAGTGACCTTGTTTAATTCAGCAGGAAAAGCTCTATAAAATATGTCTTTTCATGAAAAAAAAAAAAAAAAAAAAAAAAAAGTTTACTGCTCCTTTAATTCTCCCCTGCCTGGTTTTCTTCAGACCATAAGACACCAAGTGGAGAAAAATGTAACTGCACTTTGAAGTTTGGTGGAGATGGAACATGTAATGCTATCAGATGAAGGATTCAATGGTAATAATTTAGGCAAGCTGAGAAATGAGGAAAGAGCACAATACTACTTTGTTTTAAACTTAAACTTAACATTCTAGAAAGCAATGTCATTAAATAAAAGAAACCCATTACCTTTATGATTGTTTTGTTGTATTATATATACTTGGGAAAACTCAGGATTTCTAGAGAGGGGTTCCCAAAAATAAGATTAGTGTACAATAAAATTTACCTAGAATTCTGTGTAGTTCTGCATCCAAACCCAATTTCAGCTGTCCAAGCAACATTCATATCTCAATCTGTTGTTGAACTACGATTTCCATCATCCACTGTCATTGGCCAGCTGAGAATGATGGGAGCTGTAGTCCAACAGCAACTGAAAGGAGATTGCCTATCCTTGGCATTTACATACGCACAACAGCAGCAACCATTTCTCATTACTGGAATGCTAACGCTTGATGTTCCTCTGATTTGACATAAGTACAAGAGGGGTTTGTGGGCATCTGGAGACCCCTACTTTCAGTTTGTTCTTGATATATGGAATGAACTGTTGGCTGTAAGGTTACCCTTAGGAAGGCATCAAACTTGCCCTGATCACCAACGAGGTGGGCCAGGTAGGAGACAAAGCAATACCCCTTCTCATAGGGTGTTTCGTTGTATGTATCATCTGGATCCACCCCTGGTTAATGCAAAAAAAAAAAAAATAAGGTTGACAGTTACAATGCACAGTTCCTAACACAATGGATTTTACACAAAGGTACAATATACATAACACACCAGGCTCAATCTTTACTCGCAGCTTGTTCAGAGGATGGTCTTCTCCCGATGCGTCCATGTGCTGACGTAACAATGCTCTTCCTGTGGCTGCTTCTAGAGAGGTATAAGCAGGACCTGTAGATATGTGGAAGAGATGACCACGTAACTACTTGGACTACATTTAAAGAGGAACAATACCCTAGGAACACTGCTCTTCATTTGTTTAACATATGAACATCTAACATGCCTAACAAAGTGACACACCTTAGCTCAATTTACTGTTAATAAGCCACTAAGTAGCTGGGTCACCAGCAGATATTGTAAAAAAAAAATAAAAAAAAAATTGAGCACCACTGCCTTCGTTTTAAACATCATAGGCCGCAAATATACATTTTACCACATGGTTCATTTAATAATATCAGAGTATTTTTCCAGGAAGGATACAATGCATGTTTTCTGGATTTCAGTGCCTGAGCACAAGTGCATAATTATTGTAGAATTCTTTCGGATTTGTTCTCCTGTGCACAGGTAGAGAAATACCAAAAACATGTATTATGGATATTTATAGGAGAGTTTTTTTGGGGTCCTCGGTCTGTACAAAATGAAGTGATGCTGAAGTATGTCATGGTTTATGCACTATAACATAGGCATAATTTGGACATACTTTGGGTGCGGGTTCAGGCTTCTGAAATGCAGGACTGTGTGTATGCGTCCAAAACATTGCTGTGTTGTGGTGTTCTCCACTGCTGCGCTTGTGTGTTCCGCTCCTGCACTGTGGTGCCTGCACACTATTTCTGAAGTGACATGCAAGTAGTTTTGTTGCATGTCATTGTGAGCACTATTTCTACACTGTGGTGTGCTGTTGTATTGTCCTTTCGGTGCACTCTGGTGCTCTTGTGTGCGCACATTTTGCACACTGGTTGTAAGGGGAGGTACTTTTTGTGGTCTCCTCATGGACGGCCAAGGGTTAACTCTCTGCACGTAGCAGAATAAACAACAGAGAAACAGTTATGCAACACTCAGTTAAGCAATACTTTTTATCCTGCACTAGGATAGCCTTATATCATATCAGTTAGGGCGTAGTTTGTATGTACCTCACATTAACAAGTTGTGACATGTCACTAAGGTTCTCAGAGCCACTTTGAGACAGAGAGAGAGTGTATCTCATCTGAAGCATGTGTGTTTAAAAGATTGTTGCTGCAGGGGCATATGGAGGGCTCTCCCATACTGATGAAAACTCTGGCAGTAGCTAAGTATCTTTTAGGTTTTCTTTTTGTAATGCATACTTAATAAACGGTAGTTATAGTGTTCACAACCACTGTGTGTATGTTTTTCTTTATCTTTTCTGGAATTCCAGACCTCTAATATAACACTGGTATGCCTTGATGCACTTTTGACTCCGTGTGATGATTTTTGAGTGCACTGTTAGAATAATGTGTTGCACCTGCACTGCTGGCACACTGCTGTGTACCATTAAATTCCTGCTCCTGGCATTCTGAGATTCTTCTATGCGTACCTTTGTCTCACGAGTGGTATAATTTTGTTGGCATACTTCCTTTTTTAGATGCATGTTGGCTAGTTTGTACAGCATGCTGTGGTACATTTATGCACACTTTCTGTGCTATGGTGTGCCAGCTGCTAGAGGTGCTCATGCATGTGCTTTTGAAACGCACAGTGGTGCACAGATATGTGTCATTTAGACTATACTTTAACATCCGTGCTTGATTTATCATGGTACACTCTTTTGCATGTAATATTTTTGATATTTGCTAAGTACATATATGTATGCATTTTTGATGTATGCTTTTCTTTCTCTGCTCTTGTGGTAAGTGGGTATGCTTGGGCACACAATGTGGTTTCCTTGGAAACATGTGGAGCAGTTTTCTTGATGCTCATGTACCTGCTCCAAACCACATTTGTATTTTGAGACTGGATATGTGTTTGTGCCTTTTACTGCACTGTGATGCATGTTTTACTCAAAGTAAATGCAGTTTTGGGTTCTCTGTTTTTGTCCTTCGGTGGCACGACCGTGTTTCATTCTTACTTAAATGTTTGCTCTGTGGGCTGCAAGCACTTTTTCAAATTTCTTATCATTTGCATGTGCTTTCAGCATGGTAGTTTTCTGCTAGCTGGGAGCTTGCCTTGGTGTCTGCTGCTTCCATGAGCACTGGATCTCTTTCACTGGCCTCTGGCACATCCTTAAGCTCATTCTGTGCTTTTCATTTCTGCAATACCTGCTATCATTCTGTCGATTTCTCGGACTCTGGATGAAGTGGCAGGTAGTTTTATTTTTGTCTTGCTGGATCTGTTTCCTTTAAATCACCAGTTATTGGGTTAATGCTGCCTAGTAGATGTTCTGTTGGCAAACCATATAGTTTTTTAGCACTGTTGGTGTCCACTTTCCTTTAAGTGAGCCAGGCTAATAGCATGGAGTCTTCTCCTTCTAGTCCAAATAAGTGCTGAACAGATAGCCTTGGATGTGCATCCAGGTAAGTTGAAAATCTAGAACACCTAAATGAGAGAAGGGCTGTACAGATGCTACTGGAATTTGCCATTGCTTCCTATAGCTGGATCCTAGTGGCTACCATACACATGTACCATGGGTGCTATCCATTGTGTGGTTTTACTGAGGTGATAGGAGTTGCACTGACATGACTTGTAGGCTATTGAATTACAGTGTGTGATTCTAATATATAGTACATATTTGAATAACATATCATGGTATTTTTACACTCCTCATTCCATCATCCTTCTTAACACAAAAAAAAACAAAAGTTTGACTTAAGAATGACTGTAAAGAATATGATAGTGGTCAGTACCAGTGCTTATCTGATCAATTTCAGTTAGAGAAGTCATATGGAATGATTGTCAAAAGAGAATGGCTACAAATCTATGAGCCAATCCCTTGGATATTGCTTGCTTAATAGATAATAATAATTATAATAACTAGTATTTATATAGAGCCTTTCTCCCAGTGGGACTCAAAGCTCTTTCAGCACAGGCTCTCGGAATTAACCAAATCGGCAGCTGAAATAATAGATGTTATTATTACCCAATTAATGGTACTCATTTATCGACCTCAGAAGGATGAAGGGCTAAGTTGACACTGCCGGGATTCGAACCTGCAACCTTGAGGTTTAAATAGGCTACATAGTCAGGGAATATACCATTGAGCTATCTCATCAGATACTCTGGCCATCATGACTTCCAGAAATTATATGTTCTACTTCTGGGTAAGCAGGTGTGGGAAACAACCTAAGACTGATGAGCACTGTCATCCTAAGCAATACCAATTTCAATTGGAGAAAACAATGTTTTTTTTGGATGATTATTCTTTGAATTGTTGGTGCATGATTCCACACTCCGAACATCCTTATCTGGTAAAGCAAAAGGCTAGAAGTCACATTATGTCTCCACATAATGAAGGTGGCACAAATACTACTTATTATAAGGGGAGTGCTCACTTTTCTGGAAGAATAGCTTTTGTTTTTTTTACTGCAAAAACACAAAGTTAATAAGTAGACTGGAAGATCACTGTGTAGACCTAATTTTCCTATATTGGAGAGGTCACTCCCTTTCCAATGACTTGGTAGCCATCTGGTGAATGCTGCCACGGCTGTCCAGAAAACAGAATTTTCCTTTCCTAGATGTAGGTAGTATTCATTCACCAATATTTCCATCCCCGATTTAGTTGTAGCTTTGAGACTAAGACAAAAGGTGGAGAGGGTCTTCTATTGTTTGGATTTGTTTGGCTTGTTCTTTGTCCAGTCAGCTGAAAGAGGAGGAGCTACCCCATCTGGTGAATGCTGCCATGGACTACATTCAGAAAAGGAAAATTATAATAAGTATGACTTCATTTTCAATTTTATTTATGTTTGCACAGCCTTAGACCAGAAGATTGGTAACCTCTGTCTCTGGCCCTATGTTCAAGAGAAGGAGAAAAACAACTACACAATTTGTAGACAACATGAGGCCTTCCAGCTGTTCAGGACTACAATTCACATCATTCTCAGCCAGCATAATGGGAACTGAATTCCTAAACAGATGGAAGACTTCAGGTTGCTCATCCCACAAGGGGAGAAATAAAATGTCCTAATTATTTAAATGTGGCTTTATCCCCTTAAATGTTACAGATTTCTCCAATGCTGCTTCTCAAAGAGCCAGAGACCTCTCTAGCAAACAGGAAGATAAAAGTCACATTTAAAATCAAGTGGAGTTTGGGGAATTTGTATTTTTCTCCCTATGGTATTATTGATTTGCCCCTAAATATTCATTTTTTCTTTTGAACATAGGACCTTTGAAAACTACTGGTTTAGTCTAAGTTGTTCAATACGTTCCAAAGAACAACATTTCAGTAATGGCAGAAAGGGGACCAGTACAGTTACCTAGTTATACATCAGTTAGCCTAATAATTTACCAATACCAGCATTCAAATATATTTAATATTGATACATTGTTTTGAAATGCACTGGTAACATCAACAGTATTCAAGGGGTTAACGTTTTTCATTGTTAGCCTTCCCCCACAGCAAAAAGCATGAGAACACTGTAAAACCTATAAATATTATATATATATATATATATATATATATATATATATATATTATATAATGTAGTGATCAAGTGTTAGTCTTGCTGTAGTCACACTCACCATATATTTCAGTGGTAATCCTCCGCTGGGCATACATTGTGAAGCCCTCATTCAGCCAGAACTCTCCCCAATTGGCATTAGTCACCAGATTACCGAACCAGCTGTGGGATATCTCATGGATGATCACGTCAGCCAGAGAGCGGTCCCCAGCCAACAGGCAAGGTGTGACAAACGTTATGCAGGGGTTCTCCATGCCACCAAAGGGAAAAGATGGAGGCATGAACAGTACATCATACCTAAGGAGTGGATTAAAAGAAGTAAATGAAAAAATGGTCCAAGGGATTTACAATAATTGATTTTACACTTCCAAGACAGGACACCAACAAGGACGTGGGTGAGTACAATGAGAGGAGAAGATATCCAACACATGCAATTCACAAACAAAATTAATATAACCCCCACATCTGACTCAATGGAGGAGATGCAAGGAGAGATAAAAGGTGAGAAACTTTCTAGAGCAATATACTCTCCTCCTCCAGTGTTACTCTATGATGGCAGGGCTGGGAAATTATTGATACTGATAGGATATCATACTTATTACACACATACTTTCTGACTGGTAATACAGTGAGGTTTATGAGATAAACAGAGTAATGCAAGTTAAAATTACAGTTATATCTGGCTGGCTGCTCACAGGCTGAACTGATAACTTCACAGAGAATGTAATAATTTTTGAGCAAAACACTGTATCAGCATTATGCTTAGTGACTGCCTTTGGCTCATAGCCATATTTTACTTACTTGTGCACTACGATTTCACAAGTTGCAGAGATCTTAGTGCGTTAGCACCTTAGAATAACACCCACGTTGTAAAGTTTATCACACTAGATAAGTTATCTTGTCCTCATCACACCTTACTATATAACCCCTCTGTTATTTTGCTTTTTCTACCATCATGCGACTGATTGATAAACTAAAGATCTATAGACTAAACACAGATCCATAGACTAAACAAAGATCTTAACAACTCACCTGCCCCACACATAAGGTCCAAAAAGTTTTTCCCCCACACTCAGAAATTCCTCTATCACTCCATCATACTCCTTTTTAGCTGCTTCAATCAGGCATGGTTCTGCCCACACCCGGCTCCTGAAAATAGAAAAGCAGATTGAGAGTCTATCACCTCTGCATAAATTATGAGACATTAGCAGGCATCTTGCCACCAGTGACAATCAAAACAGAATGTTTGTTTTAAACAAGAATTATCTCTCTCTCTGGTACTTATTAATGAAACGAATTTGGAGCAAGCCAAACAGCACCATATGATTGAAAATTCAGCAAATTCCCATTGATCTCAAATACACTGCATCCTCTATTGTCCAATTGGTTTGCTTGGAAACTGAGCCTCTTTTCTTTATGGATATGGCCCCCTGTCTTTACCTTGGTCCCACCTCTGCTGATACAATGTCACCAACCACTAGAGCCACTAAGTAAGCTGGAATGGGTTTTGTCATGTTGAAGATGAAGGTATCATCTTGACGGTCCCAATTGTCTGCACTCATAATGGCTGTAAAGCCTTCAGGTACCTGGAGGAGAAGGATTGAGGACAAATGAAGCCTTGCAGAAAGATCAGACAGACAGACAGACAGACAGACACACACACAGTGATGTACTAAGAAAAGTGGTGACATTTTAGGACAAACTATCTGCACCCTTACAGATCAAATAAACTACTTATATCAGTTTTTCTGAACAGGAGTGTCACTCCACATTTTCTTATTGTGATACCAAGCCTGATGTGTCCACCTTTCCAAATATTTTCACTATGTTTTTTTTTTAATACAAAAAGAAAATTATTTATACTTACCACTGGTGATAGGACAGGAAACCATAAAGCAAACACTATAAATCCCACCCAGCAATACGGAAGATAAATAAATCTAATCTATATATTTCTCTCTCATGTATATTATATTATATCTGTATCAAGAATAGATTTTTGTTTGGCCAAAGAAAATCTTGAGCAAATATAGATTTCTTGGTCTACACCCAACATGTAGTGCTTGACAAAAGTAGAGAGCGAAGAACAGGATGCTGCCCTATGTATGTCATCCATGAAAACTTTCACCTCTGCCACCCATGAGGTACAAAAACTGCTCTCGGTGAATGAGCTTTAATAACCTGCAGAATTGGCAACTTTTTGTACTGTAGACCTTCACAATGGTCGCCAATCCAGTGACTTATGGCTGATCTACTGGCTTCCTGGCCCGTGTTGAATCCTGATGGAATGATGTAGAGTCTATACTATAAACTGAAGGAGCGTATTCTTTCCAGATAGGTCTTACTACAGCAAATAAGATCTACAGTTTTTCCATTAGCCTGACCTCCTTTCTCTTCTGATTGATCAAAGACAGGGAGGATAATATCCTGAGAGAAATGGAAGGTGGACACCACTTTTAGGCAGGAATTCAGGAGCCAATCGAAGAATCACTGTCTTGCTGGAATTGGAGAATATGGAAAGTGCTTGAAGGTCAGAAACTCTTCTGGCTTAGACAATATAGACATCAAAAATGCAACATTCAGGGAAAGCACTGCCAAGGAGATGGAGTCAAGGGGCTGAAAAAGAAGCTTAGGGTGACCATCCAGAACTATAGATAAGTGCCAAGCAGGGGCTAAGCTCCTGACTGGATGTCTTATCATGATTGCCTTGAATAATCTTATCATAAGATTATCCATTGTACATCTAACACCTGTTAGAGCTTGAACTGCAGACTCTTGCACCTTAAGGGTACTATAACATAGTAACCATTCAGTAAGGAGCTGGAGAAGCTATGCTACAGAAAGGGAGTCTGGAAGGATACTGTTGAATGCCACCCACTGACAAAATATTGACCAGTTCATTTGAGTTAGTTGTCTTCTTTGCCTTAAGGAGGAGTTTGTTCCCAGAGACAACAGGTCTGGGACTGGAGGCAACAACCTCAGACCTTCAACAAATTCAGCAGGGGAACCCATGGTCTCGTGGACCAGAATGGAACATAACCAGGGCCCTGTCTAGCTTGATATTCTTCAACACCCTGTGGATCAATGGAAATGGGGGGGGGGGAGGGAGTATATACGTTCCTAACTCCGGCTGTAGACAAAAGTCCACAAACAAGGTTTTTGGGTGAAAGGTTCTTGCATATATTCTCTCAACTTTTGTGTTCTTTGGAGACGCCATCATCAGGTCTATAGTCTGAGTCATCCCCCCCTCCCATTTCTAAGCAATCTGACTAAATATTGTTGGTTAAAGACCCAGTAACCTGGGTCTAGAGTGGGCCTGCTAAGAAAGCCTACCTGGGACTTATGACTTTCAGAGGGAAGTAGAGCGCAGTAAGATCCCTCAAGTTTCCTGACCAACAAACAGTTGAAGAGACCTCCCTCAGCAGCTGACTGCTTTTTGTTCCACCTTGGTCCCTTATGTAGGCTGCTGCAGTTCTTTTGTCCATTTGGATTTTGAGGGATCTCTTTTAACTTGCTTGTGAAATGAAGCATTACTTTTTCCACTGCCCTTACATCTAAGAAGTGCAAGGACTCATCTAAGCAAGACGAATGCCACTATTACTTTGAGTCACTTTGCCATCAAGAGTAGAACCCTATCCTAGACCACTGGCATCTGGGGTTAGGATGGTCCATTGGGGGCCTTCTATAAGCATACACTGGAGTAGATTGTGGCTGCTCTCTCACCAAAGTAAAAAGGAGTTTATTACTGAAGTTGTAACCTCCACAGGATGTTCTGGAATTACTCGACTGTCCCACTGGCATAGAAAGGGATGTTGCAGTAGCCTCATGTGCCATTTGGACATCTCAACAGAGGCAACAGTAGAAGAAATTAAGCCCAGGATGTTCATGCAATCCCTTGCCGAATGCGGATTCATAATGCCAACACATATGCAGCCAAATGTCAAGTTTTTTGTTGTAGAATATAACAGCCTCTTCTGTCCTGAAGGAAGCTCCCAGAAAAGTGGATGACACAGGGATCAGAATGTATTTTTATGTGATTTGCAAGCCAACATAATTGGAATAAGAACTGCATTGATCAGTCCAGGTTGAACAGAGTCTGCCTGTTCATGGCTAGCACGACAATGTCATGACAACCCTCTTCCACAATTCTGCTGTGACTCGAAGATGAATCTTTGAGAATATTTTTGGAGCACTTAAGAGCTCAAAGGGAAGACAAACTGAAAGTGACATGCTCCTATTGCAAGCCTGAGGAACTTTTATTGGACTGACCCAACCGGAATGTGTAGTTAAGCATCCTGCATATCTACTACTACTATCATCCAATCTCTGGTTGCACAATGAAAATTGTGTTTAAAGATTACCTTTTAACTTCCCGACCTTCAAAAATGTGTTCAAGACCTTTAGCTGTAGATCTCCAGAAGGCTTTTTCACAAAGAAATATTACTGTATAGATCCCCTTTTTTTGGTACCTCAACAATGGCCTTTTTCTCAGAGTGTTTCCTTAAGAAATTCTTGAGACTATATCTCTTCGGAGGAGCGGATAGAAATGTGGACTTTCTGAATAGATTGTAGAGAGGGCTTCTGTTTGGAGCACCTAAAAATCCAGACTGTCATCCTTTCCAGGTTTGAGGCCTGGTGGAACCTTTTCCTGAGTTATAGGTCCAAAATCACCTTAGTCTTTCCTTCTACAGTGTTCGGACCTTTTCCAATCCTGCAGGAGCAACTATTACCTCTTAAAGTTTTCTTAATAATTCCATATTTCTCTGAAAAACATCTGACCAGAAAAAGGAAGAGGACACAAGTTTTTTTTTTTTTTAGATATTGTCTGTGCATCATTGTTTAAGCCATGGCTCTTGATTGCAGGCAAATTAAATGTACAGGATAAACTCTACCACAAGCGCCAACTCTGACAGTGAATCAATGATAAACCACCTTTTTTCACCTTTCACAAATGGAATGCTTCACATTTTCCAACCACTGTTTAGTAGCCCTGGAAATAGAGGTCAGGTAGACTGCTGGCTTACAGGATGAGCACGTAGTTACAAACAATATTTTCCGATCGGATTACAACCATTTGTCCAAAGACTGTCTAAATGAAACTGTTATCCAAGGACAGAGTTGTTTTACTGGCAAGCCTCACTATAGCAGTATCCGCTTTCGGCAGCACATTCCACAATTCATAGTTCTTCCCTAAGAAGGGATACATTCTTAAGTGTCTAGCACATAGTTTGCCCCTAATAACTCCATGACTGGATAAATGTAGACAGTTTCTTCTTTAATGACAAAAGCCCCTTGTCTTTTAATAGTTCTTCAAGTGGTTCCCCTCTAGGTCCAAAATCTGACACACAGCTTTGATAAGTGGTTTTAACAAGCGTAGGTTCAAGCCTGCCAGTTCCTCCAATTCTTCTCTCTCTTTCCAAGATCGAACTTCTCTGAAGTGATGAAGTTCCTGATCTGTCTCAGTAGAGAAATGAGCATCTTTAACCCAAAAAAATCTTGCCCGTTTCCTTGAATGCACTGCTTCTTACAGACCTTGTGCCACTGCTTCCCTTATCAACAGAAGTATATGGAATGGAGCCCACCATCTCCTGCCAATATTCCTGGCAGACCTTCTCACCTTCCATCGCAGGACTGTAGCAAATTGAGTAAACGCTATGAGACACTGTAGATCTTGGCGAATCCAGGGGACTGGGATGGCTTGAAAGACATATGATAGTCCCATCATCCAGCTAGCACTCTTTTAAAAATAAAGATATGGATTTTTACCCACCAGCCTTAGAATGCAGATTTTTGACAACAGGGTTAGATCCACAGCATAACAGACAAATGTACCATCGACCACAGAGGCTTGGTTGTACTCCAGGAATGGCGGCTGGCCACCATGGCACCCTGTCCTAGTAACGCCATCACACTAAAAAAAATCATTGCCTTGGCAACTCCTCTTCCCAGAGCTGATGCTATTCCAGGTCTCACCACCCGGACTTTTCCTGACCTTCTAAGCGACCTTACCAAAAGCAAAAACCTGCTATGGGGGATTAAAGGGATAGTAATGTTTCATAATAAAAGCAGCTCTAATTAATCATCATAGTATTTGGACTTTGGAGAGTGTTATTTCAATTCTGTCAGAATTGTAGTTCAAGAGTAATTCAATGAGACAGTATCCCCCTCCCACCCTTTTACTAATGTAACACTGTTCAGCCAGATCAGAAGGGAGGTGCCCAGGTAGACTGCAGAGAGGGAAAATCTTCAATTAAGGTAAGGGAAAAACCTGAAAAACTTGTCAAAGGGGGGCTGGACTTTCATTGTTCTCACAGGAAGAAGAATGTCCCGTTCGGATATCTGTCTGGTCCACATCTGAGAAGAGATGGCTTCCACTAGGTAAAAGGGGCGGGAGGGGGAAACTTTGCTTGTGAATATCTCTCAAACCATAAAGGTTTGAAAGATAAAACATATCATTCTTCATGTTTTTTTTAAGGCCTACAAAACAAAATAAAGATAAAACAAAGTATTACTATCCCTTTAAACAGGGAACTCTAGCACCAGGAAGTGAGATACCTGGTGCCGATATAAAGATCATCATGGACCCTGAAGTAAGCCAAAAAAAAACAAAAAACAAAACAAAAAAAAAAAAGTAATGACCCAGAAGCGAAGTCCCAGTCTCTAATCCCCTGGACAAGAAACCAAAAATATGCCTGGGTCAGGATGGCAGTGGGATTTAGAGCTTTTGTATTCTGGCTTCTTGTCCTATCACCAGGGAGTTACTTAGTCATTTGGTGAATGCTACCATGGATGACCAGGAAAACTTTTTTCAACTTACAAAATGATTAGTCATAACTTACAGTTTGGGAAACACTGGATTAAAATGCAATCATCATGTTTTACCAAGTCTGCTCCTATGGGGTGCAATGCCACAATGGCTTCTGAAAAGTTGTTGGTTTTTTTTGGGGGGGGGGGGGGTGGTAAAGGGAGAATCATAAAACTGGATCTATTTGTGGCTCCTTGCCACAAACTTTTGCAGGTTCTACACACAGCTTCCATAGACCCTTAATATCTTGGAAGCCCTTCAAAAGTCTACGGAGCCCAACAAGACCGAACTGCGAGACTTCATAATCTCACAGTTAAGCCTCTCACAAGCTCCACTCTGCTCCTCTGCTGTTCTACCATGGGTTCACAATTCAGCCCCAGCTTTGTCAACAAGTTGGCTCCCAGGGCCATCTACCTGCCCATAAGATATTTCCACATGACAATTCTTTAAATACTAAAGATGTCACCAATTTATTCTAAAGCAGATAAAAGGCCCCTAGCATTCAAGTCATTAACAGTTTGAGTGCCAGAGGGGTATGCAACGCAGTGCAAAGCAATACATTGTGTACCCCTCTGGCACTCAAAGGGTTAAAATCAATGCAGCACTATAGCTACCTCTGTTTATTTGGTTAGCCTGGGCAGGGAAAGGAATTGAGAATTAAACCTCACATACAAGTATCTACTGGCCACAAAGCAACATGAGTACACTAAAATGTTTTACCCCAGCACTTTGTTAACTCAAAAGCTCTACTAACCAGCAAAAATTACAAGCTGTTCACACAGTGACAAGATAAAACAAAACCATACTGTACATATATTATAATTTCTCAACATGTAAGTGCTGAACAGGCCACAAACACTTATCTAATACATTAGTTATGGGATATGCAGCCCTTATTGGCAAGTGATTATAGTTTGGGAATCTGTAAGCTATTTTATGGAGCAAGTACTTTACTTTGGTTTGTAAGGGACACTCATAACATGAACAGCCAAATCCCCGTGCTTGCTGGATATAGTTTTTATTGCATAAAGATTGGGTTTGAAGGCATCGCTTCTGTACAGATCAGTTTTTTCACGATTCCCCTAACACAGAGTTGTGTAAGTGAGTAGGGGAGGTAATGTCATACTAAGACAAGAAGTACCCGCATAGCATGCCTTAATTAGCAAAATGTATACAATTAAAGAGGAACTTTCAGATAATAGATGTCTTACCGTAAAAAAATACATGTGTCTAAAGGAATCCGTTCTGTTTCAGGACTGACAGGCAGATTTAATTCGGTCTGTGAGCCTGCACCGTCAGTCCCTTCCGGTGACCATATGGTGCAAAGAAGTCTACTCTATGGAGACTGGGACTGACGGCACACGTGCACAGAAAAGAGGTCTGCGCTCTAGCCTTAGTTCCGGTCTCCAAACGGGACAGATTCCTTTAGACACACATATTTTTTTATGGTAACACATCTATTTTCAAGCTAGTCACCATGCATTTAATGAATGCATGGCGACTTGCTATTATCTGAAAGTTCTGTTTTAAATAAAAATGCTGAATACATCAAGTTGGCAATTTTCAAAGGAGCTAAAAAAAAAATCACCTAGGTTGTTTTAAGGTGGTGGTCCTAAAAGAGTTAAAGGGACCCTGAAGGATGTGCAGTGCATTGCAAAGTAATACACAGCTCATCCTTCTGGTCTTTAATGGATTGAGTTTGCTCCCATTTAGCAGACTTACTTTGTGAAAATCTCTCCCATTTAACAGTCTTTACTGCAGATCGTCAAATAAGTCAGTGGGGGAAATTCACTAAGAGGTGATAAAGTGGAGATGACTTCTCCAATTCCTATGTTATTCTGTGGAGCATATGCACTAAGATTTCTTCAACTTTGGAGACATCTTAGTGAATTGGTTCCACAGACCAGAGGAACTAGAGAAGTGATCTCACTGGAGAAGTCACCTCCACTTTATCACCGCTTAGTGAATTTCCCCCAGTGTTTCTGTTAAGTTATGGGATTGTAACCAAGGCCAAACTGAATCGGACTTCTTTTCACTGACTGCAATAAAATCAATTAATTAGGCAAGATCCAGAAATGCCATTTTATTTGCCTATTTGGTTTGCATGCAACCATTGAATGCACTTGAACATGGCCACTTACATTATGTGAGTGTGCCAATATAGATTAACTAATGGTTCTATCTAGAGACAATTAGATAAATTGTACATTGACACAGAACGAATTGATATGTTCTACATCACCTGGATGTTAGCTGAATAGGTGCATTTAACAGCTGGAGTATCAAAGCATGGGAAGAAGGAGCGGTTTAGCACAGCCTGGCCTTGAGTGTACATGTATGGTTTCTTCTTGCCTGCTGTCTGCTGTGGGTCCAGCCAACATACCTGTGGAGAGGTAGAAAGTGAGACCAATGTATTAAGAACTGGTGCAATTCTGTGGCTAACTACACCATAGGAGACAAATAAGAGAACCCATTCATTTTAATTTGGCTTTTAAAAACCATAAGTGCTCTATGTCTCCAACAGATTGTAAAGATAGAGATTTTATTTATCCCCTTTCATGCAGCTGGTTTTCTCCATATTCAATCCAGTTTTCTTTTGTACATAATGCCTTATGGTGCCGATTTACTTGAAATACTTGGGGTGGGGGGAGGTGAACTAAGGGTCAATAAGGAGCCAGGTTAGCGATAAGGTGGTGTATTTGCTTTAATTTCACTAAGATGTCTTCGCTATCACATCCCTGTTAACATGCCGCAAATACTCCATTGGCAAGCTTCTGCCGTATTTATTATTTTACAGCGACTACTTTGACAGTGGATCATTTGCATCTTACAATGTAGCTTAATGGGCTATTGTCATACTCCTGTGGGTGTGTTTATATATTAACGTGGCTATAAACCACAAGCACTAAATTGGCTATCCTGTCGGTGTTCAGCCCCAACGTTAGAAATCTGAGGTTGGAGAAGATGGGATCTTTCCATGGAGCCAGAGGTTGTCTATACTGGTGGACTGAGACAGTAGCAATCCTCCCTTAACCCTCCGAGTGCCGTGGGGACTTGCACTGCACACTCCAGTGGGACTGAAAGGGTTGGAACATTAAAAATGCATTGCACGGCTACACGTCTCATTCAGGAACTGACAGAACCGGGAAAGTAGCTTTACATGTAGCTCTGCAGCCAGTTCTCCCAGTTTCAACAATCTTGGAAGATGGGCAAAAAGACAGACAACGTATTAATATTCTAACCTTTTCAGTGCCACAGGGGAGTGCAGTGCACATATATATAGCACTCAAAGGGGTCAAGGGAGCTATGGTGGTAGTGTTCATGGTGCTGAATGCAACGGAAGCAAGAAGGGGCCGCATCGCCTTCCGCCATCGTTCCCAAGTCTCTCCTTCTCTACTCCGGACTGGTGCATCGGATGCTCCGGTCGTACAGATGGACAGTCTGGTTGTCGACTCGCCAAGGCATCGAGCCCCGATGTAGTCAACCCTGTGTCGAAGGATGCAGGTCGAGGAGGGGTCGACAGGACTCGCAAGCAGTTGAGATTCACAGGCTGGAACTCCGGGCAGCACAGAGCGTGGCCTCTATTCCTGTCAAACGGCGAAAAGGGAAAGTGTCGCAGGAACCAAGTAGCTGTTGTCGAGCAGGTTCGAGCACACTGTAAGCTCGAGTCGGATGATCTCAGGAACTCGAAGAAGGGGAAGACTGAGTCCATGTCACCGCCTGACAGTATACGAAGTCCGGTCACAGGAAGCTGGCAGTCAACGATACAGGATACTCAGTTCAGATGGGCGTCAGAGTGGCCACTTTATACCATAGGAACATAAGACACCAGGACTCCGTTGTTCAATCAGAAGACTAACTCTTTATTGTTACAAAACATGCATATTTATACACAAATCCCACACTGGAATACATGGGCCAACCAGATACAATAGGAACATAATCCAATCACAGTACAGGAGACAAAAGACCAACAGCAGATGGTCTAACCAATAAAATGACTCAGACATGATGACGTGTCAAATACAAGAGGGTTGATTAACTTTAGACAAAAGACACAAAGACTTGAGGGGCGGGAATACACATTCAAGGGACAATGGCCAGGGGTTGAAGCACGTATGCAACTAGTTTGAATATTCGGCTTCAACCTTGGCCAATCAAGGCGTACAGTGAGTCTGCTGGTCGACCAATCCCCAAGCCACCTACTTTTCACCATGTTAGGTCTATGGGAGACCTTTAAACCTTCTGCTCAGGGATTCGACCAATTCGGCGTCCACTCACTGCCCTCAACTTCATGTCGACCACCAAACCGGGAACCTCCGACTCGTAGTCAGTGAATGTGTAAACCCTCGAATACACCACATACGTTAAACTAGACTGTACGACATTACACACAGTTCACGAACCCAGGTCTTTAGCCAGTCTCTTATGCAGGCATTCACCTCGCCTAGCACTGGGCAGTTCTGTGCACAAAGTTCTGTCCGACTCTACTGCCTGTTCACATAGGGCATAACGCAAGTCTTTTTATCCAGGTTACGGGCTGCCCAGGTCGTACAACAGGGCCCAGCACAGAGTCCAAATAGAGCAAAATGTCCACAGTCTCTGGGGGTTCTTTGATTAGCAGATCCAGGCTCAGACAAGGGCTCCATTAACGGACTAAGCTCCGTTACACTGAAGTCTGACAGAGTCCTGTACACTCCCCCACTTGCTCTCCCCAACACATTAATAGCATTACCCTAACCCTACATAATAATAATTAAAGTCTCCCACTCCCCATACAAAGCTAATTCTTAGTGCATATGGGGAAGTGTGTTGTATTCTCCAGGGTGAAGCAATCAGCACACAGCCACAGAAGTGTCCCATAGGGCATCTACCCACAGTGTTATTCTGGGGCAAACCAGACCACTGCCAATCAAACAGATAAAATCCCCATTTCAAGAATAAAACCTCCACACACTTAGATAGGTCTATGAATTTGCATGTATAGCAGCCCCCCCCCCCCAAAAAAAACAAAAAACTGGAGCAGACATGGTGCAAGCCCACCTAACACTTAAAAAGAACAGAGGAGTACTCAATGCATTGCATAGCTGTGTGGTCCTTAAAGGGTTCAGATTTCCATGTGCAGTCAGCAGAGTCTAAGATCATATAATCCTCCTTGTAACAGTCATGTCTACCTCAATGGAAGTCATGTACAGGACTGACTGAGGAGGTTATCTCTTGAACAATAGGAGAAAGTGAAATTTACGTGCCATCAGTATTTTATGCCAAAGTAAGGAGACTGTATGAGTGTGTATGTGTGTGTGCGTGGGTGGGTATTACAGTGCTATAAGTAAAAAGTATGTGACGTGCTATGAAGGTCACCAGTCCTTAAGGGTATAAGGACCATGACGGTCATAGCATGTCATCTGGTCCTTAGGGGTTAAGCATTTCACAGTGATGGGTAGTGTATTTACATTGGAGGATAAAGCGACATAACGAATTATACTGTGTCAAGTTGATTAAAATGGATTTGTGGTACCGGAGCATATACTACGTCCCCATAGTCTATGACTGGCAGTAACATCTGTTGTACAATATGTTTTCTTACCAGGGACTTAAACCTATTTTAGAATAGAGTTTGGGTGTTAATTTATCAATATGAGATGTCCACTGCAAAAAACAATGCTTTGGAGACACCTCTAAAATTCAAAGGGATAGTAATGATTCATCATAAAAGCAGCTCTAATTAATCATCATAGTATTTGGACTTCGAAGAGTGTTATTTCAATTCTGTCAGTTGTAGTTCAAGAGTAACTGAATGAAAAAGTATCCCCCTCCCGCCCCTTTTACGGATGTAACAATGTTCAGCCAGATCAGAAGGGAGGTGCCAAAGTAGACTGCAGACAGAGACAATCTTCAATTAAGATAAGGGAAAAACCTGAAAAACTTGCCAAGGGGGGCAGGGCTTTCATTGTTCTCATAGGAAGAAGATTGTTCCTTGCTGTTATCTGTCTGGTCTTACAACCAGATTCCACATCTGAGAAGAGATGGCTTACACTAGGTAAAAGGGGCGGGAGGGGAAACTTTGCTTGTGAATATCTCTTAAACCATAAAGGTTTGAGAGATAAGACTTACATAGTTCTTCGTGTTTTTTTAATGCCTACAAAATAAAATAAAGATAAAACAAAGTATTACTATCCCTTTAAAAGCCCCATTTAATAGGGAATACCCCCACTTACTATGTCTATAAAATCCTAATGGTCCTTATGAAGTGTGCCCTTGTGCCTTTGTCCAAATGATTACATATCTTCAGTTAGTCCTGGATGTCATGTCTATTTTTAAACTGATGCATGAGCCTCCTTACGCCTTTAAGAACTAAGGCGTGTGCAACACATTTTGAAGCAATGGTTTGCACAGGACTATGGTCCTTAAAGGGTTAAGATTACTATCTGCAGGGGTGAGAAGATGTTCTGTACTCCTGCTAACAACTGTCATGTCTGCCTCCATCGATCTGACATCCAGGACTGACTTATGGCAATATCTTCTGACTGAAAGCTCAAAAAGAAAAATTCAGTAAGGGACATTAGGATTTTCTGGCCATAGTAATGTTTGTGGGGGGTTATTACTAGGAGGTGTTACTTTCCCTTTAGATAAATGTTTTTTTGTTTACATTTTAAAGTATTACTATCCCTTTACATTATTAATATTTCAAAAACACCTATAAAATTGTATTAGCCATTTTGCATTTAGAGAACTAGTTTTCAAGTAATTAAGATATATAGATTATTCTAATGATGTTTTGCAATGCATGGATTCTTATCGCAAACCTTTATCTCCCCCCACTTAATGACCATTAACTCTTTCAGGGCTAGGAGAGGTAAGGTACAGGCATGACTGTAAGGACTAGAGGGATGATGCTCTGGTCAGGGTTAATTAGCATAGCAGTAATTAGCATAGCTTGATCTATCAATCTAACTCAAAAATGGTTTTCAAGATAAATAAAATTACTAATGCAACATATAGTTAGTTTTGAAAGATCTTTTAAAATCATCACATTAGTTTTTTTTGGAGATAGAGTCCCATTTAATAGAAGTTAGATGCCAAATACAAACTTAAATGAATGTGATTTAAATGTTGAGTGCAATGGGGGCTTGGTCTGGTCCAGGGAAACTGTGAGCTGCTGCAAGTTATGCCACAATGCTCATCATGGCCCAGATTACTTCCTCCACTTCTCCAACTTTCCACTGCTCACATGATATTAAGCTGATTAAGCAAATCAAAAACAAAGAAGTAAAGACAGCATTCTCAGCAGAAATTACATTAGATAAAGAAAATGAAGCAAAGTACAGAGAAGGGGTAAAGGGCAGGAGTAATGAGAGGAATGTGGCAAAGTGGCACAGGCAGGGATTCCTGAGCCAGGAAGGTAGTGGGGAAATTAATATTTTCATGCTGCAGTTCTAAGTGGTAAAGCAACTACGAGGGAGGTCAAATACCCAGCAAAGCTGGCTGCAGGCAGGTGTAAAGGGACCACCAATACCTCAGGGTGTCAGGTGCAACAGTGTCACCCCCCCTTAAGCCTCGGCGTGTCAGGTGCAACAGTGTCCCCCCCCCCCTTAAGCCTCAGTGTCAGGTGCAACAGTGTCCCTCCCCCCTTAAGCCTCGGAGTGTCAGGTGCAACAGTGTCTCCCCCCCCCAAGCCTCGGAGTGTCAGGAGCAACAGTGTCTCACCCCCCCCCCAAGCCTCGGAGTGTCAGGAGCAACAGTGTCTCACCCCCCCCAAGCCTCGGAGTGTCAGGTGCAACAGTGTCTCACCCTCCCAAGCCACGGAGTGTCAGGTGCAACAGTGTCTCACCCCCCCTCCCAAGCCTCGGAGTGTCAGGTGCAACAGTGTCTCACCCCCCCCCCCCAGCCTCGGAGTGTCAGGTGCAGGGCCGGACTGGCCTACCGGGATACCGGGAAAAATCCCGGTAGGCCGCCAGCACTGGGGGCCGGCCAGGGCTGCTTAAATAAATGCACCAACTTTACAAATCCAATCATCAGCGGCTGCGAGGTTTGAACGGCCGCATATAGTGAGTGGAGGCAGGCCGGGCTAGACCCAGTGACGTCAGAAGCAGTGTGAAAAGCACCGCGTCTGCGTACTGGGTAGGCCGGCCGCTCCTACCTTAAGCACGTGTCTGCGGAGACTGAGCTGAGCGGGAGGCTAGGAGCGGAGACCGCATCAGCAGACACGGTCACAGGCAAGAGGTGGGAGGGATCAAGACAGCAAGAAAGGCAAAAGGGGGATCAAGAAGTTTTATATAGAGGGAAAAGGGGGATCAATAGCAGGTAAAAGAGGCAGGGGAGGCAAGAGAGAAAAAGAGGCAAAAGGGAGAACAAAAAGAGGCAAAATGAGGGGGGATCAGGAGGGGGAGAAAAAGACAGAATGTTGAGATCAAAAGTCAAGAAGGGGAGAGAGAGGCAAAAGGGGGATCAAAAGTTAATGAGGGGGAGAAAGAGGCAAAGGGGAGATCAAGAGAGGAAAATGGAGGAGGGGAGAAAAAGGCAAGAGGGAGAGAGAGAGGCAAAAGGGGGATCAAGACAAGAATCAAGGCTGGATGAAGGCAAGAGTGGGAAAGAGGCAAAGAGGGGGATCAAGAGGAAGAGAATGGCAAAAGGGGATGAAAAGACAATGGGGGAAAGAGGCAAAATGGAGGATCAAGAGGGGTAGAGTGGTAAAAGGAAGATCAAGAGGGGTAAAGAGAGGCAACTTGAGGAGAGGGGGAATCAAGACCGGGTGAAATAGGCAGAGGGGGGTCAAGAGTGGGGAAAAAAAGAGGCAAATGGAGGGGGGATCATGAGGTGAAAGGAGGGGCAATCAAGAGGCAAAAGGAGGGGGAGAAAGGGGGATCAAAAGGGAGAAAAAGGCAAAAGGAGGGGGCTCAAGAGGGGGAGAACGAAGCAAAAGGTGGGAATGAAGAGTGGGAGAAAGAGGCAAAAGAGGGGAATCGAGAGTCAAGAGGTGGTGTGTGTGTGTGTGCACGGAGTGTCACGTGCAAAAGTGCACCCCCAATCTTCAGCGTGTCAGGTTTAAGATCCTCCTCCAAGCCTCACAACAGTGCCCCAAACCACCAGCATGAAGGCGCAACAAAGTGCCCCCCCCCCAGCGTGCCAGGTGCAACTGTGCACGCCCCCAGGTAGCATCTGCAATAGTGTTCCCCAGAGCCCAAGTGTGAAATGCACAGGTGCATTCCAGAGTGACAGGTGTAGAGGGGGATTCAAATCAAAGTGACAGGTGCAACAGGAACTCAAGAGTCCCAACATGTGTTAACGTTTTTCTCTAAGAAAGGTCATAACCAGAGAAACGAGTAGCTTGAACTAAGGACCAGTGATGTGTGCAGCGGAATGCGTTGTACGCCCTTCTAGTCCTTAAAGGGATAGTAACACTTCGTTTTAACTTTATTTTATTTTGTAGGCATTAAAAAAACATGAAGAATGATATAAGTCTTATCTCTCAAACCTTTATGGTTTATGAGATATTCACAAGCAAAGTTCCCCTCCCCGCCCCTTTTACCTAGTGTAAGCCATCTCTTCTCAGATGTGGATCAGGTTGTATGACAGTACAGATAACAGCAGGGGACAATTTTCTTTGTATGAAAACAATGAAAGCCCTTCCCCCCTTGACAAGTTTTTCAGCTTTTTCCATTATCTTAATTGAAGATTGTCCCTCTCTGCAGTCTACCTGGGCATCTCCCTTCTTATCTGGTTGAACAGGGGGGGGGATACTTTGTTTGTGAATATCTCTTAAACCATAAAGGTTTCAGAGATAAGACTTATATCATTCTTCATGTTTTTTTAATGCCTACAAAATAAAATAAAGTTAAAATGAAGTATTACTATCCCTTTAAGGCTTAACAAGCGCTGTTAAAAAACAAAAACCATTCATAAGGGGAGCAATAAAAACATGGAGGAAATTAGGTTAATAACACCATCTCACCCCTGGGCTTTCCGCAGCTTCATAGTCGATGGTGACCCGTATCCGAGCTCCGGGTGATAGAGCCTCTGGCAGTTTGAGCACAGTGGTAGTCCCATAGCTGGTGAAAGGCTTGTCATTCCAGGAGAGTTTCTCCTCTTCCCCCTTGCTCCTCTCCACCCGAGCTCCAAGCACTTGCAGGCACCGGTGCGTGTCCAGCCGCAGCTCTCCTGTCTCCTGCAGCACCAACAGGTCCATCCGCTCAAAACCCAGCACCTTCCGTGCCTCTGTGTCCACCCGCAGCTCCAAGTGCATGTGCTCCACCTGGAAGTCCTGGTAACTGGAGGCTGTAGCCACGTCCTCTGCCATCCTGCCTCTACCCGCCATGGTGCTTAGCTCACGATATTAGCCGTGGTACGGCTACACTTCCCAGAATCTCAAACAACCTTTAAACCGGGCAGGGATATTACCACCGCTTCCTGCTTCATATTCGTTTCTTCCCCTCTGTATCTGACATATTATGCATAGAACCAATCACGGCCTCTCTACATGATATTGCCCCTCCTAAACTGAAACGTTCATATAGCAATATGAGACGGCTGAACTTGGCTTCTTTTTGGATTTGAATAAGTAACTGATGCTTACAAAGGAATAAAATGAGTTTGGTCCACTACCTCCACAAACACAAGTGCTTGTAGCCTGGCCCGAGGGTAGTTTAGGCCATGAATATTATTGCCAACCTTTTTTCCTCAATGTCAGTAAGTGATGATTACAAAGGGTTACATTGACGTGGGCTAGTGAATTTACTGTACGGATTCAGAGGGGTTCCCACTGTAAAACACATCTCCCAAGTGTCCCTCTTTAAGACCCAAATCCCTCTGTCCCTCTTTCCCACCCTGATGTCCCTTTTTTAGGAAATCAGACTGTGTGGTGTGTATATAAGTGTATCACATTGCTGTACTGCAATAAAACTCATATTAAACTTCATTACATGGGTTTATAAATTAGTCTGTGTAAATAGAAAACCTTCGGTCTTGTTAGAAGTAATGTA
Source organism: Rhinophrynus dorsalis (assembly GCA_037306005.1). Lineage (NCBI taxonomy): Eukaryota > Metazoa > Chordata > Amphibia > Anura > Rhinophrynidae > Rhinophrynus > Rhinophrynus dorsalis. Next base: position 292,332,126 of record CM074719.1, read on the forward strand.
TTAGGTTACACAAGGAGGTATCAATAGGTCATGAAATAGCCTAAAAATTATTGGTTATGCCCCCTCCACCAGCCACACCCACAGCAACACCCCTTAAAACATGTGTCCCTCTTTGGGAATTTGAAATGTTGGGAGGTATGGTAAACATTCAAAGTTAGTTTAGTTTGGTCCAAAATTATTTTTGTCATGGAAATCTGTGTAAAAATGCTATAAAGTGCATTTTCACAGTCTGAATAAGTGATGTTTTAAGGGTTAAATGGTGATCCCTGCTCAAATAGATAGATGCTATCCAATTTATCCAAGCCCAAAGGCATTTTATACATGAAAATCTATAACATCCATGCTAAAAGTACAATTTTTTTCACAATTTGAAAAAGCAGCTGCTTTTTTAAAAGGGTTGAATTAACTTTGATTAAAGAGCTGCAGGGAGTCCTGCTGTGTGCAATGCAATTGAGTATGGCTTGGCCAATCTTGTTTTTTTCATGAACATACAAGCCAGCTTTGCCAAAAGTGCATTTTTTCATAAGTTTTTGCCAAACGTGCATTTTTCATAAATTAAATAAATTGATGTTTTTAAGGGTAGATTGGGATTGGACCAGTGATTTCACTGCAAATCTGCACAGAGAGAGTCCCAGTGCATAAAATCTAGCACTTTGTATGTTCATACTTTAAAAGGATTGTGAGGCAAGGCAATACATTTGTTTAACTCCACCATAATGACACATCTGTACTAGTGGAAGCAGAGTATCTGTATAAACAACTAAAGTGTAGCTGGATATTTTATATATATATTAAAGGGACTTTATTACATAAAATGATGATTTTGAGAGAGCATTCAAAATCCCCGGTAAAGTGTCTTAGCTATTTTTTTAATTATTGAGTCATATACATTAGTTGTGAATTATTTTTTGAGGACATTTGAGACATATTGGCCACGTTCATGATTTTTAAACAGTGTGATACATTTATACATTTTTTAACTTTTTCATTTTGTACATTTTTACTAGTTTACTATACACTGGATCTGCACATTGTTTGTATTTTCTATTGTGTACATCACATGTTAATAATGTCACTGTATATAATGTCAACTTATTTGTATGTAGGAATGTGTATGGGGTGTCTTTATTGGCAATGGGCCTGATGCACAAAAGTGTGATTCTGGAGCAAACCAACTGCTCCAAAGGGTACTCCCACTGCTGAGAGGTGTTTTATTCAATAGTTATTGTAGTTCAGGCTTGAATCTTTTATGTGCAATATCTCAATGCTGTTGCTACACCATCTTATGGAGAGTTATGGTCAACTGACCAGATCTGTCCATAGAATGGTGTAACAGCAGCACCACTGTAAAATTTCAGGCCATTGAAATATTGCACCTAAAAAAATTCATGTTTCTGCTGCAATAACTATTGAATAAAACACCTCTCAGCAGCGGGAGTACCCTTGTTTTACTTAGGAGGACAAACCCTACTATACATATTTTTTTACATAGTAATTGTTACTATCCCTGTCAGTTCAGCAAGATGGAAGTCAGAGGTGAAAGCCTGACACATCCAAGATGTGCTAAAGTGCCACTTAAACTGGAACTATTCACTAGGAATAAGTATTTATTAATTTGTATAGCGGATTAATGGTTACCCAGGAATGTGTCCTTTGGCAGTCAGGTTTATCTATTGATATATATTGCATTATATCTGCAGTTTCCTGTATATAGTGATCTCTGTTGAAGTCTTGTCTCTAGATCACACATCCTCACAATAAAAAAAATTGCTTCAGACGTGAGTGGACTCTTAATGTTTAATTATTCAAGTAAAATCGAGTCTTCTCTATTCTTTTTTATAACGATGTGTAGCAAGAAAACGTTATTAAACGATGCCGCTTTTCATTTACAGTCTAATAATGTTTCCCACCCCTTCCACTTACCTCAGCAGCCTCAGCAAGCCAGCCTGGACAGAATGTGACGACTGACAATCTTCTTCCAGCATAAGGAAAAACCTGCCCTCCTTCATCAATAGGGCAGGCTTTCCCTTATACTGAAAGCGGAAAGATTGTCCCTCGATGCAGCACGTCTGGTCCGCGGACCGGATTCCAAATCTGAGAGGAGGCTGCAGAAGCAAGTGGAAGGGGCGGGAGGGGGAAACTTTATTAGACTATAAATGAAAAACGGCAGAGTTTAATAAAGTTTTCTTGATACACATCTTTATAAAAAAGAATAAAGAAGACTCGATTTTATTTGAATAATTAAACATTACAATCCCTTTAAGGTAACAAGTCTTTATCCAATTTTAAAAAGTAAATTAACAGTGGACTAGAAGAGAAATCAAATGAACAAAAGTAAACTATATACCGGTAGCTGTACTTGAATGTTGTGGAAAAGTAAATTATTTTGTCTAACAAAATAAGTCACTAAAGAAACCTCCAGACAAGCACTTTTTAACCCTTTGAGTGCTGCTCAAAGGGTAAACATGCAGTAGAAAAAGTGTTCCAAAATGAGCTCAGGAGTAAGGATACAGGATGGCTCATAATCTCCCTGACCAAAGGCATTTTTGCTAGACTGGAGTGCTGAGAATTAACGTTGAACAATTTTATGAAATAACAAATAAATTAATGAAAAATAAAAATATTGATAATTAATTCAGCAACAGTATTGAATTCAGTACTGCTAAGGAAGTGGTGAACTGACTAGAAAACCATGGGATACTATTTAATTAAAGTGGCTACAACCAATACTTTCCAAAAAACGATGTGAGAAGCTCTGAGCACGAACAAAAGCACAATGGCCTGTTCTCCAGCTAGTCACAGCTCAAGAGCATCACATTTTAGCTCTCTAGTGCCATTACAGAGGAAAAATCTCCACATACATATTAGACTAACCCCACCCATCAGGACAGTCCAATACCAAAATGATGGGCAAGTCCCCTCTGCACAGAAAACCAGCTAACCCCAGATGTACGTTGCGGCCTTATTTGGGCCTCATCAGTGAGGTGCAGCTAGCTTCCTAGGGCACTGAGAGACAGAGGTCCACATCTGGATTACCCTTTACACTTAGGGAGAGATCCTAAGTGTTTCTCAGATACAATCCAAAAAATGATGTGAGAGGCTCTGAGCACGAACAAAAGTACAATGGCCTGTTCTCCGGCTAGTCACCACTCAAGAGCATCACATTTTAGCTCTATAGTGCCATTACAGAGGAGAAATCTCCACACTCATATTAGACTAATCCCGCTCATAAGTACGGTCCACTACCAAAATGATGGTCAAGTCCTCTCTGCACGGAAAAACCAGCTAACCCCAGACGTACATTTCGGCCTTATTAGGGCTTCATCAGTGAGGGGCAGCTGCCTTCCCTAGGCACTAAGAGCAAGGGGTCCATGTCTGGATTACCCTTTACACTTAGGGAGAGACCCTATGTGTTTCTCAGATACAAGCCAAAAAATGGTGTGATAGGCTGTGAGCACAAACAAAAGCACAATGGCCTGTTCTCCGGCTAATCACCACTCAAGAGCATCACATTTTAGCTCTCTAGTGCCATTACAGAGGAGAAATATCCATATATATATATATATATATATATATATATATATATATATATATTAGATTAATCCCACCCATAAGGACAGTCCAGTACCAAAATGAGGGGCAAGTCCCATCTGCACGGAAAACCCAGCTAACCCCAGACATACGTTTGAACCTTATTTGGGCCTAAACAGTGAGGTGCAGCTGGCTTTCTTATGCACTGAGAGCAAGGGGTCCACGTCTGGAGTACCCTTTACGCTTAGGGAGAGACCCTATGTGGTTCGCAAATACAAGCTAAAAAATGATGTGAGATGCTCTGAGCATGAACAAAACCACAATTGCCTGTTCTCCAGCTAGTCACCGCTCAAAAGCATCACATTTTAGCTTTCTAGTGCCATTACAGAGAAGAAATCTCCACATACATATTAGATTAATCGCACCCATGAAGACAGTCCAGTACCAAAACGATTGGCAAATCCCCTCTGCACGGAAAAACCAGCTAACCCCAGACTTCCGTTTCGGCCTTATTTAGGCCTTGTCAGTGAGGTGCAGCTGGCTTCCCTAGGCACTGAGAGCAAGGGGTCCATGTCTGGATTACCCTTTACACTTAGGGAATGACCCTAAGTGTTTCACAGATTCAAGCCAAAAATTATGTGAGACGCTCTGAGCACAAACAAAAGCACAATGGCCTGTTCTCTGGCTAGTCACCACTCAAGAGCATTGCATTTTAGCTCTCTAGTGCCCTTACGGAGGAAAAAAAACTTCACCTGCATATTAGACTAATCCCGCCCATAAGGACAGTCCAGTACCAAAATGATGGGCAAGTCCCCTCTGCATGGATAAACCAGCTAACCCCAGACTTACATGTCAGCCTTATTTGGGCCTCGTCAGTGAGTTGCAGCTGGCTTTCTTATGCATTGAGAGCAAGGGGTCCACGTCTGGATTACCCTTTACACTTAGGGAGAGACCCTAAGTGTTTCGCAAATACAAGCCAAAAGATGATGTGAGATACTTTGAGCACGAACAAAACCACAAAGGCCTGTTCTCCGGCTAGTCACCGCTCAAGAGCATCACATTTTAGCTCTCTAATGCCATTACAGAGGAAAAAAGCTCCACATGCATATTAGATAAATCCCGCCCATAAGGACAGTCCAGTACCAAAACGATAGGCAAGTCCCCTCTACGCAGAAAAAAAACAGCTAACCCCAAACGTACATTTTGGCCTTATTTGGGCCTCATCAGTGAGATGCAGCTAGCTTCCCTAGGCACTGAGAGCAAGGGGTCCACGTCTGGATTACCCTTTACACTTAGGGAGAGACTCTTAGTGTTTCGCAGATACAAGCCAAAAAATGATGTTAGAGGCTCTAAGCGTGAACAAAAGCACAATGTCCTGTTCCCCGGCTATTCACCACTCAAGAGCATCACATTTTAGCTCTGTAGTGCCCTTGCAGAGTAGAAATCTCCACATATATATTAGACTAATCCCGCCCATATGGACGGTCCAGTCCCAAAATGATGGGCAAGTCCCCTCTGCACTGAAAAATCAGCTAACCCCAGACGTATGTTTCGGCCTTATTTGAGAGGCTCTGAGCACAAACAAAAGCACAGTGGCCTGTTCTCTGCCTAGCCACCGCTCAAGAGCATCACATTTTAGCTCTCTAGTGTCATTACAGAGAAGAAATCTCCACATACATATCAGACTAATACCACCCATATGGACGGCCCAGTACCAAAATGATGGACAAGACCCCTCTGCACTGAAAAAGCAGCTAACCCCAGACATACATTTCAGCCTTATTTAGGCCTATTCAGTAAGGTGCACCTGGCTTCCCTAGACACTGAGAGCAAGGGGTCCATGTCTGGATTACCCTTTACACTTAGGGAGAGACCCTTAGAGTTTCACAGATACAAGCCAAAAAATGATATTAGAGGCTCTGAGCACGAACAAAAGCACAATGGCCTGTTCTCCGGCTAGTCATCGCTCAAGAGCATCACATTTTAGCTCTCTACTGCCATTACACAGAAGAAATCTCCACATACACATTAGACTAATCCCACACTTAAAGGGATAGTAATACTTAAAATGTAAAAATAAATATGTTGTAGGGTTTATCCCCCTGAGTAAAACAAGAGTACTTCCACTGCTGAAAGGTGTTTCATTCAAAAGTTATTAATTTTCAAAGTTGAATTTTTTAGATGCAATATCACAGTGGCCTGAAATTGTACAGTGGCGCTGTTGCTACACCATCCTATGGAGATTTATGGTCAACTGACCAGAGCTGTCCATAGGATGGTGTAGCAACAGCGCCACTGTACAATTTCAGGCCACTGTGATATTGCACCTAAAAAATTAAACTTTGAAAATTAATAACTTTTGAATGAAACACCTTTCAGCAGTGGGAGTACTCTTGTTTTACTCAGGGGGATAAACCCTACAACATATATTTTTTACATTTTAAGTATTACTATCCCTTTAAGGATGGTCCAGTACCAAAATGATGGGAAAGTCCTCTCTGCACGGAAAAACCAACTAACCCCAGACATACATTTTGGCCTTATTTAGATCTTGTCAGTGAGGTGCAGCTGGTTTCCCTAAGCACTGAGAGCAAAGGGTCCATGTTTGGATTAACCTTTACACTTAGGGAGAGACCCCAAGTTTTTCGCAGATACAAGTCAAGAAATGGTGTGAGAGGCGCTAAGCAAGAACAAAAGCACAATGGCCTGTTCTCCGGCTAGTCACCCCTCTAGAGCATAACATTTTAGCTCTCTAGTGCTATTACAGAGAAGAAATATCTACATACGTATATACGTACGTACATATTAGACTAATCCCACCCATATGGACAGTCCAGTACCAAAATGATGTGCAAGTCCCCTCTGCTTGGAAAAACCAGCTAACCCCAGACGTAGGCTTTGGTCTTACTTGGGCCTAGTTAGTGAGGTGCCGCTGGCTTCCCTAGGCACTGAGAGCAACGGGTCCACGTCTGGATTACCCTGTACACTTAGGGAGAAACCCTAATTGTTTAGCAGATCCAAGTCAAAAAATGATGTGAGAGGCTCTGAGCATAAACAAAAGCACAATGGTCTGTTCTCCGGCTAGTCGCCGCTCACAAGCATCACATTTTAGCTCTCTAGTGCCATTGCAGAAGAGAAATCTCCACATATATATTAGACTAATCCCGCCCATAAGAACAGTCCAGTACCAAAACGATGGGAAATTCTCCTCTGCACAGAAATACCAGCTAACCCCAGATATTCGATTCGGTCTTATTTGGGCCTTGTCAGTGAGGTGCAGCTGGCTTCCCTAGGCACTGAGAGCAAAGGGTCCACGTCTGGATTACCCTTTACACTTAGGGAGAGACCCTAAGTGTTTCGCAGATACAAACCAAAACATGATGTGAAAGACTCTGAGCACAAACAAAAGCACAATGGCCTGTTCTCTGCCTAATCACCACTCAAGAGCATCACATTTTAGCTCTCTAGTGCTATTACAGAGGAGAAATCTCCACATACATATTAGACAAATCCTACCCATAACAATGGCTCAGTAGTAAAACAACAAGCAATTCCCATCTGCTCAAAAAAAACCAGCTAACCCCCACATGTACATTTCAGCCTTATTTAGGCCTTGTCAGTGAGGTGCAGCTAGCTTCCCTAGGCACTGAGAGCAAGGAGTCCATGTCTGGATTACCCTTTACACTTAGGGTGAGACCCTAAGTGTTTCACAAATAGAAGCCAAACAATGAAGTGCGAGAACTCTGAGCACGAACAAAAGCACAATGACCTGTTCTCCAGCTAATCACCACTCAAGAACATCCCATTATAGCTCTCTAGTGCCATTACAGAGAAGAAATCTCCACATGCATATTAGACTAATCCCGCCCATAAAGACAGCCCACTACCAAAATGATGGACAAGTCTCATCTACAGGGAAAATAACAGCTAACCCCAGACATACGCTGAGAGCAAGGGGTCCACGTCTGGATTAACCCCTGTAATGGCACTAGAGAGCTAAAATGTGATGCTCTTGAGCGGTGACTAGCCGGAGAACAGGCCATTGTGCTTTTGTTAGTGCTCAGAGCCTCTCGCATATTTTGCCTTGTTTCTGCAAAACACTTAGGGTCTCTCCCTAAGTGTAATAGGGTAATCCCAACGTGGATCCCTTGCTCTCAGTGCCTGGGGAAGCTAGCTGCATGTGACTGATAAGATTCTAGTAAGGTTGACATGTATGATTAGGGTTGATTGTTTTTTCCCCATGCAGTGGGGACTTGCCCATCATTTTGGTACTAGACTGTCCTTAAGAAGGTGGGGGGATAAGTCTAATATATATGTGGAAATTTCTTCTCTGTAATGGCAGTAGAGTGCTAAAATGTGATGCACTTGAACGGTGACTAGCCGGAGAACAGGCCATTGTGCTTTTGTTCGTGCTCAGAGCATCTCACATATTTTGGCTTGTTTCTACAACTAATACTTGAAACCAATAGATAAGTACACATATTTCTGGTGCAATGATTAGAACTCAAATTGATAAAATGCTAAACAGGTGGACTGAATATACATAAAACAATAGTAGAAAGAGCTCAATACCAAAGCTGAAATTTCGTATTGCAATAAAAAATGGTAAAATCTTACATACATTCCTTGAAGATGAATTCTGTCACCCATCTACAAGCAATCACACAGTCAATAGCACTGTCTGTAACTCTAAAACTAAAACATGGAGATTTGATTAAAAAACATGAAATACTGCTAGATTAAATAAATTGCAATTTATATTTAACCCCTTAAGTGCCAGAGTGATACGCAATGCATTGCATAGCAATGCGTTGCGTACCACTCTGGCTCTCAAAGGATTAAAACCAGTAAATAAATATATTTCTGATGTAATGTTTGGTAAATCAAACTGATGATATAATGAAGATATGACGTGAATGTGTATAAAATAACAGGTGACAAAAAACAATACCTAAAATAGACAATTTCTGTTTATAATTTAAATTAATAGTACCGGTATCCTAAAATATACATTCTTTATAAATGAAGTCTGGCACCTTGGCACAAGAAATCATTCAACAGCACTATCCACAACTCTATTACCTAATTGTAGAGCAGAAGTAATCAATTTTTGGATCTTCAGCTGTTGGGAACTATAACTGATATCATCCAGCAACTGACTAATCACGTAATAGGGCTTAACCCCTTAACAACTCATGACAAGCCAGTACTATCATGGGTAAGCGTCTCATAAAGACCCTGGCATGTCAAGGGTTAAATGAGAGCAGCAAACCTCAGTGCACACTGTTATTATGAGTTACAAGCTGAAACTGAGAGCTCCAGAATTGTGGGGCACTCAGTTTCTGTGCTTCTGTGTTTTGCAAGTAGAATTGATCGCTCCAGGAGCGATCACATGTACCAGCATTTTCATTTACAAATGCAATGTGCTTTACACTCTGCCTTTGTGACTGGTCTTTGCCTCTCTCTTACTTACTATTAAAGTAAGGGAGAGAGAAGCAGAGAGCAGACACACACACACAGTGAGAAATACAAAGCAGAGTTGGGGTATTAACCTCTTCAGTGCTGGATCTGTGGGCCGGATGAATGCAGGTCCTTTTTGGACCTGCTAACAGCAGCTGATTTTTTTAAATACATTTGAGTAAGATAAAATTATTATTATTAAACCAATGAATTATAAAACATCTAGTGAAGTTTAAAAACAATATAATGGTAGTTTTACTGTTGTGGAACAATGTAATACTCTTATACACATTATACAATTATATGTGAAAAAACTGGGAAAAATATGGCGTGCAAGAGGGACATGGGGATTTTCACCCCACAGGGACTGTGCCCGTATAAAACAGCATATTTTGTAGGTGTGAGTGACCGGTCATACCATTCATGCATTCGGCATAAAAATGTAACCCATTGCACCCAAATGATCACAAGAGAAAAATACAAATTTATTTATTTATTTTTTTTTTTTTAAGTTTTCTTTAATTTTAATAAAATAAATTGTGGCCCTACTTGTGCATAAACAAACAGTATATCATTTTTGTGACTGGAATAAAAGACTTAGAGGGAAAAATACTGTTGAAGAAAGAGATGGTCAAAAAGGTCAGAATTGCTCCCTCCCTGCCCCTTTTTCCTAGTGTAAGCCATCTCTTCTCAGATGTGAATCTGGTTGTATGACCAGACAGATAACAGAAGGGGACAGTCTTCTTTGTATTAAAACAATGAAAGCCCTTCCCCCCTTGACAAGTTTTTCAGCTTTTTCCCTTATCTTAATTGAAGATTGTCCCTCTCTGCAGTCTACCTGGGCACCTCCCTTCTGATCTGGTTGAACAGGGAAGGGATACTTTGTTTGTGAATATCTCATAAACCATAAAGGTTTGAGAGATAAGACATATCATTTTTCATGTTTTTTTAATGCCTACAAAATAAAATAAAGCTAAAAGGAAGTATTGCTATCCCTTTAAGCGATTAAGAGATCACATCAATTTTCTTAACATTTTGTGGTGAGCAGTTCACTTGCATTTTCTACAGTTCTCCTCTGTTCGCCAGGTTTGTATGACAAATAATTCTCCATATTTATCAAAGTCTACAGAACAGACTTGGGAATGGCAGTGAAATTTATTCTTAATTTTGTTGTTTCAAGTTTATTGCTATTTTTCTCTAGTAATTCCCCTGTCTGGTCCAGCTACGTAGTTTAACCCTTCCACCACACATGGTACTGTTTTACCATCCTGAGGCAAAAGAAGGATTAAATTAAATAATTACAAATTACCCCCCCAACTACCCCCATGATCCTACTCTTAAAATATTTTAAAGGGATAGTAATTCTTCGTTTTATCTTTATTTTATTTTGTAGGCATTAAAAAAACATGAAGAACGATATAAGTCTTATCTCTCAAACCTTTATGGTTTGAGAGAAATTCACAAGCAAAGTTTCCCCTCCCGCCCCTTTTACCTAGTGTAAGCAATCTCTTCTCAGATGTGGAATCCAGTCCATAGACCAGACAGATAACAGCAGGGGATAATCTTCTTACTCTGAGAACAATGAAAGCCCTGCCCCCCTTGACAAGTTTTTCAGGTTTTTCCCTTATCTTAATTGAAGATTGTCCCTCTCTGCAGTCTACCTGGGGGATACTTTATCATTGAATTACTCCTGAACTACAACTCTGACGGAATTGAAATAACACTCTCCAAAGTCCAAATACTATGATGATTAATTAGAGTTGCTTTTATTATGAAACATTACTATCCCTTTAACTGCATTGCCACAGTGGACTTTAAGGCAATGTATTGTGACTGTTTGGAAATCAAACCCTCACCATATGGGTTTCTGGTGGAGCATAAACTGTTCTGATAGTCCCCAAAACATATAATTTTCAGTCTCTCATGGAAAAATCACAGGTTACTGTACACACACAGTGTGTTACATACGGGTACCACGGTAATGTGTCATGTTGGTTCGCAACCACGCTGGTAAATTTTAGGGGTAGACACAGGCTTATTCTTCAGAATGGTGAGCTTCTTCTCCTTCCCACCCTGTTCCTCCCACTGCTCCTCCTTACAACCCTGTTCTGCCTACTTCCCACCCACTTTATGACCACAGACAAAAAAGCTCAGTACACATGATTAGGCCCCACCCCCTTTATGACACAAGTGTTGTCACTGACATCCCCTGATCAGCAGCAAAGGAGCCCTCTTCGTGGGCTCAAGGGGAAGAAGTTTCCAGATATGGCCATTCATTGCCACACAACTTGTAAATGTGCCTTCCTTTTCTGACAAACACCATCAGTCAGCCAGTGAGAAATGGTGAAATAGTGGTTCTGTTTGTACTGATTCTGAGTGGAGGGAGACTAGGCTGTGCCTAGTGAAGCTCCTAGGACCTGGACTAAACTAAAATTAACCTTCACAGACAGTTCAAGGTAAAAATAGTAACAACCACTAAAAAAGTATAATACTCCCCAATGGTTGGAGAGCCATGGGTGTCATACCTTTGATCTATATAAAAATAATAAGAACAATAATAGTGAGCAGCAGACATCCATATCCCATTCCACAGGAAGAGACAGGGAGGAGTAATAGATGGCAGACACAGGAGCATACTGAGAGACTGTCTGCATCAGAACTGTGACCCATATTTATAAAGGCAAACTGGACTTATTTGTAGTAAACCAGAAATGCGCCATATGGGACAAATAAGCATTCCTTTTAAATTAAATTGGAATGCTAGGGAAGTCTCAGACGCATTACTTTGCAATGCATTGGAGACCTCTCTAGCATTCAAGAGGTTAAAACTCTATATTCAAATATTTGTTATTTGTCCCCTATGGTACAGTTGATTTACTTCATAATAGTTCCAGTTTGTTTTTATAAATATGGGCCTTATTTCCTAAAATTCCAAAGAAAGATGTAAAACAAGGGGAAATGATTCATAATGGGTGTGTGTGTGTGTGTTACTATCTACATGTACAGGCAAAGAATTGTATTTGAATGGCAGTGTATGCTCAGGAAAAGGTTAAATGTGATGGGGAACAGATGTTTAAAGCATATGAAGATGGTACATTCATGAATGGAGTGGAAAAGGTTAATATAAGCTGTCTGTGCAAGAAAGGAATATTTGTAAGATTTCTTGTTCTGAAAAATTATATATTTATGATGGAGAACAGATGTTTAATGGAATAGGTGTAGAAGCATGTGCAGTGTTTTGGAGTGATTAGAGGGTTAATATGAACATGTAGCTGGGTAAGGAGAGGGCTAATATGGGGAGGAGAGGGTAGGAGCATAGGACTTGATGAGGAAAGGGTTAACATTTGCTTGACCACCAAGCTGAAGAAGTTATTAATGTAAATGGCAGGGAGATAGTTTGTATGTGAATAGTTAATTACTATATAAGTTCAAGAAAAAAAAATATTTATAGCTATACATGGCCAGCATAGAATATGGGTACTTTTGTAGGAAGGGGTTAAATACATGAACGTTTACTTGACACTGCCCCCTCTCAACCTTTGGACTGAACTAAAAGGATTCTTTCTTGCAAGCCATCATCCCATGAATCCTGCTCACCAATAGAGACCATAAGTAGAGTAGTCAAATACAGACCAGGTTCGATACACAGGACAAGTTAGACTGGGGACCAGAATCTGCAGGTAAGAAGAATAATCAAATACAAGACAGGTTCAGTACACAGGACTTCATATAAATTGATAGTCAAAACCAGAGGTCTAGACAGGCAGAAATAGTACACAGGATAACAGCACTACAGCTGGAATGCTTATAAAGTGCCCTGGGCGCTGAGGAAAAGTGTCATAAGTAGAGAGAGGCCTGATAACGAGGGACCGAGTTGGAGCTGCAGGACGGATTCGGCAAAGAGGCACAGATGAGATGCCGATACATGACACCTGTGACAGAACCCTCCATCACTGAGACTCCTGACGGGGGCTGAGGGTCAGCCTCCTGCCCACAGACTATGGCCCTGGCCCTGGAACGGGGTATAGCTTCCCCCTAAGACTAATCAGTTACCCGTTTGCCCCTTGTCACGGAAGCCTCCATGTCCTGGGCTCCTGAAGGGGCCTGGGGCCCAGACCCCGCCCTACAGACTGGCACAGGAACAGGGCAGTGTATTTGTAGAGAGAATTATGCTCTTGACTGATGTTTGTCATTCGATTATGTAGTGATGTAATTATGTGTGATGTAATCAGGGCTCAAAATTTCCACTCACCACTAGCCAATGGCGAGTGAAAATTTAACCCTGGCGAGTAGAAATTCAGCCCTGGTGGGTATGTTTTGGCTTGCAGTGGCAAGTAACTTTTCAGGTCTGGCTAGTAGCAAAGGACTTAAAATTATAAGCCCTGATGTAATCATGTTTGCTGTTTACAGTCCTATTGTCCCATTGTATAGTTAATTCACTCATGTCTGGCCCCATTGTATCCTGTCGCCACCTACACATTGTTCCATCATACAGTATATTTTCACTCTCATTGTATTCATTATACTCCATGTTTCTACACTATTGTGTCTTCCCCTACCCAGTGTATTCCCATTGTACTATTGTCCTCCAGTTATGTATAAAACATCTCCTTTTTTGAAATAAAAATCAGTTCTTATTCTAACCCCGTCACTGGTGTTGTCTGGTGCTTGGGGCTGCTTGCTGTATCCAGAGTGTGTTCACCTTACACTGAGTCTTGCCTAAGTGACTGGGTGAATGGAGCTATGATCTTAGTTCCTGGTTGGTGGAGTTCCTGAGTGTTGTCCTGGTTTAAGGAAGCACAGTTTTGGCAGAGCTACTCAGTCAGAGTGCAGATATCCATCACATCACCCTTTCAGGGATTTTTACAACGTTCGGTACTCTTTCAGGGCACGTGTTTTTGTGCCTGTTTATCTCACTGTCAGATGCAGAAGTTGGTTGAGCTGCTACATCTTCTTGCACTATGCCAGCAACGCTAGAATGCAACTTGTTGTCATCTTCAGTGCTTTTAGATTATTTTTTTAATAGTACTGGTGGTTGTGGAACGTTTGGTGGGACTTTGACAAACATCTTCCATGGATCACCATCACTTATTGCACACGCTGCAGCAACCATGGCTGCAGTCAGGTGTTGGACTACCACTTTCCTGACACATCCCTCTACTGCTCTTAATCCTTTTACCCTTCCCCTACCCCTTGTGTGTTTGATGAACATAACTCAACTACTGTGTGCATTTTTAATGTAAAGTACACAATAGAACGGCTTGTGTGTGAGGTTCTTTGTATTAGGTGTTGTGATTACATTATCCCTCTGAATATCCCCATTGTTTTATGTCTTCACCATTTGCTGTTACCTATTGTATCCACTGTAGTTGTATTATATCTTCTGTACTGGCCCCAAGTTAATGTAGTTGAGCTGTTGTGACCACATTATCCCTGTGAATACTCCCATTGTGTTATGTGACTTATTGTATCTACTGTGATTGTATTATGTCTCCTACATTGCCCCAGTTAACTGTATAAATAAGCTGTGGTTTCAAATAAAGTTAAGTTAGTTGTTCTGAACTAAGAAGGAGTACAGAGTCTTTATTCTGGATGGTAGAAAGGGGCCCCTTTGCCCCCATTCAGGAGTTATCTGTTTCCAGCGCTGCAGGCGTTCCAGCCTTTCATCTCGCTTCACCGGCCAGGCTACACAATTGTAGCCTCTTCCAGAAGGGAGAGACCAGGAACGACGGCTAAGGATAAGCCCGCGCCCTTAGCTCCCGTTATAATATTATTTCTCTAAAATGTAAAATATGCAAGAACAAAAAGGGAGAAATACAGCGGTCGCCAGGGGCGTTGCTAGGTTAAATAAGATCTGGAGCTAGAACCCATGGCAAAATTAAACAGCTCATCTGCCACCCATGGTAGTGGAGGTAGCCACATGTACATACATACACACTTCAATTTATGTAGTGCATATATGTACATATACTACGAATAGACAGGGGTCTGCATAGCAATGCGTTGGAGAGATCTGTAGCATTGAAGGGGTTAAGAACTCTGACTGCTCAACATGCTAAAAACCACAGAGCACACACACATTTCCATACCAGTTATTACACTGAATGCATGCACCAAACACCCCTATAGCACACAAACGGTCAGAAACGTCCTATTTATACATGACTGAGATGTCTGCATGTGTATTATGTGAACTGATACATACACATCTCAGCCATGTGTGAGACGTTATGATTAGGATGTGTCAGATCTTTCCTGTTATCTGCCCTCCACTAATGTCACTGATACTTAAATGCCTGAAAATGTAACTGCCACTTTAACTGCCACTTTTTTGCCACTTTGTTAACTGCCACTTTGTTGTGTGTCAGTGTGTTTATATGTACCCATATAATCTGTTGTGATGAATTTCACTGATTTATCAATAACTGTTAGAGACCGAGAAACGGCCATACGTTTCCTACAAGAGAAAGGAGTTTTACATTACAAAAGAAATTGCTCTTCAGGTCATGAGATGACATTACCATTAACAGGAAGAGACAGATGGAGATGTTATAAACGAGACTGCAGAGAAAAAATACCTTTACATTCTAATACGTGGTTCACAAATTCAAAATTAGACTTAAAACGGCTATATTTTTCATATATTCATGGAGTCACGAGTACACAACAATTTCTTTTTGTGAGCATGAACTGCATGTAAGTATGAAATGTATGAAAAAAATGTATAAATGTATAAAATGTTATAAGAATAACAAGAGGTCATTTCATTAAATATCAGTGACATTCATCACATAACAGTTCAGAACACAGAACCCTGCAAGTAGTGGAACGAATAGCGGAGGGCAAATAACAGGAAAGATCCGCAATCAGTTCAGGGTTCCCCGAACAGTGTGCAGCCACGCAGGGAGCCCTGAATTCCTTGACAGTCCTGGCATGTCATGGGTCCTTATCACATGTCGGACCCATGACGTGCCAGGACCGTCATGGGTCCTTAAGGGGTTAAGTAGCTCAGTTGTTAACAGGAAAATTCTGTTTTGTGTGTCTGTATGTTTCTTTCTCTCCCTCATGTGTGCAAGTGGGTTTAACTGAACAGAGTTTGCACCTGTGATATATTCCCCATATAAGGAAGTACCTTAGATGACTGCAGAAGATTGTCATTGGCTTGCTGAGAAGTGGCTTCTGAGTATGTGGGGAGTAAGTGTAATTAACTAAGTTTAAAGGGATAGTAACACTTACTATATAATAAGTTTTATGTTGCAAGGTTTATCGTCCTGCGTACAATAAGGGCACTCCCACTGCTGAGAGGTATTTTATTCAACTTAAATTTGTTAGGTGCAATATTGCAATGGACTAAAATTTTACAGTGGTGCTGTTGATACATCATCCTATGAAAGTTTATGGTCAATATAAATCTTGCTATATTTTAAGTGTTACTAACCTATTAAATTAAAACAGGAGTGGACAATCTAATGGTGACAGACAGTGGAGTTTATTTATAGCTGTTGAAACACTTTAGAAAATCACATTTACTGAATCTAAACAACTTAAAGTAATCACATTCTCATCTATGCTCCACCAATCTTCTCTCATCGCCATGAATTTACCATGGCTTCAACAGGTTTATTATTTTGCACTTAACTCATTGACAATGGCTCATTTCCATATGGAAATGCGGGTTAATGAACCATTGTTATATTAATGTAGGTGTGTTTATGTTAATGTATCTGTTCACCACATGCACTAAGCTCAGATACAGCCTCTGCTGTTGGAATTCACAGTCCCAACAGTGGCCTAGATTCACTAAGGTTCGAAGATGGCTGAAAATGTTGATGTCCTGTTGGAGCAGTGTCTAAGGCACATTGATAGTATTTACTAAAGTGTCTTCGACATCACATCACCATCAATCCGAGAAAAATATGCCCACTTTGACATCCATCTGACAGGTTTACGAATTTTCACTAATCACAACAACAATGGCCTATTTCCATATGGAAATTAAGTATAATTATTAATTTCCATATGGAAATACAGAATAATGAGACAGATTGGTATTTATTAGTGATGATCGAGCATCCCAATGCTCGGGTGTTCGGGTGCTCTGACCGAGCGCCCCCGGAGGCTCGAGTGCTCGGCCGAGCACCCGAGCCCCATTGAAGTCAATGGGAGGACTCGAGCATTACACCAGGCACCCCCTGCTCTGATGAGGGGAGGGTGCCTGGTCCATAGGAAAAGGGCAGAAAATGATGGAAACACCACAGAAATGGTTCAGGGACAGCATAGGGAGGATGTCTGGATGCATCTTGGACTCCAACGTCGCTGCTGGGAACGATGTTTCGCCCGGAGTACGCCATTTTTACAGACTGACCGTAAAACACACAAAAAGGAAGATAAAAACGACTTTAGGCAAAAAATTGTTACCAAACAGTATTTGCTGTATATTTACTTGTATATCATCTGCAAATTCTGCAAAAAATTTCATCGATTTTTCGGAACTGGGGCCATGATTAAGAGGGAAACGTGCGCAGAGGCAAAGTCTGCAAAAAATTTCATCGATTTTTCGGAACTGGGGCCATAATTAAGAGGGAAACGTGCACAGAGGCAAATTCTGCAAAAAATTTCATCGATTTTTCTGAACTTGGGCCATGATTAAGAGGGAAACGTGCGCAGAGGCAAATTCTGCAAAAAATTTCATCGATTTTTCTGAACTCGGGCCATGATTAAGAGGGAAACGTGCGCAGAGGCAAATTCTGCAAAAAATGTCATCGATTTTTCGGAAGTGGGGCCATGATTAAGAGGGAAACGTGTGCAGAGGCAAATTCTGCAAAAAATGTCATCGATTTTTCGGAACTGGGGCCATGATTAAGAGGGAAACGTGCGCTGAGCCGACCATCTAAAACATTATGGGTGAGGGTCTGCTGCGGAGCTGACCATCCTAAACATTATATGCGAAGGCCCGCTAGTGAGCTGACGCTATAAAACATTATATGAGAGGGCCCGCTAGAGAGCTGACCCAATAAAACATTATATAAGAAGGCCCGCTGGTGAGCTGACCTATACAAAAAGTTGTCAAACAGGGCCCGATGGTGAGCTGGCCCTATATAAAAATTATATCACAGGGCCCGCTGGTGAGCTGGCCCTATATAAAAATTATATCACAGGGTATATGGAAGAGAGTCAACCATATACCCGTTTTTTGGGTGGAAGGGGTGAATGGGAATACAGAGTATTCCCATCATTGTAAATAACATATATAAAGTCACTTTATGTTCACCCGGGGCTTTCCTCCAGTGGAGTGGAGAAGTCAGGGGAAATCCAGGCCTTGTTCATTTTTATAAGTGTCAACCTATCAGCATTTTCGGTGGAAAGGCGGATACGCTTATCTGTTATGATGCCACCAGCAGCACTAAATACCCGCTCAGACAGAACGCTGGCGGCAGGGCAGGCCAGCACCTCCAAGGCGTAGAGTGCCAGTTCATACCACGTGTCCAGCTTGGACACCCAGTAGTTGTAAGGCACAGAGGGATCATTGAGGACGCTGACACGGTCTGCTACGTACTCCTTCACCATCTTCCAAAACTTTTCCCTCCTTGTGACACTAGGCTGCGCATCAGGGTGAGGGTGCTGGCGGGGTGTCATGAAGGTGTCCCACGCCTTGGAGAGTGTTGCCCTGCCTTTGTCGGAACTGCTGTGTGCTCCCCTTTTCTCCCCTTCTCGGTTGGCCAAGGTAGCACGTACTCTGCCGCCAGCGTTGTCAGATGGAAAATTTTGGAGCAATTTTTCGACAAGAACCTTCTGGTATTGCACCATTTTGCTTGTCCTCTCCACCGGAGGAATGAGAGATGAGAAATTCTCTTTGTAGCGGGGGTCCAGAAGGGTGAACACCCAGTAATCCGTGTTGTCTAAAATGCGTACAACGCGTGGGTCACGGGAAAGGCAGCCTAACATAAAGTCAGCCATGTGTGCCAGAGTACCAACAGGCAAGATTTCGCTGTCCTCACCAGGAGGATGACTCTCAATCTCCTCATCCTCTTCCTCCTCTTCTGCCCACCCACGCTGAAGAGATGGAACTAAAGTTCCATGGCTACCCTCTGTAGCGGAGGCAACCGTGTCTTCCTCCTCCTCCTCCTCCGCCTCCTCCAATTGTCGCTGAGAAGACGAAGTGAGGGTGCTCTGGCTATCACCTTGTGTAAGCTCTTCCTCCCGCATTTCCATCTCTTCCACATGCAAAGCGTCGGTTTTAATTGTGAGCAGCGAGCGTTTCAGTAGACACAGAAGTGGGATGGTTACACTGATAATAGCGTTATCGCCGCTCACCATCTGTGTCGATTCCTCAAAATTGCGTAAAACCTCACAGAGGACTGACATCCATTCCCACTCCTCACTTCTGATTAGAGGAAGTTGAACGGAGAGGCGACGACCGTGTAACAGCTGGTACTCCACTACTGCCCTCTGCTGCTCACAAAGCCGGGCCAACATGTGGAAGGTGGAGTTCCAGCGCGTGCTCACGTCACACAGCAGCCGGTGAGCTGGCAATTGTAAGCGCTGCTGCAGCTTCAACAGGCCGGCTGAAGCTGTTGATGACTTACGGAAATGTGCACACACGCGGCGCACCTTGGTCAAGAGATCATGCAAATTGGGGTAGATTTTTAGAAATCGCTGAACCACTAAATTAAATACATGCGCTAGGCATGGTACGTGTGTGAGCTTGCCGAGCTCCAAAGCCACCACCAAGTTACGCCCATTATCACACACAACCATGCCTGGTTGCAGGTTAAGTGGCGAGAGCCACTGCTCGGTCTGGTGACTAATCCCCTGCAACAGCTCTGAGGCCGTGTGCTGTTTGTCCCCAAGGCAGATCAGCTTCAGCACGGCCTGTTGACGCTTCCCCACTGCAGTGCTACACTGCTTCCAGCTACCGGCTGATGGGTGAGTGGCGCTGCGCGCAGAGAATTCGGAGGTGGAAA
Source organism: Rhinophrynus dorsalis (assembly GCA_037306005.1). NCBI lineage: Eukaryota > Metazoa > Chordata > Amphibia > Anura > Rhinophrynidae > Rhinophrynus > Rhinophrynus dorsalis. The sequence continues at coordinate 292,352,081 of CM074719.1, forward strand.
CGGAGGAGGAGGAGCCAATAACGTAGGTGCTGGCGGAAACCCTGATGGAGGTAGGGCCCGCAATCCTCGGCGTGGGTAGCACCTGTGCCATCCCAGGGTCCGAGTTGCTCCCAGCCTCCACGACATTCACCCAGTGTGCCGTCAGGGAAATGTAGCGTCCCTGGCCACAAGCACTTGTCCATGTGTCAGTCGTTAAGTGGACCTTCCCAGTAACTGCGTTGGTCAGGGCACGGGTGATGTTACGGGACACATGGTGGTGTAAGGCGGGGACGGCACACCGGGAAAAGTAGTGGCGGCTGGGGACTGCGTACCGAGGGACAGCTGCTGCCATCAGGCTGCGGAAGGACTCAGTCTCCACAAGCCTAAATGGCAGCATTTCGATGGCCAGTAATTTGGAAAGGTGTGAGGTTAGTGCTATGGCCTGTGGGTGGGTGGCTGGGTATTTTCGCTTGTGCTCAAATGCCTGGGGTAACGACATTTGGACGCTGCGCTGGGACAGGGAAGTGGATGTGGTCGCTGATGGTGCTTCAGATGGTACAGGTGCAGGGCGGGAGGTATGCGGGCCTGCGCCTTCGACAGGCGATTGGCCGGCACCGAAAACAGGGGAAGAGGAGGCAGTGGTGTGTCCTGCAGACACAGATTGGCGATCCGGGCGTTCCTCCCACTTATTACGGTGCTTGGATGCCATGTGTCGGATCATGCTGGTGGTGGTGAGGTTGCTAGTGTTCATGCCTCGGCTCATTCTGGTGTGGCACAGGTTGCAAACTACAATTCTTTTGTCGTCCGCACTTTCCTTAAAAAAACGCCATACCGCGGAACACCTAGCCCTTGGCAAGGGAGATTTACGCAAGGGGGTGCTCCGTGGAACATTTGCGGGCCGGTTTGGTGCGGTCCGCCTTCTTTCTTTAGCCACACCACTGCCTCTTCCAGCCTGTTGCGGTGCTGCAGATGGCTCACCCTCAGGACTGCTGTCATCGCTCGGCTCTCCACCTTCCCAGGTGGGGTCAGTCACCTAATCGTCCACCAAGTCCTCCTCCACTTCCTCACTCTGATCATCCTCCTCATTTCTTGATCCCACCACATACTCAGTCATTGACAACTGTGTATCATCCTCCTCATCAAGGTCTTGAGACAGTAATAGTGGTTGATTTGATGGCAACTGTGTCTCATCATCATCATCCACTTCCTTTGACCTTAAATGCCGTTCCCCTCTGTCATCTTCTTGTGATTGGGTACCCTCTAGAGGTTGTGAATCAGGGCACAAGATTTCATGTTCCTCTGCAAGCGTGCTTGGAGAGAGGTTCAAATGAAGGATTGGTGATGAGACGAGCTCCTCACTATATCCCAGTGTGGGATCACTTCTTTGGCCAGACCCTCTATGGTGGGAGGAAGGATGATCAGGGTGAGGATTATGTTGACCAGACTCTTGGCTACTGAGAGTGGACTTGGTGGAAGACAGGGTGGTGCTTAACCGACTGGAAGCAGTATCACCTGAAATCCAACCGACCACCTGTTCGCAGTGGTCTGACCTCGAGAGTGATGTCCTGCGACGCCCTGTAAACTGAGACATGAAGCTAGGTATGGTGGATGTCTTTCTTTCTTGTGCTCTGGCACCAGGCACAGTTTCTCCGCGTCCTGACCCGCGCCCTGAACTATCAGGATCACGTCCACTTCCCCGTCCCTTTTTACCCGCCTTCTTCATATTACACGGAATATGTGCTGCTAATCTGCAACTTTGCACACTAAACAGAATGTGCTGCTAATCTGCGGCTAGGCACAGTGAAAGGAATATGTGACGTTTATTTTTTACACTTTGCACACTAAACAGAATGTGCTGCTAATCTGCAACTTTGCACACTAAACAGAATGTGCTGCTAATCTGCGGCTAGGCACAGTGAAAGGAATATGTGACGTTTATTTTTTACACTTTCCACACTAAACAGAATGTGCTGCTAATCTGTGGCTAGGCACAGTGAACGGAATATGTGACGTTTATTTTTTACACTTTCCACACTAAACAGAATGTGCTGCTAATCTGCAACTTTGCACACTAAACAGAATGTGCTGCTAATCTGCGGCTAGGCACAGTGAACGGAATATGTGACGTTTATTTTTTACACTTTGCACACTAAACAGAATGTGCTGCTAATCTGCGGCTAGGCACAGTGAAAGGAATATGTGACGTTTATTTTTTACACTTTCCACACTAAACAGAATGTGCTGCTAATCTGCAGCTAGGCACAGTGAAAGGAATATGTGACGTTTATTTTTTACACTTTCCACACTAAACAGAATGTGCTGCTAATCTGCAACTTTGCACACTAAACAGAATGTGCTGCTAATCTGCGGCTAGGCACAGTGAAAGGAATATGTGACGTTTATTTTTTACACTTTCCACACTAAACAGAATGTGCTGCTAATCTGCGGCTAGGCACAGTGAAAGGAATATGTGACGTTTATTTTTTACACTTTCCACACTAAACAGAATGTGCTGCTAATCTGCAACTTTGCACACTAAACAGAATGTGCTGCTAATCTGCGGCTAGGCACAGTGAACGGAATATGTGACGTTTATTTTTTACACTTTGCACACTAAACAGAATGTGCTGCTAATCTGCGGCTAGGCACAGTGAAAGGAATATGTGACGTTTATTTTTTACACTTTCCACACTAAACAGAATGTGCTGCTAATCTGCGGCTAGGCACAGTGAAAGGAATATGTGGCGTTTATTTTTTACACTTTCCACACTAAACAGAATGTGCTGCTAATCTGCAACTTTGCACACTAAACAGAATGTGCTGCTAATCTGCGGCTAGGCACAGTGAACGGAATATGTGACGTTTATTTTTTACACTTTGCACACTAAACAGAATGTGCTGCTAATCTGCAACTTTGCACACTAAACAGAATGTGCTGCTAATCTGCGGCTAGGCACAGTGAAAGGAATATGTGACGTTTATTTTTTACACTTTGCACACTAAACAGAATGTGCTGCTAATCTGCGGCTAGGCACAGTGAAAGGAATATGTGACGTTTATTTTTTACACTTTCCACACTAAACAGAATGTGCTGCTAATCTGCAACTTTGCACACTAAACAGAATGTGCTGCTAATCTGCGGCTAGGCACAGTGAACGGAATATGTGACGTTTATTTTTTACACTTTGCACACTAAACAGAATGTGCTGCTAATCTGCAACTTTGCACACTAAACAGAATGTGCTGCTAATCTGCGGCTAGGCACAGTGAAAGGAATATGTGACGTTTATTTTTTACACTTTGCACACTAAACAGAATGTGCTGCTAATCTGCGGCTAGGCACAGTGAAAGGAATATGTGACGTTTATTTTTTACACTTTCCACACTAAACAGAATGTGCTGCTAATCTGCAACTTTGCACACTAAACAGAATGTGCTGCTAATCTGCGGCTAGGCACAGTGAACGGAATATGTGACGTTTATTTTTTACACTTTGCACACTAAACAGAATGTGCTGCTAATCTGCAACTTTGCACACTAAACAGAATGTGCTGCTAATCTGCGGCTAGGCACAGTGAAAGGAATATGTGACGTTTATTTTTTACACTTTCCACACTAAACAGAATGTGCTGCTAATCTGCAACTTTGCACACTAAACAGAATGTGCTGCTAATCTGCGGCTAGGCACAGTGAACGGAATATGTGACGTTTATTTTTTACACTTTGCACACTAAACAGAATGTGCTGCTAATCTGCAACTTTGCACACTAAACAGAATGTGCTGCTAATCTGCAACTTTGCACACTAAACAGAATGTGCTGCTAATCTGCAACTTTGCACACTAAACAGAATGTGCTGCTAATCTGCGGCTAGGCACAGTGAAAGGAATATGTGACGTTTATTTTTTACACTTTCCACACTAAACAGAATGTGCTGCTAATCTGCAACTTTGCACACTAAACAGAATGTGCTGCTAATCTGCGGCTAGGCACAGTGAACGGAATATGTGACGTTTATTTTTTACACTTTGCACACTAAACAGAATGTGCTGCTAATCTGCAACTTTGCACACTAAACAGAATGTGCTGCTAATCTGCAACTTTGCACACTAAAAAGAATGTGCTGCTAATCTGCAACTTTGCACACTAAACAGAATGTGCTGCTAATCTGCAACTTTGCACATTAAACAGAATGTGCTGCTAATCTGCGGCTAGGCACAGTGAACGGAATATGTGACATTTTTTTTTTTAAATCTGTGCCCCCCCAAACAAAATATAACTGCTGCCCCCACACACAAGAGTCCTAAAAAGGACTTTTGGGTCTTTATATGTTGTTCCAACACTTTTCTTCTCCCTACACTGACTTTCCCTTCCTATCCTCATCTCTCCCTGGCTAAGACTGAGCCGAACTCGCTGGTCAGGTGCTATACAGCACCCGATCACGGGTTCTGGCCAGCCAATCAGTGTAATGCCAGCAGCCAACATGGCTGCTGGCATTACACTGATGTCAGAGCCTCCCCGCACGTTTATTGGCTGCGCAGCAGCCGCAAAACGTGTGGGGAGGAGACCCGAACATGGCGGGCGAGCACATGCGGTACTCGTACGAGTACCGCCATGTGCCGAGCAGAGCGATGCTCGAGCCGAACCGAGCTTCGGCCGAGCATGCTCGCTCATCACTAGTATTTATGTTGGTGTGTTTATATGTTAATGAGGCCATGGCTGGATTTACAACTCAAGCGCCCCTAGGCACAGCACCCTCTGATGCCCTTAGCCCTTTCTGTGGCCCTCTACTAACCACACCCTATGTTGTGGCCAAAAGCATTTTTAGATTTATTCTTCAAAGTAATATGAAATTTTCCAGAAGTAGATGAATATGCTCTATTATTGTTCCATTTTGGAGAAATCTTAACCCCTTAAGGACCGGGAAAATCTGAGGTCGTTTTCCCTTAAGGACCGGAGCAATTCTGACCTTTTTGACTATGTCTTTGTTCAATAGTGTTTTCCCTTTTAGGCTTTTATTCCACCTCCATAAATTATATACTATTTTTCTATGCACAAATAGGGCTTTCTTTTGATACCCCACTTATATAGATAACCCACCATTTTCTTTATGAAAATTTAAAAAAAAAGTAAAAAAAACACAATTTTTGATTTTTCTCTTGGGATCAATTGGCCACAAAGGGTTACATTTTTATGGAGACTGCATGAAAAGTATGACCGGTCAGTCACACCTACAAAATGCGCAGTTTAAAGTGGCCACTGTCTCCCCTGGGTGAAAATCCCCATGTCCCTTTTTCCCACCCTATTTTGACACTTTTTTATACCTGGTATTTGGTGGTGTATATAAGTGTATTACATGGCTCCACAACAATCACACTTGCAATATTGTTTAGTTATATATATATATTTTTTTTTAAATAAAAAATTTTTTTGTAAAAAAAAAGTGTGTTGTGTTTTTTTTTATTAAAAAAAAAAGTGTATAATTGCAGGTCAAAAATTTACCTGCATTTAGCCAGCCTCCTGCACCAGCAGTGAAGGGGTTAATACACCCAGCTGCTGTTTTTTTTACCACTAGGTGTCTCCCGTCTACTTCTGTCTCCCTTACTTTGATAGCAAGGGAGACAGAGGCAGACGAGACAGGCACAGACATCATGCTTTGCATGCTGCCTCTGTCTGTCACTATGCCGGTACATGTGATCGCTGCTACGGCGATCACATGAACTGGCACAAGCAGGAAGGGCTGAGACTGAACGCCCCAGTCTCGGAGCGCTCAGTCTAAGCCTGGAATTAATGATAGCAGTGTGCACGGAGGCACGCTGCTATAATTTAAGCCATGACGGTCCTGGGCCGTCATGGGTCGTTAAGGGTATAACAACCCATGACGGTGCAGGACCGTCATGGGTCCTTAAGGGGTTAATAGATTGGCTCCATAGAATAACACTGGCCTTTTTTTTTGCTTTATTTTTGTTGCTCAATTTTCTTGCACAAAGATCTCTTAATTCACATACTTCTAAATCTGTAGGCATTGTTCCTGTAGAATAACATAGGACTTGGAGCACCGCTTTTTTTGGTACCATTTCTTGCTCCATTCTTTACTCTGTTTTCTTGCTCCATTTTTTTACACCTTTAGTTCTGTTTTTCCTCTCCATTTTGGAGAAATCTTAATACATTGTCTCCATAGAATAACAATGGAGACCTTTTCTTTATGTACCATTGTTTGGTCTATTTTCTGCTTTCTCCATTTTCTTCTTTCTCCATTATTTGCTCTGTTTTCTTCTAGCTCCATTATTTGCTCCGTTTGCTTCTTGCTCCGTTATTTGCTCCATTTTTCTTCTTACTCAATTTTATTTCTTGCTCCATTTTACTTCTTGCTCCGTTATTTGCTCCGTTTTTCTTCTTGCTCCTTTATTTACTCCATTTTTCTTCTAGATTCATTATTTGCTCAATTTTTCATCTTCTTCCATTTTTCTTGTTCCTCCATTGTTTACTTAATTTTCGTCTTGATCCATTTTCTTCTTGCTCTGCCATTTGCTTTGTTTTTCTTTTTGCTCTGTTATTTGCTCAGTTTTCTTCTTCCTCCATTGTTTACTATTTTCTCTTGCTCCATTTTTCTTCTTGCTGCATTATTTGCTCAATTTTTCATCTTGCTCTATTTTGTGCTCCATTTTTCTTCTTGCTCCTTTTTTTGCTCCGTTTTCTTCTTGCTCCATTTTTTGCTCCGTTTTTCTTCTTGCTCAATTTATCTTAATGCATTAGCTCCATAGAATAAAATCCAATAAGTTAAATAACAGACTGTAAAGGAGTATGTAAAGGAGACATTAAGATTTCTCTGTCCAAACCCACAATTCAGAATGTGGGTGTGGCCAGCACAGCAGAGGCACCCTCAAAATTTGGAGCTCTATGCAGGTGCCTAAGTTTTCAATGGATTCAATGTATCACGATTTCTCCAAAAGAGAGCAAGGAAATGGAGCAACAAAGGTACAAAATAAAGCAAAACGTGATCAAGAAAAATGGTGCAAAAATGGAGCAATACAATTCTGCAAAAAAGCTCCAGATTTCTCCAACATTACAGTTCTTAAAACCTGGCCTATTAGCCTGGAGGGCTGATACTGGACACCTATGCTTTAGGGAGCCAATGCTTCTGTGGGCTCTGACCACAGACACAATACAGAATGTGGGCATGACCAGCACAGCAGAGGCACCCCATAAAATATGGAGCTCAAGGCAGGTGTCTACTCTGCCTACTGGGAAATCAGGCCCTGAGTTTTACAGATCCTAGTGCAAGAAAATGGAGCTCCAAAAATGGAGCAAAAAATAAGAGCATGAAAATGTAGCATAAAATGAAGCAAGTGCAAATTGAGATCCAATTACAATATTATTCTTTGGAGCCAAAGCTTAAAGATTTCTCCGTCAGAGGTCTTCCTGCGGGATGCAAGAAACATGCACAATCGCTATCTCGAGTATTAAAATCAATGAGAAATAAAGCTGCAAAATATGTTTTTGAATTAGGCACAAAAAATGAAAATAAGCGAATAGCTGTGAGTATTTTTTTCTTGCTGCAGTCATGTGGGGCTGTGGTCAGGATTAACAAGTCTGTCTGAGTGGAATAGAGAAAGCACCTAATGCAGGAATTTCTACTGAGCACAAGTTTATGCGTTTGTATTGTAAAAGCAAATTTTTTATACACAATTCAAGAAGCTTTTGGTATGTGGCTTCCTGTGGCTTTCCTCAGGAAAAATGCTTAGCTTTTTCTGAATTATGCCATAAGTACATTGGCTCAAAAGCATTAAGAAAAGATCTCTAATTCCACTGTTATTCAATGGAGCCAAAGGATTAAGATTTGAACAGCTTTACAGATCTTAATGCAAGAAAATGGAGCAACAAAAATGGAGCAAAAAAAGAGCAAGAAAATGGAGCATAAAATGGAGCAAGTGCAAATTGAGCTACAATCACAATTCTTTTGTTTGGAGCCATTGCTTACAGGTTTCTCCAACGTCAGAGGTCTTATCGCAGGATGCAAGGAACATGCACAATCGCTATATCGAGTATTAAAATCACTGAGGAATAAAATTGCTAAATTTTATTTAATTGGGCACAAAAAAATCAAAATAAGTGAAAAGCTGTGCATATTTTTTCTTTATGCAGTCATGTGGGCTGTGGTCAGGATTGTCTGGAAGGAAGTCTGTCTGCGTGGAATAACGAAAGCACATAATGCAGGAATTTCTACTGTGCACAATTTTATACGTTTTTGTAGTGTTATCATACATCCACATTTTTTATGCACAATTCAAGAATCTTTCAGTATGTGGCTTCCTGGATTACAATATGGGCAATATAAATTAGCTGAGCAAAAATGCCTTGCATTTTCTTGCGTTACACCATAATTGCATTGGCTCAAAAGCATTAAGGAAAGATCTCCAATTCCAGCTTTATTCATTATAACCAAAGGATTAAGATTTCAACAGCTTTACAGATCTGAGTGCAAGAAAAGTGAGTAACAAAATTTGAGCAAAAAAAACAAAATGGAGCAAGTGCAAATGGAGCTCCAATTACAATGTTATTGTTTGGAGACATTGCTTACAGATTTCTCCAACATCAGAGGTCTTAGCGTGGGATGCAAGAGACATGCAAAATCACTATTTCGAGTATTTAAATCACTGACAAATAAAGTTGCGAAATTTTTTTATATTGTGCACAAAAAAATCAAAATAAGCGAATAGCTGTGCATATATTTTGTTGCTGCAGTCATGTGGGGCTGTGGTCAGGATTAACGAGCTTGTCATAGTGTAATAGCGAAAGCACCTAATGCAGGAATTTCTACTGTGCACAATTTTATACGTTTGTGTATTATTATTCCAAAAACTAATTTTTTATGAACAATTCAAAAAGCTTTTGTATGTGGCTTTCTGGATTACAATATGAGCAATATCTATTTGCTCAGGAAAAATGCCTTGCTCTTTTCTGAACTATGCCATAAGTACATTGGCTCAAAAGCATTAACCCCTAGACTGCCAGCTACTTACAGTGTACGAGTTTGGACAGCTGTACCAAGCTCGTACGCTGTAACAGTAAAATGCGGTCACTGCATAAGCCGGTATAACCAGCATGCAGTGGCCACATTTAAAAAATAAAATGCCTGGCAATGTTGGGGAGGCATGAGGATCACTCCTCATGCCTCCTCAGTTATTGATCTCCCAGCCAATCGTGCTGTTAGATCAATAAGTACAAAGGAGAAATGGAGTTTCTCCTTTCCCCTCTCTCCTACCCGAACTTCCAGGTAGGAGTGGGCGGGACCGGGGGAAGCCTCTCAGCGTCATCGGTGACATGGTCAACGATGATGTTAGGGAAGTTTCCCCCCTCCCGTTCACTCCTACCGGTGGTAGGAGAGAAGGGCAGGAGAGCTTTTGCTCTCCTGCATTTACCTTATTGATCTCCCAGCCGAAAAAAAAAAAAGGCAAAGTAACCCTGTGAGTGCCGCAGGGGACCCCAGCACATTGCAAAGCACTCACAGGGTCACTTCTTTTGTTTTTTTTTATTGCAAGACCTCATTGGGGGGATCGGGGGGGTCCAGATGCCCCTCAATTAGGTCTATAATTAAAAAAACAAAAACAAAATTAACCCTGACTGTGCCACAGAGGGGGTCCAGTGCAACCCCCTCCTGTGGCACACACAGGGCTTTTATCTTTACTTTGTTACCAGAGATTGTTGGGGGGCCATCAGGATTGGTCCCGATGGCCCCCCAACAAGCTCTGATTACAAAGTAATGATTAAAAAAAAATTAACCCTCTGAGTGTCACAAGGGTCCAATGCATTGCTTTGCAATGCGCTGGAGACCCCTGTGGCACTCACAGGGACACTTATTTTGATTACTTTTGGGTTTTTTTTTGTAAGACCTCATTGGGGGGATAAGGGGGGTCCTGATACCCCTCAATGAGGTCTATAATAAAAACAAAAGTAAATTAAAAAAAATTAACCCTGTGTGTGCCACGGGGGGGGGGGTCCAATGCAGACCACCCTCCTGTGGCATACACAGGGCTTTTATCATTTCCTTGTTATCAGAGATTGTTGGAAGGCCATTAGGATTGGTCCCGATGGCCCCCCAACAAGCTCTGATTAGAAAGTAATGATAGAAAAAAATGAACCCTCTGAGTGGCACAAGGATCAAAATGCATTGTTTTGCAATGCGCTGGAGACCCCTGTGGCACTCACAGGGTCACTTGTTTTGTGGACATATATATTTTTTGACTAAGACCTCATTGGGGGGGATCAGGGGGGGTCATGACACCCCTCAATGAGGTCTATAATAAAAAAAAAATAATAAAAAATTTAACCCTGTGTGTGCCACTATGAGGGGTGGGTTCAATGCAGACCCCCTTCCTTTGACACACACTTTTTATCATTACTTTCTGATCAGAGCTTGTTTGGTGGCCATCTGAATACAAAGTAACGATAAAAAAAATGTAACCCTTTGTGTGCCACAGGGGCCCAATGCATTGCTTTGCAATTCACTGGACACCCCTGTGTAACACAAAGGATTACTTTTTTTGCCCTTTTATTTTTTATTTAGACCTCGTTATATGGGTTCTGATGCCCCCAACGAGGTGTACACAAAAATATTGGTGGAAAAAGCCCCAAAAAATGCATGTTTCACGGAGGGGATCCAATGCAGTGCTTTGCAATGCATTGGACCCCCTGTGACACACACACACACTTTTTTTTTTCATTATTTTGTTTTTAGACCTTGGTGGGGGACACCAGAAATGTTCCTGATACCCCCTCCCCAACGAGGTATGAATACAAAATAATAATTAAAAAAAACTCTTTGTGTGCAACAGGGGGTCCAACGCATTGCTTTGCAGTGCATTGGGCATCCCTGTGGCATGCACATAAAATGCCTCCAATCCCCCCTTCCCCACATACCGTATCCCCCGCCTGGTTCCACAGCCAACTGGCAGTCCCATTCCCCAGCCTGACCCCCAGCCTGTTTCCACTGCCTACTGGTAGACTCAAAGTACCATTATGCACTAGATTCAGGCTGGGAATCAAACTTTGTATGATGGGGACATACAGTGCACACTGGTAGTCACAGATCCCCCATATACTCTATCAGACACTGCCCCACCATCACAACCATCCTTGCTCCTCTGCTCATACCCATACACACTGCCTAATCCCTCACCCTCCCACACACTTTGTTACACTGGTAGTCACAGGTCCGCACGTACACCGGCTGATGCCCTAGCTTCTTTCATCTGTTAGCCATAAAATCACACATACACTGTTTGCTTTCCAATTCCGTTTCACTAGTAGCTACACTCCTGTCACCAAAATTGGTGGGCAGTGGGGTACCATTTTTCTTAGGCTGGCAAGAAGTCCTCCTAGGAAATCCCACGCCATTGAACCATTTTAGTATCTTTGAAGTGACTGATGTGTAAAAAAAATGTATGTTTTTTTCCTGTAGCACCACATTCTGGATATAGTTGTGCACACTAACTTAGGGGTAAAAAGGCAAGTGACCCCTCATTCAATGCGGCAGGTTATCTTCTTTCAAAAATGGTATTTTCTATCTACCTTTTCTTCACTTATAGCCATTTTCGTACAGGCAAGTCACGTTTGAGAAAATGTTAGAAACATCAGAGGTTGTAGTAGGTGTAGTTTTCTACTTCTAGCACCCCCTAAGGTAGGTCAGCTCATACCAATGGGGTGTTGTTTGACTCCTAAGAGCACTAGCTAATGAATGCAGTTGAAAATTCCTTCATTTTCACAGAGTTCCATACATTTGAAGGGGCAGAAATGTAAAAAAAATGCCATTTTTTTCCTATATCGCCTTCTTCTTGAAACATTTATGCACACCAGTATTGGGGTAAGAAGGCATGTGACCTCTCATTAGATGCGGCAGGTTGTCTTCTTTCCAAAATGTTATGGTTTATCTACCTTTTCTTCACTTCTGAAGGTGTTATAGCCATTTTCGTACAGGCAAGTCACATTTGAGAAAATGTTAGATACATCAGAGGTTGTAGTAGGTGTAGTTTTCTACTTCTAGCACCCCCTAAGGTAGGTCAACTCATACCAATCGGTTGTCATTTGATTTCTAAGAGCACTAGCTAACGAATGCAGTTGAAAATTCCATGGTTTTCACAGAGTTCCATACATTTGAAGGGGGAGAAATGTAAGAAAATGCCTTTTTTTTCATTAGCGCCACCTCCTGGAAGCATTTGTGCATACCAGTCTTTGGATAAGAAGGCAAGTGACCCCTCATTAGATGCGGCAGGTTGTTTTCTTTCCAAAGTGGCATTGTTTCTCTACCTTTCCTGCATATCTATTATGGTTATGAACCATTTTAGTTCAAGCAGATAATTTCAAAAACAAAAGTGTCAGGTTTACGTACGTGTTCCTAGCAACCACATATTGTATGTTAACCCACACAAATGGGCTACCATTTTTCTCATGTTGGTAGCAGGTACTGATTACAGCAGGAAATGTTATGGTTTTCAAAGATTTTAGTATCTTTGAAGTGGTGGAAACGTAAAAAAACATGTATTTATTCCCATAGCGCCACATTTTGGAAATATTTGTGTACTACAGCCCAGGGGCTAGAAAGGCAAGTGACCCCTCATTTGATGCGGGAGAATGTCTACTTTCCAAAATGGTATACATTTTATACCTTTCCTTCATGTCTCTAACAGTTATGAACATTTTAGTACAAGCCGCCATTTTCAAGGAAGCAAACAGGTAGGTGTAGTTATGTGCTTCTGGCACCCCAAAGGTAGGTTGACTCATTCTAATGGGGTGTCATTTTTCTTCTACGAGCACTAGCTAATGAATACAGTTGGAATTTCCATGGTTTGCTCTGTTTTCTTCTAGCTCCATTATTTGCTCCGTTTGCTTCTTGCTCCGTTATTTGCTCCATTTTTCTTCTTACTCAATTTTATTTCTTGCTCCATTTTACTTCTTGCTCCGTTATTTGCTCCGTTTTTCTTCTTGCTCCTTTATTTACTCCATTTTTCTTCTAGATTCATTATTTGCTCAATTTTTCATCTTCTTCCATTTTTCTTGTTCCTCCATTGTTTACTTAATTTTCGTCTTGATCCATTTTCTTCTTGCTCTGCCATTTGCTTTGTTTTTCTTTTTGCTCTGTTATTTGCTCAGTTTTCTTCTTCCTCCATTGTTTACTATTTTCTCTTGCTCCATTTTTCTTCTTGCTGCATTATTTGCTCAATTTTTCATCTTGCTCTATTTTGTGCTCCATTTTTCTTCTTGCTCCTTTTTTTGCTCCGTTTTCTTCTTGCTCCATTATTTGCTCCATTTTTTGCTCCGTTTTTCTTCTTGCTCAATTTATCTTAATGCATTAGCTCCATAGAATAAAATCCAATAAGTTAAATAACAGACTGTAAAGTAGTATGTAAAGAAGACATTAAGATTTCTCTGTCCAAACCCACAATTCAGAATGTGGGTGTGGCCAGCACAGCAGAGGCACCCTCAAAATTTGGAGCTCTATGCAGGTGCCTAAGTTTTCAATGGATTCAATGTATCACGATTTCTCCAAAAGAGAGCAAGGAAATGGAGCAACAAAGGTACAAAATAAAGCAAAACGTGATCAAGAAAAATGGTGCAAAAATGGAGCAATACAATTCTGCAAAAAAGCTCCAGATTTCTCCAACATTACAGTTCTTAAAACCTGGCCTATTAGCCTGGAGGGCTGATACTGGACACCTATGCTTTAGGGAGCCAATGCTTCTGTGGGCTCTGACCACAGACACAATACAGAATGTGGGCATGACCAGCACAGCAGAGGCACCCCATAAAATATGGAGCTCAAGGCAGGTGTCTACTCTGCCTACTGGGAAATCAGGCCCCGAGTTTTACAGATCCTAGTGCAAGAAAATGGAGCTCCAAAAATGGAGCAAAAAATAAGAGCATGAAAATGTAGCATAAAATGAAGCAAGTGCAAATTGAGATCCAATTACAATATTATTCTTTGGAGCCAAAGCTTAAAGATTTCTCCGTCAGAGGTCTTCCTGCGGGATGCAAGAAACATGCACAATCGCTATCTCGATTATTAAAATCAATGAGAAATAAAGCTGCAAAATATGTTTTTGAATTAGGCACAAAAAATGAAAATAAGCGAATAGCTGTGAGTATTTTTTTCTTGCTGCAGTCATGTGGGGCTGTGGTCAGGATTAACAAGTCTGTGTGAGTGGAATAGAGAAAGCACCTAATGCAGGAATTTCTACTGAGCACAAGTTTATGCGTTTGTATTGTAAAAGCAAATTTTTTATACACAATTCAAGAAGCTTTTGGTATGTGGCTTCCTGGATTAGAATATGGGTAATATCCATTTCCTCAGGAAAAATGCCTAGCTTTTTCTGAATTATGCCATAAGTACATTGGCTCAAAAGCATTAAGAAAAGATCTCCAATTCCACTGTTATTCAATGGAGCCAAAGAATTAAGATTTGAACAGCTTTACAGATCTTAATGCAAGAAAATGGAGCAACAAAAATGGAGCAAAAAAAGCAAGAAAATGGAGCATAAAATGGAGCAAGTGCAAATTGAGCTACAATCACAATTCTTTTGTTTGGAGCCATTGCTTTCAGGTTTCTCCAACGTCAGAGGTCTTATCGCGGGATGCAAGGAACATGCACAATCGCTATATCGAGTATTAAAATCACTGAGGAATAAAATTGCTAAATTTTATTTAATTGGGCACAAAAAAATCAAAATAAGTGAAAAGCTGTGCATATTTTTTCTTTATGCAGTCATGTGGGCTGTGGTCAGGATTGTCTGGAAGGAAGTCTGTCTGCGTGGAATAACGAAAGCACATAATGCAGGAATTTCTACTGTGCACAATTTTATACGTTTTTGTAGTGTTATCATACATCCACATTTTTTATGCACAATTCAAGAATCTTTCAGTATGTGGCTTCCTGGATTACAATATGGGCAATATAAATTAGCTGAGCAAAAATGCCTTGCATTTTCTTGCGTTACACCATAATTGCATTGGCTCAAAAGCATTAAGGAAAGATCTCCAATTCCAGCTTTATTCATTATAACCAAAGGATTAAGATTTCAACAGCTTTACAGATCTGAGTGCAAGAAAAGTGAGTAACAAAATTTGAGCAAAAAAAACAAAATGGAGCAAGTGCAAATGGAGCTCCAATTACAATGTTATTGTTTGGATACATTGCTTACAGATTTCTCCAACATCAGAGGTCTTAGCGTGGGATGCAAGAGACATGCAAAATCACTATTTCGAGTATTTAAATCACTGACAAATAAAGTTGTGAATTTTTTTTATATTGTGCACAAAAAAATCAAAATAAGCGAATAGCTGTGCATATATTTTGTTGCCGCAGTCATGTGGGGCTGTGGTCAGGATTAACGAGCTTGTCATAGTGTAATAGCGAAAGCACCTAATGCAGGAATTTCTACTGCGCACAATTGTATACGTTTGTGTATTATTATTCCAAAAACTAATTTTTTATGCACAATTCAAAAAGCTTTTGTATGTGGCTTTCTGGATTACAATATGAGCAATATCTATTTGCTCAGGAAAAATGCCTTGCTCTTTTCTGAACTATGCCATAAGTACATTGGCTCAAAAGCATTAACCCCTAGACTGCCAGCTACTTACAGTGTACGAGTTTGGACAGCTGTACCAAGCTCGTACGCTGTAAAAGTAAAATGCAGTCACTTCCGGGTAGGAGTGGGCGGGACCGGGGGAAGCCTCTCAACGTCATCGGTGACATGGTCAACGATGATGTTAGGGAAGTTTCCCCGCTCCCGTTCACTCCTACCGGTGGTAGGAGAGAAGGGCAGGAGAGCTTTTGCTGTCCTGCATTTGCAATGTGCTGGAGACCCCTGTGGCACTCACAGGGTCACTTCTTTTTTTTTTTTTTTTTATTGCAAGACCTCATTGGGGGGATCGGGGGGGGGTCCAGATGCCCCTCAATTAGGTCTATAATTAAAAAAACAAAAACAAAATTAACCCTGTGTGTGCCACAGAGGGGGTCCAGTGCACCCCCCTCCTGTGGCACACACAGGGCTTTTATCTTTACTTTGTTACCAGAGATTGTTGGGGGGCCATCAGGATTGGTCCCGATGGCCCCCCAACAAGCTCTGATTACAAAGTAATGATTAAAAAAAAATTAACCCTCTGAGTGCCACAAGGGTCCAATGCATTGCTTTGCAATGCGCTGGAGACCCCTGTGGCACTCACAGGGTCACTTCTTTTTTTTTTTTTTTTATTGCAAGACCTCATTGGGGGGATCGGGGGGGGTCCAGATGCCCCTCAATTAGTTCTATAATTAAAAAAACAAAAACAAAATTAACCCTGTGTGTGCCACAGAGGGGGTCCAGTGCACCCCCCTCCTGTGGCACACACAGGGCTTTTATCTTTACTTTGTTACCAGAGATTGTTGGGGGGCCATCAGGATTGGTCCCGATGGCCCCCCAACAAGCTCTGATTACAAAGTAATGATTAAAAAAAAATTAACCCTCTGAGTGCCACAAGGGTCCAATGCATTGCTTTGCAATGCGCTGGAGACCCCTGTGGCACTCACAGGGACACTTGCCTGGATACTTATTTAAAAGAGCATAATATAGAGGGCTATGTGCGTTAGTATAGGGATTAATATTTAGTTAGGGCTTGTTGATCCAGGGAGAAATCTGATTGCCATTTGAAGTCAGATGCCTTCTTTTGGGTCAGCGATGGTAAACAGGAATAGGAAAAGGGTTGAACTGGATGGACGCAAGTCTTTTTTCAACCTAAATTACTATGTAACTATGTAACTTATTTTGATTACTTGTTTTTTTTTTTGTAAGACCTCATTGGGGGGATAAGGGGGGTCCTGATACCCCTCAATGAGGTCTATAATAAAAACAAAAGTAAATAAAAAAAATTAACCCTGTGTGTGCCACGGGAGGGGAGTCCAATGCAGCCCACCCTCCTGTGGCATACACAGGGCTTTTATCATTTCCTTGTTATCAGAGATTGTTGGGAGGCCATTAGGATTGGTCCCGATGGCCCCCCAACAAGCTCTGATTAGAAAGTAATGATAGAAAAAAATTAACCCTCTGAGTGCCACAAGGATCAAAATGCATTGCTTTG
The DNA here is from genome assembly GCA_037306005.1 of Rhinophrynus dorsalis. NCBI lineage: Eukaryota > Metazoa > Chordata > Amphibia > Anura > Rhinophrynidae > Rhinophrynus > Rhinophrynus dorsalis. The sequence goes on from CM074719.1 coordinate 292,369,171, forward strand.
CAATGCGCTGGAGACCCCTGTGGCACTCACAGGGTCACTTGTTTTGTGGACATATATATTTTTTGACTAAGACCTCATTGGGGGGGATCGGGGGGGGGGTCATGACGCCCCTCAATGAGGTCTATAATAAAAAAATAAATAATAAAAAATTTAACCCTGTGTGTGCCACTATGAGGGGTGGGTTCAATGCAGACCCCCTTCCTTTGACACACACTTTTTATCATTACTTTCTGATCAGAGCTTGTTTGGTGGCCATCTGAATACAAAGTAACGATAAAAAAAATGTAACCCTTTGTGTGCCACAGGGGCCCAATGCATTGCTTTGCAATTCACTGGACACCCCTGTGTAACACAAAGGATTACTTTTTTTCCCCTTTTATTTTTTATTTAGACCTCGTTATATGGGTTCTGATGTCCCCAACGAGGTCTACACAAAAAGATTGGGGGGAAAAGGCCAAAAAAAAGCATGTTTCACGGAGGGGATCCAACGCAGTGCTTTGCAATGCGTTGGACCCCCTGTGACACACACACACACTTTTTTTTTTCATTATTTTGTTTTTAGACCTTGGTGGGGGACACCAGAAATGTTCCTGATACCCCCTCCCCAACGAGGTATGAATACAAAATAATAATTAAAAAAAACTCTTTGTGTGCAACAGGGGGTCCAACGCATTGCTTTGCAGTGCATTGGGCATCCCTGTGGCATGCACATAAAATGCCTCCAATCCCCCCTTCCCCACATACCGTATCCCCCGCCTGGTTCCACAGCCAACTGGCAGTCCCATTCCCCAGCCTGACCCCCAGCCTGTTTCCACTGCCTACTGGTAGACTCAAAGTACCATTATGCACTAGATTCAGGCTGGGAATCAAACTTTGTATGATGGGGACATACAGTGCACACTGGTAGTCACAGATCCCCCATATACTCTATCAGACACTGCCCCACCATCACAACCATCCTTGCTCCTCTGCTCATACCCATACACACTGCCTAATCCCTCACCCTCCCACACACTTTGTTACACTGGTAGTCACAGGTCCGCACGTACACCGGCTGATGCCCTAGCTTCTTTCATCTGTTAGCCATAAAATCACACATACACTGTTTGCTTTCCAATTCCGTTTCACTAGTAGCTACACTCCTGTCACCAAAATTGGTGGGCAGTGGGGTACCATTTTTCTTAGGCTGGCAAGAAGTCCTCCTAGGAAATCCCACGCCATTGAACCATTTTAGTATCTTTGAAGTGACTGATGTGTAAAAAAAATGTATGTTTTTTTCCTGTAGCACCACATTCTGGATATAGTTGTGCACACTAACTTAGGGGTAAAAAGGCAAGTGACCCCTCATTCAATGCGGCAGGTTATCTTCTTTCAAAAATGGTATTTTCTATCTACCTTTTCTTCACTTATAGCCATTTTCGTACAGGCAAGTCACGTTTGAGAAAATGTTAGAAACATCAGAGGTTGTAGTAGGTGTAGTTTTCTACTTCTAGCACCCCCTAAGGTAGGTCAGCTCATACCAATGGGGTGTTGTTTGACTCCTAAGAGCACTAGCTAATGAATGCAGTTGAAAATTCCTTCATTTTCACAGAGTTCCATACATTTGAAGGGGCAGAAATGTAAAAAAAATGCCATTTTTTTCCTATATCGCCTTCTTCTTGAAACATTTATGCACACCAGTATTGGGGTAAGAAGGCAAGTGACCCCTCATTAGATGCGGCAGGTTGTCTTCTTTCCAAAATGTTATGGTTTATCTACCTTTTCTTCACTTCTGAAGGTGTTATAGCCATTTTCGTACAGGCAAGTCACATTTGAGAAAATGTTAGATACATCAGAGGTTGTAGTAGGTGTAGTTTTCTACTTCTAGCACCCCCTAAGGTAGGTCAACTCATACCAATCGGTTGTCATTTGATTTCTAAGAGCACTAGCTAACGAATGCAGTTGAAAATTCCATGGTTTTCACAGAGTTCCATACATTTGAAGGGGGAGAAATGTAAGAAAATGCCTTTTTTTTCATTAGCGCCACCTCCTGGAAGCATTTGTGCATACCAGTCTTTGGATAAGAAGGCAAGTGACCCCTCATTAGATGCGGCAGGTTGTTTTCTTTCCAAAGTGGCATTGTTTCTCTACCTTTCCTGCATATCTATTATGGTTATGAACCATTTTAGTTCAAGCAGATAATTTCAAAAACAAAAGTGTCAGGTTTACGTACGTGTTCCTAGCAACCACATATTGTATGTTAACCCACACAAATGGGCTACCATTTTTCTCAAGTTGGTAGCAGGTACTGATTACAGCAGGAAATGTTATGGTTTTCAAAGATTTTAGTATCTTTGAAGTGGTGGAAACGTAAAAAAACATGTATTTATTCCCATAGCGCCACATTTTGGAAATATTTGTGTACTACAGCCCAGGGGCTAGAAAGGCAAGTGACCCCTCATTTGATGCGGGAGAATGTCTACTTTCCAAAATGGTATACATTTTATACCTTTCCTTCATGTCTCTAACAGTTATGAACATTTTAGTACAAGCATCCATTTTCAAGGAAGCAAACAGGTAGGTGTAGTTATGTGCTTCTGGCACCCCAAAGGTAGGTTGACTCATTCTAATGGGGTGTCATTTTTCTTCTACGAGCACTAGCTAATGAATACAGTTGGAATTTCCATGGTTTGCTCTGTTTTCTTCTAGCTCCATTATTTGCTCCGTTTGCTTCTTGCTCCGTTATTTGCTCCATTTTTCTTCTTACTCAATTTTATTTCTTGCTCCATTTTACTTCTTGCTCCGTTATTTGCTCCGTTTTTCTTCTTGCTCCTTTATTTACTCCATTTTTCTTCTAGATTCATTATTTGCTCAATTTTTCATCTTCTTCCATTTTTCTTGTTCCTCCATTGTTTACTTAATTTTCGTCTTGATCCATTTTCTTCTTGCTCTGCCATTTGCTTTGTTTTTCTTTTTGCTCTGTTATTTGCTCAGTTTTCTTCTTCCTCCATTGTTTACTATTTTCTCTTGCTCCATTTTTCTTCTTGCTGCATTATTTGCTCAATTTTTCATCTTGCTCTATTTTGTGCTCCATTTTTCTTCTTGCTCCTTTTTTTGCTCCGTTTTCTTCTTGCTCCATTATTTGCTCCATTTTTTGCTCCGTTTTTCTTCTTGCTCAATTTATCTTAATGCATTAGCTCCATAGAATAAAATCCAATAAGTTAAATAACAGACTGTAAAGTAGTATGTAAAGGAGACATTAAGATTTCTCTGTCCAAACCCACAATTCAGAATGTGGGTGTGGCCAGCACAGCAGAGGCACCCTCAAAATTTGGAGCTCTATGCAGGTGCCTAAGTTTTCAATGGATTCAATGTATCACGATTTCTCCAAAAGAGAGCAAGGAAATGGAGCAACAAAGGTACAAAATAAAGCAAAACGTGATCAAGAAAAATGGTGCAAAAATGGAGCAATACAATTCTGCAAAAAAGCTCCAGATTTCTCCAACATTACAGTTCTTAAAACCTGGCCTATTAGCCTGGAGGGCTGATACTGGACACCTATGCTTTAGGGAGCCAATGCTTCTGTGGGCTCTGACCACAGACACAATACAGAATGTGGGCATGACCAGCACAGCAGAGGCACCCCATAAAATATGGAGCTCAAGGCAGGTGTCTACTCTGCCTACTGGGAAATCAGGCCCCGAGTTTTACAGATCCTAGTGCAAGAAAATGGAGCTCCAAAAATGGAGCAAAAAATAAGAGCATGAAAATGTAGCATAAAATGAAGCAAGTGCAAATTGAGATCCAATTACAATATTATTCTTTGGAGCCAAAGCTTAAAGATTTCTCCGTCAGAGGTCTTCCTGCGGGATGCAAGAAACATGCACAATCGCTATCTCGATTATTAAAATCAATGAGAAATAAAGCTGCAAAATATGTTTTTGAATTAGGCACAAAAAATGAAAATAAGCGAATAGCTGTGAGTATTTTTTTCTTGCTGCAGTCATGTGGGGCTGTGGTCAGGATTAACAAGTCTGTGTGAGTGGAATAGAGAAAGCACCTAATGCAGGAATTTCTACTGAGCACAAGTTTATGCGTTTGTATTGTAAAAGCAAATTTTTTATACACAATTCAAGAAGCTTTTGGTATGTGGCTTCCTGGATTAGAATATGGGTAATATCCATTTCCTCAGGAAAAATGCCTAGCTTTTTCTGAATTATGCCATAAGTACATTGGCTCAAAAGCATTAAGAAAAGATCTCCAATTCCACTGTTATTCAATGGAGCCAAAGAATTAAGATTTGAACAGCTTTACAGATCTTAATGCAAGAAAATGGAGCAACAAAAATGGAGCAAAAAAAGCAAGAAAATGGAGCATAAAATGGAGCAAGTGCAAATTGAGCTACAATCACAATTCTTTTGTTTGGAGCCATTGCTTTCAGGTTTCTCCGTCAGAGGTCTTATCGCGGGATGCAAGGAACATGCACAATCGCTATATCGAGTATTAAAATCACTGAGGAATAAAATTGCTAAATTTTATTTAATTGGGCACAAAAAAATCAAAATAAGTGAAAAGCTGTGCATATTTTTTCTTTATGCAGTCATGTGGGCTGTGGTCAGGATTGTCTGGAAGGAAGTCTGTCTGCGTGGAATAACGAAAGCACATAATGCAGGAATTTCTACTGTGCACAATTTTATACGTTTTTGTAGTGTTATCATACATCCACATTTTTTATGCACAATTCAAGAATCTTTCAGTATGTGGCTTCCTGGATTACAATATGGGCAATATAAATTAGCTGAGCAAAAATGCCTTGCATTTTCTTGCGTTACACCATAATTGCATTGGCTCAAAAGCATTAAGGAAAGATCTCCAATTCCAGCTTTATTCATTATAACCAAAGGATTAAGATTTCAACAGCTTTACAGATCTGAGTGCAAGAAAAGTGAGTAACAAAATTTGAGCAAAAAAAACAAAATGGAGCAAGTGCAAATGGAGCTCCAATTACAATGTTATTGTTTGGAGACATTGCTTACAGATTTCTCCAACATCAGAGGTCTTAGCGTGGGATGCAAGAGACATGCAAAATCACTATTTCGAGTATTTAAATCACTGACAAATAAAGTTGCGAAATTTTTTTATATTGTGCACAAAAAAATCAAAATAAGCGAATAGCTGTGCATATATTTTGTTGCTGCAGTCATGTGGGGCTGTGGTCAGGATTAACGAGCTTGTCATAGTGTAATAGCGAAAGCACCTAATGCAGGAATTTCTACTGTGCACAATTTTATACGTTTGTGTATTATTATTCCAAAAACTAATTTTTTATGAACAATTCAAAAAGCTTTTGTATGTGGCTTTCTGGATTACAATATGAGCAATATCTATTTGCTCAGGAAAAATGCCTTGCTCTTTTCTGAACTATGCCATAAGTACATTGGCTCAAAAGCATTAACCCCTAGACTGCCAGCTACTTACAGTGTACGAGTTTGGACAGCTGTACCAAGCTCGTACGCTGTAAAAGTAAAATGTAGTCACTTCCGGGTAGGAGTGGGCGGGACCGGGGAAAGCCTCTCAACGTCATCGGTGACATGGTCAACGATGATGTTAGGGAAGTTTCCCCGCTCCCGTTCACTCCTACCGGTGGTAGGAGAGAAGGGCAGGAGAGCTTTTGCTGTCCTGCATTTGCAATGTGCTGGAGACCCCTGTGGCACTCACAGGGTCACTTCTTTTTTTTTTTTTTTTTATTGCAAGACCTCATTGGGGGGATCGGGGGGGGGGTCCAGATGCCCCTCAATTAGGTCTATAATTAAAAAAACAAAAACAAAATTAACCCTGTGTGTGCCACAGAGGGGGTCCAGTGCACCCCCCTCCTGTGGCACACACAGGGCTTTTATCTTTACTTTGTTACCAGAGATTGTTGGGGGGCCATCAGGATTGGTCCCGATGGCCCCCCAACAAGCTCTGATTACAAAGTAATGATTAAAAAAAAATTAACCCTCTGAGTGCCACAAGGGTCCAATGCATTGCTTTGCAATGCGCTGGAGACCCCTGTGGCACTCACAGGGTCACTTCTTTTTTTTTTTTTTTTTATTGCAAGACCTCATTGGGGGGATCGGGGGGGGTCCAGATGCCCCTCAATTAGGTCTATAATTAAAAAAACAAAAACAAAATTAACCCTGTGTGTGCCACAGAGGGGGTCCAGTGCACCCCCCTCCTGTGGCACACACAGGGCTTTTATCTTTACTTTGTTACCAGAGATTGTTGGGGGGCCATCAGGATTGGTCCCGATGGCCCCCCAACAAGCTCTGATTACAAAGTAATGATTAAAAAAAAATTAACCCTCTGAGTGCCACAAGGGTCCAATGCATTGCTTTGCAATGCGCTGGAGACCCCTGTGGCACTCACAGGGACACTTGCCTGGATACTTATTTAAAAGAGCATAATATAGAGGGCTATGTGCGTTAGTATAGGGATTAATATTTAGTTAGGGCTTGTTGATCCAGGGAGAAATCTGATTGCCATTTGAAGTCAGATGCCTTCTTTTGGGTCAGCGATGGTAAACAGGAATAGGAAAAGGGTTGAACTGGATGGACGCAAGTCTTTTTTCAACCTAAATTACTATGTAACTATGTAACTTATTTTGATTACTTGTTTTTTTTTTTGTAAGACCTCATTGGGGGGATAAGGGGGGTCCTGATACCCCTCAATGAGGTCTATAATAAAAACAAAAGTAAATAAAAAAAATTAACCCTGTGTGTGCCACGGGAGGGGAGTCCAATGCAGCCCACCCTCCTGTGGCATACACAGGGCTTTTATCATTTCCTTGTTATCAGAGATTGTTGGGAGGCCATTAGGATTGGTCCCGATGGCCCCCCAACAAGCTCTGATTAGAAAGTAATGATAGAAAAAAATTAACCCTCTGAGTGCCACAAGGATCAAAATGCATTGCTTTGCAATGCGCTGGAGACCCCTGTGGCACTCACAGGGTCACTTGTTTTGTGGACATATATATTTTTTGACTAAGACCTCATTGGGGGGGATCGGGGGGGGGTCATGACGCCCCTCAATGAGGTCTATAATAAAAAAATAAATAATAAAAAATTTAACCCTGTGTGTGCCACTATGAGGGGTGGGTTCAATGCAGACCCCCTTCCTTTGACACACACTTTTTATCATTACTTTCTGATCAGAGCTTGTTTGGTGGCCATCTGAATACAAAGTAACGATAAAAAAAAATGTAACCCTTTGTGTGCCACAGGGGCCCAATGCATTGCTTTGCAATTCACTGGACACCCCTGTGTAACACAAAGGATTACTTTTTTTCCCCTTTTATTTTTTATTTAGACCTCGTTATATGGGTTCTGATGTCCCCAACGAGGTCTACACAAAAAGATTGGGGGGAAAAGGCCAAAAAAAAGCATGTTTCACGGAGGGGATCCAACGCAGTGCTTTGCAATGCGTTGGACCCCCTGTGACACACACACACACTTTTTTTTTTCATTATTTTGTTTTTAGACCTTGGTGGGGGACACCAGAAATGTTCCTGATACCCCCTCCCCAACGAGGTATGAATACAAAATAATAATTAAAAAAAACTCTTTGTGTGCAACAGGGGGTCCAACGCATTGCTTTGCAGTGCATTGGGCATCCCTGTGGCATGCACATAAAATGCCTCCAATCCCCCCTTCCCCACATACCGTATCCCCCGCCTGGTTCCACAGCCAACTGGCAGTCCCATTCCCCAGCCTGACCCCCAGCCTGTTTCCACTGCCTACTGGTAGACTCAAAGTACCATTATGCACTAGATTCAGGCTGGGAATCAAACTTTGTATGATGGGGACATACAGTGCACACTGGTAGTCACAGATCCCCCATATACTCTATCAGACACTGCCCCACCATCACAACCATCCTTGCTCCTCTGCTCATACCCATACACACTGCCTAATCCCTCACCCTCCCACACACTTTGTTACACTGGTAGTCACAGGTCCGCACGTACACCGGCTGATGCCCTAGCTTCTTTCATCTGTTAGCCATAAAATCACACATACACTGTTTGCTTTCCAATTCCGTTTCACTAGTAGCTACACTCCTGTCACCAAAATTGGTGGGCAGTGGGGTACCATTTTTCTTAGGCTGGCAAGAAGTCCTCCTAGGAAATCCCACGCCATTGAACCATTTTAGTATCTTTGAAGTGACTGATGTGTAAAAAAAATGTATGTTTTTTTCCTGTAGCACCACATTCTGGATATAGTTGTGCACACTAACTTAGGGGTAAAAAGGCAAGTGACCCCTCATTCAATGCGGCAGGTTATCTTCTTTCAAAAATGGTATTTTCTATCTACCTTTTCTTCACTTATAGCCATTTTCGTACAGGCAAGTCACGTTTGAGAAAATGTTAGAAACATCAGAGGTTGTAGTAGGTGTAGTTTTCTACTTCTAGCACCCCCTAAGGTAGGTCAGCTCATACCAATGGGGTGTTGTTTGACTCCTAAGAGCACTAGCTAATGAATGCAGTTGAAAATTCCTTCATTTTCACAGAGTTCCATACATTTGAAGGGGCAGAAATGTAAAAAAAATGCCATTTTTTTCCTATATCGCCTTCTTCTTGAAACATTTATGCACACCAGTATTGGGGTAAGAAGGCAAGTGACCCCTCATTAGATGCGGCAGGTTGTCTTCTTTCCAAAATGTTATGGTTTATCTACCTTTTCTTCACTTCTGAAGGTGTTATAGCCATTTTCGTACAGGCAAGTCACATTTGAGAAAATGTTAGATACATCAGAGGTTGTAGTAGGTGTAGTTTTCTACTTCTAGCACCCCCTAAGGTAGGTCAACTCATACCAATCGGTTGTCATTTGATTTCTAAGAGCACTAGCTAACGAATGCAGTTGAAAATTCCATGGTTTTCACAGAGTTCCATACATTTGAAGGGGGAGAAATGTAAGAAAATGCCTTTTTTTTCATTAGCGCCACCTCCTGGAAGCATTTGTGCATACCAGTCTTTGGATAAGAAGGCAAGTGACCCCTCATTAGATGCGGCAGGTTGTTTTCTTTCCAAAGTGGCATTGTTTCTCTACCTTTCCTGCATATCTATTATGGTTATGAACCATTTTAGTTCAAGCAGATAATTTCAAAAACAAAACTGTCAGGTTTACTTACGTGTTCCTAGCAACCACATATTGTATGTTAACCCACACAAATGGGCTACCATTTTTCTCAAGTTGGTAGCAGGTACTGATTACAGCAGGAAATGTTATGGTTTTCAAAGATTTTAGTATCTTTGAAGTGGTGGAAACGTAAAAAAACATGTATTTATTCCCATAGCGCCACATTTTGGAAATATTTGTGTACTACAGCCCAGGGGCTAGAAAGGCAAGTGACCCCTCATTTGATGCGGGAGAATGTCTACTTTCCAAAATGGTATACATTTTATACCTTTCCTTCATGTCTCTAACAGTTATGAACATTTTAGTACAAGCATCCATTTTCAAGGAAGCAAACAGGTAGGTGTAGTTATGTGCTTCTGGCACCCCAAAGGTAGGTTGACTCATTCTAATGGGGTGTCATTTTTCTTCTACGAGCACTAGCTAATGAATACAGTTGGAATTTCCATGGTTTGCTCTGTTTTCTTCTAGCTCCATTATTTGCTCCGTTTGCTTCTTGCTCCGTTATTTGCTCCATTTTTCTTCTTACTCAATTTTATTTCTTGCTCCATTTTACTTCTTGCTCCGTTATTTGCTCCGTTTTTCTTCTTGCTCCTTTATTTACTCCATTTTTCTTCTAGATTCATTATTTGCTCAATTTTTCATCTTCTTCCATTTTTCTTGTTCCTCCATTGTTTACTTAATTTTCGTCTTGATCCATTTTCTTCTTGCTCTGCCATTTGCTTTGTTTTTCTTTTTGCTCTGTTATTTGCTCAGTTTTCTTCTTCCTCCATTGTTTACTATTTTCTCTTGCTCCATTTTTCTTCTTGCTGCATTATTTGCTCAATTTTTCATCTTGCTCTATTTTGTGCTCCATTTTTCTTCTTGCTCCTTTTTTTGCTCCGTTTTCTTCTTGCTCCATTATTTGCTCCATTTTTTGCTCCGTTTTTCTTCTTGCTCAATTTATCTTAATGCATTAGCTCCATAGAATAAAATCCAATAAGTTAAATAACAGACTGTAAAGTAGTATGTAAAGGAGACATTAAGATTTCTCTGTCCAAACCCACAATTCAGAATGTGGGTGTGGCCAGCACAGCAGAGGCACCCTCAAAATTTGGAGCTCTATGCAGGTGCCTAAGTTTTCAATGGATTCAATGTATCACGATTTCTCCAAAAGAGAGCAAGGAAATGGAGCAACAAAGGTACAAAATAAAGCAAAACGTGATCAAGAAAAATGGTGCAAAAATGGAGCAATACAATTCTGCAAAAAAGCTCCAGATTTCTCCAACATTACAGTTCTTAAAACCTGGCCTATTAGCCTGGAGGGCTGATACTGGACACCTATGCTTTAGGGAGCCAATGCTTCTGTGGGCTCTGACCACAGACACAATACAGAATGTGGGCATGACCAGCACAGCAGAGGCACCCCATAAAATATGGAGCTCAAGGCAGGTGTCTACTCTGCCTACTGGGAAATCAGGCCCCGAGTTTTACAGATCCTAGTGCAAGAAAATGGAGCTCCAAAAATGGAGCAAAAAATAAGAGCATGAAAATGTAGCATAAAATGAAGCAAGTGCAAATTGAGATCCAATTACAATATTATTCTTTGGAGCCAAAGCTTAAAGATTTCTCCGTCAGAGGTCTTCCTGCGGGATGCAAGGAACATGCACAATCGCTATCTCGAGTATTAAAATCAATGAGAAATAAAGCTGCAAAATATGTTTTTGAATTAGGCACAAAAAATGAAAATAAGCGAATAGCTGTGAGTATTTTTTTCTTGCTGCAGTCATGTGGGGCTGTGGTCAGGATTAACAAGTCTGTGTGAGTGGAATAGAGAAAGCACCTAATGCAGGAATTTCTACTGAGCACAAGTTTATGCGTTTGTATTGTAAAAGCAAATTTTTTATACACAATTCAAGAAGCTTTTGGTATGTGGCTTCCTGGATTAGAATATGGGTAATATCCATTTCCTCAGGAAAAATGCCTAGCTTTTTCTGAATTATGCCATAAGTACATTGGCTCAAAAGCATTAAGAAAAGATCTCCAATTCCACTGTTATTCAATGGAGCCAAAGAATTAAGATTTGAACAGCTTTACAGATCTTAATGCAAGAAAATGGAGCAACAAAAATGGAGCAAAAAAAGCAAGAAAATGGAGCATAAAATGGAGCAAGTGCAAATTGAGCTACAATCACAATTCTTTTGTTTGGAGCCATTGCTTTCAGGTTTCTCCAACGTCAGAGGTCTTATCGCGGGATGCAAGGAACATGCACAATCGCTATATCGAGTATTAAAATCACTGAGGAATAAAATTGCTAAATTTTATTTAATTGGGCACAAAAAAATCAAAATAAGTGAAAAGCTGTGCATATTTTTTCTTTATGCAGTCATGTGGGCTGTGGTCAGGATTGTCTGGAAGGAAGTCTGTCTGCGTGGAATAACGAAAGCACATAATGCAGGAATTTCTACTGTGCACAATTTTATACGTTTTTGTAGTGTTATCATACATCCACATTTTTTATGCACAATTCAAGAATCTTTCAGTATGTGGCTTCCTGGATTACAATATGGGCAATATAAATTAGCTGAGCAAAAATGCCTTGCATTTTCTTGCGTTACACCATAATTGCATTGGCTCAAAAGCATTAAGGAAAGATCTCCAATTCCAGCTTTATTCATTATAACCAAAGGATTAAGATTTCAACAGCTTTACAGATCTGAGTGCAAGAAAAGTGAGTAACAAAATTTGAGCAAAAAAAACAAAATGGAGCAAGTGCAAATGGAGCTCCAATTACAATGTTATTGTTTGGAGACATTGCTTACAGATTTCTCCAACATCAGAGGTCTTAGCGTGGGATGCAAGAGACATGCAAAATCACTATTTCGAGTATTTAAATCACTGACAAATAAAGTTGCGAAATTTTTTTATATTGTGCACAAAAAAATCAAAATAAGCGAATAGCTGTGCATATATTTTGTTGCTGCAGTCATGTGGGGCTGTGGTCAGGATTAACGAGCTTGTCATAGTGTAATAGCGAAAGCACCTAATGCAGGAATTTCTACTGTGCACAATTTTATACGTTTGTGTATTATTATTCCAAAAACTAATTTTTTATGAACAATTCAAAAAGCTTTTGTATGTGGCTTTCTGGATTACAATATGAGCAATATCTATTTGCTCAGGAAAAATGCCTTGCTCTTTTCTGAACTATGCCATAAGTACATTGGCTCAAAAGCATTAACCCCTAGACTGCCAGCTACTTACAGTGTACGAGTTTGGACAGCTGTACCAAGCTCGTACGCTGTAAAAGTAAAATGTAGTCACTTCCGGGTAGGAGTGGGCGGGACCGGGGGAAGCCTCTCAACGTCATCGGTGACATGGTCAACGATGATGTTAGGGAAGTTTCCCCGCTCCCGTTCACTCCTACCGGTGGTAGGAGAGAAGGGCAGGAGAGCTTTTGCTGTCCTGCATTTGCAATGTGCTGGAGACCCCTGTGGCACTCACAGGGTCACTTCTTTTTTTTTTTTTTTTTATTGCAAGACCTCATTGGGGGGATCGGGGGGGGGGTCCAGATGCCCCTCAATTAGGTCTATAATTAAAAAAACAAAAACAAAATTAACCCTGTGTGTGCCACAGAGGGGGTCCAGTGCACCCCCCTCCTGTGGCACACACAGGGCTTTTATCTTTACTTTGTTACCAGAGATTGTTGGGGGGCCATCAGGATTGGTCCCGATGGCCCCCCAACAAGCTCTGATTACAAAGTAATGATTAAAAAAAAATTAACCCTCTGAGTGCCACAAGGGTCCAATGCATTGCTTTGCAATGCGCTGGAGACCCCTGTGGCACTCACAGGGTCACTTCTTTTTTTTTTTTTTTTTATTGCAAGACCTCATTGGGGGGATCGGGGGGGGTCCAGATGCCCCTCAATTAGGTCTATAATTAAAAAAACAAAAACAAAATTAACCCTGTGTGTGCCACAGAGGGGGTCCAGTGCACCCCCCTCCTGTGGCACACACAGGGCTTTTATCTTTACTTTGTTACCAGAGATTGTTGGGGGGCCATCAGGATTGGTCCCGATGGCCCCCCAACAAGCTCTGATTACAAAGTAATGATTAAAAAAAAATTAACCCTCTGAGTGCCACAAGGGTCCAATGCATTGCTTTGCAATGCGCTGGAGACCCCTGTGGCACTCACAGGGACACTTGCCTGGATACTTATTTAAAAGAGCATAATATAGAGGGCTATGTGCGTTAGTATAGGGATTAATATTTAGTTAGGGCTTGTTGATCCAGGGAGAAATCTGATTGCCATTTGAAGTCAGATGCCTTCTTTTGGGTCAGCGATGGTAAACAGGAATAGGAAAAGGGTTGAACTGGATGGACGCAAGTCTTTTTTCAACCTAAATTACTATGTAACTATGTAACTTATTTTGATTACTTGTTTTTTTTTTTGTAAGACCTCATTGGGGGGATAAGGGGGGTCCTGATACCCCTCAATGAGGTCTATAATAAAAACAAAAGTAAATAAAAAAAATTAACCCTGTGTGTGCCACGGGAGGGGAGTCCAATGCAGCCCACCCTCCTGTGGCATACACAGGGCTTTTATCATTTCCTTGTTATCAGAGATTGTTGGGAGGCCATTAGGATTGGTCCCGATGGCCCCCCAACAAGCTCTGATTAGAAAGTAATGATAGAAAAAAATTAACCCTCTGAGTGCCACAAGGATCAAAATGCATTGCTTTGCAATGCGCTGGAGACCCCTGTGGCACTCACAGGGTCACTTGTTTTGTGGACATATATATTTTTTGACTAAGACCTCATTGGGGGGGATCGGGGGGGGGTCATGACGCCCCTCAATGAGGTCTATAATAAAAAAATAAATAATAAAAAATTTAACCCTGTGTGTGCCACTATGAGGGGTGGGTTCAATGCAGACCCCCTTCCTTTGACACACACTTTTTATCATTACTTTCTGATCAGAGCTTGTTTGGTGGCCATCTGAATACAAAGTAACGATAAAAAAAATGTAACCCTTTGTGTGCCACAGGGGCCCAATGCATTGCTTTGCAATTCACTGGACACCCCTGTGTAACACAAAGGATTACTTTTTTTCCCCTTTTATTTTTTATTTAGACCTCGTTATATGGGTTCTGATGTCCCCAACGAGGTCTACACAAAAAGATTGGGGGGAAAAGGCCAAAAAAAAGCATGTTTCACGGAGGGGATCCAACGCAGTGCTTTGCAATGCGTTGGACCCCCTGTGACACACACACACACTTTTTTTTTCATTATTTTGTTTTTAGACCTTGGTGGGGGACACCAGGAATGTTCCTGATACCGCCTCCCCAACGAGGTATGAATACAAAATAATAATTAAAAAAAACTCTTTGTGTGCAACAGGGGGTCCAACGCATTGCTTTGCAGTGCATTGGGCATCCCTGTGGCATGCACATAAAATGCCTCCAATCCCCCCTTCCCCACATACCGTATCCCCCGCCTGGTTCCACAGCCAACTGGCAGTCCCATTCCCCAGCCTGACCCCCAGCCTGTTTCCACTGCCTACTGGTAGACTCAAAGTACCATTATGCACTAGATTCAGGCTGGGAATCAAACTTTGTATGATGGGGACATACAGTGCACACTGGTAGTCACAGATCCCCCATATACACTATCAGACACTGCTCACCATCACAACCATCCTTGCTCCTCTGCTCATACCCATACACACTGCCTAATCCCTCACCCTCCCACACACTTTGTTACACTGGTAGTCACAGGTCCGCACGTACACCGGCTGATGCCCTAGCTTCTTTCATCTGTTAGCCATAAAATCACACATACACTGTTTGCTTTCCAATTCCCGTTTCACTAGTAGCTACACTCCTGTCACCAAAATTGGTGGGCAGTGGGGTACCATTTTTCTTACTGCAGAACAAAAAAGACAAAAAGAGAGAAAGACCCAGCGCAAGAGCGCATCTGAGAGCAATCCTTCAGATAAGGGAACTTTTCCTAATTGCACAGTATTGTAGAAAACCCCTCAGGGTGGGTACTCACAAAAGAAGAGGCTATCCCAGCCTCTGAGTGAATCAGCATATATTATGTTTGTAGATACAACCTCCAATCTCCGACTCTCAGTATCAGAAATCCACAGGATTCAACCAGGTTGTCTTCATACACACACTTTCTTTATTAAAATATTTGTACAATAAATGTGCTAAAATAACACACCTAACGCGTTTCGTTACACTTGTAACTTCATCAGAGGTGAAATTATACATTGTTACCAACTTTACTTTTATACTAAAAAACTCACCGACTCAATTGCTTCCACCTCCAGCGCATCTGACTCCCGGGCAAACACAATGCGTGTCAAGCACCGGATGTACCTTGCGGGTCAAAAAGGCGGAAGTATAGAGCACCTTCCGCTCATTCACTCATCACTACTATCTAAATAAACTCTTATGAAGATCAAAAGACTTCCAAAAATCCAATCTGATCCCCAAGTCATCCGTATGCCCATACACATAATCAATCCGCCCATATTCCCACAGTTACATCTAACTCCCACGATGTCACCCCCCTTCATTCACCTCGCCTCCAAAGAGGAGAGAAAAAAAGGGGGGAGACGGATGATCCAAATACAGGGAAAAGAAAAAAAGGGGGACGATCAATATACAGTAATCTCCCACCTTACCAGCTGAAAACATAATGAGCTAGTTCAAACATTACAAAAGAGACACCCGAATACCCAAAAACACTGGAGGTGAAGCAATGTAGTCACAAAATCTATCCAAATAACACAAATAAAAAAATAAATAAAAATATCACAAATCTTAAAATCCTTCCTCCTAAGCAAGGTACATCTGGGGCTTGACACGCATTGTGTTTGCCCGGGAGTCAGATGCGCTGGAGGTGGAAGCAATTGAGTCGGTGAGTTTTTTAGTATAAAAGTAAAGTTGGTAACAATGTATAATTTCACCTCTGATGAAGTTACAAGTGTAACGAAACGCGTTAGGTGTGTTATTTTAGTACATTTTATGTACAAATATTTTAATAAAGAAAGTGTGTGTATGAAGACAACCTGGTTGAATCCTGTGGATTTCTTATACTGAGAGTCGGAGATTGGAGGTTGTATCTACAAACATAATATATGCTGATTCACTCAGAGGCTGGGATAGCCTCTTCTTTTGTGAGTACCCACCCTGAGGGGTTTTCTACAATACTGTGCAATTAGGAAAAGTTCCCTTACCTGAAGGATTGCTCTCAGATGCGCTCTTGCGCTGGGTCTTTCTCTCTTTTTGTCTTTTTTGTTCTGCAGTTGGAACTGTGTGGAGGTCACGAGACCAGGTGACCAGGACCCTAGCAGCATTGCAAGATTAAGAACAAAAAAGGGACTTTTGCCTGCCAAGAAGGGGTTTTTATGACCATTTGAAAACTGGTGACTTTTTAACTATTTGTTTTTTAGTGCACCTGGTGGGGTGAGGTGTATACCTGTTATTTAAATAGGATCACCTTTTACCTTATCTGGATATTGTACCATTTTTCTTAGGCTGGCAAGAAGTCCTCCTAGGAAATCCCACGCCACTGAACCATTTTAGTATCTTTGAAGTGACTGATGTGTAAAAAAAAATGTATGTTTTTTTCCTGTAGCACCACATTCTGGAAATAGTTGTGCACACTAACTTAGGGGTAAAAAGGCAAGTGACCCCTCATTCAATGCGGCAGGTTATCTTCTTTCAAAAATGGTATTTTCTATCTACCTTTTCTTCACTTACAGCCATTTTCGTACAGGCAAGTCACGTTTGAGAAAATGTTAGAAACATCAGAGGTTGTAGTAGGTGTAGTTTTCTACTTCTAGCACCCCCTAAGGTAGGGGAACTCATACCAATGGGGTGTCGTTTGACTCCTAAGAGCACTAGCTATTGAATGCAGTTGAAAATTCCTTCATTTTCACAGAGTTCCATACATCTGAAGGGGCAGAAATGTAAAAAAAAATGCCATTTTTTTCCTATATCGCCTTCTTCTTGAAACATTTATGCACACCAGTATTGGGGTAAGAAGGCAAGTGACCCCTCATTAGATGCGGCAGGTTGTCTTCTTCCCAAAATGTTATGGTTTATCTACCTTTTCTTCACTTCTGAAGGTGTTATAGCCATTGTCGTACAGGCAAGTCACATTTGAGAAAATGTTAGATACACCAGAGGTTGTAGTAGGTGTAGTTTTCTACTTCTAGCACCCCCTAAGGTAGGTCAACTCATACCAATGGGTTGCCATTTGATTTCTAAGAGCACTAGCTAACGAATGCAGTTGAAAATTCCATGGTTTTCACAGAGTTCCATACATTTGAAGGGGGAGAAATGTAAGAAAATGCCTTTTTTTTCATTAGCGCCACCTCCTGGAAGCATTTGTGCATACCAGTCTTTGGATAAGAAGGCAAGTGACCCCTCATTAGATGAGGCAGGTTGTTTTCTTTCCAAAGTGGCATTGTTTCTCTACCTTTCCTGCATATCTATTATGGTTATGAACCATTTTAGTTCAAGCAGATAATTTCAAAAACAAAAGTGTCAGGTTTACGTACGTGTTCCTAGCAACCACATATTGTATGTTAACCCACACAAATGGGCTACCATTTTTCTCATGTTGGTAGCAGGTACTGATTACAGCAGGAAATGTTATGGTTTTCAAAGATTTTAGTATCTTTGAAGTGGTGGAAACGTAAAAAAACATGTATTTATTCCCATAGCGCCACATTTTGGAAATATTTGTGCACTACAGCCCAGGGGCTAGAAAGGCAAGTGACCCCTCATTTGATGCGGGAGAATGTCTACTTTCCAAAATGGTATACATTTTATACCTTTCCTTCATGTCTCTAACAGTTATGAACATTTTAGTACAAGCATCCATTTTCAAGGAAGCAAACAGGTAGGTGTAGTTATGTGCTTCTGGCACCCCAAAGGTAGGTTGACTCATTCCAGTGGGGTGTCATTTTTCTTCTACAAGCACTAGCTAATGAATACAGTTGGAATTTCCATGGTTTTCACAGATTTCCGTACAGATGAAGGGGCAGAAATGTAAGAAAATGCCATTTTTTTCCTGTAGTGCCAACTTCTGGAAGCATTTGGGCAAAACAGGCTTGGGGTAAGAAGGCAATTGACCCCTCATTAGATGCGGAAGGTTGTCTTCTTTCCAATATGGTATGGTTTGTGTAGCCTTTCTTCATTTCTGTAGTTGTAACCATTTTTGTACGGACAAGTAATGTTTGAGAAAATGTTAGAAAAATTAGAGGTTGCAATAGGTGTAGTTTGGTACTTGTAGTGCCCCCTAAGGTAGTTGAACTCTTACCAATGAGGTGTCATTTTTCTCCTAAAAGCACTAGCTAATGAATACAGTTGGAAATTCCATGGTTTTCACAGATTTCCGTACAGATGCAGGGGCAGAAATGTAAGAAAATGTCATTTTTTTACTACAGTGCCACCTTCTGGAAGCATTTGGGAACAACAGGCTTCAGGTAAGAAGGCAATTGACCCCTCATTAGATGCGACAGGTTGTCTTCTTTTCAAAATGGTATGGTCTGTGTAATCTTTCTTCACTTCTCGAGTTGTTATAACCATTTTTGGACAGACAAGTAATGTTTGAGAAAATGTTAGAACATTTGGAGGTTGGAGTAGGTGTCTTTTTGCACTTCTAGAATCCCCTGAGGTAGGTCAACCCATACCAATGGGGTGTCAATTTTCTCCTAAGAGCACTAGCTAATGAATACAGTTGGAAATTCTATGGTTTTCACAGATTTCAGTACAGCTGAAGGGGCAGAAATGTAAGAAAATGAATTTTTTTTCCTATAGTGCCACTTTCTGGAAGCATTTGGGCACAACAGGCTTGGGGAAAGAAGGCAAGTTACCCCTCATTAGATGCAATAGGTTGTCTACTTTTAAGAAAATGTCATTTTGCACTGCTGGTGATTAGGGCTCTGCGCTAGCCATGGACATAGGTAAAACTATACAAATTTGGTATTTTTTTACTCTGGGCTTTTTCAAATAATTTAAACTTTTTCAATCAAGGTAAATGTTTTTGATATAGTATGCGATTTTAGCATTTTCACTTTTTTTGTCATTATGACATCATAGCTTTTTGCACGATGTAAAATTCTCTTCATGTAAGGTACCACAAGAAAGCTCAATTTGTTCTGAAAAAAACAATATATGGTATTCCATATGTAATTCAAATCACCAGAGTAAATCAAGCCTAAATGTAAGGATAGCAAAAATGCTGAAAAAGTTTCTGGTCTGCAGGGTACAGGAAATGGCCCAAGCCTCTGGCACTGAAGGGGTTAAGAAAAGATCTCCAATTCCAGTGTTCTTCAATGGAGCCAAAGGATTAATATTTCAAAAGCTTACAGATCTGAGTGCAAGAAAATGGAGCAACAAAAATGGAGCAAAAACAGAGCAAGAAAATGGAGCATAAAATGGAGCAAGTGCAAATGGAACTCTAATTACAATGTTGTTTGGAGCCATTGCTTAAAGATTTCTTCAACATCAGATGTCTTAACGTCTGTATCAAGAAACATGCACAATCGCTATCTCGAGTATTAAAATCACTGATGAATAAAGTTGCGAAATATGTTTTTGAATTGGGCACAAAAAAATCAAAGTAAGTGAATAGCTGTGCACATTTTTTTCTTGCTACAGTCATGTGGTGCTGTGGTCAGGTTTAACAAGTCTGTCTGAGTGGAATAGCAAAAGCACCTAATGTTAGAATTTCCACTGCACACAATTTTATACATTTGTGTAGTGTTATCATAAAAGCTATTTTTTATGCACAATTCAAGAAGCTTTCGGTATGTGGCTTCTTGGATTAGTATATCGGCAATATCCATTTGCTCAGGATAAATGCCTTGCATTTGCATAACGCCATATGTGCAATGTCTCAAAAACATTAAGAAAAGATCTCCAATTCCAATGGAGCCAAAGGATTAAGATTTCAACAGCTTTACAGATCTGAGTACAAGAAAATGGAGCAACAAAATGGAGAAAAAACAGAGCAAGAAAATGGAGCATAAAATGGAGCAAGTGCAAATGGAGCTCCAATTACAATGTTATTGTTTGGAGCTATTGCTTACAGATTTCTCCAACATTAGAGGTCTTAGCGCGGGATGCAAGAAAAACTCATAATCGCTATGTCGAGTATTAAAATCACTGACAAAGTTGCGAAATTTTTTTTTTAATTGGGCACAAAAAAATCAAAACAAGAGAATATCTGTACATATTTTTTGTTGCAGCAGTCACGTGGGGCTGTGGTCAGGATTAATGAGTCAGTCAAAGTGTAATAGCGAAAGCACCTAATGCAGGAAATTTTACTGCGCACAACTTTATGCTTTTGTGTAGTGTTAAAGTAAAAGCAAATTTTTTATGTAAATTTCAAGAAGCTTTAAGGTATGTGGCTTCCTGGATTAGAATATGGGCAATATTCATTTGCTCAGGAAAAATGCCTTTACCACCATGCACATGGCCACACCGCACTCCTCACATGACCACGCCACCAGTCTCATCCACTGTTTCCAGACACAGAACGTACCTTTAGCCTACAACAAGCAAGGACATAAAAGCTTTAAAGGGATAGTAATACTTCATTTTAACTTTATTTTATTTTGTAGGCATTAAAAAAACATGAAGAATGATATAAGTCTTATCTCTCAAACCTTTATGGTTTATGAGATATTCACAAGCAAAGTTTCCCCCTCCCTCCCCTTTTACTGATGTCACACTCTTCAGCCTGAGCAGAAGGGAGGTGGCCAGGTAGACTTCAGAGAGGGACAATCTTCAATTAAGATAAGGGAAAAACCTGAAAAGCTTGTCAAGGGGGGCAGGGATTTCATTGTTTTCATAGGAATAAGAGTGTCCCCTTCTGTTATCTGTCCAGTCTATGGACTGCATTCCACATCTGAGAAGAGATTGTTTACAGTAGGTAAAAGGGGCAGGAGGGGAAACTTTGCTTGTGAATATCTCATAAACCATAAAGGTTTGAGAGATAAGACTTATATCATTCTTCATGTTTTTTTAATGCCTACAAAATAAAATAAAGTTAAAATGAAGTATTACTATCCCTTTAATCCCTTGGTTGCTAGAGAGATCTCCGAGATCTCACTACAATCCAAGGGGTTAAAAATAATAGTCTGTAAAGGGGTGTATAAGCTACTGCAAGGATACAGAGATTGCTCTGGCCCCACCCAAAATTCCTAATGTAGGTGCGGCTAGAACAGCTGAGGTGCCTCTCAAAATGTAGAGCTCTAGGCAGGTGCCTAGGAAATCCGTCTCTGAATGTGGCACTTCAACACATTCACTAAACTCTGACAGCAGCCTCTGCTGTTAGAGTTCACAGTCTCAACTTTGCCTGCCTGAGGTTGGGGAAGTTGGGGTCTCCCTGCACTTTCCTATTGCAGTAACAGCCCTTAATCAATTTGTAGCATGGAGGGTTGTCCAAGTGCTGGCAATGTAGAAGCACTTGGACTTGGACTCACACATCACTAGCAATAAGACAACCTTAAGTATTAAAAAAAAAAAAACAGAAAATTGAACAAATACAAATGAAAGAAAACCAAAAATGATAAAAAAAATAAATGTGAGAAATGAATAATATAAAAAAAATAGCAAAATGTAAGGAAAAGTAAAAATATCACAAAAAGAAACCAAACCGAAAAATGAAAACATGTACTGAAATGTAACAGCATGATTTATTATTTGGGATAACATCACATTGCAGAGCTTTCCTATTCATTATATTTTGGGTTTCTATTGGGTTTAAACCATTTTGTTTAGCCCTATAATAGTATTCTTTGAGACCAGGTTTGCTACTAGGACTCTTACTCGAGCTGGCTTAATAGCGGCTGGAGAAGGGAGAAAAGGAAGGCAGCAGTTGCATTCCTTGTCGCCTGCATTGATCAATTATCCTACTGTATAAGTGATCAATACTAGGGGGCATCTGGAGGGGTCCCGATGCCCCCTACGAGGTCTGAAGTATATTTTTTATAACTATATTAAATAATAACTGTATATTTGTATTTTTTTTTTTTATAACAAATCACACATTACACATTTTACACATATAAAGGCAAGGGTATGCAGCCTCATACTTTGCCTATTAACCCTTTGAGTACCAGAGGTACACAACATATTGCTTTGGAATGCATTGCATACCTCTCTGGTACTCAAAGGGTTAACACTGCACTACATATAAAATGGGACAGGGTAGTATGTCAGAGTGGGCAGTGTATGTCGGATTATAAAGGGGGAGTAGTAGGTCAGGGGGGCCAGTGTATGTTGGATTACAGAGGGGAGGGGGTAGTATGTCAGAGGGGGCAGTGTTTGTCAGATTTCTAGTATGTTGGGCAGGATGGCGAACAACACCATTGTGTTTTAGCCCCATTTACATTGCCTCACACCCCTTGCCTTCTTCCCTTGTCCAGGCAGCGCCCATAGGGATTTGTGGCTAGCAGTGGGCAAGTGGAAAAGGCTGGAGAGGGTCAGACAAATTTCATGGGGATATGTGGTTACCAGTGGTCAAGGGAACAAGTCTGGCAGCCAAGCAGTGTATATGGGGATCTATGACCACCATTGGGCACGGGAACAAGTCTGTGTAATATATGATACATAGCTAACTCTTTGAGTGCCACAGGGATGAGCAATTCACATCCCTATGGCACTCAGTGATATAATGGAGTGATTCTGTCCATGATGCTCAAGCATTCTGCTAACTCCCCTACTGGCCAAATAGGGAAGCAGAGAGAATGTTCTTCAACTTCAGAATTGTCATAGTGTTGGTGATATGTGAAGGGAGGACATCCCTTCCACATCGACAGCACTTCAGCAATCCTGTATGCTAATAGGGACCTTCTCCACCCCTCACCTTGCATCCAAAAATTTTAGTGAATATGTCGATGTGTGTACATCCAAATGTTGAAGTGTTTCGAACACATCGACAAAATCATATCACCACAGCATTGACCTTTAGTGAATCTAGGCCATTGATGGGATCTCGTTGTACCTCTCTCTTTCTTCCTCCACAGTTTGCTGTCTCTGCTAAAGTTTCTATAATTCATAAATAATTTATTTTATTAGGTTGGACATAGTTGAGATCCAAAAAGATAAAGACGCTACATAATATTTTAGGAAAGTGCAAGATGAGTGTGAGAGAGGAAACAATAAGATAATATGAGGTGAGGCAAAGAGATTGAAAAAAAAAAACATCTAGGAAATGTATTAAATGTGGCATTTTATGTGAACTATTTTATTATATTGAATTCCCTTTGACATGTTATGTGTTAGTAAACTTAATAATTATGTCACTTAATTCCAAGCTTAAAGGAATTTACCACCTCAGGCATTGACACTGTCTGGGGGGGGGGGGGGGGGGAGTTACTTTCCTACAATAACATAGTTATAAGCAGCTTTAAACATTGAGCTGATTTTTATCATATGATTAGCCAGCAAATTTTACTAAATATTTATTAAATCATGTACTTTATGCATTTTGTGAGTGGATGCCTCTCCAAGCTGCTCTGCTGGCATCTGCACATGCAGACACTTTCTTGTGAGGAGGGTGGAGGTGAACGGATGCCAGCGGATGCTTCACTAAGCAGTCCAGTTTGCATCTGCTCACCTTGCCAAACAATGTCTGTCTAGGTGTTTGGACATGAGCAGCCAGAGCAGGAACGTCAATCAAGCCGGGTCGATTCACAGAGTAGGAACATCAGCCAAACCGGGTCGATACACAGAGCAGGAACGTCAGTCAAGCCGGGTCGGTACACGGAGCAGGAACGTCAGCCAAGCCGGGTCGATACATGGAGGAGGAACGCCAGCCAAGCCGGGTCAGTGCACAGGAGCAGGAGAAGAAGAATGGTCAGGCGGTCTGGGTCGGTTCACAGGCAGGAGACGAGATGCAGAGTAGTCAGGCAGGCCGGGTCGATACACTGGGAATACTTACAGTGGGAACTAGTACTGGTACAGGAACAACACGAAAGGGCACCGGGGAGGTGCCAGAACCCAGCATATAAAGGCCATACTGGGCGGGACAAGCACAGTATAGCCAATAGGAGCCAAGCAAAGTGTAGACTGACAGAATGTCGCAAGAGGAAGCAGGGGCACCGTGATAGGTTTGTTCACATGTTGCTGTTACCACTATCTTTATGTCCACCGTTGTGAGAGATGTGCACCGTATCGGTGCTTTCATTAATTGCAACACCAAGGTAGCAATTTATCTGTTCACATGGGAGGGGTTATCAGTTACAGCATTTGGGACATACAGTTCGGCCCCTTAAGGAAGATTGCGAGAGCATTTTTACAAGGTGAATTTAGTAAGTAGGGATTCAGCTGTCTCTAGACATATTCTGGGTAAACATAATGGGAATTTATCATTGAATCAATTTTCTGGAATTGAAATGGTTAATGTTCCAAGCCGTGGTTTTAATATTATTGATTTGAGATCCTGTAGAGAGGCTTACTGGATTTTCAAATTGGATAGTAGAATACCTCAGGGTTTAAATTCTGAATGGGACATTAGGGAGACAAAAAGAGTTGTGAAGAGCACACATCAAGCACGAACAAGATTAAGTGTCTTGTTCTAAGGCATGGTAGCCTCTCAATGGTGCTACAACTCACGTTTTTCACTCCCATGTGCCATTACAGAGAGGAAATCTCCATGTCCATATCAGACTGGTCCCGCCTACAGACAGTCCAGCTCCGAAATGTCAGGCAAATCCTCTCCGCACGAGAGAAACGGCAAAACCACAGACGTACGTTTCGGCCTATGTGAGCCTCGTCATTATGGTGCAGCCGAATCCCTCTAGGCACATGGAAGCAAGGGCCCATGCCTGGGATGCCCTTAAACTTAGGGAGACAAAAAGAGTTGTGAGGAGCACACATCAAGCACGAACAAGATTAAGTGTCTTGTTCTAAGGCATGGTAGCCTCTCAATGGTGCTACAACTCACGTTTTTCACTCCCATGTGCCATTACAGAGAGGAAATCTCCATGTCCATATCAGACTGGTCCCGCCTACAGACAGTCCAGCTCCGAAATGTCAGGCAAAACCACAGACGTACGTTTCGGCCTATGTGAGCCTCGTCAGTGTGGTGCAGCCGAATCCCTCTAGGCACATGGAAGCAAGGGCCCATGCCTGGGATGCCCTTAAACTTAGGGAGACAAAAAGAGTTGTGAGGAGCACACATCAAGCACGAACAAGATTAAGTGTCTTGTTCTAAGGCATGGTAGCCTGCCATGTGCCATTACAGAGAGAAAATCTCCATGTCCATATCAGACTGGTCCCGCCTACAGACAGTCCAGCTCCGAAATGTCAGGCAAATCCTCTCCACACGAAAGAAACGGCAAAACCACAGACATACATTTCGAACTATGTGAGCCTCGTCAGTGTGCTGCAGCCGAATCCCTCTAGGCACATGGAAGCAAGGGCCCATGCCTGGGATGCCCTTAAACTTAGGGAGACAAAAAGAGTTGTGAGGAGTACACATCAAGCACGGACAAGATTAAGTGTCTTGTTCTAAGGCATGGTAGCATCTCAATGGTGCTACAACTCACGTTTTTCACTCCCATGTGCCATTGCAGAGAGGAAATCTCCATGTCCATATCAGACTGGTCCCGCCTACAGACAGTCCAGCTCCGAAATGTCAGGCAAATCCTCTCCGCATGAGAAAAAAGGCAAAACCACAGACGTACGTTTCGGCCTATGTGAGCCTCGTCAGTGTGGTGCAGCCGAATCCCTCTATGCACATGGAAGCAAGGGCCCATGCCTGGGATGCCCTTAAACTTAGGGAGACAAAAAGAGTTGTGAGGAGCACACATCAAGCACGAACAGGATTAAGTGTCTTGTTCTAAGGCATGGTAGCCTTTCAATGGTGCTACAACTTACGTTTTTCACTCCCATGTGCCATTACAGAGAGGAAATCTCCATGTCCATATGAGACTGGTCCCGCCTACAGACAGTCCAGCTCCGAAATATCAGGCAAATTCTCTCTGCACGAGAGAAACGGCAAAACCACAGACGTACGTTTCGGCCTATGTGAGCCTCGTCAGTGTGGTGCAGCCGAATCCCTCTAGGCACATGGAAGCAAGGGCCCATGCCTGGGATGCCCTTAAACTTAGGGAGACAAAAAGAGTTGTAAGGAGCACACATCAAGCACGAACAAGATTAAGTGTCTTGTTCTAAGGCATGGTAGCCTCTCAATGGTGCTACAACTCACGTTTTTCACTCCCATGTGCCATTACAGAGAGGAAATCTCCATGTCCATATCAGACTGGTCCCGCCTACAGACAGTTCAGCTCCGAAATGTCAGGCAAATCCTCTCCGCACGAGAGAAACGGCAAAACCACAGACGTACGTTTCAGCCTATGTGAGCCTCGTCAGTGTGGTGCAGCCGAATCCCTCTAGACACATGGAAGCAAGGGCCCATGCCTGGGATGCCCTTAAACTTAGGGAGACAAAAAGAGTTGTGAGGAGCACACATCAAGCACGAACAAGATTAAGTGTCTTGTTCTAAGGCATGGTAGCCTCTCAATGGTGCTACAACTCACGTTTTTCACTCCCATGTGCCATTACAGAGAGGAAATCTCCATGTCCATATCAGACTGGTCCCGCCTACAGACAGTCCAGCTACGAAATGTCAGGCAAATCGTCTCCGCACAAGAGAAACGGCAAAACCACAGACGTACGTTTTGGCCTATGTAAGCCTCCTCAGTGTGGTGCAGCCGAATCCCTCTAGGCACATGGAAGCAAGGGCCCATGCCTGGGATGCCCTTAAACATAGGGAGACAAAAAGAGTTGTGAGGAGCACACATCAAGCACGAACAAGATTAAGTATCTTGTTCTAAGGCATGGTAGCCTCTCAATGGTGCTACAACTCACGTTTTTCACTCCCATGTGCCATTACAGAGAGGAAATCTCCATGTCCATATCAGACTGGTCCCGCCTACAGACAGTCCAGCTCCGAAATGTCAGGCAAATCCTCTCCGCACGAGAGAAACGGCAAAACCACAGACGTACGTTTCGGCCTATGTGAGCCTCATCAGTGTGGTGCAGCCGAATCCCTCTAGGCACATGGAAGTAAGGGCCCATGCCTGGGATGCCCTTAAACTTAGGGAGACAAAAAGAGTTGTGAGGAGCACACATCAAGCACGAACAAGATTAAGTGTCTTGTTCTAAGGCATGGTAGCCTGCCATGTGCCATTACAGAGAGAAAATCTCCATGTCCATATCAGACTGGTCCCGCCTACAGACAGTCCAGCTCCGAAATGTCAGGCAAATCCTCTCCACACGAGAGAAACGGCAAAACCACAGACATACATTTCGGCCTATGTGAGCCTCGTCAGTATGGTGCAGCCGAATCCCTCTAGGCACATGGAAGCAAGGGCCCATGCCTGGGATGCCCTTAAACTTAGGGAGAGAAAAAGAGTTGTGAGGAGTACACATCAAGCACGGACAAGATTAAGTGTCTTGTTCTAAGGCATGGTAGCATCTCAATGGTGCTACAACTCACGTTTTTCACTCCCATGTGCCATTACAGAGAGGAAATCTCCATGTCCATATCAGACTGGTCCCGCCTACAGATAGTCCAGCTCCGAAATGTCAGGCAAATCCTCTCCGCACAAGAGAAACGGCAAAACCACAGACGTACGTTTCGGCCTATGTGAGCCTCGTCAGTGAGGTGCAGCCGAATCCCTCTAGGCACATGGAAGCAAGGGCCCATGCCTGGGATGCCCTTAAACTTAGGGAGACAAAAAGAGTTGTGAGGAGCACACATCAAGCACGAACAAGATTAAGTGTCTTGTTCTAAGGCATGGTAGCCTCTCAATGGTGCTACAACTCACGTTTTTCACTCCCATGTGCCATTACAGAGAGGAAATCTCCATGTCCATATCAGACTGGTCCCGCCTACAGACAGTCCAGCTACGAAATGTCAGGCAAATCGTCTCCGCACAAGAGAAAAGGCAAAACCACAGACGTACGTTTCGGCCTATGTGAGCCTCGTCAGTGTGGTGCAGCCGAATCCCTCTAGGCACATGGAAGCAAGTGCCCATGCCTGGGATGCCCTTAAACTTAGGGAGACAAAAAGAGTTGTGAGGAGCACACATCAAGCACGAACAAGATTAAGTATCTTGTTCTAAGGCATGGTAGCCTCTCAATGGTACTACAACTCACGTTTTTCACTCCCATGTGCCATTACAGAGAGGAAATCTCCATGTCCATATCAGACTGGTCCCGCCTACAGACAGTCCAGCTCCGAAATGTCAGGCAAATCCTCTCCGCACGAGAGAAACGGCAAAACCACAGACGTACGTTTCGGCCTATGAGAGCCTCGTCAGTGTGGTGCAGCCAAATCCCTCTAGGCACATGGAAGCAAGGGCCCATGCCTGGGATGCCCTTAAACTTAGGGAGACAAAAAGAGTTGTGAGGAGCACACATCAAGCACGAACAGGATTATGTGTCTTGTTCTAAGGCATGGTAGCCTCTCAATGGTGCTACAACTCACGTTTTTCACTCCCATGTGCCATTACAGAGAGGAAATCTCCATGTCCATATCAGACTGGTCCCGCCTACAGACAGTCCAGCTCCGAAATGTCAGGCAAATTCTCTCCGCACGAGAGAAACGGCAAAACCACAGACGTACGTTTCGGCCTATGTGAGCCTCGTCAGTGTGGTGCAGCCGAATCCCTCTAGGCACATGGAAGCAAGGGCCCATGCCTGGGATGCCCTTAAACTTAGGGAGACAAAAAGAGTTGTGAGGAGCACACATCAAGCACGAACAAGATTAAGTGTCTTGTTCTAAGACATGGTAGCCTCTCAATGGTGCTACAACTCACGTTTTTCATTCCCATGTGCCAATACAGAGAGAAAATCTCCATATCAGACTGGTCCCGCCTACAGACAGTCCAGCAACGAAATGTCAGGCAAATCCTCTCCGCACGAGAGAAACAGCAAAACCACAGACGTACGTTTCGGCCTATGTGAGCCTCGTCAGTGTGGTGCAGCCGAATCCCTCTAGGCACATGGAAGCAAGGGCCCATGCCTGGGATGCCCTTAAACTTAGGGAGACAAAAATAGTTGTGAGGAGCACACATCAAGCACGAACAAGATTAAGTGTCTTGTTCTAAGGCATGGTAGCCTCTCAATGGTGCTACAACTCACGTTTTTTACTCCCATGAGCCATTACATAGAGGAAATCTCCATGTCCATACCAGACTGGTCCCGCCTACAGACAGTCCAGCTCCGAAACGTCAGGCAAATGCTCTCCGCACGAGAGAAACGGCAAAACCACAGACGTACGTTTCGGCCTATGTGAGCCTCGTCAGTGTGGTGCAGCCGAATCCCTTTAGGCACATGGAAGCAAGGGCCCATGCCTGGGATGCCCTTAAACTTAGGGAGACAAAAAGAGTTGTGAGGAGCACACATCAAGCACGAACAAGATTAAGTGTCTTGTTCTAAGGCATGGTAGCCTCTCAATGGTGTTACAACTCACGTTTTTCACTCCCATTTGCAATTACAGAGAGGAAATCTCCATGTCCATATCAGACTGGTCCCGCCTACAGACAGTCCAGCTCCGAAATGTCAGGCAAATTCTCTCCGCACGAGAGAAACGGCAAAACCACAGACGTACGTTTCGGCCTATGTGAGCCTCGTCAGTGTGGTGCAGCCGAATCCCTCTAGGCACATGGAAGCAAGGGCCCATGCCTGGGATGCCCTTAAACTTAGGGAGACAAAAAGAGTTGTGAGGAGCACACATGAAGCACGAACAAGATTAAGTGTCTTGTTCTAAGACATGGTAGCCTCTCAATGGTGCTACAACTCACGTTTTTCACTCCCATGTGCCATTACAGAGAGGAAATCTCCATGTCCATATCAGACTGGTCCCGCCTACAGACAGTCCAGCTCCGAAATATCAGGCAAATCCTCTCCGCACGAGAGAAACGGCAAAACCACAGACGTACGTTTCGGCCTATGTGAGCCTCGTCAGTGTGGTGCAGCCGAATCCCTCTATGCACATGGAAGCAAGGGCCCAGGCCTGGGATGCCCTTAAACTTAGGGAGACAAAAAGAGTTGTGAGGAGCACACATCAAGCACGAACAAGATTAAGGGTTTTGTTCTAAGGCATGGTAGCCTCTCAATGCTGCTACAACTCACATTTTTCACTCCCATGTGCCATTACAGAGAGGAAATCTCCATATCAGACTGGTCCCGCCTACAGACAGACCAGCTCCGAAATGTCAGGCAAATTCTCTCCGCACGAAAGAAACTGCAAAACCACAGACGTACGTTTGGCCTATGTGAGCCTCGTCAGTGTGGTGCAGCCGAATCCCTCTAGGCACATGGAAGCAAGGGCCCATGCCCGAGATGCCCTTAAACTTAGGGAGACAAAAAGAGTTGTGAGGAGCACACATCAAGCACGAACAAGATTAAGTGTCTTGTTCTAAGTAGTGATGATCGAGCACCCCGATGCTCGGGTGTTCGGGTGCTCTGGCCGAGCGCCCCCGGAGGCTCGAGTGCTCGGCCGAGCACCCGAGCCCCATTGAAGTCAATGGGAGGACTCGAGCATTACACCAGGCACCCCCTGCTCTGATGAGGGGAGGGTGCCTGGTTCATAGGAAAAGGTCAGAAAATGATGGAAACACCACAGAAATGGTTCAGGGACAGCATAGGGAGGATGTCTGGATGCACATTGCCCCTTCCTCAATGCCCCCTTCATCTCCACACTGCCCCTTCATCTCCACAATGCCCCTTCCACACTGCCCCTTCATCTCCACACTGCCCCTTCATCACCACATTGCCCCTTCCACAATGCCCCCTTCATCTCCACAATGTCCCCTTCATCTCCACACTGCCCCTTCCACAATTGCCCCTTCATCTCCACAATGCCCCCCTTCATCTCCACCATGCCCCTTCCACAATGCCCCTTCCATCTCCACACTGCCCCTTCCATCTCCACACTGCCCCTTCATCTCCACACTGCCCCTTCCACAATTCCACCTTCTCCACACTGCCCCTTCCATCTCCACACTGCCGCTTCCACACTGCCCCTTCCATCTCCACAATGCCCCCTTCATCTCCATCTCCACGATGCCCCTTCCACAATGCCCCTTCCACAATGCCCCCTTCATCTCCGCAATGCCCCTTCCACAATGCCCCCTTCATCTCCGCAATGCCCCCATCTCCACTTCACCTCCACATTACACCTTCATCTTCACATTTCCCCTGGTGGTCTAGCGGTGTACTTGACAGATCTGTGCCTCCTTCGGCACAGATCTCTTTGACTGAAGCTCCCGGCGCCGCTGTAGTAATGCAGAGGCTGGGAGATGATGTCATCTCCCAGCGCTCTGTATTACTAGAGCGGCGAGATGAGTGAGAGATCAGGTAAGCTGCGGGCGTGAGGGTTGAATCTCCCGGCCAAATGAGGGGGGCCCGGAAAGCCTCATTCAAGTTGAATGAGGCTTTCCGGGCCCCCCTCATTTGGCCGGGCCCTAGGCAGGCGCCTTGTGCGGGGAGGAGACCCGAACATGGCGGGCGAGCACATGCGGTACTCGTACGAGTACCGCCATGTGCCGAGCAGAGCGATGCTCGAGCCGAACCAAGCTTCGGCCGAGCATTCTCGCTCATCACTAGCTCTAAGGCATGGTAGCCTCTCAATGGTGCTACAACTCACGTTTTTCACTCCCATGTGCCATTACAAAGAGGAAATCTCCATGTCCATATCAGACTGGTCCCGCCTACAGACAGTCCAGCTCCGAAATGTCAGGCAAATCCTCTCCGCACGAGAGAAACGGCAAAACCACAGACGTACGTTTCGGCCTATGTGAGCCTCGTCAGTGTGGTGCAGCCGAATCCCTCTAGGCACATGGAAGCAAGGGCCCATGCCTGGGATGCCCTTAAACTTAGGGAGACAAAAAGAGTTGTGAGGAGCACACATCAAGCACGAACAAGATTAAGTGTCTTGTTCTAAGACATGGTAGCCTCTCAATGGTGCTACAACTCACGTTTTTCATTCCCATGTGCCATTACAGAGAGGAAATCTCCATGTCCATATCAGACTGGTCCCGCCTACAGACAGTCCAGCAACGAAATGTCAGGCAAATCCTCTCCGCACGAGAGAAACAGCAAAACCACAGACGTACGTTTCGGCCTATGTGAGCCTCGTCAGTGTGGTGCAGCCGAATCCCTCTAGGCACATGGAAGCAAGGGCCCATGCCTGGGATGCCCTTAAACTTAGGGAGACAAAAATAGTTGTGAGGAGCACACATCAAGCACGAACAAGATTAAGTGTCTTGTTCTAAGGCATGGTAGCCTCTCAATGGTACTACAACTCACGTTTTTTACTCCCATGAGCCATTACAGAGAGGAAATCTCCATGTCCATACCAGACTGGTCCCGCCTACAGACAGTCCAGCTCCGAAACGTCAGGCAAATGCTCTCCGCACGAGAGAAACGGCAAAACCACAGACGTACGTTTCGGCCTATGTGAGCCTCGTCAGTGTGGTGCAGCCGAATCCCTTTAGGCACATGGAAGCAAGGGCCCATGCCTGGGATACCCTTAAACTTAGGGAGACAAAAAGAGTTGTGAGGAGCACACATCAAGCACGAACAAGATTAAGTGTCTTGTTCTAAGGTATGGTAGCTTCTCAATGGTGTTACAACTCACGTTTTTCACTCCCATGTGCAATTACAGAGAGGAAATCTCCATGTCCGTATCAGACTGGTCCCGCCTACAGACAGTCCAGCTCCGAAATGTCAGGCAAATTCTCTCCGCACGAGAGAAACGGCAAAACCACAGACGTACGTTTCGGCCTATGTGAGCCTCGTCAGTGTGGTGCAGCCGAATCCCTCTAAGCACATGGAAGCAAGGGCCCATGCCTGGGATGCCCTTAAACTTAGGGAGACAAAAAGAGTTGTGAGGAGCACACATGAAGCACGAACAAGATTAAGTGTCTTGTTCTAAGACATGGTAGCCTCTCAATGGTGCTACAACTCACGTTTTTCACTCCCATGTGCCATTACAGAGAGGAAATCTCCATGTCCATATCAGACTGGTCCCGCCTACAGACAGTCCAGCTACGAAATGTCAGGCAAATCCTCTCCGCATGAGAGAAACAGCAAAACCACAGACGTACGTTTCGGCCTATGTGAGCCTCGTCAGTGTGGTGCAGCCGAATCCCTCAAAGCACATGGAAGCAAGGGCCCATGCCTGGGATGCCCTTAAACTTAGGGAGACAAAAAGAGTTGTGAGGAGCACACATCAAGCACAAACAAGATTAAGTGTCTTGTTCTAAGGCATGGTAGCCTCTCAATGGTGCTACAACTCACGTTTTTCACTCCCATGTGCAATTACAGAGAGGAAATCTCCATGTCAGACTGGTCCCGCCTACAGACAGTTCAGCTCCGAAATGTCAGGCAAATCCTCTCCGCACGAGAGAAACGGCAAAACCACAGACGTACGTTTCGGCCTATGTGAGCCTCGTCAGTCTGGTGCAGCCGAATCCCTCTATGCACATGGAAGCAAGGGCCCAGGCCTGGGATGCCCTTAAACTTAGGGAGACAAAAAGAGTTGTGAGGAGCACACATCAAGGACGAACAAGATTAAGTGTCTTGTTCTAAGGCATGGTAGCCACTCAATGCTGCTACAACTCACATTTTTCACTCCCATGTGCCATTACAGAGAGGAAATCTCCATATCAGACTGGTCCCGCCTACAGACAGACCAGCTCCGAAATGTCAGGCAAATTCTCTCCGCACGAAAGAAACTGCAAAACCACAGACGTACGTTTGGCCTATGTGAGCCTCGTCAGTGTGGTGCAGCCGAATCCCTTTAGGCACATGGAAGCAAGGGCCCATGCCCGAGATGCCCTTAAACTTAGGGAGACAAAAAGAGTTGTGAGGAGCACACATCAAGCACAAACAAGATTAAGTGTCTTGTTCTAAGTAGTGATGATCGAGCACCCCGATGCTCGGGTGTTCGGGTGCTCTGGCCGAGCGCCCCCGGAGGCTCGAGTGCTCGGCCGAGCACCCGAGCCCCATTGAAGTCAATGGGAGGACTCGAGCATTACACCAGGCACCCCCTGCTCTGATGAGGGGAGGGTGCCTGGTTCATAGGAAAAGGTCAGAAAATGATGGAAACACCACAGAAATGGTTCAGGGACAGCATAGGGAGGATGTCTGGATGCACATTGCCCCTTCCTCAATGCCCCCTTCATCTCCACACTGCCCCTTCATCTCCACAATGCCCCCTTCATCTCCACAATGCCCCTTCCACACTGCCCCTTCATCTCCACACTGCCCCTTCATCACCACATTGCCCCTTCCACAATGCCCCCTTCATCTCCACAATGTCCCCTTCATCTCCACACTGCCCCTTCCACAATTGCCCCTTCATCTCCACAATGCCCCCCTTCATCTCCACCATGCCCCTTCCACAATGCCCCTTCCATCTCCACACTGCCTCTTCCATCTCCACACTGCCCCTTCATCTCCACACTGCCCCTTCCACAATTCCACCTTCTCCACACTGCCCCTTCCATCTCCACACTGCCGCTTCCACACTGCCCCTTCCATCTCCACAATGCCCCCTTCATCTCCATCTCCACGATGCCCCTTCCACAATGCCCCTTCCACAATGCCCCCTTCATCTCCGCAATGCCCCTTCCACAATGCCCCCTTCATCTCCGCAATGCCCCCATCTCCACTTCACCTCCACATTACACCTTCATCTTCACATTTCCCCTGGTGGTCTAGCGGTGTACTTGACAGATCTGTGCCTCCTTCGGCACAGATCTCTTTGACTGAAGCTCCCGGCGCCGCTGTAGTAATGCAGAGGCTGGGAGATGATGTCATCTCCCAGCGCTCTGTATTACTAGAGCGGCGAGATGAGTGAGAGATCAGGTAAGCTGCGGGCGTGAGGGTTGAATCTCCCGGCCAAATGAGGGGGGCCCGGAAAGCCTCATTCAAGTTGAATGAGGCTTTCCGGGCCCCCCTCATTTGGCCGGGCCCTAGGCAGGCGCCTTGTGCGGGGAGGAGACCCGAACATGGCGGGCGAGCACATGCGGTACTCGTACGAGTACCGCCATGTGCCGAGCAGAGCGATGCTCGAGCCGAACCAAGCTTCGGCCGAGCATTCTCGCTCATCACTAGCTCTAAGGCATGGTAGCCTCTCAATGGTGCTACAACTCACGTTTTTCACTCCCATGTGCCATTACAAAGAGGAAATCTCCATGTCCATATCAGACTGGTCCCGCCTACAGACAGTCCAGCTCCGAAATGTCAGGCAAATCCTCTCCGCACGAGAGAAACGGCAAAACCACAGACGTACGTTTCGGCCTATGTGAGCCTCGTCAGTGTGGTGCAGCCGAATCCCTCTAGGCACATGGAAGCAAGGGCCCATGCCTGGGATGCCCTTAAACTTAGGGAGACAAAAAGAGTTGTGAGGAGCACACATCAAGCACGAACAAGATTAAGTGTCTTGTTCTAAGACATGGTAGCCTCTCAATGGTGCTACAACTCACGTTTTTCATTCCCATGTGCCATTACAGAGAGGAAATCTCCATGTCCATATCAGACTGGTCCCACCTACAGACAGTCCAGCAACGAAATGTCAGGCAAATCCTCTCCGCACGAGAGAAACAGCAAAACCACAGACGTACGTTTCGGCCTATGTGAGCCTCGTCAGTGTGGTGCAGCCGAATCCCTCTAGGCACATGGAAGCAAGGGCCCATGCCTGGGATGCCCTTAAACTTAGGGAGACAAAAATAGTTGTGAGGAGCACACATCAAGCACGAACAAGATTAAGTGTCTTGTTCTAAGGCATGGTAGCCTCTCAATGGTACTACAACTCACGTTTTTTACTCCCATGAGCCATTACAGAGAGGAAATCTCCATGTCCATACCAGACTGGTCCCGCCTACAGACAGTCCAGCTCCGAAACGTCAGGCAAATGCTCTCCGCACGAGAGAAACGGCAAAACCACAGACGTACGTTTCGGCCTATGTGAGCCTCGTCAGTGTGGTGCAGCCGAATCCCTCTAAGCACATGGAAGCAAGGGCCCATGCCTGGGATACCCTTAAACTTAGGGAGACAAAAAGAGTTGTGAGGAGCACACATGAAGCACGAACAAGATTAAGTGTCTGGTTCTA
Organism: Rhinophrynus dorsalis; assembly: GCA_037306005.1. Classification (NCBI taxonomy): domain Eukaryota; kingdom Metazoa; phylum Chordata; class Amphibia; order Anura; family Rhinophrynidae; genus Rhinophrynus; species Rhinophrynus dorsalis. The sequence continues at coordinate 292,405,473 of CM074719.1, forward strand.
AGACATGGTAGCCTCTCAATGGTGCTACAACTCACGTTTTTCACTCCCATGTGCCATTACAGAGAGGAAATCTCCATGTCCATATCAGACTGGTCCCGCCTACAGACAGTCCAGCTACGAAATGTCAGGCAAATCCTCTCCGCATGAGAGAAACAGCAAAACCACAGACGTACGTTTCGGCCTATGTGAGCCTCGTCAGTGTGGTGCAGCCGAATCCCTCAAAGCACATGGAAGCAAGGGCCCATGCCTGGGATGCCCTTAAACTTAGGGAGACAAAAAGAGTTGTGAGGAGCACACATCAAGCACAAACAAGATTAAGTGTCTTGTTCTAAGGCATGGTAGCCTCTCAATGGTGCTACAACTCACGTTTTTCACTCCCATGTGCAATTACAGAGAGGAAATCTCCATGTCAGACTGGTCCCGCCTACAGACAGTTCAGCTCCGAAATGTCAGGCAAATCCTCTCCGCACGAGAGAAACGGCAAAACCACAGACGTACGTTTCGGCCTATGTGAGCCTCGTCAGTGTGGTGCAGCCGAATCCCTCTAAGCACATGGAAGCAAGGGCCCATGCCTGGGATGCCCTTAAACTTAGGGAGACAAAAAGAGTTGTGAGGAGCACACATGAAGCACGAACAAGATTAAGTGTCTTGTTCTAAGACATGGTAGCCTCTCAATGGTGCTACAACTCACGTTTTTCACTCCCATGTGCCATTACAGAGAGGAAATCTCCATGTCCATATCAGACTGGTCCCGCCTACAGACAGTCCAGCTACGAAATGTCAGGCAAATCCTCTCCGCATGAGAGAAACAGCAAAACCACAGACGTACGTTTCGGCCTATGTGAGCCTCGTCAGTGTGGTGCAGCCGAATCCCTCAAAGCACATGGAAGCAAGGGCCCATGCCTGGGATGCCCTTAAACTTAGGGAGACAAAAAGAGTTGTGAGGAGCACACATCAAGCACAAACAAGATTAAGTGTCTTGTTCTAAGGCATGGTAGCCTCTCAATGGTGCTACAACTCACGTTTTTCACTCCCATGTGCAATTACAGAGAGGAAATCTCCATGTCAGACTGGTCCCGCCTACAGACAGTTCAGCTCCGAAATGTCAGGCAAATCCTCTCCGCACGAGAGAAACGGCAAAACCACAGACGTACGTTTCGGCCTATGTGAGCCTCGTCAGTGTGGTGCAGCCGAATCCCTCTATGCACATGGAAGCAAGGGCCCAGGCCTGGGATGCCCTTAAACTTAGGGAGACAAAAAGAGTTGTGAGGAGCACACATCAAGGACGAACAAGATTAAGTGTCTTGTTCTAAGGCATGGTAGCCACTCAATGCTGCTACAACTCACATTTTTCACTCCCATGTGCCATTACAGAGAGGAAATCTCCATATCAGACTGGTCCCGCCTACAGACAGACCAGCTCCGAAATGTCAGGCAAATTCTCTCCGCACGAAAGAAACTGCAAAACCACAGACGTACGTTTGGCCTATGTGAGCCTCGTCAGTGTGGTGCAGCCGAATCCCTTTAGGCACATGGAAGCAAGGGCCCATGCCCGAGATGCCCTTAAACTTAGGGAGACAAAAAGAGTTGTGAGGAGCACACATCAAGCACAAACAAGATTAAGTGTCTTGTTCTAAGTAGTGATGATCGAGCACCCCGATGCTCGGGTGTTCGGGTGCTCTGGCCGAGCGCCCCCGGAGGCTCGAGTGCTCGGCCGAGCACCCGAGCCCCATTGAAGTCAATGGGAGGACTCGAGCATTACACCAGGCACCCCCTGCTCTGATGAGGGGAGGGTGCCTGGTTCATAGGAAAAGGTCAGAAAATGATGGAAACACCACAGAAATGGTTCAGGGACAGCATAGGGAGGATGTCTGGATGCACATTGCCCCTTCCTCAATGCCCCCTTCATCTCCACACTGCCCCTTCATCTCCACAATGCCCCCTTCATCTCCACAATGCCCCTTCCACACTGCCCCTTCATCTCCACACTGCCCCTTCATCACCACATTGCCCCTTCCACAATGCCCCCTTCATCTCCACAATGTCCCCTTCATCTCCACACTGCCCCTTCCACAATTGCCCCTTCATCTCCACAATGCCCCCCTTCATCTCCACCATGCCCCTTCCACAATGCCCCTTCCATCTCCACACTGCCCCTTCCATCTCCACACTGCCCCTTCATCTCCACACTGCCCCTTCCACAATTCCACCTTCTCCACACTGCCCCTTCCATCTCCACACTGCCGCTTCCACACTGCCCCTTCCATCTCCACAATGCCCCCTTCATCTCCATCTCCACGATGCCCCTTCCACAATGCCCCTTCCACAATGCCCCCTTCATCTCCGCAATGCCCCTTCCACAATGCCCCCTTCATCTCCGCAATGCCCCCATCTCCACTTCACCTCCACATTACACCTTCATCTTCACATTTCCCCTGGTGGTCTAGCGGTGTACTTGACAGATCTGTGCCTCCTTCGGCACAGATCTCTTTGACTGAAGCTCCCGGCGCCGCTGTAGTAATGCAGAGGCTGGGAGATGATGTCATCTCCCAGCGCTCTGTATTACTAGAGCGGCGAGATGAGTGAGAGATCAGGTAAGCTGCGGGCGTGAGGGTTGAATCTCCCGGCCAAATGAGGGGGGCCCGGAAAGCCTCATTCAAGTTGAATGAGGCTTTCCGGGCCCCCCTCATTTGGCCGGGCCCTAGGCAGGCGCCTTGTGCGGGGAGGAGACCCGAACATGGCGGGCGAGCACATGCGGTACTCGTACGAGTACCGCCATGTGCCGAGCAGAGCGATGCTCGAGCCGAACCAAGCTTCGGCCGAGCATTCTCGCTCATCACTAGCTCTAAGGCATGGTAGCCTCTCAATGGTGCTACAACTCACGTTTTTCACTCCCATGTGCCATTACAAAGAGGAAATCTCCATGTCCATATCAGACTGGTCCCGCCTACAGACAGTCCAGCTCCGAAATGTCAGGCAAATCCTCTCCGCACGAGAGAAACGGCAAAACCACAGACGTACGTTTCGGCCTATGTGAGCCTCGTCAGTGTGGTGCAGCCGAATCCCTCTAGGCACATGGAAGCAAGGGCCCATGCCTGGGATGCCCTTAAACTTAGGGAGACAAAAAGAGTTGTGAGGAGCACACATCAAGCACGAACAAGATTAAGTGTCTTGTTCTAAGACATGGTAGCCTCTCAATGGTGCTACAACTCACGTTTTTCATTCCCATGTGCCATTACAGAGAGGAAATCTCCATGTCCATATCAGACTGGTCCCGCCTACAGACAGTCCAGCAACGAAATGTCAGGCAAATCCTCTCCGCACGAGAGAAACAGCAAAACCACAGACGTACGTTTCGGCCTATGTGAGCCTCGTCAGTGTGGTGCAGCCGAATCCCTCTAGGCACATGGAAGCAAGGGCCCATGCCTGGGATGCCCTTAAACTTAGGGAGACAAAAATAGTTGTGAGGAGCACACATCAAGCACGAACAAGATTAAGTGTCTTGTTCTAAGGCATGGTAGCCTCTCAATGGTACTACAACTCACGTTTTTTACTCCCATGAGCCATTACAGAGAGGAAATCTCCATGTCCATACCAGACTGGTCCCGCCTACAGACAGTCCAGCTCCGAAACGTCAGGCAAATGCTCTCCGCACGAGAGAAACGGCAAAACCACAGACGTACGTTTCGGCCTATGTGAGCCTCGTCAGTGTGGTGCAGCCGAATCCCTTTAGGCACATGGAAGCAAGGGCCCATGCCTGGGATACCCTTAAACTTAGGGAGACAAAAAGAGTTGTGAGGAGCACACATGAAGCACGAACAAGATTAAGTGTCTTGTTCTAAGACATGGTAGCCTCTCAATGGTGCTACAACTCACGTTTTTCACTCCCATGTGCCATTACAGAGAGGAAATCTCCATGTCCATATCAGACTGGTCCCGCCTACAGACAGTCCAGCTACGAAATGTCAGGCAAATCCTCTCCGCATGAGAGAAACAGCAAAACCACAGACGTACGTTTCGGCCTATGTGAGCCTCGTCAGTGTGGTGCAGCCGAATCCCTCAAAGCACATGGAAGCAAGGGCCCATGCCTGGGATGCCCTTAAACTTAGGGAGACAAAAAGAGTTGTGAGGAGCACACATCAAGCACAAACAAGATTAAGTGTCTTGTTCTAAGGCATGGTAGCCTCTCAATGGTGCTACAACTCACGTTTTTCACTCCCATGTGCAATTACAGAGAGGAAATCTCCATGTCAGACTGGTCCCGCCTACAGACAGTTCAGCTCCGAAATGTCAGGCAAATCCTCTCCGCACGAGAGAAACGGCAAAACCACAGACGTACGTTTCGGCCTATGTGAGCCTCGTCAGTGTGGTGCAGCCGAATCCCTCTATGCACATGGAAGCAAGGGCCCAGGCCTGGGATGCCCTTAAACTTAGGGAGACAAAAAGAGTTGTGAGGAGCACACATCAAGGACGAACAAGATTAAGTGTCTTGTTCTAAGGCATGGTAGCCACTCAATGCTGCTACAACTCACATTTTTCACTCCCATGTGCCATTACAGAGAGGAAATCTCCATATCAGACTGGTCCCGCCTACAGACAGACCAGCTCCGAAATGTCAGGCAAATTCTCTCCGCACGAAAGAAACTGCAAAACCACAGACGTACGTTTGGCCTATGTGAGCCTCGTCAGTGTGGTGCAGCCGAATCCCTTTAGGCACATGGAAGCAAGGGCCCATGCCCGAGATGCCCTTAAACTTAGGGAGACAAAAAGAGTTGTGAGGAGCACACATCAAGCACAAACAAGATTAAGTGTCTTGTTCTAAGTAGTGATGATCGAGCACCCCGATGCTCGGGTGTTCGGGTGCTCTGGCCGAGCGCCCCCGGAGGCTCGAGTGCTCGGCCGAGCACCCGAGCCCCATTGAAGTCAATGGGAGGACTCGAGCATTACACCAGGCACCCCCTGCTCTGATGAGGGGAGGGTGCCTGGTTCATAGGAAAAGGTCAGAAAATGATGGAAACACCACAGAAATGGTTCAGGGACAGCATAGGGAGGATGTCTGGATGCACATTGCCCCTTCCTCAATGCCCCCTTCATCTCCACACTGCCCCTTCATCTCCACAATGCCCCCTTCATCTCCACAATGCCCCTTCCACACTGCCCCTTCATCTCCACACTGCCCCTTCATCACCACATTGCCCCTTCCACAATGCCCCCTTCATCTCCACAATGTCCCCTTCATCTCCACACTGCCCCTTCCACAATTGCCCCTTCATCTCCACAATGCCCCCCTTCATCTCCACCATGCCCCTTCCACAATGCCCCTTCCATCTCCACACTGCCCCTTCCATCTCCACACTGCCCCTTCATCTCCACACTGCCCCTTCCACAATTCCACCTTCTCCACACTGCCCCTTCCATCTCCACACTGCCGCTTCCACACTGCCCCTTCCATCTCCACAATGCCCCCTTCATCTCCATCTCCACGATGCCCCTTCCACAATGCCCCTTCCACAATGCCCCCTTCATCTCCGCAATGCCCCTTCCACAATGCCCCCTTCATCTCCGCAATGCCCCCATCTCCACTTCACCTCCACATTACACCTTCATCTTCACATTTCCCCTGGTGGTCTAGCGGTGTACTTGACAGATCTGTGCCTCCTTCGGCACAGATCTCTTTGACTGAAGCTCCCGGCGCCGCTGTAGTAATGCAGAGGCTGGGAGATGATGTCATCTCCCAGCGCTCTGTATTACTAGAGCGGCGAGATGAGTGAGAGATCAGGTAAGCTGCGGGCGTGAGGGTTGAATCTCCCGGCCAAATGAGGGGGGCCCGGAAAGCCTCATTCAAGTTGAATGAGGCTTTCCGGGCCCCCCTCATTTGGCCGGGCCCTAGGCAGGCGCCTTGTGCGGGGAGGAGACCCGAACATGGCGGGCGAGCACATGCGGTACTCGTACGAGTACCGCCATGTGCCGAGCAGAGCGATGCTCGAGCCGAACCAAGCTTCGGCCGAGCATTCTCGCTCATCACTAGCTCTAAGGCATGGTAGCCTCTCAATGGTGCTACAACTCACGTTTTTCACTCCCATGTGCCATTACAAAGAGGAAATCTCCATGTCCATATCAGACTGGTCCCGCCTACAGACAGTCCAGCTCCGAAATGTCAGGCAAATCCTCTCCGCACGAGAGAAACGGCAAAACCACAGACGTACGTTTCGGCCTATGTGAGCCTCGTCAGTGTGGTGCAGCCGAATCCCTCTAGGCACATGGAAGCAAGGGCCCATGCCTGGGATGCCCTTAAACTTAGGGAGACAAAAAGAGTTGTGAGGAGCACACATCAAGCACGAACAAGATTAAGTGTCTTGTTCTAAGGCATGGTAGCCTCTCATTGGTGCTACAACTCACGTTTTTCACTCCCATGTGCCATTACAGAGAGGAAATCTCCATGTCCATGTCCATATCCATATCCATATCAGACTGGTCCCGCCTACAGACAGTCCAGCTCCGAAATGTCAGGCAAATCCTCTCCGCACGAGAGAAACGGCAAAACCACAGACGTACGTTTTGGCCTATGTGAGCCTCATCAGTGTGGTGCAGCCGAATCCCTCTAGGCACATGGAAGCAAGGGCCCATGCCTGGGATGCCCTTAAATTTAGGGAGACAAAAAGAGTTGTGAGGAGCACACATCAAGTACGAACAAGATTAAGTGTCTTGTTCTAAGGCATGGTAGCATCTCAATTGTGCTACAACTCACGTTTTTCACTCCCATGTGCCATTACAGAGAAGAAATCTCCATGTCCATGTCCATCTGGTCCTGCCTACAGACAGTCCGGCTCCGAAATGTCAGGCAAATCCTCTCCGCACGAGAGAAACGGCAAAACCACAGACGCACGTTTCAGCCTATGTGAGCCTTATCAGTGTGGTGCAGCCGAATCCCTCTAGGCACATGGAAGCAAGGGCCCATGCCTGGGATGCCCTTAAACTTAGGGAGACAAAAAGAGTTGTGAGGAGCACACATCAAGCACGAACAAGATTAAGTGTCTTGTTCTAAGGCATAGTAGCCTCTCAATGATGCTACAACTCACGTTTTTCACTCCCATGTGCCATTACAGAGAGGAAATCTCCATGCTTGAGATGGTTTTGCCTGACATTTCGGAACTGGACTGTCTGTGGGCGGGACCAGTCTGATATGGACATGGAGATTTTTTTTTCTTCAATGGCACATGGGAGTGAAAAACGTGAGTTGTAGCACCACTGAAAGGCTACCATGCCTTAGAACAAGACACTTAATCTTGTTCGTGCTTGATGTGTGCTCCTCACAACTCTTTTTGTCTCCCTAAGTTTAAGGGCATCCCAGGCATGGGCCCTTGCTTCCATGTGCCTAGAGGGCTTCGGCTGCACCACACTGATGAGGCTCACATAGGCCGAAACGTACGTTTGTGGTTTTGCCGTTTCTCTCGTGCGGAGAGGATTTGTCTGACATTTCGGAGCTGGACTGTCTGTGGGCGGGACCAGTCTGATATGGAGATTTCCTCTCTGCAATGGCACATGGGAGTGAAAAACGTGAGTTGTAGCACCATTGAGAGGCTACCATGCCTTAGAACAAGACACTTAATCTTGTTCGTGCTTGATGTGTGCTCCTCACAACTCTTTTTGAATGGGATATTAGCAATATAGTAGAACAATCTATGTATTTCCGGTTAAGTGATTGTATCTTGTTCAGTTTGGTCCTTTGATGTTTTGATATATCATGCATGTTCCACTCTTGTTCTTAACCAATTACGGTAGTTAATTGCTCTGGAGAGAAATTTTACATTTCCGTTACAATTGCAATGATGTTGTCTGTGTGTAAGCACCTTTGGATGTGAAATGCCTTAGATAAGTGGATTATGCTTATCTTTCTCCGATTTGATCTGCTTTTTTAATGTATCTTTGAATAAAGTTTTATTTTTTAATACTTGCTGTTTCAAGCTTGATAAGTGCCGAGTCTACTATTGGGAGAAGTGGATCATCTCTTTCTCTGGCACCTGCATTGTTCTATTCATCCCTGGTGACCATGGCATTTTAACCCCTATTAACCTCTGATATGATGGTGCTGTATTCGGTTTTTGTTCCTTCTAGCACCACTAACTATGCATTAGTCAATGGTATAGTTTATCATAATCCAACAACTAAGGTTTAATTATAGGAGCAAAAAAAACTGCACATACCACATTCTTCTTTTTTACAAGCCTGCATTTAAAAATCACAACGAACACAATATCGACCAAAAAGGTAGGCGAGGATACCATTTTGAAAACTAGACAGCAAGCTGCGTCAAATGAGGCTGGCATGCACACATTTTCCCGGACTGTTTATTCTCTCCCAAGATAAATGGTACCCCACTGGTATGGATTCATATACTACAGGAGGTACCGGGTGGGGCACAAAACTACACTGAGTTTAGACCTCTGGGATGAATTTCTTATCTGCATTTTTAGCTCCCACCTGTATTCAAGTGGCCTTAATAAGAGAAGGTAGGTTCTAGTTTGAAAGGTGAATATTGTCTCTTTCAAATGATGGTACGCAAAACTCTCTAGGATCCAGTATGGGTGGGAGATCTTCATTGCTCTCCACAGCTCTTCTGCTCTTCACAGCTCTTATTACATCCTCCCACTCCCTCCTACAGGACTTCTCCTGTGCTGCACCTCAACTCTGGAATTCCGTCCCCGACCCCATCAGACTCTCCCCCAGCCTTCAGATCTTCAGATGCTCCCTGAAAACTCACCTCTTCAGGGAAACCTATCAACTACCTCCATAAACACCACTAAGAACCACCCTTTCCCTGGACCACTGCACTCAACAGCACTTCTCTCTCCCACCCACTAACTGGCATTTCATATTGCATGACGCACTTACACCCAATTGCAATTACTCCTTCTGTGTCAAACCTACCATCCTCTAGACTGTAAGCTCTCATGAGCAGGGCCCTCTGATCCTTCTGCTCTCCATATCTGATTGTACTATTTAATACCTCTGTATGTCTATTCCCAGTTGTACAGCTCTGCGGAATTAGTTGGCACTATATAAAAAAGAATAAAGAATAATAACATTCAAATAACTATGTCCTAACTATATAATGTGAAAACCTGAATTCCTAACATTAGTATTTTCATTTCATAGAAGGGTCCACCTTCTTTCAAATAAGGGTATACTGATCCCTGTAGAGTTTGATACTGAGAGAAGAGAACATTTCCAATACCTCTTCCTATCACCCATGATAACTAAGTACTCCTGATGTATTAATATTGGGTGACCACCCAACTTGTACTCTCAGGAATAACATAAGTTGAAAGAAGCGTATCCCTATTTCAAATTAGGGTACTCATTAGGGTTTTTATTTCCAATTAAGCAGGAGGATGAGTGCAGCAAGAGGAGCTCTAACAATTATACCATTTATTAGGATGATGGATCAAAGAACATAGTTCTGACAGAGACCCCTCCCCACTCCTTTATCCTACTCTTTTCAGTTGTTGACTTGTGAGTTGATAGGAGCAGGAGAACTGGAGATTTTGCCCTAAAAGCATCCTCTCATCAAAATCTTAGTATAGTTGACAACCATCAGTAAAGTAACCTACAATTAATTACATTTTTTCTAATATTGAAAGGAGTCTGTAAAAAGAATTGTGATGTCATCAAAATACTACTAATCAATGAAAGGTAACAATAAAAAATGTAACTGCATATATATTTATATTACGTAATGATGGTAAAATACATTTTCAGTGGTTGGCAATGGCAACCTGGTGCTTTGTGACATCAACATTAGCAAATGAGGGAACATCACAAGGTGGTACTCGTTCTGTAATATACTAACAAATATTACAGGTCCCACCAATAAAAAAAGGAAAATTGGTTCATGTCTCAGTCATCCTCTGGGTTGTGTCTGTGCCAGTTTTCTATGTGACTTTTGCAGCACCAGAACTCCTTGACTTTTTGCTTATTTAATGTTCATTGCTATTTATCTTTTTGGCAAACCCCTGCTCAGCTCCAATGGGACCTAATGGAACCAGATTAAGCAATAAAGAAGGTCACCTCACCGTTTCAGAATTATGTGACTTTCATTACATGTCAACAGTTACTTCATATCATATGCATACAGAATGTAAAAGCTAGGACTGGCAATTTGCCTTTGCTTTTCATCAGTGGACACTGAACAACTATTTCAATGACCTTGTTATCAACTTGCAGTGACATACATTTTGAATTGTGTAAGTTACCACTTTCAATCTGATAAAATACAAAGGTACAATTATTTAATGGGGTATTTTCTAATCAAGACATTGCAAAGTAAAATAAAAATAATAGTTATTTAAGATTAATTAATCTCTGCTTGTTTTTTTGGTTTCAAAGTGATGAAAAATTGGGGATGGAGACATGAAGTATAAAAACTCCACACTCCCTGTTAAAGTTAGTACAGAGGCAAAGATGGCAAAACTTATCCTCCTTACCGGTAAGTGAATGTTGATATTTTATGGGGTTCATGGACTGCAGCACAAATATTTAAGTATTATAACTACAAATTTGATGCTTTGCAACTAACTTATGTACATTCAATGAAAAAAAGAAAAGATTGCCTTATTCCAAGTAATTTTGCAGATACGCTATATAGATTTTACAGACCAGGGTGTTTTAATTGAGTAGATTAATATCTTATATTACAATTTGTTAAAAAGTTTGTAGCAACGCGGTTATGCGCAGTAGAGACTGCTGTGAGTGCTGTAGTCAAGCACAGTAGACACTGCCCGTGATGCGGCTGATATGGAGTGGGACGCTCTGAAGTCAGACCGGGGTCCTTTCTGCGCACCTGAAGGTGCACAGAGAGGACCCCGGTCTGACTTCAGAGCGTCCCGCTCTGTATCAGCTGCGTCACAGGCAGTGTCTACTGCGCATGTCTGCACCGCGACCGGCTGGCACTGTGGCCCGTGTACATGGACTCTTCAACTAGTTTGTCCATATTCTACTATTTATTCCCAGACTGACAGGCAGGAAACAGCGCAGACATCTTTCCATAGTGACATCTGAGCTAATGCGCTGTCAGTCCCTTTTGGAGCTGAACGTCTCCTAGCAACGCCTCCTAGAGCAGGCTGGGACTGATAGAGTAGGTGAGCAGACGTCACTATGGCAAGATGGCTGCTCTGTTTCCTGGCTGTCAGTCCGGGAACATTGTTTCATTCTCAATAACCAGGTAATAATTCTGGCGACTAGCACTATTGAGCAGCTAGTTGCCAGATGGGTATTTGTGTGGGCCAAATTTTAACAGGGCTGGTAGTTCTCCTTTAAATGTTAAAAAAGATCTCCACTGCATTGCTTTGGATTGCATTGGAGACCTCTCTCTAAATGTAATGGTTTAAGAGCTATATCTAAAACAATGGGAATGTTTATTTGATCCCTGAGGTGCAATTGGTTTGTCTCATAATATTTTCCACTTTCTGATTTATACATTCTTTGAATTCTAGAGAGGTGTGCAATACTTGTTTCACAATGATTTAGAAAGCTTTCTAGTTCTCAAGAGATTAATGAGATTCTCACATTCCTTTTTATCTTCATCTAGTATTAAAGCATACATGCACACGTAAAGACCACAGAGCATTTGTTGTTGTTGTTGGATCCAATTCAGTGCTCCCCGAATGGCCTGCAGCTGCACAGGGCGCCCTGAATTCCGTGACGTGCCAGGACCATCACCAGTCCTTATGGAAAGTTTACCCTTAATGGTCCTGGCACGTCATGGATCCTTAAGCGGTTAAAACTTTTTGAGTGCCAGATATGTATTCAAAACATCTCAGCACAAGATGGGAGATTCACTAAGCGGTGATAAAGACGTGATAAAGTGGAGATGACTTCTCCACTTTATCACTTCTCCAATTCCTGTTTTATTCTATGGAGCCAATGCACTAAGATTTCTTCAACTTTGGAGATCTTAGTGCGTAGGCTCCACAGAATAACATAGGAACTGGAGAAGTGAAATCACTGGAGAAGTTATCTCCACTTTATCTCCTCTTTATCACTGCTTTATCACCACTTAGTGAATATCACCCAATGTGTTGGATACCTCTCTGGTAGTCACAGGGTTAACATTATGACTTACAGTTTCACCTTCTGTCATCAGTAAGAGTACCAGTGAGTGACTCTATTCTCTCACTGTTGCTCTCTGCCTGCATCTGCTCCTGCACAGCCTGATGTCCCCACCACTGTTGCTTTGATGAATATTCATGAAGGAAAAGTACTATCTTTGAAGGCAATGAACCTTGAAATTATGCTTTAATGATAATTGTAATGTTTGGTCAAAGCTTATTCTTTTACAGTAAAAGAAAAGTAGTTTTCTACTGTAAGATGCTTTTTCAATAGCTGTTACATCTCAAACATGCATTTTTCATCAGTATTAGTGTAACATCTTTAGGCTATATATATGTATATGTTTATGGAGACATAGTTGCCATTGCTGTCAGTTGGTCAGCGACCAGCGCTCTCCAAAAATTGCAAAAGTAACAGGTCCACCATAAAATAGAAAGGCTACAGGACATCTTACACTCAAATTGTCAAAAATATGCAAGTTTGCACTGTAATAACATTTTGAGGATGCATATCCCAGTGGAAGCCCCCTTGTTTTACTCAGAAACCAAAGCCCTACAATATATTTTTAAAGTAAGTATTTATATATGTTTATTATCCTTTTAAGAAAGCCCCATTGATTCTATAACTACTACTAAATGAAAATCAACAACTCATTCTACTGTTTGTGTGTCTTATAGGGCTGGCGCTTTTGCTGAATGCTCAGCTAGGTAAGTCAATATGATTTTCAGACATAAAATGCATTCCATGCCTCATGAAAAGATGACACCTAAACTCATGGAATTATACTTTAACACATACATTAACCCTTTGAGTGCCAGAGGGGTGCGGAACGCATTGTTTGTAATGCGTTCCATACCCCTCTGGCACTCAAATTGTTAACCCTTTGGATGACTAAATGAATATGTAGCGCTTTACTATTTAAGGGTTTAGACAGATATATTTTGAGTGTAGAAGCACTCAAATCCTAAAACCAGCATTTATTGGGTGTATTAAAAACAGTCATGGTATGAGAGGTAAAAAATCTTAGACGAAATACTTACAGCATGAGTCAATAACCCACAACAATAGTTATTTCATTCCTTATGGGTGCTTCTTTATGTCTAGATAGTTACAGAGGCTTAAAGGAAAACATGAACCTAAACCAGAAACCTAAAGTAACCTAAATGTAGGTTACTTTAAACAACTAACTAGCCATTTAAAGAACTTAACCACATATACCCCATCCCGATACACCAAAAAGCACTCCAAGGAATTCCAAAGGCACCAAATTAGTGTCTAATAGATATCCATACACATGTCCTTCCTGTGCAGAGACACATCATATAAAGTGGAGTAGTTCAACAGAATCATTAAAACCAAGATTACCTACAGATTGCAATAGAAATGTCTGACTTTTGGCTTGTAATAAAAGCTTATCCCTATCTCCGTTCCTAAAAGGCTCAGCAACCTTCTCCAGTGCAATAAAGGAAAGGAGACCCGGATTACTCCCATAAAATTATTTAACGTGTTGGACCAGTTTTAAAATAGACTCAACCTACTCAAAAGCTTACAATCTAAAGTGATACAGGGAGACAAATAGAGAACATAAGGGTGAAGTGCAGAATACACTACTAGAGTTCTGGTCGGGATAGGGGAACATAAATAAAGTAAATTGTCAGAGCCTTGTTGAAGCCTCGTTGAAGAGGATACTAAGGGGGATGACTAAGTTAAAGGGATAGTAATGTTTCACAATAAAAGTTGCTGCAATTAATCTTCATGGTATTTGGTCCATGGAGAGTGTTATTTCAATACTGTCAGAGTTGTAGTTCAAGAGTAATTGAATGATAAAGGATCTCCCTCCCACCCCTTTTAGTGATGTAACATTGCTCTGTGCTTAATAAATTGGCTCAATAGAATTCTAGAAAGTTGGAGTGATTTTAAAATAATTCTCAGCACTTGTTAACCTCAAAAAATTGATTAATATTGCAGTGTTACTTGATAATTTTTTATCCATGGTTAATGTAAATTAGGTTTCATTATCATATGGCTAAGTTCTCTAGTCAATATAAAGTGAACAATTACATTTCTTCTCTATCAAGTTATTAGACAAGATTGAAAACAGTCATTTTATACACAGCTACAGGGTAATATTGTTTATCTTGTGCAAACCCTACATCAATGCTGCGTTGTATGACAGCACTAGCTAAAACTCTTCCATATAAGCAGTAAATCTTGCCATGATTGTTAAACCTCCCTATACCTAGACATTCTGTCATGTCCTTGGACTCATCCTAATGCAAATCTGCATAGAACTCTAAAGAGTCTAATTCATGAAGTCACAATATTGTTTTATAGCAACTCAGTCTGTAAACTGCCCCAAATGTATAATTTTAATATGATGTTTGGGGAAGACTTCCAAAGAAAACACCACAAAAAGAAAAGCAAATTATGACAAGAATAATAGAATATTTTGTAGGAAACTGGTTTCTGCATGTGTGCACACACAAGTACTCACTCATATACACATATACACACAAGAACACCCCCATAATAAGAAATTATGTGTAATCCTATGTAATAATTTTTTAAAAAGTTTGTCATGATGCAGTCATGCCCAGTAGAGACTGCCCGCTCTGCAGCCATACTCACTACTGCGCATGACTGCAGAGAGGCCAGTAAGAAGGCATGATCCGGCAACCAGCCAAGGTTGCTGGGTGGCGCTGTGACCCGTGTGCACGGGCTTTTCAACTAGTAAGAAATAATTTGCTCTATGGGGTGAATTTTCAAATTAGTCAGTGTAGCCTCACTGGTGTTAGCCTCTAATGCCAGTGGCTGCACTAAAGGGTATTCACTACATAGTATGAGCACTGTAGTGCATATCAACAAATCCACTCCGCCAGCATAGAAATTTAATACCAGCAAGCCCTGCTTGCCAGCCTCACAGCAATTGAACTATTTCCTATATGCCTTGCTTAGTACATTGATGCAAGTAAGGAGAAGAGGAATGTCTCAAAATGCCCACAGACTGCCCCTTGCCTCCTCATGGTGTAAGCAGCAATAAGGGAGGAAATCTTGTGTATTCAGCTTATTAAATTGGGATTAGGCAGGAGTAAAAACTCAGAATCAACTTCTGCACATGATTTAGAGAGTTGTTGGTTTTAAGTAGTTCTGATTAACTAGGCAGTGCTCTATTATTTACACTTTGAACTGCAACTACCAGCACCACTGATTTTCTGCAACTTGGCTTTGTGCCGGTATCAATAACTTGTATCAAACAATACAACTTGACAGATACCATAGACAGTTAATAAAAAAACCTGAAGCTATAATTTTCAGTCTGATACAGTGGTTGATAACATGTGGCTGTCCAGTCATTATTGGACTTCAATTTCAGTCATTCTCAAATGGTGACTGCATAGTTCTGAGAAAGAACCATAAAGACAGGGACGCAAAGAGAGATACACATATAAAGGGAGAAAAAGTTGCAGAGAGAAATAGAGAGAGGGAGAAAGAGATGGATACAGAGTGTGTGAACAGGGAAAGATTGGGAGCATGAATGGAGAGAGAGTGAGAGATAGACAGAGAGAGAGCATGACAGGAGAGAAATAAAGACTGACACAGACAGAGTGGAGTGAAAGTAATAGTAAAGTGTGAGGTGCCTTTGTATATAACACATCCCGGACAATGTCAGGCCATTTATGCTAGCCGTGTTGTAAAAGCCCGTGAACATGGGCCAAAGACCTCCCAACATTCTGTACGTTTGGCCAGTGTCTACTGCACATGACTGCATTGGACAAACATACATCTGGCCTTTTACAGTATAGGATGTTATAAACGTATATGTATATACTATGGTTAAAGATAGAATTGTGAATTGACATTATCCAAAACATATGGGTAAGGACCAATAACTAATGAAAAATATAAGCATTGTTGTCTTTAGCCATCTATCACAATAACAGCTCAATTCATTTTTTACAATGAAGGTTAGCTCAAATGCTTATATACTAGATTAAAGAAACAAAACACTTGTTAGACATTAATTATTATGATTTCTAATATATATATTTAACATCATAACATGCAAAGAAGAATGCAATCTCAACAAAAGGAGACCAGTCTTTGGTGCTAGAAATCACAACGTAGTCAATGAATCAACATTCACAGGACTTGTAGATAAATCAATTTGCTTCATTACAAATCCTCTGAGTGCTGATTTATTGACAATTTTTGAAAATTAGATGTATCTTACCACCTACAATTTGAGTTATTTGTTACTCCTTTTGAATAATATCAACATTATCAGGTTATCATCAATGTTCTCCACATATGGACTTCAGCCATAATATATATAACCCAACCTGTCCTACTGCTGTATTCCTTTTTTAAATGCAGGCTCTGCCTTCGAGCTGTCATGCTACTTCACCAACTGGGCCCAGTACAGACCTGGATTGGGAAAGTTCAAGGTCGATGACATTGACCCATGCCTCTGTACTCACCTTATCTATGCCTTTGCCGGAATGTCCAACAACCAAATCACCACCATTGAATGGAATGATGTTACCTTGTACAGCTCTTTCCAAAATCTGAAGAACCAGTAAGTGTAGCTTTTAAATATGGTGCCTCTACAGCAAATAGAAAACATATCCTGGTTGTGAAGATTTTTTTGCAGAAGATCAAACTTTCAATAAACCTATAAAATTAGTGCAAAACATTTTGAGGTTAATGTACTAAGAAGAACTTGAATAACCTGAACAAAGCAATTGCCCCATAGGGAACAAATGCAAACATAAATTGATTTAAATGGGGCTTTTAAATCCTTGAACAATAGTGAGGTCAATAATGCAATGAAAATCAAGTTACTGGAGACCTCACCAAAATTCAAGGTGTTAAAATCCCCATTTAAATAGGTGGTAATTTGAATTTGTGTTTGTCACGTGGTGCAGTTGGTTTATACGATTGGTTTGCACTACAATTGCTTCAATTCTTTTTAGTACATCAGCCTCACTGTGAACTTACATTACAGCTATGAAACATTAGTCTTCTTGAAAAAAAGCGAACTGTGCTGGTATTTACAGCTATCCTTTAACCCTTAGTGTTCCAAATATACCTCTCTGGTGCTCAAAGGGTTAACCTAAAATGTATAATAATCTCCAAATAAAAGCAACAAAATAACTTACAGTGAACCGTGCACGTCTTTCATGGGTTATGGTTGTTGAAGTGAACTCATCACAATATGATGTTTGGTTAATTTTCTAGTGTATAAAAAACTATCCATGTGTTTGCAATACAGTTTTTGATAAATTAATCTTTATTCATTGGTGGCACAGACTGTCACTTTAAGCTTTAGTTTTGGTTCCAGGCCAATATTAAAGCGATAGTAATATTTCATAATAAAAGCAGCTCTAATTAATCATCATAGCATTTGGACTTTGGAGAGTGTTATTTAAATTCTGTCAGAGTTGTAGTTCAAGAGTAATTGAATGATAAAGTCTCCCCCTCCCGCCCATTTTACTGATGTAACACTGTTCAGCCAGATCAGAAGGGAGGTGCCCAGGTAGATTGCAGAGAGGGACAATCTTCAATTAAGATAAGGTAAAGACCTGAAAAGCTTGTCAAGGGGGACAGGGCTTTCATTGTTCTCATAGGAAGAAGATTGTCCCCTTCTGTTATCTGTCTGGTCTATGGACTGCATTCCACATCTGAGAAGAAATGGCTTACACTAGGTAAAAGGGACGGGAGGGGAACTTTGCTTGTGAATATCTCTCAAACCATAAACGTTTGAGAAATAAGACTTATAGCGTTCTTCGTGTTTTTTTTAATGCCTACAAAATAAAATAAAGATAAAACAAAGTATTACTATCCCTTTAACTATTAGCACACACTGTTCTTTGAATGCATCTAGGTAGAGCCCACAAACTTGGTAATTTCTAATAGAACTACAAGTGATTCATTTGGTCTTAAACATAGCTGATTAGCATAAAGAAAGAAAAATGGTAAATACAAGATATAGGCAGTTTTTAGACCTCTGTAAACAAGACAAATTTGTCTTATGGGTAACAGGTCCATTTGAATTACCACAATTTGCCATGCACCAAAAAAACTCTCCAATTTTAAGGATATTCAGAGGAGCTATCAAGCAGTGTGGTTTAACCCTTTGAGTGCCAGAGAGGTAACTAATACATTGCAGCACAATGCACTGGATACCTTTCTGGCACTCAAAGGGTTAATACTTCAAAAACTAGGTTCTGTCAGGTAGCATATAAAATTGATTTTGTTTAGCAAATTCAGGTTAATAGTCTTCAGTTTATACAGATTTAATTGAATGTATAGGTTTTGAAATTTGCCGTTCTGAATATGAATGTTTACTGAATAAGTGATTTAAAACAAATGTAATTGTTTTCATCTCATTATAGGAACGGCAACTTGAAAACTTTGTTGGCCATCGGAGGTTGGAACTTTGGGACTGCACCGTAAGTACTGAGTAGTCCAATTCATTACACCTTGTGACAGTCTTGCTTAATAACTGCTTAATAACTCACCTGGATTTAAATTAACTGTTCTTTCATTCCTAATTGTTAAGATTCACTGCTATGGTTGCCACTGCTCAAACCCGTCAGACATTCATTACCTCTGTGATCAAATTCCTGCGTGAGTATGGGTTTGATGGACTTGACTTTGACTGGGAATATCCTGGCTCTCGAGGAAGCACTCCTCAGGATAAACAGCTCTTCACCATCTTGGTTCAGGTAAAAATAAATTTAAATAAAATCTGTATGCTTTTTCTGGGTATTTCTGTGACTAAGGTACAATAAAAAATCCTAGACAAAAAATGGTGGAACCTTTAATGCAATACATCCTGTTTGGACACAGTCATTTAAAGCAGAACTACCACGTCACAAAATGTTTGGCTTAAATAAGTCCCCTTCTGGTGACTAGCTGCTTAGTAGCGCTAGTCGCCAGAATTATTACCTGATTTAATAGATATATGCTTTATTCCCCAGCTGTCAGTAGCACGGAGAGCGGACATCTTTCCAGAATGACGTCCGTGCACCTGTGCTTTCAGTCCCAGCCGGAGCTGAATGGCTCCTAGCAACGCCTCCTAGACCCGGCTGGGACTGACAGAGCAGGCGCATGGACGTCATTCTGGCAAGATGTCCGCTCTCTGTGATACTGACAGCTGGGGAATAAAGCATATATCTGTTAAATCAGGTAATAATTCTGGCGACTAGCGCTACTAAGCAGCTAGTCACCAGAAGGGGACTTATTTAAGCTAAACATTTTGTGACATGGTAGTTCCGCTTTAAATAAATGGGAATTTGAGTAATTTTCATCCTACCCATGATGCAGTTGTTTTCGTCCAGAGTTGAACATCTTTTGCTTTCTGCAAGGCTGAGACATACAGATATGTAATAAAACAGTATTAGCCTTATTGATCTAAAGATATAAAATATAGTTTCAAATTTTAAATGTGAGCACGGATGACATTTATTTTTCTCCTTCAGGAAATGAGGGCAGCCTTTGAGGCAGAAGCAAAACAATCCAACAAGCCAAGGCTCATGGTGACTGCCGCTGTGGCTGCTGGTATCTCCAACATCCAGTCTGGTTATCAAATTCCCCAACTTGCTCAGTAAGTAAACCTTCACACTTAAAATGTTCTTATTATATATGTGTCTTCAAATTTCATGCTGAAAATGTGCATCATATATATGTTTCTACAAATCTCACTCTGTGGTGAAATATTTTAAAAATTAACAGGGCCCTGGATTACTTCCATGTCATGACCTATGACCTGCACGGCTCCTGGGAAGGATACACTGGAGAAAACAGTCCCCTGTATTCCAACCCTTCTGCCACTGGGATGAACTCTTACTTGAATGTTGTAAGTGTCCATTTATGCAACAACTGCTTACTACAGTAATGTTATATGTAACTTTGGGCCTTATGGCCATTTGCACAGAGAAAGTGGAGCAATTCTGGGGTAAACCAACCACATTGCATGGGACAAATAATGTGGATTTAAATTGACTTTTAACCCCTTGCATCTTAGAGAGGTCTCTAATGCATCTCCAATATTCATAGGGTTAAAAGCCTCATTGAAATCAAAGACGAATTTGAGGAATTTTCATTTGCTCCCTGTTGTACAGTTGGTTTGCTCAGAATTGACCTTAGAGGGTCTTTCTGTTGAAAATCAAGATTATGCTGTATACAATTCTATAACAGGCAATTCTCATGACAAAGTCATGTACATTGTCAAATATTAATTTTGATTATTGAAACAAAAACAGAATAAAAGTCATGACACATAAATAGGACAAGAACTCGGGTTTCTGGGGTGAGGTGCAAAATATGTTTTCTTTTTTTTTCTCTTTTTTTAGCAAAACAAAATAATGAAATATTCAACTGGGGGAGAATAGAGGGACTGGGTAGAATTAACAGGGATGGGTGTGGATGTGGAGAGACAAAAAATAAAGGACATGGATGGAAGAGGAATGACAGAGGTACATAGAGAGACTAAGGGAGGAAGGAGAGAGATGGAGGAATAGGGAGAAACTGGGGATAGAAAAAAATATTGTGGGCAGAAGAAGAGACTGGGGTAGGATGGTGGGAGTTGGGGAGAAAGGGAAAAGAATGTGAATGAAGTAGAGGAGCAGGGAAGGAATGATGGAGACTGGGGAGAAATTGGAGGAAGAAGAAAAAGTGATAGGATGAAGAGAAAAAAGTTGTGGGAGGAAGGAGAGAGACTGGAGGGAAGAATAAGGAGATTCTCACTACTGTCATTTTGACACCTCAGCCTTCTTCCACCATCCCACTGGTAAACAAATAACCTTGCTCCATTGTCTACCTCTGTCCACAGAACCATACATAGACTTTCTGACAACCCAGCCTTGTTCCCATGTCCCAATGCAACTCACAGGTTGACATATCCACTGACAACCAATTCTTGCTCCACTGTCCACTGGTAGCCACAGAACCACACATACACTGCCTGACACACCAGAATTGTTCCACTGGTGACCAGAAAAATAACACATACACTATCCGGCAGGATGGCACATCCACTGTCACCCCATTCTTGCTCCACTGTCCAGTGGTAGCCACAGAACTATACATACAATGTCTGACATCACAGTTTTGTTCTGCTGGTCCACTGGAAGCCACAGAATAATACATACACTGTCTCCTACCTCAGCTATGTTTTGCTGTCTTAGTGAAACTCAGAAACATACATACATTGTCTGACACTCCAGCCTTGTTCCACTCGTAGCCACAGAACCACACATACACTGCCTGACACACCAGCATTGTTCCACTGGTGACCAGAAAAATAACACATACACTATCCGGCAGGATGGCACATCCACTGGCACCCCATTCTTGCTCCACTGTCCACTGGTAGCCACAGAACTACACATACATTGTCTGACACTCCAGCCTTGTTCCACTCGTAGCCACAGAACCACACATACACTGCCTGACAGACCAGCATTGTTCTACTGGTGACCAGAAAAATAACACACACACTATCTGGCACCCACTCTCATTCTTCTGCTAGTCACAAATCCATATAAACACAGTCTGATACCCTAGCCTTGATCTACTGTACCACTGAAAGTAATAAAAACCTCAGATACATTGTCTGACACACCAGCCATGTTCCACTGAAATAGCTCATTGCTGAAGAATAAACCCGCCCATTGCACTGGGAGAACTATGCACATACATAATATGACACTCCAGTATCCATCTGCTGTCCCACTGAAACTAATAAAAACCTCAAATACATTGTCTTACACGCCAGCCATGTTCCATTGGAATGACTCATTGGTGAAGATAAATGCACCCATTGCACTGGGAGAACCATTTCAGTAAAATTTTATTATGAAAAATCATACATTGTAGATTTTTTCTGTTGCATAAAAAGAGTATCCCCATGGCTGGCTCTTACTTTAGTCCAAAGTTATAGCACTTCAAACTGTTATGAAGTGATGCAGCTGATGCTGTCACAGTCTATGAACAACTGTAGCCAGTACCACACTGTTCCCATGTATTGCAATAGTATAACTGCCTGAACACCAGGAGAACTATGGCTAAACATTTGGGACACCAGGTTAAACTGTAATAACTTTGGAATAAAAGAGCTCCTGCATGATATAGCTATACTACTCTTAAGCTTAACCTTCCACATTGCTACAACACAAGTGAAAAAATTAAATGCAAGGAATTTGCTACTTGATAACAAGCTCTCTCCTTTTAGGACTATGTCATGAATTACTGGTTGAACAATGGTGCACCAGCTTCAAAACTCATTGTTGGATTCCCAACCTATGGGCACACATTCATCTTGAGCAACCCATCCAACACTGCCATTGGTGCTCCCACTTCAGGACCTGGACCTGCTGGGCCTTACACCAGACAATCTGGATTCTGGGCCTATTATGAGGTAATTTTCTCTCTGTCATTATTGTAATTTACAGAAATAACTTACATTTAATTTGTTATCTATTATCATATACTTGTACAACGTGATAGTGTATGTTGAAAGCCAAAGATGAACAATCCTGGAGCAAATCAAATGCATCATGGGGACAAATAAAGCTTCCTAAAACCTCCATTGATATAAATGTGACTTTTAACCCCTGAATTGTAGAGTGGTCTCCAGTGCAATACTTCACATACCTCTCTATCATTCAGGTGGCTAAAATATATTTAAACCAATGAACCTATGGGGCAGTTAGTTTACTCCAGAATTGTTCTTCTTAAGCTTTTTCCATAACGCACTGGTCTGAACCATCCCTTGTGTCTCCCAATGTATGTGCCTTTGGACTTTTCTCCCTGCAGCTTTCTGTAGGTCATAGTCTGTAGTAAAGTGTAGTCTGGAGAAATCCTAAATGTACCATCTATAATCTCTCTCTAGCTGATATTTCCTTGTACATAAAATAAGACAATTGCATTGTCTTATACCCTTCAATGTTGAGAGAGGTATGCAACGCATTGCAAAGCACACCCCACTATTCTTTTAAGGGGTTATGACGGCTTCATTAAAATCAACCTTTGTATTACAAATCAGCATATGACACTTTCTTTAATTCACTATAGAGTATCTACATGTTCATTGACCTCATTCCCAAACTTTCCATCATCTGTTGGAAAGTGTTGACACATGCCATTTGCAGACTAAAAGAAATAATAACAACTCTTTATAAATATCCCCATGTTCCTTATTCTGAGCAGATATTTCTTATTTAATTAATACAGAATACCATGTCCATGGTGGCAGCCGTAATTTGTTTTGCAGGACTCCCACTAAAATCTTCTTTGGAAGCCTTCAGTAAAAGTCTACGTCCTATAGTTCTGCAACAAAACATCATGTCTGCCTCCAAGGACATAATGTACAATAATAAGTAATGGTTAGTTCTGGAAAACCAACCTACTCAGAACCATGGTGGGCCTTAGGATTTTCTGCTCTAACTAAATTCATTGGAGGTTTATTATAAAGTAGCATTTAACTTTAGTTGGTCATGGTGTCACTCTATTAAGCTAGTATACACAGAAGCTGATCTGAGGCTTACACCTAGATGTTTTCCATTGAATAGACATATTCGTAGATGAAATGTATAGAGTTCTATAATCTAGACTCGCACTAATATGGTAACTGCTAATAATGTATTAGTAATTATTCAAGTAAAAAGACTTATATTGTTACTGTGCATTTTAACTTTGTAAGTAACATAGAGTTGTCAAAGGCACAGTACAAAGAACACTTGAAATACTGAGGTGATGTATGGTGTTTAGTATGTATTTGCCTAATAATCCGTGTTTGAGCTTTAGAAATTATATTGATGTAGAGGATTATGTAGTAAACTGCAAGGTAGCTTATTAGCCTAGCTATAGACTGGCTAGTTATCATTATAAACAATGATTTTGCACTTAACATGATTCATTTCTGACCCTTTGACACCCCATGTCTAGATAATAAACACATTTTAGACAATTTTATGTTTTTGTGGAGATGGCTAGTCATTTGCAGAGTGCTGTTTTACACAATAGATTCATTCATTTGTTTGAAAAACTTTGTTTAGTTTATTTGACTAGTCTGGTGTATTTCCTATTTGCAACCCTTAATATTTGTAATCCTTAATTTGTACAGATCTGCACCTTCCTAAAGAATGGAGCTACTAATGAGTGGTCTTCTGCTGAAGATGTCCCCTATGCATACCAGGGCAACGAGTGGTTGGGATATGACAATGTGAAGAGCTTCCAGATTAAGGTATTTCTCATGCCGTGCAATATCATAAAACCCACAGAAAAAAATTCAACTAAGTGGATTGAGCCTTAAAAGTGTACATTTACCTTTTTCAGGCTCAGTGGCTGGTGAAGAACAACTTTGCAGGTGCCATGGTTTGGGCTATTGATCTGGATGATTTCACTGGGACTTTCTGTAACCAGGGCAAGTACCCTCTGATTTCCACACTGAACAAGGTCCTTGGAATTCAAGCATCTGGTGAGATCTAATTCTCTTACCTAACAATGCATCTCATATGTTTCTTGTGAAATGTTTTTTGGGGTTTTTTTGGACTCGGTCTAGCTGAATTATGGATTAAACAACTGCAGCACAGAAATGTTTAATCTTTCCAATAATATAAATGCTGCCCTTAACCCCTTGAATGGGCCAACAATGCATTGCAAAAAGCATTCACTCTAAGAAGAGAAATCCAGCACTGAAACAGTTAAAAAAGTCATTAAATTTGGGCTGCATGGTGAATGTGTAACTTAAAAAAGCAACCCTGTAAAAGCAGTTTTCTTTAACTATTTCAGCACTGGGTTACTCACCTGTACTTAGCAGGGGTATCTAACCCTGGTCCACAAGAGTTACAAAGAATGCATGTTTTCTGGCTATCCCTGAATGAGCACAGGTAGATGAACTAAAGTGACTGAAACACATTACTCCACCTGTGCTCCAGCTTGGATATCCTGAAATCAAACACTGTTGGCAGCTCTTGAGGTCCAAGTTTGGCTACCCTAGAATTCTAGGGAATTCTAAATGCAAAGAAATATGTTGGGGACCTCTCAATGTTTGAGTCAATTGGGTTTTCTATTTTTTTTCCTGTGGTGCAGTTGATTTGATCCAGAAATTATTCACTTCCTACTTTGTACATCAGTAACAGTGACGTCATAATTTTATCTGCACAATACTCATCTATCTGCTTCTAAAATAAATATCATAACAGATTTGCTAATCAGAAGCATATATTGGTCATGTTGAGGATTGATCCTATATAATAAAATGCTAGCAATGTTTGTCAGAAGCCGTCGTATGCAGTAGAGATGACTGCGCGCGCTGCAGTCATGCACAGTAGACTGCATGACTGCACCGCGACCAGCGACTACAGGATCCGGCCTGCAGCGGGCACTGTGGCCCATGTACACGGGCTCTTCAACTAGTTCTTTAATAAAATGAATATATATATACTAGTTGAAGAGCCCGTTGCATGGGCCACAGTGCCACTGCCAGCCGGTCACGGGGCAGTCATGCGCAGTAGACACTACCTGCGCCACGGCAAAAAAAAAGCGTCCAGCTCTATATCAGCTGCGGCGCGGGCAGTCTCTACTGCGCATGACTGCATCGTTACACACGTTTTAGCGAATTATTATATAGGATATATATATTTATATAAATATAGAGCACATAATATAGGAAGCTCAAAAATGAGTCCATGAAATGGTTATCCCTTCCTTTGTCCACTTTTTAATTCAATGAGAATATCTTCCTTCTCTGGGTGCAGTTGATTTGTTTCAGAACTGCAACTCTTTACACATAGGACCCAGGGCACTGTCTTTGTTTCTAGACCTCGATGTCTTTATTCCACTAAGAGCAAAATGAATTATTGCTTCCACATATGTATTTTGGATGTGAATGTTCTCAAAGTTTGCTGTAAAACATCTATTTTTTTAAATAGAGTAATAATCTTAAGAAATGTTACTGCAGTATAGTGCTACTACCATGAGTGGGTCACTTGTCTCCATTTAGCTATTGGTTATTTCAATGGTAATTACAGGAAGAGTTTGCAAAATGACCATCATCAGGCTCATACACAGATGACTCTTTTCTTCATGCAGGCTGCACCCCTCCTTCTTCTCCCATTGCTCCAATAACAGCGGCTCCCGCTACAGTACCTAGTGGCAGTGGTTCTGGAAGCAGTGGATCTGGAAGCAGCTCTGGTGGTAGCCCAGGGGGCAGTGGATTCTGTGCTGGCAAAGCCAGCGGTCTGTACCCAGTGGCTGGGAACCGAAATGCCTTCTGGCACTGTGAGAATGGAATTACCTACCAGCAGCATTGCCAGAGTGGCCTAGTCTTTGACACAAGCTGTGAGTGCTGCAATTGGCCATGAGATGGACCTGCTGTTGTGACCAAGCTCAATGACTCAACCTGCATAGTGATTAACCAGCCTGATTAATGTTTCAATAAAAAAGGAAACAATTTAGCATAAATTCAGAGTTTGTGTTTCTTTACTGTATGGAAATCAGTCCACACTATGAGAATGATGTACTACGAGGAACTGAAGCTAGTATATAGCAATCCAACAGCACCTTCCTTCCTCCCTTGCTGTAACGTTAGCAAGGAAAAATACAGCTCCGAAGGGAATCGTGAATGCGCTCCCTGAGGCTGCTGGGAGGGAGGTAGGAAGTCCTGCAGCTCTGTGCTGCACATACAGGGTGCCGCAGAACACGGAAGTGGCACATTTTCAGGCTTAATATCTCCACTCTTACATAAGTGGGTTTAAAAAAACACCCAGCGCTAATCTTATATTAATTATTCAAAGCCGTGGTCAATTTTTTTTGTGATGTAAATGTTCCACTTTAATTTGGGCTTTTTACCCATTAAATGCTAGAGAACCCCAGAATGGCTCCAATTTTTCTAAGTACATCAGTCTCATTATTAGTTTGAATTCATATAATTTATTTAACCACATAATATGATCATTTAGGCTATAGAAACTTGGTAAAGTATAGTTAGCAAAAAGTGTACCGGTGTCATCAATTGGTGTGACAGGAAGGAAAGGGTGTGGGTTAAAATGGTGAATGCAAAAGATACAGAGGGATCATTCTGAGATTTCCTCCACATCATATAATCATATGTTACGTTCTGCAGTATATTCAGTGTTGGTCATCGCCCAGCTCTCTCCCCTCACTTGTTGTCTTTCTTTATTCTCTTTTCTCTCCCTTTTCTCCATCTCCTTAGCTCTTACCCTCAATGCTCCACATCCTGTAGTTTTCTTCTACTTCTGCTCCCATGCTCCCAGCCGCGTCCCTTGCTGCTCATAATCTCCTCAGAGCTCTCTCCTCAATGGTTTCACTTTCTATCCTATAATCCCTCTTCCATCACTGCTTTTCATCCCTGAAGCTCTTAAGAGGACCAGGCAGCGCTACCCACCTTTTTCCTACAAACCACAACCCTCCACAACCCTATAACATAACAAACTTCAAAGAAACACAAAGACACAGTAATTGGTGGGAATAAAGAGATCACAGCTTTATTAAAATGGGTTTGACCGATTTAGCCTTGGAGGACCCTTTCCCCCTCTAATGCAGGTCCACCAGGCCAACATCCAGCATGGACGCCATGTCCAGCCTAACATCCTGCATGGATGCCATATCCAGCCCTGGCAGCTTGAGCCCTTGTGCCCAGCTGCCTGCCACCCTGGAGATATGTGGGGAATTCTCAGGCACTCATGGCCTACCTTGGACCTCCATGGTGGCCACTCCTTTTGAAACCATGAGGGCCTGTGGTTGTCGGTCCGCACCGACACCTCCCCAAGCCCTCCTCTTACCTTAGTGCCCCACAGCATTAGCTTGCCCTGTAAGGAGGGGCCACTCTGTAGCCAGCCCCAAAGCCAACCGGAACCTTCATAGGGCTGGACCTGGCTCCCTGTCAGCCAGGCCCTCTGGAAACTGTACCTTCTGAGGCTAAGCCACACTGAGGCAACCTGGGGGACCCGCATGCCGCCACCCGAAGAGGGGCCTCTAAGGTGTCCCTCTGTGCCCCACCCTACTGCTGTGACCCCATACTAACCCCTAGGGCTGCACCTAGTGTGCTGGTAAATAAATCCTAACCCTCACTATTTAGGTGTACACCATCTACCCTGTTCAAGCCCTCTGCCTTTTCAAGAATCTTTTTATTCACGAACACAGTGGAATTTTTGTAACAATTATTGGATATTTTGGAGATACATTGTGGATCTGGATAGACATTTTGAAATATTATACCAGGGGCAAATTTATTTTTGGAACACAAATACACAGTGGATTTCTGTTTATTCAAACTGGTATTTTACATATATAGTATATATTTTTTGGGGACTATTTGTATATTCATTTTTTGGTGGCCACATTATTTTGTAGTATATTTTTCATTTTATGAAAGTGAGGCACTGCAGCGTTTGGAGGGGAAGGACGTTGCAAGCATAGGCTTAGGTGCCATTAAAGCTGAAGCTTGCTGGACTCCAGTATCTCCGAAGGCTGGAGTGTCATTTGTATTAATGTTACTCTATATAAAATTGTTCTCTATTAAATATAGGCTTACTCTATAGGTTGATTTTAAATTAATTTTTAATAAAACAACCCATTTGTTTACATTGTATTTGGCTGAGTATTATATATTAGGTGCTCCAAGGGATATATATATTACATAGTCATTTAATGGCTTTGGTTGTGGCAAGTGGCAGACAAGTGTACATTTTTAATGGACTTTTGTTGGGGCAAACTGCAGACAAGCAATGGTCCTTTAAGATGCTTTGTTCAGGGCAGGTGTCAGATACTGAGTGGCCATTTTATAGATAAATGGAAACACCAGAGATCAAATAGAAGATGCAATCAGAATGCTTGTCAGTGGAGCTCACTGAACACACACACACACACAAACAAACAGTGGAGCTTCTGTAGCAGACTAAAATAGGCCCCTGGGTATTGAACATGTAAACTTAATGAACCAGTAGAATCCAGGGCCGAGATGCAGTAAAAGTCGAAGAGGGCTCATAATGGTGATATCCTGTTGGATAAGTGCCAAAGGCACATCTTCAGTATGCACTAGAGTGTCTTTATCCTATCCCCATCAATCCGACAAAACTCTGCCCATATCAACATCAATCCAAAATGCCGTTGACAGTTTTACGAATTTTCACTTATTACATCAACAATGGCTTATTTCCATATGGAAATAAAGCATTATGAGCCTTCAATTCACACACACACAGAGGACTGGCAACAGACATGGAGGGGGAGTAGGCATCCTGCTGCCTAACCATATATTTCAGGTACTCCCCACTGTTCCCTCTCTCTCCTTCCCTACATTTGAAGCTCACACACTTCGCCTTTTCTCTCCCTTCCCCCTGCGTGTCGCTGTCATATACAGGCCACCTGGTCCCACTGCACAATTCCTTGATCACTTCACCTCCTGGCTCCCTCACTTCATGTCCTCTGATGTCCCTACTCTCATCATGGGTGACTTCAACATCCCTATAGATAATCACAACACCCCCCCTGCCCTCAAACTCCTCTCCTTAACAACCTCCTTAGGCTTATCGCAGTGGACCAGCTCTCCCGCACACAGTGATGGTCACTCCCTCGACTTGATCTTCACTAACCTCTGCTCGGTCTCCAACTTCTCTAATGTCCTCTTTCCCCTCTCGGACCACCACCTCCTCACCGGTAACCTCATCATACCACGCAAACCCATCACCCCCGCCACAATCAAGCGCATGCGGAGAAATCTGCATACTCTTAATAAGCAACAATTTTCTACCTCCCTGCAGCCTCTTCCCAACCCCATCCTCACACTTACTTGGCCAGACAAAACTACTGCTCTCTACAACAGCACTATCACTTCAGCCCTTGACATCGCTGCACCTGCAACTCCACGCCACCCACGCACAACCCCATTTCAACCCTGGCACACAAGACTAACGCAATACCTCCAAAGGTGCTCACGCACTGCTGAAAGGCACTGGAGGAAATCGCGCTCCACAGCTGACTTCACACACTACAAATTAATTCTCCGTTCGTATAGCTCTGCCCTCTCCCTGGCTAAACAGTCATTCTTCTCCTCTCTAATTTCTAATCTTTCCTCCAACCCCAAACGCCTTTTCTCAACCTTCACATCTCTTCTAAACCCACCAACACAAACACCTTCCACTAACTTCTCTGCCCAAGATCTCGCCAACCACTTCAAGAACAAGATTGAATCTATCAGACATGACATTTCATCACTACCACCCCCACCCAGCCAACCCAGCCCTGTCGCCTCTCCCACATACACACTAAGCTCCTTCCCACCTGTCACTGAGGATGAAGTCTCCCTTCTCCTCACTCGCTCAAACCTAACCACATGCCCTCTCGACCCAATCCCATCTCAGCTCACCCAAGAACTCTCCCCTCTACTAACTCCAAGCCTTACTCACTTATTCAACCTCTCTTTGTCAACCGGCACCTTCCCATCCTCTTTCAAACATGCACTAATCACTCCCATCCTAAAAAAACCCTCCCTGGACCCAAACTCACTGTCAAATTACCGGCCAATTTCCCTACTCCCGTTCGCCTCCAAGCTTCTCGAGCGCCTTGCATATAACCGGCTCACTAAATTCCTCTGCTCCCATTCCCTGCTAGATCCCTTGCAATCCGGATTCTGCCCTCATCACTCCACTGAGACTGCCCTCACTAAAGTGGCCAATGACTTGCTCTCAGCCAAGTCAAAAGGCCACTACTCCCTACTCATTCTTTTGGACCTGTCAGCCTCCTTTGACACAGTTGATCACCCACTCCTCCTCCAAGCCCTCCACTCCCTAGGTCTCTGCGACACTGCACTCTCCTGGTTTTCATCTCATCTCTGCAACCGCTCCTTCAGTGTTTCCTACTCCGGCTCCACTTTCCCACCCCTCCCACTGTCTGTTGGTGTGCCTCAAGGATCAGTACTGGGACCCTTGCTCTTCTCAATTTACACTGCTTCCCTTGGAAAACTAATAAACTCCTTTGGGTTTCACCATCATCTCTATGCTGATTACACCCAAATATATCTTTCCTCCCCAGACCTCTCACCTTCCCTCCTGTCCCGAGTGTCTGACTGTCTGTCTGCTGTGTCTTCCTGGATGTCCTCCCATCAACTCAAACTTAACCTTGGCAAAACCGAACTAATTCTCTTCCCTCCATCTACAACCAGCCTTATCCCAAATATTACCCTCACCGTTAACAACATTTCCATCACACCAACCTCTACAGCACGTTGCCTGGGGGTCACATTTGACTCTGCCCTATCCTTCATTCCTCACATCCAGTCAATCTCCAACTCATGCCTCTTCCACCTACTCATCATGTCCCATCTTGACTACTGTAACTCTTTACTAATTGGCCTGCCTCTCACCCGACTAACCCCGCTAAAGTCCATAATGAACTCTGCTGCAAGACTAATCTACCTCACTCATCACTTCTCTAACACCACACCCCTCTGTCAGTCCCTACACTGGCTCCCATTAGCATACAGAGTAAAATTCAAAACTCTGGTGCTAACTTATAGAGCCCTCACTAACACTGCACCCCCCTATATTTCATCTCTCATTTCCAAATATACTCCCGCCCGCCATCTTCGCTCTGCACATGACCTTCTGCTCTCCACAGCTCTTATCACATCCTCCCACTCCCGCCTACAGGACTTCTCCCGTGCTGCACCTGAGCTGTGGAATTCCCTCCCCCGCCCCATCAGACTCTCCCCCAGCCTTCAAATCTTCAGATGCTCCCTGAAGACTCCCCTCTTCAGGGAGGCCTATCAACTGCCTCCATAAACATCATCACCAAGATTCACCCCTTGCACGGACTACTGCACTCAACGGCAAAGGAGGCACTTAAAAGCAATAGCACTTACTTCTTCTGTATCAAACCTACCTTTCTCTAGACTGTAAGCTCTCACGAGCAGGGCCCTCTGATCCTCCTGTTCTCCACGTCTGATTGTACTTTTTAATACCTCTGTATGTCTATTCCCAATTGTACAGCGCTGCGGAATTAGTTGGCACTATATAAATAAAGAATAATAATAATATCATATTAATGTGTGTGTGTGATTATATGTTAATGTAGCTGTTCACCACATGCTCTAAGTTCCTATAGTTACCGCAATATTCACAGTCCCAACATTGCCTACATGAGGCTGGTATCTCCCTGTAGATTCCTATGCAGTAACAGCCCTCAATCAATCATGGAGGGCTGTCAAACTGCTGGCAATGTGGAAAGCATGCCCTGCCTTATACATCACCAGCAGTAGACAACCCTGAAATCAGAGCGCATTCTCTCGGCTTCCCCACTTTGTCAGAATGGAATGGAGATGATCCTTTCAGCACCATGAACAGCATTGTGCATTGCACATCCTTTGGGCATTCAAAGGGTTAGAAAAGTACAACAGCCAGTACACACACATCCCCTCAGCTCTGTATCATTTTATTTAAAGCAGAACTACCACCTGTTTTAAAGTTTATGTCATCTAATTCCCCATCTGGCGACTAGCTGCTCAGTAGTGCTAGTCACCAGAATAATTACCTGGTTAAATAGAACAAGACCCTGCTCCGGGGCGGTAGTGTGCGCAGACATCTTGTCATAGTGACGTCTTCACACCTGCACTGTCAGTCCCAGTGGCTCTAGGAAGCGTTGCTAGGAGCTGTTCGACTCCAAAAGGGACTGACAGCGCAGACGTGATTATGTCACTATGGCAAGATGTCTGCATGCTCTACTGCCTGTCAGCCCTGAGCAGGGTCTCATTCTATTTAACCAGCTAATTGTTCTGGCAACAAGCACTACTGAGCAGCTAGTCGCCAGATGGGGAATTAGATGACATAAACTTTAAAACAGGTGGTAGTTCTGCTTTAATCATGTATGTTTTGTACTCTCAAGGTAACAAGGCTACACCTAGCCTTGTTCGCTTGCCCACTGGTACCCACAGAACCCCATGGGCAACGTCTGGACCCTAGGCTTGTTCCTTGCCCACCGGT
The DNA here is from genome assembly GCA_037306005.1 of Rhinophrynus dorsalis. NCBI lineage: Eukaryota > Metazoa > Chordata > Amphibia > Anura > Rhinophrynidae > Rhinophrynus > Rhinophrynus dorsalis. The sequence continues at coordinate 292,438,589 of CM074719.1, forward strand.
AGCCATAGAACCTCATTTACACTGCCTGGCGCCCAGACTTGTTCCCTTGCTCACTGGTAGACATAGAACCCAATTTACACTGTCTTCCCCCCCACCCAGCCTATAACCTTTGTTTACTGTTAACCACAAATCTCCATGGACACTACTTGGGGAAGGGAACAAGCCTGGGGCGTGCCAGTCAGTGTATTTTGGGCTAACACATAATGTTGACGTTCCCCATTCTCCCTCACAATAATTATGTTCAACATGCTGGATTCACAATAATTATGTTTGACATGCTGCTCCCATAATAATTATGTCCGACATGGTACCCCTACAATGAATATGTTTGACATGCTGTCACCCAAAATGAATATGATCGAAATGCTGCCCCACAATGCTTCCCCATTCAACATGATGCCCCACAATGCTTCCCCATTTGGCACGATGCTCCACAATGCATCCCCATTCTGGCATACTTTTTACACAACACACAATCACTCATATTTGCATGGGAGCAATTGTGTGTATATTTAAAAAAAAATACACATTGTGAAAGATCTTTTAATCCTGCAGAATGTGCCATTCATGGGGGGTTTATTTAGTTTAAAAGAAAATTAGACCTTGTGGGGGCATCAGGACCCCTCTTGATGCCCCCCTCGCATTGAACACCTATCCAATAGGATAGGTGATGAATGCAGTGACCAGAAAGGTGATCACCACCTTCCTCTACCTCCTCCTCTTCAACACTATGTTCTACAAATGTCCAGGTTGAGTAGGAGGAGCCTCAAGACCCACTAACATCATGTCTTGCCCTCTTTCCCTCTCACAAGCTGCCTTCCCATCTCTTTATCTCCAGTGCTCCCCAATACTCACACTCTCTCTCTCTCTTGTGTGCACTTCTCACACCATTATACCTCTCTAACCTCCCTCTTTCCATATGCAATTAGTTTCTGATAGATTCAGAAGGATCCTACATTTTCTTTGGGTCATCTGAACTGAATTGTGAAAATGAATGGCAGATGTTTCGCTTATCTCTATTAACAAGGTACAGAGAATGTTTTCATAAATTTAGCCCATTTTCCAGTGCACGGTATAGGGGTGGTGTTTGTGGCATGTTGGCATTAAAGTATCAACGGTGGAAGAATATGTAGGCTGGCATGCACTAAAGAATTCATACTAGCTTGTACTGCAACCATAAGAATTTCATGACAATGTATAAGTGCAGAAAAGGAGCTGCATTGACAGCATCCCCCTAGGGAGCAAATTTTCAGGTGAATTGCATATTTAGCGGTGTAAAGCTGGGTCTGCAGCTATGTACAGAGAAAAGCACACCGTAAAACGGCATCCTTATAAACCTTGAACCTGTACTGCCTAGTGATAAAGAAAATTAAATGCAGGTATTCTGAAAAATATTATGTGACTTGAAGCTTATTGCAATTATATTAGTAAATAGATAGAAGAAAACATAGCACTTTGTAGGCATTTTTTACTTCTGCCATTTTCAGGTGGGAGCAACCGAGATGAGGTGCACAAGCCCTACCAGAACCCTGTGTCTTAATGGCAAGTGTGACATTAGAGGACCCTCTGTCATATTTATCATCACCTCCTCCAACCAGCAGTGAGATGTCTGTAATAGAGAAGCAGCAGCAACAGCAGCACGGAGGTACTAGTGGTGGTGGTGATGATGATGGTGGAGAATCTGGGGTGGAGAGACATTGATGGCCTTTTTAGCCCAAACTGAGAAGGAATTGGAGACAGGGATCGGGATGGGCATCACCAACACCACCAGCAGCATTGGGCTTTTGAAATTTGTGGAGTTTGAAACTGCTCTAATTCCTGCTGCTGCTGAATTGCAAGGGCAGCAGGATGCTGAGGAACAGGCTAGTGTGCCATAGACTACCATGGACACAGTGGGAATGGGGTCAACAAGTGATGCCAGACTAGGACATGTTCCACTTGCCAGCAGCAGCAATACTCCTAGTCCTAGTTGCAGTGCTGATTCTGAGGTAGTAGGAGCAACTGTAACGTTTTTTTAAGACACTCAGACCAGTGGTAAAATAAAACACAGTTTTATTAAAAGAAAAATAAGGTAAACAATTGCCCTCTACAGGCAACACAAAATAATAGCAAAATATGGACAGATATGCCCCCACAGGCCCAGTATACAGAATAAGAGTATCACATATACTGTCTCAGGACAGGCACATAGTAGAGATACATATAAGGGTTAAATGCATAGACAGACAGTCTCTGTTGTGGAGTTTGGCATGCCATTCTTCTCCACCTTTTGCCTTCCTCCTGAAGTCATGGGTGTGGGATTATTTTTCTTTTGGGGCAGGAACAGTGCTTTCATCAACAACAGCACTGTGCACAATTTGTGACAAGTCAGTGAGAAGGGGAAACGAAGGAACATTCCTTGGCACAACCGCCCTTATAACACACATGAAACACAGACACCATGTTATTTATGTCAAACATGTTAAAGCCAAACACCCACCACAGAAATTGAGCACCAGTGTTGCTTTACCCCCTGACTCTCCCGAAAGGCAACTAAAGGTGAGGCAGAGATCAAAGAGGAAGAATCATGAGTGAAACAACTAGCTCGCCATCACTTTCTTGCTCTAAGGTAACTACATCTTCTGCCAATCCATCTCGTTCATCGTACCTCCCCCGCCAAATGATAGCCACTCTGTAGGTGTTAGGATGTGGCAGTTCATGTTCACCCATTGCACACTGTGTGGTGCAGTGACCACACATGGCAGTGTGGTGGAGGAGAATTGCAAGCAGGACATCCCACAGAATATGGTAAGCTGGTGGCAGGGAAGGTTCATCATTACTATTAAACTGTTATCAAGTTCTCATGTGTCCTTAGCAGGGTGTGGACAAGGGGCATAGTGATAGCAGCAGTACTTGGTTAATGATGTCATAGTGTTTGAACAGAGTTGTGCCAGATGTTATTTACCACACACACTTTGCATATTGCAGTTGCTCATGAGAGACAGAGTTCTTACTTTCAAAGGAAACATTTATATTCTAGTAACAACACACCTATGATTTTGGAGGAAGGGCAGGTGGAGAAGAATTACTGGCCAACTTCTTCTTTTCTCCTCATATACCTGAAGTTGTGAGGGCTAGTTATGGTGCTACTACTGCTCAGGCGCATCACTGGAGCTAGTCGGGGCAAGTGGAACTTTCATCATCCATCACCCAAATTACTGCTGCTGTTAATCCAATTCCCTTTTAGTTGCCTAATCATACTTCTGCTTAAACAACTCAACAGCAGCAGCAGCAGCAGCAAGAACAGCAGTCACAAATTCCACATCAACATCAGGGCATTTGTTAATGGGCAGTGGCCACTGGCCAACACGACATGACCTGCTGGCACTAGGCCAGTAGGGCATTTTTTTCCTCAGGGCTTGTGCTTTTAAAAATACAGTTGCTATGTGTTGTGTGTAAATTCCCTGTTCCCACTGATTTCAGTGGAACGAGCTAGGCGAAAAAAAGCAGAAAAAATGCATTTTTTGCCAAGCGGGAAGTGCCATTATTAGCTGATTTTGGTTTGAGGTGAAAATTTTCGCCCATCCCTACTCTCTAACTAGCAAACCATATAGGATTCAGTATGTTGGCAGAACTATTCATCCTCTTAACTCATTGTGGTGTAATATATTTGGTACCTCTTGTACTCAGGGGGTAAAGTCCAGTCTCAAAGAGCATCTGAGTAAGATGGCCAGTGGGGATATGGACTATATGGTACCTAGGTGTGTATTGGATTAACATGAGAGTGATGTAATATTGGCTGAATTCACCAGCATAGAGAGGTTAAGTGTCCCATTCCGGGTGAAGAAATCCTTCCTGTCAATAATAAAAAAGTGTCCTACTGGGCTTGGAGGCTTGAGACTAGAAGACCCTGGGGAATAAACTCTGAGTTGGACATTACCTATGTCTTTTAAGTTCTATGCCGGAAATTCCTCAGTGTAGTCCTTAATATTCTGTTTAATTCTGATTCTGTTCTTTAGTTCTCTGGTATATTTTGTTTTTCATTGCTTATATCATATTTTGTCAATACACGTTTGATTCCATGTGTTCTATACAATGCTTGATTTCAATGTTATTAAGCATTTTAACTATTTTATTAATTTAGTGTTGTATCACTATTTTTCTGTTTACATGCCTGCCATAGCTAAATGAATAGACTAGTTTGCAGAGTAATTAATAGATGACCACTCTATTAGTGGTTGTTTTTAATTAAAGAGAAATGATATCTGTTTTAGCCAATCCTATATAATAATTCACTAGGATGTTTGTCAGAAGCCATCATGCGCAGTAGAGACTGCCCGAACGCACAGAATGCTGGGAGTTCTGTGCTGAGCAGGGCCGCCTCTTAACCTTTTGAGTGCCAGAGGGGTACCCCACTGGCACTCAAAGGGTTAACATCACCTGGACCTTGGCCAGTGTACATGGGCTTTTACACTATTATGTTAAATAAGGGCCTATCCAGTGGCTGTGTCACCGGATGAATAAGCACTATCAGAGAGAGTTTTGGCATACCATGGATTGTTGCTGTGTGTTGTATGATTATGATTTTTATATGCATCTAATAAAATATTGATTTTATTATACCATTAAACCTTTTTTTACTTGTTTGTGGCTCTCATAAACTGTGTACATTACTGGGAGTGGAATACTTACAATGGAGTAGGTGAGGTGTTTTGTTGGATCAAGTTTCGTGGAAGTCTGAGATTACATAGTGTGTCACATCAGTTAAACGTGCCTGAAGCTCCGTTATTTATTACTAGCACTAGAGACCAGCTAAGTTTCTATGATTTGCTTTAGGGATCTGCATATTTGTTGAATATTTTAAAAAATTCCATTTCCAGCTAAACTGATTCAGAATTAATCTCAGGTGTAGGAGACAGGGAGGGGAAGAGGTGGAGAGAAGAAAGTGTATCAGAGAGCTAAAGTGGACGAATATTTTTATTTCTCCAATCTTGCTCAGAATATAACTTTCAGTAATCCACCCAAGCATTTCTTCTGCCCCTCAGATGAATAGCCAGGCATACAGGAAGCTGTTCAGAATGACTCTGAGGACATGTTTAGGTCACGGTGTTTGTTTGTTTTTTAATGCTTTCCTATAATCTGATTAAATCTGTAATGGAACAAGAAAAGGAATGTTTATTTAGTAAAATGTGTGTTGGGTTTTGTGAAACAGCATATTTAATTTGAATACAACACTTTTGTTGTCCTTTATCCTTAGTTCGGTCTAAACAATCTACAATGCAGAAAATTGTCTCAGAGGTGAACATGATTCAAGTCTATATCTCATCATCATCATGCTGATTTGTATCAGCATTCCCCACTATCCCTTTGTCTCAGCCTTACAGCCCATGGAACAATTATTGTGGCTAATTGAAATAAAATAGGCATTCTATCAGAAGTTTATGGGGGCAGTTCCAGAGCTTCATATTCTTTCCAGACCAAAATTAGATTTGACATCACTGCCTGATAATACTTTGGTTGCCAGTTAGTGCTAAAAGGCTTAGTTATTGGTCTGTTTCATCATAGTCCAGCAATTCAAGTTTAACTGTAGGGGTTGTCAGAAGAACAAAACTGCACATACCACACATTTTCTTGTTTTTCTAAAATATGCCTGCACATAACTGATCACAAGAACCAAGGGCATGAAGAAAACATAGGCAAAAATTTAATTTTGGAAACTAGACAACAGGCTGTATCAAATGAGGCAAGTATGCACAAATGTTTCCAGACTGCTGCTTCTCTCCCTACTTAAATGGTATCCCAGTTGTATGGATTGAAATACTACAGGGGGTACTAGTTGTGGCAAAAAAGTCCACTGACTATAGAGCTCTGGGCTAAATTTCTTATCTGCATTTCTACATTACACCTGCATTTATGAGAAAATAGTTCATATAACAACCCAGTGTCTAACATATAGCTCATAAGATAGAGCTAATTGTATAATGAAAAAATAGGTAGTGGCACATCGTTATTGAATACATTTGTTGAAAGTTAATAAATTATAAAAATCTACACTATGAAAAAATATCATCAACATCAAAATATTATTAGCCAACCACTGTAGAGAATCCTGACTAGACTGTATGGTTAGTACTCAATGTAAGGGAATTACTATTGAATTTGTGTACTCAGTGTCGGAATCGGATTCCCCGGCGAGAAGGCAGCAAACATTAGTACATAAGATTAAACATCAGAGTGCATACAATCATTATGGTAATATGTCAGTTCTTACTTTCCCAATGTAAAGGTCCCAGGTTAACCATAAGTGAGAATATGCTGTTTAAAACTGTGCTGCAGCGCAACAGAGAAACATCAGTGGAAGGCATTATCCAATTTCGTATCCAATCAGCTCATGGAGGTCAAAATGTTGCTATCCCCACTGAGAGTTTTAATTGCTTGTAACTCATCCTTTGTGAGCCCTGAATTCCATGATGTTCCAGGACCGTCAAGGGTCCTTAAGTGCAGGGCAGCTGTGAAGGTCCCACTCCTCAGCATCACCCACCACTTCTTCCGCACTACATTTATATTCCTCTAGGCTTGTTAACATATCAAACAATTTCTTTTTACTTTTCCTCTTTGAGGGATTTTCAGTGCATTCTCTACTACTTTGGGGATTGCCAAGCACAGCAGTTGATTGAATTGCTACACCTTCCTCCTTTATGCCATCAACACTAGAATACAACTTCTTGTTGTCTTCAGTGTTCTTAGATGGTTTATTAATATTACTACTGGTGATGGCACTACTTTTTATGTCACTTTCACTAACAGCCTCCCCATGAGGAGAAGGATCATCATCATTAATTGCACACTTTGGAGCATGGCTGCAGTAAGTTTTGGACTACCACATTATTAACACATCCATGCACTGCTACTACTCCTTTTTCCCTACCCCTGCCCCTAGATTGTTTTCCAGACATTATTAAACACTGAAGTACACAACACAACTGACAGCGTGGTGTTGGCTTTTCCTTTATAAAATAATCTGTCTCCTCTATTATCTGTCTGCCTCAGTCACAGGGTCCCCATCATCTTTAAAATGAACTTCAATCACGACTTCCTGTGTCCTTTCTAGTCAGGCAAAATATTGGGGTATTTGGGATAAATCTCCTTTGCTGCTTTCACACATATCCAGATTTCCTTAACACAGAGTACAGACAGGAGAAAGGAACTTGTATCACAGCTGCATGTGTCTTCTTAGTCACACACAACTGGGGGAATTTGGAGATAAATATCCTTCACACAGACCCAGACTCCCCTAACACAAAGAACAGACAGAAAAAAATGAACTTGGCTGCTTTTCTCTTCTCAGTCATACGAGTTTTGGGGTATTTGGGGTAGACCTCCTTTGCCCCTAGACGCCCCTAACTCAGAGATTATAGATTATAGAAAATAAATGTTCTGTCTACAAGACTCCCTAAACTATACTAAACTTTATATGCCAATCCTAACTAGCTCAAAAATATGGCACTTTTTCCTACCTCTCAGAAACACAGAATGACATACTGTGGGAACCTGACACCTCTTTTATACTATCATTGCATGAAAAGAAGCACATTTTGCCACATTGTGGTGAAATTCAGTCTTACCACTGATTTCAGTTCAATAAGCTTCAAGGGTAAAAGTGGGAAATCGTCACTTTTCTCCAAAAATGTCAATTTTTATTTGTTTTGCTTTTGAGATGAAACATTTTGCTCCTCTCTAATAACACTCACATAAATATTGCAGGCCCCCCAATATAATATAGTAACTTGCCTCTAGACTGTGTATGCGCCAAAGTTTTATGCATCAGAACTCCTTGACTTTTCTACCCTGTTCAGTTTGCTTATTTAATTTCCATTGCTGTTTATCTTTTTGGCAAACTCCTAATCGGCTGCAATGGTTCCTAATACAACCAGATTAAACAATAAAGAAGGTCACTGTTTCAGAATGATTTGACTTTTATGTACATGTCAATAATTACTTCATATTGCTATTCATACAGTATGTAAAAGTTACAATTCTCAGTTGCCTTTTTCTTTTCATTTATGGACACTGAACAACCACTTATTGACCTTGTTATCAGCTGGCAGTTACACTTATTATGAATTGTGTATCTTTCCTCTTTTAATCTAAAAAACAGTGTTACAATTATTCCATGGGTTATTTTCTAATCAAGTAAAATAAAATAATAGTTATTTACAGATTAATTAATCTCTGTTTGACTTTTCAGAGTCAAAGTGATAAAGGATTAAGGATGGGGGCATTAAGTATATAAACTCCAGAATCCCTGTTAAAGTATGTACAGAAGCAAAGATGGCAAAACTTCTCTTCCTCACCGGTAAGTAATTTTTGCTAATTTATGGGTTCATGGACTGAAGTACAGATATTTAAGTCTTATAAGTATAATTTTGATGCTTTGAAAATAAACTGTGTGTATTCTCTAAAAAAAGATAATATTTCATTATGTACAAGTAATTTTGCAGACCAGGACTTTTTAGTTGAGTAGATTAATATTTGTCCCTATTCTATTATTTTTATAAATCTAAGTATATCAAATGTAAACAAAATAATTTACTATGAACTGAGACTTATGTTTAACTCAGTAGGTCATATGTAAGTGGAGCAATTCTGTGGCAAACTAATTATACCATAAGGAGCATGTGAACATGCCCATTGATTTTATATGGAGTGTTTAAAGGCATAGTAATACTTAAAATGTAAAACAAAAATATGTTGTAGGGTTTATCCCCCTGAGTAAAACAAGAGTACTCCCACTGCTGAAAGGTGTTTCATTCAAAAGTTATTACTTTTCAAAGTTGAATTTTTTAGGCGCAATATCACAGTGGCCTGAAATTGTACAGTGGCGCTGTTGCTACACCATTCTACGGAGATTTATGGTCCCGGGACCAGAGCTGTCCATAGGATCGTGTAGCAACAGCGCCACTGTACAATTTCAGGCCACTGTGATATTGCACCTAAAAAATTCAACTTTGAAAATTAATAACTTTTGAATGAAACATCTTTCAACGGTGGGAGTACTCTTGTTTTACTCAGGGGATAAACCCTACAACATATTTTTTTTTACATTTTAAGTATTACTATCCCTTTAAACGATAAAATGTTAGAGATCCCTCCAATTAATTGCTTTGCATTGGAGACCTGTCTAAAATATAATGGTTTAAAAGTCCCTTGTTTATGTGTTCCCTGTGATGCAATTGATTTACCCCATCATGCCTCCCTGTCTTTCCTGTCACCAATCTCCCTCTCATCCTATTGGTTGTCTTGCACATTTAAACTTACCTGGAGCTCAGGTGATCACCGTTTTATGAGCTTCCTGAGCATTTCTGTGTTTACTGTGATCTTAATATTCTTGGCTTCAGGTCTCCACTTTCTCTAACCTTTCTTCTCCTCTCCTCCTCTGGTACCACGATCCAGCTGCTGTTATGTTCAGTTTACTGACCTAGGATTGTTAGAAGCTTGTATCAGATTTAATCCCCATCTCTGACCTTGGCTTGCTCTGGTTCTCCAAACTTCTGTGTATCACCTGCAACATCACCTGCATTAACTGTTTTATTCAGACCCAGCCAGTTTTGTTTAGTGGGAAGCAGCTTCTCCTCATTGCACTGCTTTTGGCTTCATATAGCCTGTGAAGCTGCAGAAATTTGTTCCAGGTTGATCCTCATCTTTTAGAGTTCCTTAAAGGTACAGAGCTCTTTTGTGTTCCTTTTTGTTTCAGAATCTTCTGAGCTATTCAGCTATTCACCCTACTGTGAACTAACTACATGACTCTGGTATAGCTGGCCTGTTTCAATGTTTCTAGCAGTACAGATTTCTTAAAGGAACACTACCTGATACCAGACTACCTGCATTTGGATCCTACTTATAGGATGAGAGTGATCCCTCAATTAACATTCATTAGCTGTGTTCATCCTGATCTGCCACTGACTCAACTGGGGGCAGATGCTGGCAATCAGCATCCCCCTACCAGCTTTTGCTGAAGCATGGAAATGGCTGGAACTGGCTATGCACTCCAGTCTTGTATCAAAGCAACATCTTTGAGTAGGTCACTATCCTCTAGGCCTTCTTGAGGTATATATCTAGAATGGGTCAAAACATGATTCTGCAGATTTGTAACAATTGTTTTCACTTCAAGAACAAAAGAAAAATGTTCTGTTCTCCCATGCTTCACATCTCCAAAGCCTGGAACAAAATATTGATCTTGTCTTGGATATGTTGCAAACCACTAGGGTCTACACTGCTTTGCTAGCATCACAACCATATTTTCCTATTCCTCCTTCCCGGGGTGCTGCTGAGACTAGAATACAGGAGGGATAGAAACCGCCTAACCTCCTACTACCAAATAATTTTTTTGAACATCCAACAGAATGTAGGGGGTTCCTCAGTCAATACGTTCATTTTCAGATTGTTCCTCAGACCTTTTGCATGCATGCATGTAGAGTTGCATTTGTAATCTCCCTTCTGAAGGATGAAGTAGTCGCATGGGCATAACCTTTGCTAATAAAAACAGTCACCTTTGTTGGAGAACTTGGATGCTTTTCTTTGATGCGCCTGGGTGCATGACAACAGTTGAAGTATCTCTGTTGAAACTTTTATAGCCATGTTCTTAGATTTCAATTAATGAATGCAGTAACAGCTGCAAAAAAGAGTGTCATTATTTATAGGAAGATGAGGTCACTTCCTGTCTCCAGCACCACAATGGAGGTGGAAGCAGTCAGCCACTGTCACAGAGTGACTATTATTCTGTTCTGTCGAGCAAGTTTTAGGATCCACAGAGTATAGGCAGTTTATTCACAATATCTCTAAAATCTCTTCACCCTACTATTACGGCACTCACCTGAAAAGTGTCCGAGCCTTGGAAATGGACCCCTAAAGCTATAGCAGCATTAAGAGTTTGGAAGCAGCCTTTACATCCACTTGTACCCTTCAGTATGCTGAGCAATCCAAAATCTTCTTTGTAGAGGTTGACACATCAGAGATTGGGGCTGGAGTAGTAATTTACCAGAGAGATACCCAATCTAATCTCCTCCATCCATGCTCTTTCTTTTTCAAAGAAACTGCAAACTCTTGACTATTAAAATCACCTTGGATGAATGGAGACATCTTTTGGAGGGGACTGCTACTACAGTAACCACAGAAAACTGACCACAGGAATCAAACATTTCTGCAGAAGGCCCAACATTTAAATGCAATAAAGGCAAGGTTGGGCTTATTGCTTATGTTTCAATTTCATGATCACCTATCGACCATGACCCCATAGTTCCTTCACAATGGATCATTTCAGTGTTATACTCCACCACTTTTTGTAAGTTCCAGCAGGTGTATAAGAATCTTCCTACAGATCTGACAATACCTACTCCTGCAATGTTGCTCATTTGGAACTCTTACTATGGGCCCATCAAGGTTTCACAGTGGGTCATTCCAGAATTTGTGATGTATAAGATATTGGACTCTTGTTTGGTTCCCTTGCAATACCTTCTTGATTGGAAGGGGTATGGTCCAGAAAAACCTAACTTGGTTGCATATGCACCATCTTTGATACAATAGTTTAATCATATACATCCTGAGAAACCCAGTTGACTGAAGGACTATGAAGGACTACCATTGAGGGGGGTAGGGAATAGTGTCATGTCTCCTCTGTGAGCTACCAGAGCATTTCTGTGTTTACTGTCATCTTGATATTCCTGGCTTCAGACCTCACTTTCTCTGACCTTGCTACTTGCCTGCTCCTTGGGTACCTCTATCAGACTAATGTTGAATCCAGTTTACCAACCTGAGCTTGCTGACTTTCTCTCTGGTATGCCCCCTTGGCACCTCCTGTCTTATTTCCTTTATGGCTCTGACATTAGCTAACTCAAATTCTCTGCCGAAATAATCTCCTACATTGGCTTTTTTCCCCTCAGGGCTCTGTTCCCAGCTGAATCCTGCCTTCTATAGTCCCTTATAGGTGCAGAGCTATTTTTGTGTTCCTTTTTTCTTGAGACTTGTTTTTTTTTCTACTGCCATCTAGCTGCAGAACTCTAGTATAGCTGATCTGTTTTCAGGACATTCGAATTTGCAGTTGGCAGCATAGACATGGCTGGGACTGTCTACACACTCCAGCTTGGTACTGCTCCCCAGCATATTTGAGAAGGGCACACTTCTCTCAGCCCCTGATTGCTAGAATACTTGATTCACAGTTATCTAGAGACCTTTGTAGCTGCCAAGTGGTTAATGGGATTCTCACATTCTTTTTCATCTTCATCTAATATTATGTATACATGCATTAACATTATGCTGTCTTACAGTCTCTCTCCTTCTGTCATTTCTGATTTCACCAACACTGTTGCTTTGAAGAATACCCCTATAGGAAAAAATAGTATTTTTGAAGGCTTTGTACCTTCAAATAAATGTTTAATGATAATTGTAATGTTTAATAGAAGCTAATTTCACTTAACATCTATGGCTTAAAAAAGGGAGTTATCTTACTGTGAGATGCTTTTTTTAAATTCTGCAATATCTTTAGGCTTTATTCACTTTTGTGGGAACACAGTTGCCATTGCTGTGAGATGGTGAATGACCCACTCTCTCCAAAGATTGCAATAGTAACAAATACACTGTGAAATACAAAGGCCACAGGAAACGTTACACTTCAAGTGCCGAAAATATGTGTGTGCACTGTAATAATATTTTGATGATTCAATGGGAGCACCCTTATTTTACTAAGAAAGAAATGCCTTACTGTATATTAAAGGGATAGTAATACTTCGTTTTATCTTTATTTTATTTTGTAGGCATTAAACAAACATGAAGAACAATATAAGTCTTATCTCTCAAACCTTTATGGTTTGAGAGATGTTCACAAGCAAAGTTTCCCCTCCTGCCCCTTTTACCTAGTGTAAGCCATCTCTTCTCAGATGTGGAATCCAGTCCATAGACCAGACAGATAGCAGAAGGGGACAATCTTCTTTCTGTGAGAACAATGAAAGCCCTGCACCCCTTGACAAGTTTTTCCCTTATCTTAATTGAAGATTGTCCCTCTCTGCAGTCTCCATGGGCACCTCCTTCTGATCTGGCTGAACTACATCAGTAAAAGGGGTGGGAGGGGGGTACTTTGTCATTGAATTACACTTGAACTACAACTCTGACAGAATTGAAATAACACTCTCTAAAGTCCAAATACTATGATGATTAATTAGAGCTGGTTTTATTATGAAACATTACTATCCCTTTAAGTGTTTATAAGTGTTTACAGTCCCTTTAAGAAGGCCCCATTCATTCTATGACTATCATATGAAAATTAACTCATGCAATTGTTTGTTTTTCTTATAGGGCTGGCTCTTCTGCTGAATGCTCAGCTAGGTGAGTCAAAAAACTATTTTTAAATATAAAATAAGCTTTCAAATAGAAGTTTAGTTCAACAAATTAATATTTATTAATGCATAGAGCCCCATGAAAAAAATGACACTAAACTAATGGAATGTATCACTGAATTTAGTTTCAAATTACTCCATACTAAATAATCAGATACAATCCAATTCTAGTACTGAAAGATAATTTTTGGTTCTTGGCTCTATGCCAGTATCAATAAAATGTATCAAACAAATCAATTTGACAGACATATTACGCTTTTAATAGAAAAGCTGTTCATGCTTTAATCTGGACACTAACACAGGGGTTGACAACCTGTGGCTCTCCAGGTGTTGTTGGACTTCAACTTGTTTCATCAGACAGCCAGACAGACAGACTGAGATACAGAAACATACATAGGGACACAAATGTACACACAGAGAAAGAGACACCAAAAGGAAGAGAGAGATACAAGAATACTCAGATACAAAAAGACAGTTATATACCAACACAGATACAAAAAGAAAGCTATACACCAATAGAAACAAAGAGAGATGGACACATAGACACACAATACAGAGAGCGCAAAATGACAAAGAACAAGAGTTTCAGGTGGTTTGTGACTATATTTGTTTTTGTAATATACCTTCTTTTTAGTAAAGCCTTTTTGAAAGAAAAAAAAGAGACACACACACAGAGACAGAGAAACATACAGAGAGAAAGAGAGAGTGAGGGAGTGAGAGAAAAATAGAGAAAAAGAGAGTGCACAGGGGAGACAGAAAGATTGAAAGAGATAATGAGGCTGACATTGTCTGTGTATAACACTGTGTATGTTACATGTTCCAGAGTCTGGAAGCGTAACTAGAAACCTCCGGGCCCTGGTGCAAGAAGTGCCACGGGCCCCCCACCACCACCACATTGGCCCGCCTCGAACACACTGACCCCTTCTACAATGCCCCTCAATCTTCACAATGCCCCCATCTCCTACCTCCCTGGAGCTCCCTCGCGGTCCTCTTAGTAATGCAGAGTGCTGGGAGATTATGTCATTTCCTAGCACTCTGCATTACTAGAGCGCCAGACGGAGATTGCAGGTGCCAGGCGGAGGGGTCGCAGGGGCGGCCTGTCCCCTGGAGTGACGGGCCCGGACGCAAGTGTGACCCCTATAGTTGCGCCACTGTTCCAGACAACATTAGAGTATTTATGCTAGCATGTTCTTAATGTATATGTTATGGCTAAAGATAGAATTGTGACTTGACAGCCAAAACATATGGCAAAGACCAATAATTAATGTAAAATATAAGCATTGTTATCTTCAGCCATCTGTCACAATGACGAATTTGTATTTTTTCTAGCATAAGTATAGCTCTAATGCTTATATGGTGGATCAAACAAAGTAACAAAATGTATGTTAGATATAAAACATTTTGATTCTAAATAAAATGCTGTCAGGTTTGTGTTTTCTTAATTAACATATAATTTATATATATATATATATATATATATATATATATATTTTTTTTTTTACCTCTACAATTTAAATTATTTGCCACTCCTTGTGAATAATATCAACATTATCAGGTTAACATCGACAATTTCCACATTTGGGCTTTAGCTATAAAATATATAACCCACCCATCCTACTGCTATGTTACTTTTTTATGCAGGCTCTTCCTACCTGCTGACATGCTACTTCAGCAACTGGGCCCAGTACAGACCTGGACTGGGGAAGTTCATGCCTGATAACATTGACCCATGTCTCTGTACTCACCTTATTTATGCCTTTGCTGGAATGTCCAACAACCAGATCACCACCACCCAATGGAATGATGTTACCTTGTATGGCTCTTTCCAAAACCTGAAGAACCAGTAAGTGTAGCTTTTAAATATGGTACCTCTACAGCAAATAGAAAACATGTCCTGTTGTGAAGAATGATTTGGAGAAGATCAATCTTTCAATCCAAATATTGTGTTATTAATGTACTAAGAAGAAGCTAAACAGTTCTGGGAAAAAACAGTTGCCCCATAGGGAACAAATAAAAACATCCATTGATTTAAGAAAAGTTTTAAACCCGTGCAATATTTTGGAGGAGTCACTAGCAATCAATGGGCTAACCCTTTGAGTGCCAAAGGGGTATGCAATGCATTGTATACCCCTCTTGCACTCAAATGGTTAAAAAAAAACATATATATCACTGGTATTTTGGACAATCAGTCTCCTATGGTGCAACTCTTTTACTCCATAATAGTATCAATTCTTCTTAGTACCTCAGCCTCACTGTGGGCTTACATTACAACTATTATTCTTTATGGCTATCTCTAAACATTTTAATCAGTTGCAAATAAATGCAATAAGAACATAACAAGTTTTTTCGGTCATGGCAGCATGATCAGAAACCATACTTGTGAGGGCCACATGATTTTTTTAATTGCTAACAATGAAGACTATAGCTTATCAGCTATTCAAATATATGGATTTATTTTTTGTAATGTTAATGACAATACTGCTATTGAACAGGAGTCTATTCTCAAACTGTAAGGAACTGGCAGTCCATTAGGCCTTACTGGCCTATTAGTTCATTTGTGTTCGTTATTAAGATTTTTGCTAAAAAAAATCTCAGGTGGCCATACCCTGGGGTCAAAAATGTGTTTTTAGTTTTTAGCCCTCTGTAAAACAAGCTAAACTTTTCCTATTGATAACAGGTCTACTTGAATGACCAATATTTACCATGCAACAAAAACTCTCCAATTATGAGGATATTCTGAAGATTAGTTATCAAGAAGAGTGGATTAATACTTTCTATAATGTAGACTAGAACAGTGGTTCTCAACCTGTGCTCTCAGTGGCTACTAACAGGCCAGGATTTTAGAATTTCCTTTTAACCCCTTCGCGTCCTGTGACGTACCCGGACCGTCACGCTGGTCCGGCACTTAAGGACCAGTGACAGTCCTGGTACGTCACGTACCGTGGACTGAAGTTGATTGCTCCAAGACAGGAGCGATCTCTTTCAGTCCTCCTTTCGATGTGCCGCCCCACGTGATCAGTCACGTGGGACGGCACGTCGAACTCGTCTATCTGGTCCTTAAAGGACCAGACACCGCGGGATCGTCGGACCTTAAGGGGTTAAGAGCACAGGTGAGTTAATCAATATGACTGAGCCTCTGATCAACACACTTGTGTTCTAGCAGGGAAATTCCTAAGTCCTGGCCTGTTAGTGGCCACTGAGGGCATGGGTTGAGAGCCTCTGGACTAGAACACTGATTTCCCTTAGTAAACTAAAGTTAATAGTCTTCAGTTTATGAAGGTTTAAGTGTTTCATTGTATACATTTTGTAATATGAGGTTGTTCTTAATGTGAATGTTTCCTGGCTAAGTGATATAAATCAAATGTAATTGTTTTCATCTCATTAAAGGAACGGTAATTTGAAAACTTTGTTGGCCATTGGAGGTTGGAACTTTGGGACTGCACCGTAAGTACTGAGTAGTCCAATCCATTACACCTTGTGACAGTCTTGCTTAATAACTCACCTGGATTTAAATTAACTGTTCATTCTTTCCAAATTGTAAAGATTCACTGCTATGGTTGCCACTGCTCAAACCCGTCAGACATTCATTTCCTCTGTGATCACATTCCTGCGTCAGTATGGGTTTGATGGACTTGACTTTGACTGGGAATATCCTGGCTCTCGAGGAAGCACTCCTCAGGATAAACAGCTCTTCACCATCTTGGTTCAGGTAAAATAAAAAAAAAAAAAAAAAACACAGATGTTCTTTCTAGTTATCTCCGTTTCTAAGGTACAATTATTACAAATCCTAAACAAAAAGGGAAGAGCTTCTAATACTTTATGTCCTATTTGGACACATATAGTCATATAATGCAAAACTCTATAGCTTCCACATCACAGGTGCTCACATAAAGGTTGTCTGTGCTCATACTTTGTACTCCACAGGTAAATCACTCCACTAGGGAATTCACTTATTGGCCAGGTAATACTTCCTTGATGTTCTATTTTGAATGTGAGTAGGATGGATACATGGATATAGAATTAAATAAAATCTATGAATTATATTAATCAAGCTAAAGGTGAGCAATTCTGGAGACACCAACTGCACAGTAATGATGAATAAAAAGTCTCAACATTTCCATTTTGACTGTTAGTCCCTTGAATGCTAGAGAAGTCCCCATCTCATGCATTCCAGCATTCAAAAGAGTTAAAGGGATAGTAATGTTTCACAATAAAAGCAGCTCTAATTAATGTTCATAGTATTTTGACCTTGGAGAGTGTTATTTCAATACTGTCAGAATTGTAGTACAAGAGTAATTGAATGATAAAGTATCCCCCTCCCACCTCTTTTACTGATGTAACACTGCTCACCTCAGAGCAGCAAGACTGTCCAGATGGATCGCAGAGACAGACAATCTTCAGTGAGCATAAGGAAAAACCTAAAAAAAACTGTCAAGGGGGGCAGGGTTTTCCTTATGATCACAGTAAGAAGATTGTCCCTTTCTGTGATTCCCTTCAGATTCCATATCTGAAGGGAGGCGGCTTACACTAGGTAAAAGGGGTGGGATGGGGATACTTTATCATTCAATTACTCTGACATTATTGAAATAACACTCTCCATGGCCCAAATACTATGAATATTAATTGGAGCTGCTGCTGTTGTGAAACATTACTATCCCTTTAAAGCACCATTTAAATCAATGGAACTTTGTATTTGCAGTAGATGTGTTCCAGAATTGCAGCTCCTTAGCTTACTGAATGTGGCCCATGTGATTTACTCATCAAGGTAATTTAGTACTAGTTCTGGAGGAAATCAATGACATAATGGGGGAGACAAATAAAATCCCATTTGATTTAAAAAGAGCTTTTAACCTATTGAATGATAGAAAGGCATCTGGCACATTGCTTCACAATGAGGTGGAGACCTTTATAGAATTCAATGGGTTAAATTCTCTATTTAAATAAATTAATTTGGAGAATTTTCATCCCCCTTCCCAAGGTGAGTTGTTATGGTCCAGAGGTGAGCATTTTTTATCTCTGCATAAGGCCCTATATCTCAAGAGTGGAAGATAAAGTTATGTAATATAGACAATAGTAGGTTTATTGATCTAAAGAGATAAAACATAGTTTAAAGTTCTAAATGTGACCACGGATGACATGTTTATTTTTCTTCAGGAAATGAGGGCAGCATTTGAGGCAGAAGCTTCACAATCCAACAAGCCAAGGCTCATGGTGACTGCTGCTGTAGCTGGTGGTATCTCCAATATCCAAGCCGGTTATCAGATTCCCCAACTTGCTCAGTACGTAAATCTTCACACTTAAAAGGTTCTTATGATATATATGTGTCTTCAAATTTCACTCTGTGATGAAATGTTTCACAACCTCACAGGTCTCTGGATTACTTCCATGTCATGACCTATGACCTGCACGGCTCCTGGGAAGGATACACTGGAGAAAACAGCCCCCTGTATTCCAACCCTTCTGCCACTGGGATGAACTCTTACTTGAATGTTGTGAGTGTCCATTTATGCAACAACTTCTTACAATAATGATGTTCATATGTAACATTCTTGGGCCTGATGGTCATATACACAGAAAAAAGTGGAGAAATTCTGGGATAAACTAATCACACTACATGGGACAAATAAATATATATGTGGCTTTAAATAGGATATTTAACCCTTTGTATCTTAAAGAGTTTTCCAATGCTTCTCCCATATTCAAGGGGTTAAATCATGACTGCTCATTTGCTCACTGTGGTGCAGTTGGTCTGCATCACAATCAGGGGAGGGCTGGCAACATACAGCCCAGGGGGCAAATGCAATTAAGTGGCCCATATCTACTATTGTCCAAGCCCATTGTCCCAGCCCACCCGTTTCCTTTATTTTAAAATTGTCCTTAATGCTGTGAATTAAAGCAAGTGATTCCACAGAGCTTACTGTTGAAATGGGGCTACATTAGTGATACTACAGTGTTTACAATTTAACCATGTGAGTGCCAGAGGGGTACACAACACATTGCTTTTTCAATGCGTTGTGTACCCCTCTGGCACTCAAATGGTTAAGTAAAGAGCTTGCAAGGGAAATGGATTATGCTACTAGTGCATCTATGTTTGGATTGTAGCTCTGTAGATTCATTTCACAAGTTCTGTGGTATCACTAGTGTAGCTCCATTTACAGCAGCAAGTGGGAGATTGAGTGAGGCACTGGCCCACCACCCCAGACACATGGCCAGCCCAGGGGGTAATTGCCCCCCTGCCCCCCAGGCCAGCCCTCCCCTGATCACAATTGCGCCACATTTTCTTGTGCATACAGACCTTAGAGATTTTTTCTCTGCAAAATCAAGATTATGGTGTATACAGTTGTGCAATAGGCAAGGCTCTTCACAAAAGTCATATACATCTTCAAGTATCAGTATTAATTATTCATGCATAAAATATAAGACATACAAATTTACTTTTTGGTCAGGTGCAAAATAGTCTGTTGGATTTTTTAATTAATTTATATATATATTTCTTTTTAACAAAACACCAAAAACAATTAAAATATTTGATATCTCTTGCTGTTTATTTAATTAAACTTATATAACCAGGGGAAGACAGAAAGGGACTGGAAAGGACAGAGAGGGGAGGATGGTCGGGGATGTATGAGGAAGTGCAGGAACTGAAAAGAAAGGACAGGGAGAGGATGAGAAGGACAGGGCAGACAGAGAGCCTAAAGGAGGAAGGAGAGATACTAGATGGAGAAGGAGAGAGACTGGGGGAGGCAGGAGAACCTGGAAACAGAAAAACAATTGTGGGCAGGACAGACTGGAGTAGGAAGGTGTGAGATGAGGAGAAAGTATAAAGTATTTAAATGAAGTAGAAGGGCAGGGGAGGAATGAGAGAGACTGTGAAAGGAAATAGAGATACTGGTAGGAAGAAAAAGGAAATTCTGACTCCAATCATTTTGACCCTCTGCCTTTTGACACCATCTCACTGGTAGTCACAAAATCACACTTACGCTGTCTGACATCACAGCCTTCTTTCATTGTTCCACTTGTAGTAATAGAACCACACATAGGGGTGAGACACGGGTCTGATACCCCATCCTTGTTCCACTGTCTATCGGCAGCCACAGAATTATATATACACTGCCTGACACCGACTCAAGTCTTGTTCCACTGTGTCACTGGCAGTCACAGAATGACATATACAGGCACATCACTCTTGTTCCACTATATCATTGAAATGCAGAACCCATATATAGTGTCTAACATCCCAGAGTTGTTCCACTGGTAACCACAAAACATATATATATTGACTGATACACCATCCTTGTTCCACTGTTCACTGGTAGTCACAGAACCACACAAACACTGTCTGACATGCTAGACTTGTTCCACTGGTAACCACAAAATCACTCATACATTGTATGGCACCCCAGCCTTGTTCCACTGTCTCACTGCTAGTAACAGATCCACACATACAATGTCTGACAGCCCAGCCTGGTTCCATTGTCCCACTTGAAGTGATAGAACCACACATACAGGGTATGACACACCACCTTATTTCACTGGTAGTCACAGATGCACACATGCCTTTTTCTACCTAGTGGGGCATATGAAGTCAACATGTCCTCAGATTTATTCTTCCACATGAAGGCCACAAGCTCCACTTTCTATCTGACACTTAAGGGTTGCATTGGGGTCACATCAATGAATTCACAGAGCTAGGTGCACTGCGGTCTTTGGCACCTGCCAAAATCTAGCTCAACATTCAAATCAACAATGTAATGCATTCATCCAGAATTGAAGTCACACTAGTTTCTTTTCCTGCTGTATAAAACCAGGACACTCCCGTGTCTGTTTGTTACTTTATTTAAGGGTTAGAACAGTTTAGACTGTCACAAAGTGAAGCAACTGATACTACCATATTCTTTGAAGAACTGTAGCCAGTACCACACTTCTCCAGTAGAATGTTATGAGATAACTGCTTGGACAACACGGGAAATTCTATGCAAGGAATCTGCTACTTAATCACACATTCTCTCCTTTTAGGACTATGTCATGAATTACTGGTTGAACAATGGTGCACCAGCTTCAAAACTCATTGTTGGATTCCCAACCTATGGACACACCTTTATCCTGAGCAACCCATCCAACACTGCCATTGGTGCTCCCACTTCTGGACCAGGACCTGACGGGCCTTACACCAAACAATCTGGATTTTGGGCCTATTATGAGGTACTTTAGAGATACATTTTATTACATCTAATGTGCAAAGTGTAAGAACACATATCTCTTGCTTACCTGTTATTTTTTTATATATACTGGTGAAGCAGGGTAGTGAAAATGATTTAGATAAGAAAAATAAATCTTGCTGTTTTGGGGATGCATTCAGAAAGACAAAGATGAACAATTCTGGAGCAAACCACATGCATCACAGGAGACAAATAAAACTTTCCATTGTTTTAAATTGGACTTTAACCCTGAATACTAAAGAGGTCTCCAGTGTATTGATTTTCAGACATCTCTAGTATTCAGCGGATTAAACATATATTTAAACCAATGAGAAATTACATTTTATCATATAGTGCAGTTGGTTTGCTCCAGAATTACTCTACATTTCACATAAGGCCCTGGTCTGAATAATCCCTTCTGTCTTCCCGATGTATGTGCCTTCGGACTTTTCTCTCTAAAGCTAGCTGCAGGTCATAGTCTGTAGTGTAGTGTAGTATGCAGCAGTTCTTAATGTATGATATGGAGCTTGAATTCACTATATAGAGTCTCCATATGTTTATTAATTGGCCTTGTGTCAGAATGTTCAGACACCTGTTGGGCAGAGCTGGCACATGCCATTTGCAGACATAATGGAGTACTAGCAACTCTTTATAATAACCACCCAATTTCCTTAAACTGAGCAGGTAATTCTAATACACCTATAACAGTTCTGAGTGGACCGGTTCACTAAAAGTATTATTTAATTAGTAATGAATACCAAGTCCATGGAGGCAGAAATAATTTTCTTTGCAAGACTCACACTTCTTTGGAAGCCCTCAGTGAGAGAAGTCTATGTCCAATAGTTCTGCAACAAAGACTCATGTCTGCCTTTACATGGACGTGATGTACACATTTAATGGTTCATTTTGTGAAACACATACACTTACAATTGACACATAATGGCCCTTGGGATTTTTCACCCAGATTAATTTAGTTGGGGGGTTTATTATTAAATGCTACCAGTGTTCCTTTAAAGGGATAGTAATGTTTCATAAAAACAGCAGCTCCAACTCATCTTCATAGTATTTGGGCCATGGAGAGTGTTATTTCAAGTTGTAGTTCAAGAGTAGTTGAATGATAAAGTATCCCCCTCCCTCCCCTTTTACCTAGTGTAAGCCACCTCCCCCAGATGTGGAATCTGTTCCTGGGACCAGATGGCCACAGCAAGGGACAGTCATCTTACTGTGAGCATAAGGAAAACCCTTACCCCTTGACAGGTTTTTAAGGTTTGTCCTTATGTTCACTGAATATTGTCCCTCTCTGCAATCCATCCAGGTAGTCTTGCTGCTCTGAGGTGAACAGTGTTACATCAGTAAAAGAGGTGGGAGGGGGGTAATTTACCATTCAATTTCTCTTGAACTACAACTCTGACTGTACTGAAATAACACTCCTCACAACAAAAAATACTACAAATATTAATTGGAGCTGCTTTTATTGTGAAACATTACTATCCCTTTAATTTTATGGTAAGCACAATACATATTAGTAATGAAAAAGCCCATCACCTGGTCCTTTAGGTTTCTCTAAGAATCATGGCTTCTGTTTAGTGCCTCTGGGTACCTAATTCTATCCATGAGTCATAAAATGACCAATTGGTCATGGGGTCAGTCTATTGAGCTATTATAAACATAAGCTGATGTGAACTGTAAATAATATATATTTTCCATTTGATTGAAGAAGTTTATTAGACGTAATGAGGAATGAAATCTGTAGAGTGCTAAGATCTAGACTTGCACTAATATGGTAACTAGTAACCATGCATTAGTAATTATTCAAGTAAAAAGACATAGTATATTGTTACTATGTATTTTAGCTTTGTAAGTATCCTAGATTTATCAAAGGGCACAAAAACACTTAAAATGCGGTAATGGCTTATGGTGTTTTGTTACTGCTTATCAATCTCATTGTGAGGGAGGCAGGAGTCATGAGATGGACATATCTATAGTGTCTCCATTACTACCTGATCCAAAGGGTAAGCTTACAAAAGTAAAAATATTGACTCAAGGACATGGTCAGTCAGGCCCTTCACAATGCATTAGAGATATCTCTAGCACCCATGGGGTAAAATAATAACATTATAACCAGCAACAACACAAAATAATCCATGCATGATCTTTATAAATGAAGTAGAGGCGGAAGTTTATATAGTAAAATTTAAGGTCGCTTATTAGCCTAGATATAGATTGACTCTAGTTGTCAGTATAAATACCCATTTTGCACATGATTTATGATTCAGTTGTTCTTTTATTAGTCTGACCAATGGACACCCCTGGTCTAGAAAATAAACACATTTTTAGGCATGTCTATGTTTTTGTGGAGATGGCTAGAGTTATTTGCAGAATGTTTTCATGCCATAGATGCATTAATTTCTTTTATTGAAATTGAATATTCATTGAATATTCTGGTGTATTAGCTATTTGCTAATATTCTTAATCCTTGATTCCTGTAGATTTGCACCTTTCTAAAGAATGGAGCTACTACTCAGTGGTCTTCTGCTGAAGATGTTCCCTATGCATACCAAGGCAATGAGTGGTTGGGATATGACAATGTGAAGAGCTTCCAGATTAAGGTATTACTCATGCCTTGCAATGTCATAAAACCCACAGGGAAAAATTCAACTAAATGGTTTGACCCATAAATATTACATTTACCTTTTTCAGGCTCAGTGGCTGATGCAGAACAACTTTGCAGGTGCCATGGTTTGGGCTATTGATCTGGATGATTTCACTGGGACTTTCTGTAACCAGGGCAAGTACCCTCTGATTTCCACACTGAAGAACACCCTTGGAATTCAAGCATCTGGTGAGATCTGATTCTCTTACCTACCAATGTGTCTCATATGATTCTTGTGAAATGTTTTTCTGCTATTGTTAGGACTCTGTCTAGCTGATGTACTAAAGTTAAATGGCACAATTCTGGATGAAACCAACTGAATCACAAAGATGTGATGTTTAAATGCTGCCCGCATGTGCTTGAATGACAGAGGTCAACAATGCTTTGCAAAATGTGTTCCCTCTAAAATGAGAAATCCAGCACTGAAAGAGTTAAAAGAATAATTAAAATTTGACTGCTTGGTGTCTGTGTAACTCCAAAACAGCCCTGCAAAAACAGCCCCCTTTAACTCTTTTAGCACTGGGTTGCTGAACTGTGCTTATTTTAGAACAACACTGCAAAGCAATATGTTGGGAACCTCAGTCTCTAGAATTCAAGGGGTTAAAATATTCAATATGATTTTCTGTTTTTGTTTCCAGTTTTTTGCGGTTGGTTTGCCCCAGAAATTATTCACTTGTCCTTAGTACATCAGCCACAGTGGCTTCATAATTTTATCTGCAATATATATCTGATTGTAAAGTAAATATCACAACACATTTGCTCACAAGGAATGAATATTGGTCCTATTTAATTAAATGAGTGACAACTACCAAAATCCAGGCATATAATATAGAGAGTTCAACGATGTGCCCATGAAATGTTTATTCCTTCCCTTGTCCACGTTTTAATTCAATAGGACTTTTGTTCCATTCTGGGTGCAGTTATTTTGTCCCAGAAATGTACCTCTTTAGCTTCTGGCATAAGTTCATGTGACACAAAGTATCTAGGGTTGCCACCTTTTCTTAAAAAAAATACCGGCCATGGCATTCCCTCCATAGACTTAACATTGGACAGCAGCCAATTTTTTACCGGCCTGCCGATAAAATACCGGCTGGGTGGCAATTCTAAAAGGATCCATTGGCAATGTCTGTGTAGCAAGACCTCTAGGGGGAGATGCACTAAGACATGATAAAGAGGTGATAATACAGAGATAACTTCTTAATTGATTTCACTTCTCCAGTTCCTATATTTTTCTATAGAGCCAATGCACTAAGATCCCTAAAGTATGAGGTATTTTGGCATTGGCTCCATAGAAAAACAAAGGAATTGGAGAAGTGATATCACTGGAAAAGCAATCTCTGTGTCATCACCTCTTTATCAACCTCAATGTTATTTTTTTCCACTAAGAATAAAATAAAAGCTTATTGCTTCCACATTTCTATTTTGGAAGTGAATGCTCTCAAATCTTGCACTAAACTCTATTTTATAACTAGAATGATACTTTTAAGGAATTTTATTGTTGTATAATGCTACTACCACTTGTGGGTCACTTGCCCCCATATAGCTCTTGGTTAATGCTAACTCTCAGAAGAAATGTATGTCAATGGCAACTGCAGGAAAAGCTTGCAAATTTTGACATAACCATCATCAGGCTCACACACAGATGACTCTTTTCTTCCTGCAGGCTGCACTCCTCCTTCTTCTCCCATTGCTCCAATAACAGCGGCTCCTGCTACAGTACCTAGCGGCAGTAGTTCTGGAAGCAGTGGATCTGGAAGCAGCTCTGGTGGTAGCCCAGGGGGCAGTGGATTCTGTGCTGGTAAAGCCAATGGTCTGTACCCAGTATCCGGGAACTCAAATGCCTTCTGGCACTGTCTGAATGGAATTACCTACCAGCAGCACTGCCAAAGTGGCCTAGTCTTTGATCCAAGCTGTGAGTGCTGCAATTGGCCATGAGCTGAACCCACTACAGGCACCAAAATCAATGACTCAAAGTACATAGTGATAACCAACCTGATTAATATTACAATAAAAAAGAAAACTATTCAGCATAATTGCAGTGTCTGTTTTTAATTTATTTCTGGAGTTCAGTGCACACTATGAGGTTGTTGTACTAAGAGGCACTGGAGCAATTCTGGAGCAAGCCAACTGCATCAAGGGGAGAAAAAAAATATTCCCAAAATGTCCATAGATTTAAATGGGTTTTGTAACTTCTTAAATGCTAGAGAGGTCTCCAAAACATTGAACAGCTCTCTTCCCTCATTGATCCACATCCCCTCAGCTCTCTCCCCTCACTTGTCTCCATCCCTTATGCTCTTTACCTTCCCTTTTCCTCATCACCTTAGCTCTCTGCCAGTTATCTCTGATCTCTGCTACTATCCTCCCAGCCATCTCCCTCCCTGCTTATCATACTCAGCTCTCTCCTCATTGGTTTCACTTTCTATCCCCTAATTCTTCTCTTATCACTGTTATCCATCCTCTAAGCTCTTTCTCTTCTCCCTATACCCTCTGTCTCCCTGTTCAGCTCTCTCACTTCCTGCTTTCCATCCCCTTAAATCTCTCCCCTCCTGTTCTCCATAGCCTCCACTGGTCTCTAGCCCCAAAGCCTTAACTCATCACTACTCACCCTTTATGCTCTTACCTCTTTTCTCCTTAGTCCCTTGTCTCTCTCTCTCTCTCTCTTTCTCTCACTCTCTCTCTCTCGCAACTCATCATCCCCTCAGCCCTCTTATATCACTGCTCCCTATCCCCAGTTTCCCATTTCCTTAGATTACTCCACATTCACTACTAATATTTTATTGACACTTCTTTCTTTTACCTCAGACTTCTTCTCCTTTACCTCCTGCATACCAACAATGTTCTTTTTTGACTCCTGAACCCCCAGCCCTTTCTTTACAATTCCTCCATATGCCTCAGTTTCCTCTACACTTGGTCCACTTCTCATGCTCTCATGGATTGTAGTGCAAGAGCACAAGACTATGAAAGACTATGTTTTGCTTTGCCCAAACTCTTTGGACTTTACAGTGGTATCTGCCCCCCAGTAATATGCATGGATCCACTGTCCCAAATCTCAAACTTCTCTCTCAGTGTCTAACCACCTTCTCACCGTTCACATGAACTTGACTCCTTTATCTTCCTGTTCAATTACAGATATGGCAGCAGATTACACTCAGATAACAATAAAAGGATTGTGCTTATAGAACTATTAAACCTTTTTATGAGAACTTACATTTTATAGGGTATTTCCTGCTCAGTATAAGGGTATGCCTAATGCTGGCAATGTATTATTTAAAACTGACATGATAAAGCTTTTCTGTTACATTAATTAAAGAACTGATGTTGGTCACTCGCTTTTCCCTTGGAATGCAACAGAATAAATGTCTGAGCACATGAAGAACTGTACTTGAAAGTTATGGACACTAGAGGACACAGTTAATGTAAGAAAAAAGCAACAATTTAAAATGCAATAACTTTTGAATTATACATTTCATGGCAGGGGGAATAGCCATGCAATATATGTTTGGGGGTTTTTTCCATTAAAAAAGTTTACTCGCCTTCTAAATAGAGCAGTCGTACAAAGTGCAACACACTTCTTTCTATTTTGCTTCAAACATAGAAAGTATGTCTTGAAGATGGAATACATTAACTTATTCTATAAGATCATTCTAAATGTAAAAATGATCACGGAAGTAATTAAATGTAAAAATTCACATTGGATTTACAGTACAGATGAATGCCAGAATTAGGCGCTACTCTGGTGAGTTGAACACTTTCTGCTTAGAACAAATGGCGCGATGCAAGAAATATTCGCATCAGATAAAGGCATTTTTGTGCGCAGATAGATTTTGTGCATATTCTAATCCAGGAAGCTAAATACTGAACACTTCTTGAACTGCGCATGAAAAATTAAATTTTACGACAACAGTACACAGACATATAAATTAATTCACAATAGCAGTTCTTGCATTAGGCGCATTCGCTATTCCACTCACACAGATTCGTTACTTTTAGCCACGCCCACAAAAAATAAATATACGCAGCCGTTCGCTAATCTTGAATTTTCATGCGCAATTCAACAAAATCATGCACAAACCTATTCCCTAGTGGTTTTCACACGGGAAATAGCGATTGAGCATGTTTCCTGCATCACGCCAAAAGTTCCCTGTATCTCAAGTATCTCAATTTAGCATAATCTTATCAATCAGCTCGTGTGAAATGCCTGTAACATGATTTTCTCATGGTTTCCAAAATTAATTTACAGCCTTTTGGCATCCACAACTTCAAATGTATGCAAATTATATTTTGAAAAAAAAAGTGTCACTGATAGGAGCAGCAAGAAAGAAATTATGTTTACCACTTGAAAAAAAAACTTGCTCTCCAAAATTGTCTGGTAACATGTCTGCAAATCTCCAAAATTGCTCCTCATCCTTTTGGGAAGCTGGAAGACTGACCACCTCAGAAGATTGGGGAGGGGTTTTGAACAAAAGTAGGAGGTCTGTGGCTCAAAACCACTGGATTTTTGAATGAGTGTGGAGCCCTACATAGTCTGCAGCCCCACTGGTTACAAAGATCAGCTTAGTTTATGGGAGAACTGCAGTCATATGCCCACATGACTGAACTTCAAAGTCTCTCATTTTAGTCACTCTATTGGAACCAACCTAAGAGGGCTGTGGGTAACTTTTCTGACCCCCGTTCACAATGCAGCCCTGGCATCCAAAGCAGTTCTTTTCCCAAAGTCGCAGACCTGCTGAAAAGACAAATTTCTCTCGATAATTCCCCTTTTAATTTTATAAAACTATAGAAACTGTCATATACAGTGAAACTGTAACCTACCATGAAATGTGAATATGTGGTTCTTGTGTTGCTAATTTATGTAAGCAGTTTAAACACAAAACTAGGCAGTCAGGCATTTTAAATCCCAGAAACAAAATAGGCAAAATAAAGTGCAATTCAAGGCCTAGATTACAATACAGGCGAGAAATGTTATCACTGATTTTATCTCACAAAGTGCTTTTGAAACATATGAGGACATTTGTAGATAAAACCAATGATAACTTTATAAAATATTATGTAATCCAGCGCTATCATAGCTGAGCTATAATCCTGTTTTTCTCTAGAGACTATCATTCCATTTCCAGCTAAGGCAAGCCCTGTAAACCTACCTAAATATTTTATCAGTCTGAAGAGCCCAAGATATGAGTATCATGGGAAAAGGTTATTTAGATACAGCATTTCTGTTCCTTAAAGGGATAGTAATACTTCATTTTAACTTTATTTTATTTTGTAGGCATTAAAAAAACATGAAGAATGATATAAGTCTTATCTCTGAAACCTTTATGGTTTAAGAGATATTCACAAACAAAGTATCCCCCCCCCTGTTCAACCAGATCAGAAGGGAGATGCCCAGGTAGACTGCAGAGAGGGACAATCTTCAATTAAGATAATGGAAAAAGCTGAAAAACTTGTCAAGGGGGGGAAGGGCTTTCATTGTTTTCATACAAAGAAAATTGTCCCCTTCTGTTATCTGTACTGTCATACAACCAGACTCACATCTGAGAAGAGATGGCTTACACTAGGTAAAAGGGGTGGGGAGGGGAACTTTGCTTGTGAATATCTCATAAACCATAAAGGTTTGAGAGATAAGACTTATATCATTCTTCATGTTTTTTTAATGCCTACAAAATAAAATAAAGTTAAAACGAAGTGTTACTATCCCTTTAATGGGAGCTCTGGGATACCTCTCTCACAAACTGAAGTTCATGTCTTTCTGCTGCTTTAGCAACAACTCTTTGGGTTCTTGAGCTTCCTTCAAACCCTTGCCAAGTTCTTTGAATTGGACATTTAAATTCCACTTTTTCTTTACAGCTGACTGCTGCTTACCTATAATGGTGATACCTCATTACATACACTCCATCTCAGCTCATAACAATGGCTATGACCAGCCTTGAAAGAAGATGGTTCTTCTGATGAGTTCCTTATTCCTTGGTTAGTTGGCTTAACATTCATATAGTCCAATAGCAGCTATTTTCTTTAGGCTTAGTTATCATGGTTGAAACTACACTAGACTATATTGGGCCCTTATGGGGCTGGTCACATGAGCAATATATGTCTGATATCCTATGATCCTGCCCATAGTGATACTGACTTTGCCCCTCTAAAGAGATACCTATGAGAGATATGCTAGCAAATGGATTTATGGGGTAACACAGTGAACTGGATACAGGAACTGTATAGCTGAGGTCAGTCACCAATATAATCTGTGGTTTTCTCTTAAGCAGCTCATATAAATACAT
The DNA here is from genome assembly GCA_037306005.1 of Rhinophrynus dorsalis. Lineage (NCBI taxonomy): Eukaryota > Metazoa > Chordata > Amphibia > Anura > Rhinophrynidae > Rhinophrynus > Rhinophrynus dorsalis. The sequence goes on from CM074719.1 coordinate 292,469,079, forward strand.
TACTCCTGACTAGGATCTGAACAGAATTCCAGGTAATTTCAAACGGATCCTGACAGAGTCACTGAGGGACAGGGGGAGGTTGAATAGAATGAGGAAGGGAAAGGGAGGCAAAGAGAAGGTGGGAGCAAAAGAGCATGGGGGAGCTGTAGGAGGCAGAGGCGAGAGAGGAAGAAGAAACTGAGTATGGATAAGGGAGCAAAATCTGGGACATTGGGTATGGGACAGGGAGAAGAGGCCAGAGTAATAGAATGGACCAGAGTCCTTAAATTTAGTGATATGAATGGGGCTGGGAGGGAATAGTACAGCAGGACAGGATGAGATTGGGAGGATGGGGGAAAGAGAAGCAGGAGGGTCAAGTGGACAAAGCCGCTGAGATTTGGATTCACTCCTGAAGAAGTTCCCTATGTTGTTCAGAGGATTGCCCAAGAAAGGAACATGCTTGTTTGACATTTGAAGGAAAATTAGCATAATTTTTAGTTATGCATCATAGACTGATTTTCCACCTTTCTGATTGATTAACTGAGGAAATTAAGTTCAGGAAAGTAATTTGGGTCTTTTGTGTACAAAAAAATTTACATAAAAGTTTCTCTCATTTTTAAATGTCTGTGTTTAGAGCTCCTGGACTTGGACTTCCCTTTGAATACATTTCTCCTGCCAGTCTCCTTGACTTTCACAGTGATACCGTTCTGTTTATGCCCTTTCTTAATGAAGAATGGAGTGTCATTGCTGCTTGTTGTCTGATTTGGTTTGCTTAACTCAGGCCATAACAGCCTAAGAACCTTGCTCCTCTGGCAAATCTTCCTAAATTATTTGTTTTTTGACAAATATGTGGTCAATATTTCTTATCATTATATTTTGTTTTAACTCTGTCATCCATAACTACAATGCTGACCTTTCTGCTGCATAAAAAACTCCATCTCAACCAGAAGGTAGAGTGTACTATCCTGTGGGTGATATGCATTAAGATCATATAATGTTAAGATAAACTCTTCACTGAGATAAAATCTACAATATCAATGTAATTCTATTAAGTGTATACACAAAAATCTCTCCAACTTGAAAATGAGGTTCCTTCATATAACATAGGAATCAGAATGTTAATTTCACTGGAGAGTTTATCTCACTTCTCTGTTTGGACCTATTGTGCTGTAATTTCATATCTGTTTGAACTGTCTGGGGGATTGATGAAACCTGCTCAAAACTCATTGGCTGGGAGGTGCGTAAGCACACAGTCCAGTCAATAGCTGTGAGGTATTTTGAATAGAGATTGCCCATTTGTAAAGACAGCCTCTGTTCAAAATTCCATACAGTGGAATGGGCATTGGCCCATAAGGTACTAAGGGGGGGGGGTTCTGCTGATTTGCCCTTTCTCAGACACCGCCACTGCCGCCGACAGGGGAGAAGACAAAAGGGCCATAGTAAGTTCAATATTTATTTGGGCTCTTAAATTAACTTTTGTTTGGAGCACATTGGAATTATCACCTGATTTATGTGTCTATTAATGCATTCTCTTGACATTCTATATCTACCTCATCCTATCATCTGTGCATTGTATGCACAGATGACAGAGTTATGTTTCGGCACACAACATTTATATGACTTCTTTTCTTTTTTCACAGGAATGACAGAATGGAGAGAAAGAAGATGAAGATTAGAGAAAAAAAATAAGATAGATAGAAGACGGACATAAGATTACAGCTAAGTGTAACACAGAAGAGCTAACGATTGGTGCTTGAAAGTATCTCAGACATCGATCGTTAGCTTTTTTCCTTTGATGTTCCCATTATTCGCACTATTTCGTGTGAGTTTTTGGAACTTAGCACACAAAACGGATTTTTGGCCAAAAGTCCTTTTCTGTGGCCTAATGTCCGTTGTGTTTTTAGCTGGTAGGACAACTGAATACCAACCCTATCGGCTGTTTTACCGCACACAATTGAATGAAGGCCTAAGGCCTCAATTTAAAGGACCCAGATAAAACAGCTGGTGGGGCAAAACTGGAAGAACAGATTTGGAAGAGGAATTTAGCAACTGATTAGATCGTCTGTGGTGGCAGCGTAGTCAGAAATACAGTTTCCATATATCCTCATTCCTCCACATATTGCCTCTGTGTGTTGCGGATATACAAAGTTGCAATCAATCGTCAGTGTGCACACGAATTTATATTCATCCCAAGTGAAGACGGTAACAGTGAGTATACTAAGACTGAACTGGTTAACAACTTTATTTAGTGCTGTGGAATAAGATGGTGTTTTTTTTTAAATTGGACCCATTTGTTATCATAAAGTCTTGGAGCTGGAATTGTCCATATTATCAAGTGAAGAAACTAATGGGTATCAGAAAAAGGAGGATAAATAATTAGATCTCCTGAACAACTGACCGTGTAACCACAAAAGGCACGTTAACAGTATACTATCCTGTTGACCCTTAAAAATCTTGGTGAATACAATGGACAGACTGTAATTAGTGTTGAGCGAGCATGCTCGGCCGATGCTCGGATCGGCTCGAGCATCGCTCTGCTCGGCACATGGCGGTACTCGTACGAGTACCGCATGTGCTCGCCCGCCATGTTCGGGTCTCCTCCCCGCACGTTTTGCGGCTGCTGCGCACGTTTTGCGGCTGCTGCGCAGCCAATAAACGTGCAGGGAGGCTCTGACATCAGTGTAATGCCAGCAGCCATGTTGGCTGCTGGCATTACACTGATTGGCTGGCCAGAACCCGTGGTCTGGTGCTGTATAGCACCTGACCAGCGAGTTCGGCTCAGTCTTAGCCAGGGAGAGATGAGGATAGGAAGGGAAAGTCAGTGTACGGAGAAGACAAGCAAATTTGTGAAAAAAAAGAACCAAAAGTCCTTTTTAGGACTACTGTGTGTGGGGGCAGCAGTTTATTTTGTGTGGGGGGAAAAAAACAAACAAAAAAAAAATTTCATATATTCTGTTTAGTGTGCAAAGTTGCAGATTAGAGCACATTCTGTTTAGTGTGCAAAGTTGCAGATTAGAGCACATTCTGTTTAGTGTGCAAAGTTGCAGATTAGAGCACATTCTGTTTAGTGTGCAAAGTTGCAGATTAGAGCACATTCTGTTAAGTCTTCAAACTAAAATATCAAAGTCACATATTCCATTCAGTGTGCTTCGCCGCAGTTTAGCAGCATATTCTGTGTACTGTGCACAGTTGCAGAATAGGAAGAAATACTGTTAAGTCTTCAAACTAAAATATCAAAGTCACATATTCCATTCAGTGTGCGTCACCGCAGTTTAGCAGCACATTCTGTGTACTGTGCAGAGTTGCAGAATAGGAAGAAATACTGTTATGTCTTCAAACTAAAATATCAAAGTCACATATTCCATTCAGTGTGCGTCACCGCAGTTTAGCAGCACATTCTGTGTACTGTGCACAGTTGCAGAATAGGAAGAAATACTGTTAAGTCTTCAAACTAAAATATCAAAGTCACATATTCCATTCAGTGTGCGTCACCGCAGTTTAGCAGCACATTCTGTGTACTCTGCACAGTTGCAGAATAGGAAGAAATACTGTTAAGTCTTCAAACTAAAATATCAAAGTCACATATTCCATTCAGTGAGCTTCGCCGCAGTTTAGCAGCATATTCTGTGTACTGTGCACAGTTGCAGAATAGGAAGAAATACTGTTAAGTCTTCAAACTAAAATATCAAAGTCACATATTCCATTCAGTGTGCTTCGCCGCAGTTTAGCAGCATATTCTGTGTACTCTGCACAGTTGCAGAATAGGAAGAAATACTGTTAAGTCTTCAAACTCAAATATCAAAGTCACATATTCCATTCAGTGTGCTTCGCCGCAGTTTAGCAGCATATTCTGTGTACTCTGCACAGTTGCAGAATAGGAAGAAATACTGTTAAGTCTTCAAACTAAAATATCAAAGTCACATATTCCATTCAGTGTGCGTCACCGCAGTTTAGCAGCACATTCTGTGTACTCTGCACAGTTGCAGAATAGGAAGAAATACTGTTAAGTCTTCAAACTAAAATATCAAAGTCACATATTCCATTCAGTGTGCTTCGCCGCAGTTTAGCAGCATATTCTGTGTACTCTGCACAGTTGCAGAATAGGAAGAAATACTGTTAAGTCTTCAAACTCAAATATCAAAGTCACATATTCCATTCAGTGTGCTTCGCCGCAGTTTAGCAGCATATTCTGTGTACTGTGCACAGTTGCAGAATAGGAAGAAATACTGTTAAGTCTTCAAACTCAAATATCAAAGTCACATATTCCATTCAGTGTGCGTCACCGCAGTTTAGCAGCATATTCTGTGTACTGTGCACAGTTGCAGAATAGGAAGAAATACTGTTAAGTCTTCAAACTCAAATATCAAAGTCACATATTCCATTCAGTGTGCGTCACCGCAGTTTAGCAGCATATTCTGTGTACTCTGCACAGTTGCAGAATAGGAAGAAATACTGTTAAGTCTTCAAACTCAAATATCAAAGTCACATATTCCATTCAGTGTGCGTCACCGCAGTTTAGCAGCACATTCTGTGTACTCTGCACAGTTGCAGAATAGGAAGAAATACTGTTAAGTCTTCAAACTCAAATATCAAAGTCACATATTCCATTCAGTGTGCTTCGCCGCAGTTTAGCAGCATATTCTGTGTACTCTGCACAGTTGCAGAATAGGAAGAAATACTGTTAAGTCTTCAAACTCAAATATCAAAGTCACATATTCCATTCAGTGTGCTTCGCCGCAGTTTAGCAGCATATTCTGTGTACTGTGCATAGTTGCAGAATAGGAAGAAATACTGTTAAGTCTTCAAACTAAAATATCAAAGTCACATATTCCATTCAGTGTGCTTCGCCGCAGTTTAGCAGCATATTCTGTGTACTGTGCACAGTTGCAGAATAGGAAGAAATACTGTTAAGTCTTCAAACTCAAATATCAAAGTCACATATTCCATTCAGTGTGCTTCGCCGCAGTTTAGCAGCATATTCTGTGTACTCTGCACAGTTGCAGAATAGGAAGAAATACTGTTAAGTCTTCAAACTAAAATATCAAAGTCACATATTCCATTCAGTGTGCGTCACCGCAGTTTAGCAGCATATTCTGTGTACTCTGCACAGTTGCAGAATAGGAAGAAATACTGTTAAGTCTTCAAACTCAAATATCAAAGTCACATATTCCATTCAGTGTGCGTCACCGCAGTTTAGCAGCACATTCTGTGTACTCTGCACAGTTGCAGAATAGGAAGAAATACTGTTAAGTCTTCAAACTAAAATATCAAAGTCACATATTCCATTCAGTGTGCTTCGCCGCAGTTTAGCAGCATATTCTGTGTACTCTGCACAGTTGCAGAATAGGAAGAAATACTGTTAAGTCTTCAAACTCAAATATCAAAGTCACATATTCCATTCAGTGTGCTTCGCCACAGTTTAGCAGCATATTCTGTGTACTGTGCACAGTTGCAGAATAGGAAGAAATACTGTTAAGTCTTCAAACTAAAATATCAAAGTCACATATTCCGTGTAAGATGAAGAAGGTGGGTAAAAAGGGACGGGGAAGTGGACGTGATCCTGATAGTTCAGGGCGCGGGTCAGGACGCGGAGAAACTGTGCCTGGTGCCAGAGCACAAGAAAGAAAGACATCCACCATACCTAGCTTCATGTCTCATTTTACAGGGCGTCGCAGGACATCACTCTCGAGGTCCGACCACTGCGAACAGGTGGTCGGTTGGATGTCAGCTGATACTGCTTCCAGTCGGTTAAGCACCACCCTGTCTTCCACCAAGTCCACTCTCAGTAGCCAAGAGTCTGGTCAACATAATCCTCACTCTGATCATCCTTCCTCCCACCATAGACGGTCTGGTCAAAGAAGTGATCCCACACTGGGATATAGTGAGGAGCTCGTCTCATCACCAATCCTTCATTTGACCCTCTCTCCAAGCACGCTTGCAGAGGAACATGACATCTTATGCCCTGATTCACAACCTCTAGAGGGTACCCAATCACAAAAAGATGACAGATGTGAACGGCATTTAAGGTCAAAGGAAGTAGTGGATGATGATGATGATGAGACACAGTTGCCATTAAATCAACCACTAATACTGTCTCAAGACCTTGTTGAGGAGGATGTTATACAGTTGTCAATGACTGAGTATGTGGTGGGATCAAGACATGAGGAGGATGATCAGAGTGAGGAAGTGGAGGAGGACTTGGTGGACGATGAGGTGACTGACCCCACCTGGGAAGGTGTAGAGCCGAGCGATGACAGCAGTCCTGAGGGTGAGCCATCTGCAGCACCGCAACAGGCTGGAAGAGGCAGTGGTGTGGCTACAGAAAGAAGGCGGACCGCACCAAACCGGCCCGCAAATGTTCCACGGAGCACCCCCTTGCGTAAATCTACCTTGCCAAGGGGTAGGTGTTCCGCGGTATGGCGTTTTTTTAAGGAAAGTGCGGACGACAAAAGAATTGTAGTTTGCAACCTGTGCCACACCAGAATGAGCCGAGGCATGAACACTAGAAACCTCACCACCACCAGCATGATCCGACACATGGCATCCAAGCACCGTAATAAGTGGGAGGAACGCCTGGATCGCCCATCTGTGTCTGCAGGCCACACCACTGCCTCCTCTTCCCCTGTTTTCGGTGCCGGCCAATCGCCTGTCGAAGGCGCAGGCCCGCATACCTCCTGCCCTGCACCTGTACCATCTGAAGCACCATCAGAGACCACATCCACTTCCCTGTCCCAGCACAGCGTCCAAATGTCGTTACCCCAGGCATTTGAGCGCAAGCGAAAATACCCAGCCACCCACCCACAGGCCATAGCACTAACCTCACACCTTTCCAAATTACTGGCCATCGAAATGCTGCCATTTAGGCTTGTGGAGACTGAGTCCTTCCGCAGCCTGATGGCAGCAGCTGTCCCTCGGTACGCGGTCCCCAGCCGCCACTACTTTTCCCGGTGTGCCATCCCCGCATTACACCACCATGTGTCCCGTAACATCACCCGTGCCCTGACCAACGCAGTTACTGGGAAGGTCCACTTAACGACTGACACATGGACAAGTGCTTGTGGCCAGGGACGCTACATTTCCCTGACGGCACACTGGGTGAATGTCGTGGAGGCTGGGAGCGACTCGGACCCTGGGATGGCACGGGTGCTACCCACGCCGAGGATTGCGGGCCCTACCTCCATCAGGGTTTCCGCCAGCACCTACGTTATTGGCTCCTCCTCCTCCGTTTCCACCTCCGAATTCTCTACACGCAGCGCCACTCCCCCATCAGCCGGTAGCTGGAAGCAGTGTAGCACTGCAGTGGGGAAGCGTCAACAGGCCGTGCTGAAGCTGATCTGCCTTGGGGACAAACAGCACACGGCCTCAGAGCTGTTGCAGGGGATTCGTCACCAGACCGAGCAGTGGCTCTCTCCACTCAACCTGCAACCAGGCATGGTTGTGTGTGATAATGGGCGTAACTTGGTGGCGGCTTTGGAGCTCGGCAAGCTCACACACGTACCATGCCTAGCGCATGTATTTAATTTAGTGGTTTAGCGATTTCTAAAAACCTACCCCAATGTGCATGATCTCTTGACCAAGGTGCGCCGCGTGTGTGCACATTTCACAATTAAAACTGACGCTTTGCATGTGGAAGAGGTGGAAATGCGGGAGGAAGAGCTTACACAAGGTGATAGCCAGAGCACCCTCACTTCGTCTTCTCAGCGACAATTGGAGGAGGCGGAGGAGGAGGAGGAGGAAGACACGGTTGCCTCCGCTACAGAGGGTAGCCATGGAACTTTAGTTCCATCTCTTCAGCGTGGGTGGGCAGAAGAGGAGGAAGAGGATGAGGAGATTGAGAGTCATCCTCCTGGTGAGGACAGCGAAATCTTGCCTGTTGGTACTCTGACACACATGGCTGACTTTATGTTAGGCTGCCTTTCCCGTGACCCACGCGTTACACGCATTTTAGACAACACGGATTACTGGGTGTTCACCCTTCTGGACCCCCGCTACAAAGAGAATTTCTCATCTCTCATTCCTCCGGTGGAGAGGACAAGCAAAATGGTGCAATACCAGAAGGTTCTTGTCGAAAAATTGCTCCAAAATTTTCCATCTGACAACGCTGGCGGCAGAGTACGTGCTACCTTGGCCAACCGAGAAGGGGAGAAAAGGGGAGCACACAGCAGTTCCGACAAAGGCAGGGCAACACTCTCCAAGGCGTGGGACACCTTCATGACACCCCGCCAGCACCCTCACCCTGATGCGCAGCCTAGTGTCACAAGGAGGGAAAAGTTTTGGAAGATGGTGAAGGAGTACGTAGCAGACCGTGTCAGCGTCCTCAATGATCACTCTGTGCCTTACAACTACTGGGTGTCCAAGCTGGACACGTGGTATGAACTGGCACTCTACGCCTTGGAGGTGCTGGCCTGCCCTGCCGCCAGCGTTCTGTCTGAGCGGGTATTTAGTGCTGCTGGTGGCATCATAACAGATAAGCGTATCCGCCTTTCCACCGACAATGCTGATAGGTTGACACTTATAAAAATGAACAAGGCCTGGATTTCCCCTGACTTCTCCACTCCACTGGAGGAAAGCCCCGGGGGAACATAAAGTCACTTTATATATGTTATTTACAATGATGGGAATACTCTGTATTCCCATTCACCCCTTCCACCCAAAAAACGGGTATATGGTTGACTCAATCTTCTCATCCTCCTCCTCCTCTTCCATATGCCCTGTGATATAATTTTTATATAGGGCCAGCTCACCAGCGGGCCCTGTTTGACAATTTTTATATAGGTCAGCTCACCAGCGGGCCTTCTCATATAATGTTTTATTGGGTCAGCTCTCTAGCGGGCCCTCTCATATAATGTTTTATAGCGTCAGCTCACTAGCGGGCCTTCGCATATAATGTTTAGGATGGTCAGCTCCGCAGCAGACCCTCACCCATAATGTTTTAGATGGTCGGCTCAGCGCACGTTTCCCTCTTAATCATGGCCCCAGTTCAGAAAAATCGAGGAAATTTTTGGGAGAATTTGCCTTTGCGCACGTTTCCCTCTTAATCATGGCCCCAGTTCAGAAAAATCGAGGAAATTTTTGGGAGAATTTGCCTTTGCGCACGTTTCCCTCTTAATCATGGCCTCACTTCAGAAAAATCGATGAAATTTTTTGCAGAATTTGCAGATGATATACAAGTAAATATACAGCAAATACTGTTTGGTAAAAATTTTTCGCCTAAAGTCGTTTTTATTTTCCTTTTTGTGTGTTTTACGGTCAGTCTGTAAAAATGGCGTACTACGGGCGAAAGATCGTTCCCAGCAGCGATGTTGGAGTCCAAGATGCATCCAGACATCCTCCCTATGCTGTCCCTGAACCATTTCTGTGGTGTTTCCATCCTTTTCTGCCCTTTTCCTATGGACCAGGCACCCTGCCCTCATCAGAGCAGGGGGTGCCTGGTGTAATGCTCGAGTCCTCCCATTGACTTCAATGGGGCTCGGGTGCTCGGCCGAGCACTCGAGCCTCCGGGGGTGCTCGGTCAGAGCACCCGAACACCCGAGCATTGGGGTGCTCGCTCATCACTAACTGTAATATAAATTATCAGAACAAATTTATAATAAAACAACAGTGGAGGTTAACAGATAGTGAAGAGTGAATCTTCCAGTATTTTCGCTAACATCATAATCTTTTCTGGTGACATTTATAAGTCTTCTTTTTGTCTCTTCTTCTTAGTTTTACTTAAATACTGATTTTTAACATTTTTTTCCTATTTTTATGTGTATAGATATATTGTAATCGAGTCGGACAACATAATCGGGTGTTGTGTGGGGCCCCACACGACTCCACAATTTTTTTGTCTGATATTGTGGTCTTTTCCCTTTTAAAACCATTCCAACTGTTTCTAATATTGCGCCTACGTGAAGATTGTTTCAACGTGTTAAAGTAAAATTGCTGTGATCTAACGTTTGGGTGCAAAGGAAACCTAATAGAACAGTTCCCTAGAATCATATGTTTTTAGCTTTCTACTTGTCGCTTAATACATTTTTCCAGTCTTAAATAGGCTTCCAGTCTGGACTTCTTTATTTTTTATTGACATTTACTTGGTATAACGCTAGGATATATATTTTTTTTAGATACAAAATTGGATAATGGCCCGTTAGCAAAAAGTGCTAGTGAAGCTATTCATTTTCCCTACCAGCTGAAAGCTGGTTATGCCACAGAAAAGGACTTGAGAGGGGTACACAACGCATTCCTTCTTCTTTCTCTAATCTTCTTCTTCCTCTCCATCTTCTGTCTGCTTCTATTCTGTCTTCTCTTCATTTACCTGTAAAATAAATAGAGATATTATAAATGTGCCATACAAAGAACCTGTACATCTGTGTATAGTTTAACCCCCTGAATGTCAGAGGGGTATGCAAAACATTGCCGAGCAATGAGTTGGGCACCTCTCTGGGACTCAAAGGGTTAAACAATGCACAGATGTGAGAGTGAATATTGTATGACATGCCCAAAGTACAAAACATATGTCCCCATTTTTCAGCCTTTAAGTAATGTATGCTAGGATATTGAAAAGTTTTAGTGTTGGCGAAAACTTGATAAATAAAAATACTGTCCCTTTTTTATTTCTCCTCTGCTGTTGGCGGTGGTGGTGGTGGTGGTGATGCCTGTTCCACTGTGAAGGAATTTTGAACAGAGACTGCCTTTAAAGGGATAGTAATACTTCGTTTTAACTTTATTTTATTTTGTAGGCATTTAAAAAACATGAAGAATGATATAAGTCTTATCTCTCAAACCTTTATTTTTTATGAGATATTCACAAGCAAAGTTCCCCTCCCCACCCCTTTTACCTAGTGTAAGCCATCTCTTCTCAGATGTGAGTCTGGTTGTATGACCAGACAGATAACAGAAGGGGACAATTTTCTTTGTATGAAAACAATGAAAGCCCTTCCCCCCTTGACAAGTTTTTCAGCTTTTTCCCTTATCTTAATTGAAGATTGTCCCTCTCTGCAGTCTACCTGGGCATCTCCCTTCTGATCTGGTTGAACAGGGGAGGGATACTTTGTTTGTGAATATCTCTAAAACCATAAAGGTTCCAGAGATAAGACTTATATCATTCTTCATGTTTTTTTAATGCCTACAAAATAAAATAAAGTTAAAACGAAGTATTACTATCCCTTTAAATATGGGCAGTCTGTTGAAAATGCCACACAGCTATTGGCTGGGATGTGTGCTTATGCACCTCTCAGCTAATCAGCTTCGAGCAGGGGATTGGAGGAACCTGCCTGAAGTTGATTGGCTGGGAGGTGTGTAAGCACATATTCCAGCCAATGGCTCTGAGGCAGACTGCCCATATAGAAGGATAGTCTCTGTTCAAAATTCCCTCACAGTGGAATTACAGGTAATCAGGTGTTATCAAACCTTCCCAAATGAATCCTTTTGGGATGGTTTGATTACACCTGATTACCTGTACTTGATCACCCCTAAGTCTCTCCATTTGCAAGTCTAAAGGACAGAAGGTATTTTTTTACTTTTACTAATAAAGATTTTTTAAATGTTTTTAAACATGGACTTGTTTTGACTATTTTGTGGTGGTGCACGATTGTTCTTTGTGTATGTTTCATAGTGTACTGTGAGTCTTAAAGGGATAGTAATACTTAAAATGTAAAAAAAAAATATTGTAGGGTTTATCCCCCTGAGTAAAACAAGAGTACTCCCACTGCTTAAAGGTGTTTCATTCAAAAGTTATTAATTTTCAAAGTTGAATTTTTTAGGTGCAATATCACAGTGGCCTGAAATTGTACAGTGGCGCTGTTGTTACATGATCCTATGGACAGCTCTGGTCCCGGGACCATAAATCTCCATAGGATGGTGTAGCAACAGCGCCACTTTTCCTGCTGAGTAAAACAAGGGTACATTTTCTGCTGTTAGTTGTTTTATTTATATGTTATAACAGTTGTCAGGAATTGTGACAGTGTGATGACTTCCAGAGATTTCAAACTAAATAACTGAATAATTACCTGAAACCTGACCTCTAAAGGGCACTGCTAATTTAAAAATAACAACAGTTTAAACCGTAATCACTTTGGAAATATGCATCTCTCTGCAGTGAGAGTACATTTATTTTATTCGGAAACTATAGCCCAACAATGTGTGTTTCATAAAAAAAATAAGGACCTCATTCAATTTTACATTTTTTGGTAGGTATTAAATGAGGTGTCACTGGAAGAAAAAAAAAAAAAAAAAAAAAAATATATATATATATATATTATTTTTTCTTTTTTTTGGGGGGGTGATAGGACAAACTATCTTTGGGTACATTATGTAAATATATATTCCCTATTTAAAAAAAAAAAACTGTGTGCAGTTAGTGTAGGTTTCCCCATGTATATTGGCAGTTAACGGATTAACTGCCAAGATACGATTTATATTTTTTCATTTCGTCTGTATTATTTGTGCAAAACTTTTAAACACAATAAACATATTTAGGGAAAACAAACTTCATTTACCATCACATTCGGTAAGTTAGACTTTTGTTGAAAGTTTTCATAGCCAGATGTAATTCAGCCTTTATGTAATGTGTGCTAGAAAATTGAATTCAGAATTGTTTTCAATGGGAAAGGCACCTGTCACAATTACCTGAACTTTGGCAATCAATTACATTTGAGTTTTCATAAGGGTACATGAACCAATAATATAAATAAATAGGGATGGGCAAAACTTTTTGCCTCAAAAGTGAAACAGGAGGAAAATGGTACTTCCCGCAGAGTGGTACATTTTTCAAGAAAAGTGACAATTTTCCACTTCTTCCCACCTAGCTCATTGCCTTAAAACCAATGGTAAGACTGAATTTCCCCCACCACGTGGCAAGTTTCCCTTCTTTTCCTACAGGCATAGTATAAAAGGGTATCAGGTTCCCACAACATGCAATTTCTATATTTGTGAGATATAGAGAAAGTAGCACAATGTTAAGATAGGTAAATAAAGTAGTTTAAGGGTCTTGCAGGCAGGACGTTTGTTCTCTGTGGTAGGGGAGTCTGGGGGACTCTGGGGGAGAAGAGGAAGGGAGTAAGGAAATTTACCCCAAATACTGAGACTGAATGGAAAGACATAGGCAGCCACGATCCAAGTTCCTTCCTGAAATGGTTGTTTTCTTTGTTTTCGGGGAGTCTAGGGGTATGTAACGGAAGCAAAAGAGATTTACCCCAAATACCCCCACATTTTCTGACTGGGAAGACACAGGTAGTTGTGATCAAATATTTTTCCTGATCTGGCTGTTATCTCTGTGCTAGGGGAGTTTGAGGGTGTGAAAAGGGAGCAAAGGAGATTTACTCCAAATACCCCAACATTTTGTGTGACTGACTGGGAAGTTTCCTACTGATCTGGCTGTTCTTTCTATGCTAGGGGAGTCTGGGGAAACAAGCAGTTTACAGAGAGTATTTTTTTGTTGAAAGTGATAGCAATAGGGACAATTGATTAAAAAGAAATTAAAATAATTTAAATAATAAAGAAATAGAAAAAAAAAACAGTTTGACTGATAGGTGACTGACATGACATGACATGTGACTGAGGCAGACTGATACTAGAAGAGAAAGAGCATGTTCTAAATGGCAATACATCACATACAATCAGTTCTATTAGGAACATCTTGTTGGAGTAATCTTAGTTATTTTTTAGGTATAATGTGTGTGTGTGTGTGTGTGTGCGCGCGCAGTGCTTAGTTTTGGTGGCCATATGTTTGTAGCTCAAGAAGCAGATTATGCACATATATATGAATAAAAAGTGGCACTAAAGATGAGATGGAGTAACAGTTTTACATTATAAAACTGTTATAGTTTATTAACCCTTTGAGAGCCAGAGGAGTGTTACATTATTCTTCAATGCCTTACCCTGGCAGTCAGAATCAGTTAACGACAGACCTTTGTGTTGTTTTAAGATCTCAACTTTTCCTCACAACTTTTAATCAACACATCTACATATCAAATTAATGTTACACCCATGGCAGTTTAATACACAAAGATAGAATAATACAGAATGCACACATCTGCAGATCTTTTAACATTTAGGCCCCTTTTTCATTGAAAAGTATGATTTTTTTACTTAAAGGGACAGTAATGTTTCATAATAAAAGCAGCTCTAATTAATCAACTGTCAGAGTTGTAGTTCAAGAGTAATTCAATGACAAAGTATCCCCCTCCCTCCCCTATTACTGATGTAACTGCTGAGCCAGAGCAGAAGGGAGGTGCCCAGGTAGACTGCAGAGAGGGACAATCTTCAATTAAGATAAGGGAAAAACATGAAAAACTTGTCAAGGGGGGCAGGGCTTTCATTGTTCTCATAGGAAGAAGATTGCCCCCTTCTGTTATGTGTCTGGTCTTACAACCAGATTCCACATCTGAGAAGAGATGGCTTACACTAGGTAAAAGGGGCAGGAGGGGAAATTTTGCTTGTGAATATCTCTCAAACCATATAGGTTTGAGAGATAAAACTTATATGTTCTTCATGTTTTTTTAATGCCTACAAAATAAAATAAAGATAAAACGAAGTATTACTATCCCTTTAAATGTATATAAAGGTAATGGTACAACTGGACTGTGTCTGCCACCTAATCTATTTTTCATGCAAAAATGCTATGTTCTATTGGTAAACAAATTAAATACAGATGTCCCTCTTTGAAATACTTGAATGTTGTGAGGTATGCTTCATTGCATGGGCAGATGATCAATGTGGGGAGAATGAATAGGTTGGTAAGGAGCAAACAATTCTGTAGAAATAATAAAAAAAATACTAAAATGAGCCATATGGAAATTAGGACACATTAACTAATATCTTTACACTTTTATAAAAATTCAGCATTCTAGTCAGAGTCTGAATGTGAAATTGTATCTTCCATTTTTAATACTCCTCATAATATAACTCTACAACAACCCAGTAAGTTAAACATGCTATTAAAACATACTGTTGTGTGATAAATTTGATTAAGGAGTGAAGAATAATGGTTGCTCACTAAATTATATTACATTTCACAATATAATGACAGATTACAGTGCTATAAAGAGAGCCTACAGCAAGCTTGGTCTCCATGAAAATGTCTCAGGTACTCCTGTAGTGCAGACAGGAAGTAAAGCTCAGTACAGTATCTAGTGTAAAGAACTCTGCGGCTCCAGTTACATCTCCGCGGCAACCAAATGTAAACACAAGTACTGTGAGCATGGAGTTTGTGCCAGGTAAGGCAAATGTTAGACAGATAGATAAGATATATAATAATAAAAAGGCATTATTATAAACTGAAATACTCATTCACTGGCATCTATATACTATGTATACATACGCGCACACTGGCTATTGCTATCTATGCGCAAACGCACTTTTTTTTTACATTCACACATTGAACTGTCATTTTAATGATTAGCATTATTAATATTAACCCTTTAAGTGCGAGAAGAGTGCTTTGCAATGTGTTGCTCAACCTTCTGGCTCTCAGTTGGAAAAACATAACGTTAGACACATTACAATATAAATGTGTCTAGCAGTAACACAGAGTTATCTCATAATGAATCACGTAGGTTTAACCCTTTGAGTGGCAGAGTGGTACGCAACGCATTGCAAAGCAATGCGTTGCGTACCCCTCTGGCACTGAAAGGGTTAAGTACTTTTGTTTTTAATGCTGCTGAAGAAACAACTTCTGAAATGTTTTGGGTAAAGCAACTTGTAATAGGGTCCTTTGTGACACAAACACAAAGCAGTATTTATGGGCCCTGTGAACAATGAAAAAGTGAAATAATTCCGGTGCAAACCATCTGCACTGTGGGTGGGGCAAATAAAAATTCACATTAACTCATTAACTTAAAAAGGGGTTGAAAGAAACATAATTTTTTTTTTTTTTTTGTTACTAAAAATGTACCTTATAGTTCTTTTCCTATATACAAGGGAGAGATATTTTAAGGTGTGATAAAGAGGTGATAAAGTGGTGATGACTTCTCCACTTATCACTTCTCCAATTCATATGTTATTCTATAGAGCGAATGCACTAATATTTCTCCAACTTTGTAAGGGGTTTATCCAACTTTGTAAAGGGTTAACGTGTTACTATAGCTACACTATATATCCTATAACCTAGTGCATAGATTCCATAGAATTACATAGGAATCATAGAAGTGATATCACTGGTCATCTCCGCTTTATCACCTCATTATCACTTTTTAGTACATAACCCCCAAGGGGTCTCTCACCACTGCAAGATTTTTAAAGCACTTACAGCTCAAATTCATTTTCTTCTGTAATTTTCTGCAATTGCATTTTTGATACTAGTTGGCAGTGTCAGGAGTGGGCCATATTATTTCATTATAAAAGTTTACTGCTCTTTTAACCTCTTGAATGCTAGAGGTCTCCAAAGCATTGCAAAGCAATGCATTCAAGACCTTTCTGTTATTCAAGAGTTTTAAAGACCTAATTAAATCAGTAGGAATTTGAGAATGTTTATTTGTTCCTTATGGGCATACCTGGGAACTTCCAGCTGAGGGCTACCCGGAGGGGAGTCCTCTGTTCAGCAGGGGGTGACAAAAATTATGCTAATCGTGTCAAAAAGGGTCAGGGCTTGACGCAAGTGGGGGGATGCTTAAAGATGTCACACAGAAGGCTGGGGACAGAGGAACAGTGGGAGAAAGAGTGTAAGTGGGTAGAGTTTCAATAGAAACTCCCCACATCCGGAGGAATCAGCCTCAGCCCCGGAGACCCAGTAAATCTCTGTCAGAACCGGAGTCTCCGGGGCAAATCCGGAGAGTTCCCAGCTATGCTTATGGGGCAGTTGGCTTTCCTCAGAATTGCTCAGCTCCTTTATGCTGTTTATGCTTATGGCATTATCCCCTTAAGGACTGGCCGTGGACCTTTTTTTTTAGCTATCGCATTCAGGGCTCCCTGAACAGCGTGCAGCCTCGCGGGGAGCTCTGAATTCCATGACGTATATGCACGTCCTTGGTCCTTTAGGGACATCCACCTCGTGATGTACATGTATGTCATGGGTCGTTAAGGGGTTATTTCCTTGTAGTCAGGTTTATGTAGTGCTATACCTGCTGTTATGATGTTTTAGATCTATTAGCTGTGAGAGGCAGCTGTATCTAGCATCTTGCTTTATGTAAGCTCAATCTAAACTGCAAAGTATTTTTGTCTACATATAAGTAATACAGTGAATTAAAGGCATGACATTAGTAAAACATTTCAGACCATAAACATGGAGATCCTGGTAGCATTCAAAGGGTTAGAACCAACCTTAAATCAATAATTTAGGAATTTTATTTTTATTTGATTGGTTTGCTGCAATATTGCTTCTCTTTTTTTTCTTCTTTGTATATATACAATCTCCCGCCTTCCAATCTGTGCCATTAACTCCTTGAGGACCTACAACATGCATATATGTCATGGGAAAACCTACATTGAGAATTCAGGGGTCCCCACGTGACTGCACATCGTTCGGGGACCCCTTATTCCATTAGGCGCAGAAAAAAAGCTCCTTGGTCCTTAAGTGCTGGCCACGCGGCTGGTCCTTAAGGGGTTAAGGGGCCCAACCATAGAAGAGGGAGTGACTTTGCTGTTTTGGTGAGGCTAATCAATGCCTTCATTCCTCTGGGATTCATTTATTTCTTTCTCTCGTTTTCATGCATGTCCTGGAGAGCTTTTACAGTTTTTAAGAATTTTGACAGTATGTTATAATGTAGCTATAGTAACCCTTTAAAGTGGAACTACCACCGCTAAAAAACTTGAGCTCCAATAATTACGCACCTGGCGACTAGCTGCTCACTAGCGCTAGTCATGAGAATTATTACCTTGTTAAATAGAATTATCCATTGTTCCCGGGCTAACGGGCAGGACGGAGCACAGACATCTTTCCATAGTGACGTCTGCACACCTGCGCTGTCAATCCCTTTTGGAGCCGAACGGCTCCTAGCAACACCTCCTAGAGCCGGCTGGGACTGACAGCGCAGGCGTGTAGACTTCACTATGGAAAGATGTCCACACTCCGTCCTGCCTGTCAGCCCTGGAACAATGGATAATTCTATTTAACAAGGTAATAATTCTGGCGACTAGCGCTACTGAGCAGCTAGTTGCCAGATGGGAAATTATTGGAGCTCAAGTTTTTTAGCTGTGGTAGTTCCACTTTAAGGACGAGAGAGGTATCCAGTGCATTGCTTCACTGCACTCCCCTTGTATCCTTAACCCTTTGAGTGCCAGACGGGTACGTTACATTTTATAATAAAGCACATTTCTGAAAAGAATATACTTTTTCACATGCATTTCCTTATGTTTCTAAATGCCTTGCCAACCATTTGAAAACCAAAGGCTTATCAACATATTGTTTTGTTGATTTAATATCGTAAAGGGATAGTAATACCTAAAATGTAAAAAAAAATATGTTGTAGGGTTTATCCCCCTGAGTAAAACAAGAGTACTCCCACTGCTGAAAGATGTTTCATTCAAAAGTTATTAATTTTCAAAGTTGAATTTTTTAGGTGCAATATCACAGTGGCCTGAAATTGTACAGTGGCGCTGTTGCTACACGATCCTATGGACAGCTCTGGTCTCAGGACCATAAATCTCCATAGGATGGTGTAGCAACAGCGCCACTGTACAATTTCAGGCCACTGTGATATTGCACCTAAAAAATTCAACTTTGAAAATTAATAACTTTTGAATGAAACATCTTTCAGCAATGGGAGTACTCTTGTTTTACTCAGGGGGATAAACCCTACAACATATTTTTTTTTACATTTTAGGTATTACTATCCCTTTAAAGGAGCAGTAAACTTTTTTTTATGAAATTGTATAGGTTATAAAGCTTTTCCTGCTGAGTAAAACAAGGTCACTCCCACTTCTGTCACTTGTTTTATTCAGAAGTTACAAAAGTTCAAATAATCAGAAGTGAACTTACTTTGCATTTACTTCCTGATAGTTCTGACTGGAAGTGACAGGCAGTTTCTATCACATTCTATGGAGAACTGTAAGTCACTGATTTTCCGCTCCGTTAGAATGTAACAGAATAACTAATTGGAATTTGATCACTAGAGGGCACTGCTAATGTCAATAAAAATGGTTTTAAACTGTAATAACTCTAGAAATATGCATCTGTCAGCAGTAGGAGCACCCTTATTTTACTCAGTGGGAAATGCCCTACAATATATGTTTTTTCATAAAAATAGTTTACTGCTTCTTTAACTTTCAGTTTCAGCTTTTAACCTTTTTGTTTTCCTTAGGGGTGTGCAGTGCATTACAGAGAAAGGTATCATATACCCCTCTGTCACTCAACAGGTTATTTTTTTTATTATTAACATCTACACATAGAATTAATTTTAAATCCATGACAGTTTAACACCTTGAATGCTGGAGCTGTATCCAATGTCCTTGTTGTTGTGCACACTAAATACAACCAGGAAGAGTAAGTGGTATTATCCCTCCTAACGAAATCTTTGATTACAAGAACAGGTGGGTAGCTCTGGCAGCCCGGGTTGCTATAAACTGCCACTCTGCTTGTGAACACCTCTGTGAGGATCCCTCAAAAAGGCAGAATATAATCAGGTGCTTCTGAAGTTCAGGGAGGAAAGTAAGTGTTATACTTATTCTGACTAATCATTGAGACTTACTCTCTGTGTAGATTTCTACACATATTAAACATCAAGGCACTAAGGTAGAACATAAGCTTTGGGGAGGTTCAACCATCCCAAGCCTTCAATATGCTCTATCCATGGGCCCAATTAGGAATGGCAAAGGGCCCTGACCTATCCTGTTGCTCCCCATTCTCATGCAATTACTAGGGTTTAGGGTGGGAGAAGGAGTCCATGGGAGAAGTAAACTCAAAAAGAAAAGAGAGGATCTAGCATGAAAAGAACCTTTTTAGTGATGTAACTGTTCATCTAGAACCCAAATTGGAGACCCGTTCAAAGTACAATAAGTGTAAAGTGGAGAAGTTGCAATTGATCATTTAGTACTTAACTTTTATTATATAATCAAAACTAAAAAAACGAATGGTTACAATGAATCCATTAATGGCTAAGGATAAAAAATAAAGCTAGAAGACCCAGGAGGGTAAATGTGTACGGGCAATCTAAACTACGTATAGGTCACGGCAAAACAAATTACGTTGTGGGAGTGTGGCTATTGGAATCGAATGTGGATGTTAATCACAACGTATCACTTCCGATTTGTATGTAACTCAACGGTGTTATTATTGTCAGCAGTATAGTACGAAAAAGAGAGACTATGGCTCAGTATAACGTGATGCAGATCATTCTACACCAGTTCTCAGTGTATATATTAGATGAATAGTATCTCCTTACACTTTGTAAGAGTCACTGTATACAGATCATGTATACCCACACTTGCAAATTGAGTATGCAGTAAGGAGAACTTATTTTTTATGTCACAGCTGTATTGATAAGTACAATGCAACTCCCTTGAAAACTGCAAGCACAGTCTCCCTCTAACTAGGGTAGTTTTGAGAGTACAAAGAATCAAATCATATCTGAAGAGATACCACATTAGTCAATCAATAAACGGCTCTATATATCGAGGTATCGCCATGGCGTCTCAGCAATTTAGTGCACTGAAGTAATTAGAGTGTCTTCTGATTCTCTCATATTAACCAAGCACAGAAACAGCAAAATGGTTGCTCCCTAATGCTGGACCTTAGTCGCTAAATGTCAATTAGTACATATAGTAACAGTTATCGATTGCCCTCATGCCTCTTGACGGCATGGCCCTACGCGTTTCACCCTACAAGAACGGCTTCATCAGGAGATTAAGCTAATTGACATTAAGCAACTAAAAAACTTGGCTTGACAAAGGTCCTAATAGTGGACCAAAACGTTGCTGTACCTATTAAAGTTTATTATTTTTGAGTCCGTGAGTGCATTTCATCTTCTCTTGTATATTACATATTTCTATTGCACCCGGCAAATGTTACTTTAACTGGAGCGTGAGTGTCAATCATTGGATGCTTTATATATATATATATATATATATATATATATATATATATATATATATATATATACAGGAATTCCCATGCAGAGGGGACCTTCTTGTTATTTTGGGCAGAATTTGACTAATATGTAAGTATTAGTAATGGCACTAGAGAGCTAAAATGTTATGCTTCTGAGCGGTGACTAGCCTTAGAACAAGCCATTGTGCTTTTGTTCGTCCTCACAGCTGCTTACATTTTTGTTATGCACATTAATTGTATGTGAATAATCAGGGGCTGAAAAACATTTTTTTTGTTTGTTTTTTTCTTGTATTTATACATACTATCTATAAAATAGGGAATATATATTTAAATATGCTACCAAAAGAAAACATATTCTATCCCGAGAAAACAAATATATGATTTGCATGGGTGAAGTACATAATAAACTGCTGAAATCTAATTTAACAGCAAGAAATAATTATGTACCATAGTATTGTATTGTATATTTTTATTTATATAGCGCCAACCGGTGTACTTGGCACTTTACAGATTACATTTAATATAGCAGGGGTACAATAAGTGCGGTGATTAAGTGCTTATATAGGCAGTCATAAGGGGAACAACTGGTGAGTATACATTAGGATAAGAGGTCCCTGCCCTGTAGAGCTTACAATCTAAGTAGTAAACTTACTTTTATGTTCTCAATTGTCATATGAATGATAAAGTACTCTAAGTTGCAATGTAGATGAAATATTTTTATATGCCTTAACTAGAGGCGATGTATGCACTATTTAGTATATTTTTGTTAACTCCTTAGTGACCGTCCGTGCCCACAAACGTGGCCGTCACTTAACGCCCGGCTAAGAATTTTTTTTAAAATTATTACGGAGTCCCCGAACGGCGTGCAGCCGCATGGGGACCTGGACTTCTGGGACGTACATGTACATCCTCTGTCATTAAGTGACGGGACGTACATGTACCGTAAAATCTCAGGTATAATACGCACCTGTGTATAATACGCAGGTGCATATTATACCAAAGATTTGGGGGGAAAACAAGAGTGCCTATGTATAATACGCACACTTGTTTTCCCCCCTTAATAAAAAATTATAAAGGCTGGCCGATCCCTTCCCTCCCTCCCCCGGGTCAAACCCGCTCTCAGAACAAGCCTTACTAGCTTGAAGTTTAACTTGAAGTCCGCATCTTCTTCTGTGGATAAGGCAAAATAAAGTGTTATGCACAGGCATTACCATTGGCTGTAGGCGGAAGGTCTTGCAAGCCCATTGATGGAAGCGGGCGGCAAAGGGAAGCATGCCGCCCGTAGGGAAGCTGTGCATAACGCTTTATTTTGCCTTATCCACAGAAGAAGATGCGGACTTCAAGTTAAACTTCAAGCTAGTAAGGCTTGTTCTGAGAGCGGGTTTGACCCGGGGGAGGGAAGGAAGGGATCAGCCAACCCTATTTTTTTTTTTTTAAACTCTCGTGTATAATACGCACCCCCCACTTCACATAAGGTGAAGTGGGGTAAAATTGTGCGTATTATACTCGAGATTTTACGGTATGTCCATTGTCGCGAAGGGTTAATGTAGTTGTTTTCTCATGCACATTATTTTCATATTTTCCTCCTGATTGCAGAAACCTTAAAGACAGTCAACAATATTAGTTTTGGCAGTTCACAACCCAGGAAACTGTTCCCATATGATTGTGCTCCAGATCGTTTTGGTAATGAACTGACACCAATAAAAGGTACTCCAAATCTCGGCCCAGGATGTTACCAATATGAAGAGGTGAGAGAATCTATGATGTCCTCATTATGAAAAAACTTATAGGAGCTTTTGTTCAAAACTGGGGTAATTTTGGGGCCAAACCAACTGCACCAAAGGGGAGAAATAATAATTCCCATTGATTTAAATGGGACTTTTAATCTCTTGAATTTTAGAGAGGTCAACATTAGGGATGAGTGAAAATTTTCACCTCAAACTGAAATCGGCAAAAAATGTCACTTCCCGTTCGGTGAATAATTTCCTGCGAAAAGGACCATTTTCACACTTTTTTAATAGCAGTAGAATTGTATCAACATCTAGCCCCAGTAGTAGTAGCAGCCCCTCAGGCCTCGAAGTCCACAGTATGGATATAATTCATTCAGGATCCAAAAGCTATGACAGAGAAAGCCAGGCTAAATGTATTAACAACAGCACAGATGCAGAGGAGGAGGGATGGGAAGAAGGGTTGCTACCATCTAACAGACTTGGGACCACTGCTATAACCAATAAATAGTGTGCATCAGTAATCTGAGAAGAAGGTTAGCTTACATTTGAAACAAACATGATAATGGTATAAAAGTGCTGTGGGAGTATTTATATACTAGTGTAAAAGCCCCTTTCCACGGGCCTCCCAGCACCTGTGTTCGGGCAATCTCTACTGCGCATGACTGCATTGGACGTTCAGGCAGTCTCTACTGCGCATGACTGCATCA
Source organism: Rhinophrynus dorsalis (assembly GCA_037306005.1). Classification (NCBI taxonomy): domain Eukaryota; kingdom Metazoa; phylum Chordata; class Amphibia; order Anura; family Rhinophrynidae; genus Rhinophrynus; species Rhinophrynus dorsalis. Next base: position 292,492,457 of record CM074719.1, read on the forward strand.
GACAAATATACATCTGGCCTTTTATATTATAGGATATATATACATACACACATCAGTCACACCACGCCAGTCCCCCACCATCATTACCACACACATCTGCCACATTGTAGGTTGTACTTTTTTTTTATCTCTTGACATCATCATGGTTTTTGTTGGAACTGGCGAAAAGGAGAAAAATTTTGTGAAGGTGAAAAGGAGAAAACTTTCGAGAAAAAAGCGAAAAATCTGCCTTTTTTCGAGAAAAGTTGTGCGGCAAATTTTTGTCACTTTTCCACCACCTCTAGTCAACATCTTATTGTGAATCAATGTGTTAGAGACCTCTCTAGCATTTAAGCGCCCATTTTTGTTTTGTCCCCTTTGGTGTAGTTGGTTTGCCCAGGAATTACTGTAAAATCTTGTGTATAATGCTCACAATTTTGCCCCTTTTCACCTTATGTGAAGTGAGGGATGTATGTTATACACAAGAGAGAAAAAATATATATATCCTTAAGTCTGCTCCTCTCCTCCCTCCCTCCAACTCAATATTCTCCCACCTTCCCCTCCTTCCTCTGGAGACATAAGGGATATCTGTGCAGTGGGCAGCATGCTTGCATTTGCCTTCCACATCCCCATTTATGACCTGTGCTAATTCAAGATAATGGTAGTGCCCTGTGAGTACCTTCAGGTCCTCACAGGGCACTAGCATTATATTGAATTAAGACAGGTCATAAAGGGGGATGCAGAAAGCGGGCAGGAAATGCAAGCATGCTGACCGCTGCACAGATATCCCACATGCCTCTGGAGGGGGTGAGTAGAGAGAGAGTAAGCTGGTAGCATATTGAGGTGGGTTGAGGGAGGGAATCAGGCCAGAAACTAATTTTTTTTGGTAGGTAAAAGGAGGGAAATCAAGAGTATTATACATAGGCACTTTTGTTTTCCCCTAAAATCTTGGATATAATTTACACCTGCGCATTATACACAGGTGAGTATTATATCTGAGATTTTACTGTACTGCAGTTTTCTTGTGAACATAGGTCCAGAAGAAATGCTCATTTTAAATTCTGCATAACATAAAGAGGGAGATGCACTTGTGATAAAGAGGTGATAAAATGGAGATAATTTCTCCAGTAATATCACTTTTCCAAGTCCCATGTTACAATATGAAGCCTATGTCTCGTATATATTGTTGAGGGAACGTGAGAGCTGGCGATTTAACGCAATCTCCATTTAGAAGCACTCTTTTGTTTTGAAGTTTTGTCTGACATGTATTGTACATTACTGTAATTAAGGAATTGCTCTGGACTGTGGACCGTCGCTCCTTGTCTGTTGGATTTTGTAGTCAAGACAGGGATAGATGAGACACATTTGGAGCAATTACCCTTGATTAATAGGTACTGATAGAATATAATTGCATGTTGACTATTTTTTATGTTTTTAATAAATTCAATATTTTCCCTGTCCAACCTCTTGTGGCACCATTTATCATTCAGCAGAGAATATATTGAGTTGTTGTGACGCTTCTCACTAGTATTTTATTTATTTAACAAATATTTAAAACATAACTCTTACAAAAAAACAACAAACAAGTTGTATAACTGTCTAATTATACAACTTTTGTTTATAAGACCTTTTGCAATATCACTAATAAAAATATAAAAAAAAAATGGGCCCCAGTACAGATCCCTGATGTATCTCACTAGTAACACTGCTTTCTTCCGAATATTCTCCATTGACTACCACCCTCTGTCTCCTGTAACTCGGCCATTGCCTTATCCATTTAACTAAAAAACTGCAATTTATAAATGAGTCTTCTATGAGGGACAGTGTCAAATTCTTTACTGAAATCTAGATAATCTATATCTACTACTCCCCCTTGGGCTATTATTTTAGTTACCCAGTGAAAAAAATCTATGAGGTTAGTTTGACAAGATCTCCCTGCTGTAAACCCATGCTGTTTGGAATCTTGCAAGGCATTTAAATTAGAAGTGGGGAACACTCCCTGCAGTCACGGGGATAGTAGACTTTTGCTGTTATTGTTTTCTGTTATTGTGGTTCTCTAGAAATCAAATAACATCAATTTGAATCCCCCTCCCCCAATAATATGCATTGCTTTCGGCTTCAATTTATTAATACTCTTAGCTAGTAATCATGGCTTGGATGTGACAGAGCTGAGCAAAGCTATGTATCTAATACAGCACATGGTGACAGTTGTTTAATAAATGTGGAAAAGTGCACTTACTAGAAATAACAGTACATGTAACCTACAATAGCAGGCATCACTGCTTCATAAGTGGTACAATGAGCCCCCACAAAGTCCTACTTTCAATCAGCACAAACACAGGATTCCCATATATCATCACTGGTAGTTTTTCCTCTGCCAAAGAGAACCAATGTTTTATTAGGACTTTGTGGGAAGGAGAGGTAATGTCTGTTACAATGTGCTCATGTGATATAAGAAATACCAAGTAACATAACATACAACCTACCTTTCCCTCCCTTATCCTGTCTTTATGAAATGTGTAATAGCACACTGATAAGATGCTTAACCATGTAGGGTATTTGCATAAATTGCTGAAATATATCAATTTGTTTTTCTTCTCAAATTACATTTATTTTGGGAAAATGTTTAGTACAATGTTGAGTTCCAGAAAGGTATCCAACTCATTGCGTTGCAGTGAGTTGGATACTTCTAGTACCTCTCTCTCTAGTGTTCATGCAGTTGAAACCAGATTTACATCATTGAGATGTTTCATTTCTTTCCAATGGTGTAGATGTCTGTTCCTGATTGCATTTATTTAGCTTGATCCATGAGGTACTATTGCCCATATTTATAAAAGCAAACTGGAGTAAACCAACTGCCCCACAGGGGACAAATAATAATTTGTAAACTTCAATGACCTTAAATAGAGTTTTAAATGCCCAATTTAATTTAATAGGAATTTTTATTTATCCCCATGGTGCAGTCGGTTTACTTCAGAATAACTCCAGTTTGCTTTTAAAAGCATATGTGCCTATGGGCCATATTGAATAAGCTACGGAGGTGTGCTTCTGGAGCTTACCGACTGCACTGCAGAGGACAAATGAAAATTCCCCATATTCTCATTGATTTAAAGAAGGCTTTAAACCTCTTGAATGCTGGGGAGGTCTCCAGTTTATTGTGTGTTGCTTCTCGAGCATTGGTGGGTAAAAAGCCCAATTTTAAATCAACTGGAATTTTCATTTGTCCCCTATGGTGCAGGTGGTTAGAACTGCTTCCCTTTAGCTTTTTCAGTATGGCCCAACATACATAAATCATCGTGCTAAAGACATATACATCTAGGGCACACCAATTGAACTATAGGACACAGCTACAAATAGTAAACATTCATTTAAATGGGGCTTTAAACCCCTTGAATTTTACACAGGTTTCCAGTGTGTTACTTTACAATTAATTAGAAACCTCTCTAGCATTCAAGTGGGGAGACTCACTAAGTGGCAATAAAGAGGCGATAAAGAGGAGATGACTTCTCCAGTTTATCACTTCTCCACTTCCTATGTTATTCTATAACAGTGGTTCTCTCCCCGTGCCCTCAGTGGCTACTAACAAGCCAGGATTTGAGGATTCCCTTGTTAGAGCACAGGTGAGTTAATAAATATGAATGAGCCTCTGATCAACACACCTGTGTTCTATCAGGGAAATTCCTAAGTCCTGGCCTGTTAGTGGCCACTGAGGGAACGGGTTGAGAGCCTCTGTTCTATAGAGTCTGTTCACTAAGATCTCTAAGTTGAAGAAATGTTAGTGAATTGGCTTGATAGAATAACATAGGAATTGATATCACTGGTGAAGTCAACTCCACTTCATCACCTCTTTATCACCTTTTAGTGAATCTCCACCCAGAAGTCATCTCCACTTTATCACCTCTTTATCACCACTTAGTAAATCTCCCCAAATGTGTTGGAAGGCCCATTTATATCAATGAAACATTTTGCTTTCCACCTATGGTGCAGTTACTATGCTCCAGAACTGCACCTATTTAGCTTGATGC